>JBCNJP010000012.1:75749850-75823169 GCA_039602395.1 Deinandra increscens subsp. villosa | reverse complement strand
TGATTTAGGAACAATTTTGACACCAAAAACTCGATAGAATTGGTGAAAATACACAAACAACTCGAGAAACTCCAAAAACGCTTCAAAAACCCAGAAATAGCAACCACAGATCAGTAGAGTGAACCAGATAGCTCTGATACCACTTGAAAATGCGTGAGCATCGGATCGTCTACTCGATCTAGCTAATCGGACATCGAAACGCAATTAAGCGATTGTTTTATTGATCACAAACGAACAATTACAATCAGTATTCACTCATAAATGATACAGAGAAAACACTCTCAGAAACACACACTTAAGAAATCTCACACGCTCAGAACTACTCATTATAAAGACCAAACAACTATTTATACCCGACTGGTCGATCTATGTCCGAACCCTAGGTTCGGCCAGTCCGAACTCCAGGTTCGGACCACGTTCGGCCAGTGAGACTGTGACTTGATCTTGTACTTTGCTTGATACTTCACACGACGCACATATCAGGTATCAACATCATGGGTTTGACTTGACTTTGTCTTTAGAGGCTAAAATTTTGAAGACCTCTATTTTGACAATCTTGATTGTTGTTCTTGAAATGACATGGCAAATTGCTTGATCTGCCTGCTCCACATCCTTTTTCTTCAATAATTTCAGTGATGCATCTAGCCTCCCTTTAAGTCATGAGCAGTTTCTTCTTGCTCTTTAGAAGCTTCACTTGAACCAACAAACTTCCCCTAAGCATCAGATTCTTTCGTAGGGTAAGTCGTTTTCCGGCTGGTTCTTCAATATGAGTAGTAGCAGCAACAATGCTTTGATCAACCGAGTCCTTGACTTTTCTTTTCCATTTAACATGTCATGCACAACATGGAACAAACACTAACCAGGCATATGATGACTGGTTACTAGGTTAGCAGGTGATGGACATTATTGAACCAAAACCCTAACATAGGTTACGGGTTCTATCTAAATACTTCCCCTGAACCCGAGGACTTATCTCACTTCTCCTCAGCTAATAACTCCCCCTGAGATAATACATATTATCTCCTTATTATCTCTTTCTTCCCCCGAGATAATGACTTCCACTGAGATATACTTGTTATCTCCCTATTATCTCCCCTTTTCCCCCTAAAAAAGAGGTCACTTTGGGGGGGGGGGGGGGGGGGCATAATTTCTTGCACAAAACCCACAAACACATATTAAAACCTTTGAGTTAATTTGGCCATGGTTGTAAAATAAAGAATAAAAACTTAAGAAGACTCAAAAGACGATTATAAATAAAACAAACATACCAAATTACTAACAAGAAGGTTGTATTTGGGATCAAACCATCTTTGTCTGTATTAAGGAACCATTTTCAGCATCTGTTACTTGAACACGTCCAGATGATTGCCAGTATAATGGTCCACTTAAACTCACATTCCTTGCCTTTACAAGTCAACTAACTTCCCAGTAGTTATTCAATCAGGCTGCAACCCGACGTGTGACACATAGTACGCATTAGTGATAAAGGCCTAAAGGTTTTAACACTAGAGGGTCTCTTTTAATATGAGCTTAAGCATCTTTTGGGTGTAAACATATATGTATTTTTTATTTATTATTATTTATATATATTAGTGATCTACATGCACGTCAGTACAGTCAACTCCAAGTCTTTGCTCACACAAAACAGAGGAGTGTCTGACTAACGGCCGAAGCATCCCCAGGTCATTGCTCACGCAAAGCAGACGGGACAGATTTTTTGAGCTTTGAGTTTCATACTCTTGGAATTAAGCGTGGGTATCGAGAATGCAAACATACAGTCAAATAAACATGCACAAAACCTAAGTGTGTGTTTCCAATAATATGTCATACGTTATCTTTAAGTGTGTGACGCATATCTTTTATCAAACACATAAGTCTCGTCGCGAAGTCAGGGCTAACGGGTTTTGGACACTAGAGGGTCTCTTTTATTATGCACATTGGCATCTTTTGTGGTGTAATTACATACAGTGATCTTTCAAGCACGTTAATGCAGACTAACCAGGTGTTTGCTCACGCAAAACAGAGGAAAGTCTGATTAACACGTCATCCATTCTACACTAGGTCATTGCACACGCAAAGCAGAGGCAAGACTTGATTAACGGCTTTGACATCCCTAGATCTTTGCTCACACAAAACAGAGGGGACGCCGACTTTTTGGGATTTTCGATTCAACACTCTGAAGTCCGGCGTGTGTATCGGGAACAATTTCGTAGTCAAATAGAACATGCACTTAACCTAACTATGTGTTTCCCGTCAAATGCCATACTTTATTTTTTAAGTGCTGTGGCCCATACCTTTGTTTTTGGAACTGATCCTTCGAGCAAATCACCTTGGATCATGTCTTTCACTTCTGCCTTACATGTATCAGTCATCTTCAGAATGGAAATATTTCATTTCCCTCCTTCTCAAACACACAAGAAAACAATTAAAAATTAAAAAGCACACTTTCGAATGAGGGGTCAATTTTTCACATTTTTTGGTCTTTAAAAAAATTCAGAAATGGGTTTTGTTTCATGCTTTACCATACTTCACATCAACCAATCATTTAACAAATAATTCAGACAGTGTTACCTTTTTCTACTGATCCTTTCAGTTTTACCTCTCATAAGGAAACATACCCTCCATTGACGTCTTCATGTCATGTAGTGGAGAGATGTCTCTTATCCTGTGCCTGGAACAATCACTATCACAAACAAAACGTTAATGAAAGTCCTCCTTGACTATTCCTGCACAAGGTGAGAAATTAGTTAGCCATTGGTACCCAGGCCATTGTGGTTCTGGGTAGACCTGAAGAGTCAATAAATGAAACTTCTTTTAAACACATCCCCTTTGTGAAATTAGGAATTGGGGGTGTAGCTGCTGCCTTGACTTTTGATTTCCAAATTTTAGGTGATTTACCAGTTGTTTTAGTCACCTTTGGGGTTGTGACTTTGGGTATTTCAACCTGTTTCTTTTTGAAATCATGTTTCAAAACTGTTGTAGTTGCCTTTGGAGTGATAACTTTAGGTTTCTTAACCTTTTTATGTTTTGGTTTGCTCACCTTATTATGAAAATTATCATAATTTGAAAAAACGTGCTTTTGATTCAAGAGCTTTCTTTGCTTTTTGGCAGCTCCCCAATTACCATCAGAAGGTTTAACCTTAGGATTGACAGTCTTCATTTCCTTAGGTTGTTGTACCCTCTTCGGCTTAGACTTTATTGAATCCTGAGATGAAACCTTATGACTCAACGGGTAATAAGGTTCAAAGGGGCGATGTAAGCAGTTTCTAGCAATGTGACCATGAACCTCACAGTTATAACAGGTCTGCTTCTTCTGGTAGAAATCAGACGTGTAGCCATTTGAGTTGTATGGCTTTGATGGAGAGGCATTGAGATTCGGTTGCATGTTGAGAAAGACTCCAGGTTTCCAGTTGTTCGATCTTTCTGACCTTGATGCATTTCTGTTGAATCTTATATGGTTTGTGGAAAACTGGGCAGAACAAAACATTTGAACTTATGGGCCCTCTAGGCTCTTTGAGAAACTTGTGTTGCCACTACATGAGCCCATTGATGAGATTGGAGACTTGTTTGTGATTTTGGGCCTTTCAATCTTGATTGGAACAGAAGTTGGAGGCTTGATGGTGATCTTGGGCCGTATACTCTAAATGTCAGATGATAAACCACCATCATGACCCAAGCCTTTGAACTTAGTGGTGAATGAGGGTCGCTCTTCTCTTTCAATCAGAATGAACATAGACCCTGTTGTCATGAATATCTTACCATTAGGCCTTGTAGTCATCACCACTCGTTCCCGCTTTACCTCATCCACAACTATGGAATAAGGAGTCTCGATCTTTGGATATGGAACCAACTTTTCTTCATCAGCTCTCTTCACTTCACTGGAGCATGAACCTGCACACTCAGTAATGACATTAGTGTTATTCACACAATTTGACTGAGTTGCTTCTGTGGCTGTCTTTTCATCTTTATGCACTGGTTGAGGCCCATATTGTAAGATCTTCTTAGGGTTGGTGGCAACTCAAACATAGCATCCTTAGTATTTGTGCTCAAATTGTAAATCTTTCACTTTAACGTGTATTTTATACTTGGACAATTCTCTTAATGCTTATGTTAATCACTCAAGTGTTTGATGTTTTGTGTTTCATATGTAATGTCTTAACTTGTGTTGATTATGATATTGAAGAAATTTCCCTTGTACATCTCAATTGCATTGTCAAAAGTCTGAATCCAAATTCTGGGTCATTTCATGATAATCTACTTGGCTAATGTTAATAATTGAATGTGTCTTCGTAATAACAACCCTTAGTGATTCAATAATGATAATTGACATTTTCGGAGTGTACTTAGTGATTTCTGGACATTCTTGGCGACCTCACCAAGAGTCTTGGCGACCTCACCAAGACTTGGCGATCTGGGAATTGCTCTTGGCGATCTCAGATTAGTCTTGGCGATCTGGTGGTTTGCTCTTGGCGACCTCGCCAACCCTTGGCGACCTCGCCAACCCTTGGCGAGCTCACCAAGTCTTGGCGACCTCACCAAGGCTTGGCGACCTCACCAAGGCTTGGCGAGCTCACCAAGTGGTCTTGGCGATCTCATATTGGCCTTGGCGATCTCACAGTTGTTCTTGGCGATCTCGTCAGTCTGATGACATAAAATTCACTAACTTCAATAACATTCTCGTGATTTCAGTGCAATCACGACCTGTGCTCTCTCCAGTATAAATAGCAACACTAGAATAACCTAGAATAAGCTTTTGGACGGTTGTTTGAAGAGAGAGAGCACTTGTGTGTGAAAACCCACATGTTCTTGAGTTTCAGACATGAAATCTAAGGATTTCAACAAGCAAACAACATGATTTGATCATGGATTCATGATTTCCGCACTTGGATCTGTGTATTGGATGAGTAAAGGCTCCAAATTGGTCCTGACAAATGGTATCAGAGCTATTGTTCTTCATGTTCTTGAGTTTTCTCAAAAACTTGAAGAATCATTCATTCAAGTCATCAAATCTAGTTGTTTGTATGATTCCTTGAACCATTTTGAACAAAATTTCACAAGGAATCTGTAGGAATGCTTAGATTTCATCAATAATCACAACAAATGGGTCAATTTTTGAACTTTTCAGATTTATGCGAACACAGAGCATACGTGATGTGCGTTTCTTTTGAAAAATAAAGTCTATCTTTCACTGATTTTGAGTCAAAATTGAACATGCATACATGTTAGACTCATGATTTAGGGATGATAGCAACTTGAATCACTCAAAAACATCAAGTATTGAACCCAAGATTTTCCCATTTTTTTAGAGTAATTGATTGTTTACCACTAAAAACCGGTAATATTTTTAGGAAGCCACCACTTTATCACGAAACTATCCCGTTGAGACATAATTGAGAGTAACTAACTCTTTTCTTTGCATATCTAAAAGGGGGGAGGTGAACGATAATCGATATGAAACCCAAACCTTGAACAACTTATTGACACAAATGTACAAACATATTGTTAATTAATGATTAATGAAAGGCTTGGATGCGGGCGAATAAACGGGTTTGATATCAATGGCAATTGGATCACTAATCCTATTGATATGAAGAAAGAAGCTTGGAAGTTTTTTAAGAAAAAATATGAGGAAGAATATCCGGTGCGACCAAAATTTTGTTGTGATAGTTTCAAACAATTATCCTTGGAGGACTGGAATTTACTTATACAACCTTTCTCAAAACTCAAAATAAAGGATGCGGTGTGGATGTGTGGTAGTGATAAAGCGCCCGGGCCGAATGGGTTTAATTTTGCTTTCATCAAGAGGTTTTAGGCTCTTTTCAAGGAGGATTTTCAAAATATTCTTAACCGCTTCTTCTCGGATGGGATTATTGATAGAGGTTGTGGCTCATCTTTCATTCATCTTATTCCCAAACGGGATGATCCTATGTCTCTCAACAACTATAGGTCAACTAGCCTTATTGGTTGCATGCAAAATGTGGTTTCAAATGTGTTAGCGAATCGTCTAAAGCTCGTGATTAACAATGTGATTTCAAAAACTCAAATGGGTTTCTTGGCCAATCGGAACATTATTGATGGTCCGCTCATCCTCAACGAAATTATTTCTTGGGCTAGTAAACATAAATCCCCGTTGTTGATTTTTAGAATTGACTTCGAAAAGGCCTTTGGCTCTCTCAGTTGGAACTTTCTGGATGATATTCTAGGGCAAATGAATTTTCCTTCACGATGGAGGCTATGGGTTTCGGGTCGCCTCAAAGCATCGTGAGCATCGGTCTTAATTAAGGGAAGCCCGGCTTATGAGTTCTAATGTCATAGGGGTGTTAGACAAGGGGTCTTTCACCTTTTCTTTTCATCCTTGCAATGGAAGCCTTTCATGATATGTTTCACAAAGCTTTAAACTTGGGTATTTTCATGGTTTTCATGTTCCGATATCGGATGTGGTCATATCTCACTTGTTATATGCCGACGATGCCATTGTGGTGGGGGATTGGTCCATGTCCAACGTTATCAAGCTCCTTCGCATCTTAAGGGGTTTGTTTCTTGTGTCCGAATTAAAAGTTAATCTCAAGAAATGTGGGATTCTTGGCGTTAATGTGAATTTCGAAGATGTTCAAGAGTTTGCTGGTTATTGTGACTGTGATGGAAGCGAAATTCCACTCAAATACTTGGGGCTTATTGTGGGTGACAACATGAACAAAATTAACGCTTAACGCTTGGAAACCGGTGGTCAATGTGTTCGATGCGAAATTATCCAGATGGAAGGCTAAACATCTTTCGATGGGAGGTAGACTTGTGCTTCTAAAATCCGTCCTTGATAATCTCCCTCTTAATTTCTTTTCTCTTTATAAGGCTCTGGTGAAGGTTATTCAAAAGTTAGAGAGCATTCGGTTCAATTTTCTTTGGGGAGGAGAGGAAAAAGATTCTGGTAGGGGAAGGAAGATTCATTGGATTAGTAGGAATAACATTTGCAAACCAAGAGAGGTTGCCGGTCTCGGTCTTGACTCCCTCGAAAATATTAATCTTGCTTTACTCGCTAAATGGTTTTGGCGCTTTTTGGTTGAACCGGACTGGCTTTGGAGGAAGGTGGTGGCTAGAATACATGGGACCGCTAATTGGCACGATTGGATTCCTTATAATAAGACCATCTCGGGGGTTTGGAATAATATTTTTAAATTGGAAGGATTCTTAACAAGTTGATGTAAAGCTCAAAGACCTTATCATTTTTTATGGAAATCTTTGGATTTGGTCAGGTGACCCAACTGGCATGTTTTCAATAAATCTCTTAGACGTATTCTTTTCAAACTTAATGGACATGTGCTGCTCAGCCCAATGACTTGGCCCAAAGGAATCCCATACAAGGTTAATTTGTTGGTATGGACTATGGAGGGCGATGTTAGGCAGGCTCCCAACCCTTGATTGTTTGATCCGGCGCAACATGCAGGTGTTGTCCCCCTCTTGCCCGTTATGCACTGAAGCGGATGAATCAGTTGATCATCTTTTCACGGGTTGTAAATTTGCGGCGGAAGTTTGGTTTAGAATTTCGATGTGGTGCTCGATTTCGCAAATTATAGCTTTCTCGGCAAAAGATTTGCCTCAAATTGCCTCCTTTGCGAATCTCAGAAAAGGAAAAGTTATGTTCGTTCAAGCTATTATTCATTCGGCATGTTGGTTTATTTGGAGAGCCCGTAACGACATGGTGTTTAACAAAAAAATGACTTCCGCCCAACATCTTCTTATGGAGATCAAAACCTCAAGTTTCTTGTGGGTTACTAATAGGATTAAAAATTGTACTATTAGTTGGAGTGATTGGAGTAGTTTTAATTTCTAAATGTAATTGCTCTTGTTGTTTTTGCCCGCCTCTAACGTCTTGTTAGTGTTTGGGCCGTTCTATTGAAATCCCCGTTCAAAAAAAATTAATGATATTAATGTGTGCTAAGTGTATGCAATTCGGGTCTTTAGATGCTGTACGAAGAAACACGTTACTTTTTTAGTTTGTATATATTGTATATGTACACGGTGACGGTGGAAAATACAAGCATTAGAAGTGCTACACAAAGTACGGTCTTCATCGTACTCTTACAATCCCTTTAAATGAAAAGTTCTCCATAGTTGAACAACTTTTATGAGTTTTCTGAATATGCACCATTTGTATTCATGTAACATCCGGCCCTGCTTACCATCAATACTGAGAAACTCACGGTTTTGTTTTTGATTGCCGGGCGAAATTTCTCAAGGAAGTCACTCATCCCTGAATCATTACCACTCCAGCACGCTTAGCTTTGAAGTTCTCTCATTCACATGCAATGCTCCTAAGACGAATTGGTGATATTTGAAGGCAAGACATTCCTTATAAACCAAGAATTTAAAAGAATTTTGTAGAGAAATGATAGGCTTTAAGTAGGAGAGGTATAATGGGGATGGGCCCCACAAAAAAAACACATACAATCCCAACATGTTTCAGCGGCTCCATGTAACCGCAAAACCGTTAAAATTCTAGCCGCAGCAAGAAGCCGAAAGGGTGGCATTGGGTTCGCCGGTGGCTACTTGGCTTTGTCGTTGAAGCCGTCATGTACTCTGTCCAGCCTTATAAGCCTTTACATTGTCACAAACTAATCATTTTTTAAATGACATGTATCTATTACCGGTGTTCGTCAACAAAATAAATAGTAGGAAGACAGGTGTAATTTTTAAAAGATGAAATCCACCAATACGATATGTACATAAAACATGGACCATCCATTAATCAAGTCTTCTCATCTTTATAAATTCATTTGAACTCAACAACTCAATATACAATTTGATCCTGAGGCGTGTTCATATTTAATGAAATTAAAATTAATTTGGTCTACAAAAATAAAAAAACATTGCAAGCTATGATGCTACCTGAGGAGACCAAATTACAACATTTGAACAAACACTTGTTTATTTTTCAAATCCCTTAGACCACAGTCCAAAATGGCTTCTTTCTCAGTTCTCATATTCTATCTACATTCATTCAAACTTAAATACCTCTCTGCTACAATGGATCCATGCCCATGCTTGCACATCAACCCTAACACCCTATAAATTTTATGACGATATCGTTCTTCTTCGTGTCCCGAGTAACCCTTGTACAATATAACCATTGTTTTTTTCGAGCACCCGTAATTAAATCTCTCCATCTCCACAAGAACTTGCTCCATTTCCTCTATTCGTCTATGCAAGGCGAACATCCACATCAAATCATGGTAAAGCGAGCGGCACATTCTCCACCCCGAATCCCCGGCATGTGTTACAAACTTAGCCAGCTTGTCCACAGCATTGTTCCGAATATAAGTGGAGGTAATCGTACGCATAATTTTCACAGTGTTGACACTTGTGTTATGCTCAAATGCCTCGTCGATTGACTTGTCCATTTGGTCAACACAATCCTCCTCTGCGTAAAGTCGAATAAGCAGCACATTTAACCAAGGTCGGTACTCGTTTTCAGGGATTAATCGCAGTAGTTCTTTAGTTCTTTTAACTCGGTTTCTGCAAGGAAATTTGCAGTATGCACAGATCATAGCTCTGATTAAAGTAATATGCTTTTCCCGAACATGGGGCCCGACTATGTTGTAAATCTCTTCCATTTTCTCTATGTTACCTGAATGTGCATACCCACGAAGCATTAGTAGGTGCGTATTAAGATTGGGGCGTACAGGTCCCGCCTCCATCATACGGTAAGTATTCTCCATACTATCCCACATCCATGCAGTCAGATAACCCGCGATCATGCTATTGTATGTGGTTAAATCAGGTTTGATATTGTAATCTTTCATTTCTTGAAACACTGCTTCCATTTGATCTATAAGTACTCTGTGGCCGAAAATTGATATCAGCATGTTATATGTAACTGATGTGGGGCAACAATTGATATCTTGCTTTAAATTCTGATAAACTGACTGACATTTTTCACTTAGGCCGTTGCACATATAGGCACCCATAAGAGCGTTGTAAGTCGAGGTGGTTTTTATTCGTTTATCACTGGCTTCCATGAAAATTTCAACCGCTAGATCAACATCCTTTACTCTACCTGCGATTTTAATGCCTTTTGAATACTCTTCTGATGACATAGGCCTCATTTCGACTTTTTTTCTTCGCCAATTAAAAACCTATGACACAAAAAAGCACAAAGCAAATGCGACTTTCAGCATTATAAGTACCAAGAAGCGATGTGAGCAAAACCGAATATTAAACTCTGATTTTCTAGTTTAGAGAAGCAAGCTCCGGGATAGTTGACTGACCATTAAGAAATGTCAATTAACTACCTAATCAATTGATTATCTGATTTTCAATTATAACTTTACATGCTGCAGTAACAACTTCAAAACATACATCCAAACATCCCAATTGATTAAAGCATCAAGATAATGCATTGCTATCAAACTAACCAACTTGAAAAACTATTTCATATAGACTGATTAGAGCATCAGGCACACTCAAATTAACTATCTGTTCCAGATAAAGACAGTAGATTTTAATTACTTGAACTAAATCATATTCCCTATAAAATAAAAAAGAAGTATTTGTACCTTAATAGCCAAATGAGGAGAAGGTTCCAACAACCTGAGAAGCTCAATAAAAGCAGCCCCATCAGAATACATCTTGAACAAATTCCAGCCCTCAACTTCCAACAAGTTTTCAAAAGAGTGTTCATCTTTCACATTCTTCATCAATTCATCTCTGAATAAAGAAACTTTTTCAATCAATTCTTCTTTAGCTCGTACATCCGCATAAGTCCATTTATCAGCAAACTGCCCATACAAATCTGAAATGGCTTTAGATGATGAAGATTGGGAGATTTCGGTGGAAACCCATCGGATGGTAGTGGTTATTGTTGTTTGATTCGTTGGCAATCTGGGTATAATAAATCCACGGGGGCAATACAAGAGCTCTGCTCCTATATCATATATTCTAAACGCCCTCTTCATCTTCACCTGAATCCAAGTATTGTACACATAGTATACGATTTTTTAGAGTTTATGTGAATAACAAGAAAAATAGTGAGAATATGAGGGCATTTATAAAATGTTTAAATCTCAAGATTGTTCGTCTAGCATATACATATTTACGTGTAACTTCTTGCCTGGTCATAGGCCATGAAAACTAAGAGACACCGTAATATAGAAAACATAGAAGATATAAAACAATTTATTCTCAAGAAAAATCTTGACTCTCTAAAGATGCCAAACAAACCTTAACCATTGTTGTGGCTACCAAAATTCTCATAGCCAGACCCAAGTCTGGGTAGCAGCGCAAGAGAGGGGATTCTTCGGATCAACGAATCAACGGTTATTAAGAGCGTGAAATTTAACATGACACGATAACATGACGCAAACCTAACACGAGGATCCAGTCAAACTCTCAAACACATGTAACTAAATGGGTCGCGTTGGTGTCAAATCCAGCAAGTTCACAAGTTGACCCCGTTTATTTAAAACATACTAATATTCACAGGTAATACTGTGTAAATATTTGAGGTATGTGTGTATTGTGTTAAACATAGAAACGTAAATATTGAGCAGACAAAAAATGGATTCACTTAATACTAAAATCTGATTCCAAAATCCAAAACCCTCCAACTCTTTCATATTCGTGGGTCGCAATTTCTTCCATAATCCATCTGCATGTGACCGCTGGAGTTTCTAGACGTCCCTCTTATTTGGTATCCTGATCGTGAGGTAAGGCTTTGTGGTTTAACAGCATGCTCAGAATTTTAGTGAAGTGTGCATCACTTGCTGTTATGTAGTTCTGTACTTATGTACATGATAGACAATATTCACGTAAATTGCTTACCCCTTTCATTCCAATCATACAAATATATAAATACAATATTTACCAAAACTACCCTCCTTAACTATGGTAATTAAAGTAATCAAAATATCCTAGTCTAATATACCCCCTAAGTCTAAGGAGGAGGTTGGCGAATGCTTAGACCGGAAAGGAAATCCTCAAATAAAATACACGGTAAGCCTCTAGTAAAAATGTCCGCCATCTGATATCTAGAGGGAACATGTAGAACTCTAACATGACCAAGCCAGACCTTCTCCCGAACAAAGTGAATATCTATCTCAATGTGCTTGGTTCTCCAGTGCTGAATGGGATTTTCTGTCATATAAATGGCACTTACATTATCACAATAGACAATTGAAGTACGAGTGGGAGGGAGACCGAGCTCCAGGAAGACATTGCGCAACCAACATAGTTCAGCAACAACGTGCACAACTCCACAATACTCTGCTTCGGCACTGGATTTAGAAATAGTGGTCTAGCGCTTGGAGGACCATGAAATGAGGTTGTCCCCGAGGAAAAAGCAATATCCGGTAGTTGACCTACGAGTGTCCATGCATCCTGCCCAATCAGCATCAGTGTAAGAAATCATAGACACGACGGATGAGGGACGAAGCTGGAGTCCCATAGATATAGTGCCCTTCAAGTACCAAGAAATACGCTTTAAAGCGTTCATGTGTCATGTCTGCGTATCATGCATGTGTGAAGAGATGAGTTGAGTGAAGATCTCGAGTTGAGTTGTAACTCTTCCCACACCCCTGTTGACATTGCACGACTGCCGATTTCAGATCCTACCTTGTATCGCAGTCTGGTGGGAGCCCTTCAGTACCTTACACTTACCCGGCCCGACATCTCTTATGTTGTTCAACGGGTTTGTATGCACCTGTATGTGTGAAGATCTCGAGTTGAGTGAACAACTTAGCAAATATTTAACTAAAATGGTCGTTAACAGTGTTCCTGGAAAATTAGGACACAAACTCACCTGGTGTACTTGACAAGCTTGCGGATAAACTATTACTTTGTTGAAAACACGCTTAAGGTGAGTTTCACTATCCCTATTTTTTATATGTTTTCATAAATATTTTGGGGGGAAAATACGTTGCTTTATTAAAATATATATATTAAATTGACAACTGAAATGTGGATATGTTGAACGTAAGTAAGGGTGCAGACAATACTCACGAAGTTGAGTATGACATGGTAATATTTTTGTGAACTTTTGAACATGTGTTTAAAGGACCGAATATGTATTGGATAGTGAATTAGATAATGCAGTGAAAAGATGAGAGAGAAGGGGTGTGTGAGAGAGAAAGGAGAAAGTAGCCACCAAGAGCTAGCTGAAGATGGATGGATCAAAGTCGAGAAGAGACCTACAACTACCAGACAGTCGCCTACCCAACACCATCAACCACCACAGCCCTACCCTTCCACCACCGTCACATCCTTCTTGCTTACCAACCTACAGTCACACTGCACCACACCACAGACATTCTCTGGAGAGGAAGGAGCCTTAGGGGTATCTGAACGATTAAAAGGACTCCGATCGACTTGTTTAGTGGTGATCAGTGAAAGGGGTTCAGGCCGGCCCATAGTTTTAGGCCCATCTGAGGGAAGAGTGGCCTGAGGCCCATAAGGATGTAAGTAACAGAAACAAGATACGTTACCGGGAGGGTGGACGGAGCATTTCTTCCACATCCTTTGATAAATGCATCGCTTCCAAACGAGTCAGAGGGCGGTGGAGACGAACCCATTTGCGCACATCTTCCTTAAGTCCGGCAATAAAATAACCCAAAGCCTGCGATTCCAGCAGCGGAGGAACCAACAAGAGAAGGTATTCGAAATCGTCGATGTAATCGTAAATAGAATCCATCTGATGGATATTAGCTAATTGTTCATAGGGGTTGTTGATTTCCAAACCACTGAAACGTTGAAGAAGCTCGGATTGAAAATCCTTCCAGGTGAGTTAGTCACGTACCTGGGTGATAACGGTGAACCAGAGTTAAGCGACCCCCACCACACTTAATTGAGCCAAACGCAATCGCAAGTCGTCCGGTGTTTCATTAATGTCGAAATAAAGAGTGGCTTTCTGGATCCAACCCTGGGGATCGAATCCACAAAATTCCAACAGCTTAACCTTCTTGACGGCCCACGGAAGGGGCGGAGACGCCGGCTGAGAGATTTTAGGGTTACCGGAAGATGAACGGCGCCCACCGAGAATGATGGAACCGTCGTCGTCTTCTTCGGAAGGAGAAGAAGAGGGTTTTAAACGCTCGAGAACAACTTTCTGGAATTCCGCTGTCGCAACGCGAGATTCTTCAAAGGCCAATTTCATCGCTGCCATATCTTGCTGGAGTTGTTTGATCTGAGACTCTTGCGTATCCAAACGAGATTGCATTCTAGTTTCCATGGGATGAGAAGAAAACGGCAGGTCGAAGGTAGGTCGGACCGGTGATAAGGAATCAAAATAATAATGATGAAATTATAGATCTAGGAATTAGAAGAAGAGGGAGGTAATCTTATTGCAGAATGATGAAATCAGAATACAATGAAAACCAGGGTAGTGCCTCTCTCAATACATCAAGTATGAGCCAACAACTAACAAACTCTCACATGGTCACACTTTCCTTATTCCCAAATACTTATAGAGTCCCCACTTTCTCAGCCACTATTAGTATTCCCCTTTTTACCCCTTCTAGAATAAACTAGCCATTATGTCTATCAATCGTATCACTTACCAACCTACAGTCACAATGCACCACAGACATTCTCTAGAAAAAATACTGCTTCCTAGGAGCGATGACGGATGCCTTCGTTATAAACAAAAAAGACCGCCAGGGAAACACATTTGGATTCGTTTCGCCGGAATTAGAAACCAGAATGCCATGGTTGACAGGCTCAACTCGATGACTCTTGGACCTTCAAAATACGTCGCCCTACCCTCTAAATACCCTAAACGACAGCCTTTCACCACCAACCACTCCCACTACCATCCTCCCCTGCCTCCAACTCTTCACCACCCCCATCATCTCCAACCTCCTATTCACTCTACTCACAACAAAAACCCTCTCCTACCCACTCCACAATACAATCACAGGTTCGTGAAACACATCTCTTCGAGTGCTCCTGTCGCTAAAACTTTTTACACCCAAACCCGAAACACAGAATTGATAAAAACAATGGGATTTGGCATAAAAACCAGTATTGCAAATGTAAGGCCCCCAAAAGCTCATCCAAAAACTCTTACCCAAAACTTATGAAGAACGAATCAGTGTGTAACAGACGATATGGGGAATATTAATCAAAGTAAACTGCTATTGATTAGAACCAATGAACAAAAGAAGAAAGAAAAGTCGGGTTGTGAATGTTGGGACAAGGTGGACGGACCAAAACAACAATGAGCGCGAACAAGGAATGGTATGGGGTAATGCTAGAGGTTGAGGAAGGTTCAAAACAAATAGAGAAACGAAGATGTACATCACTTGCTATAACTATCATGAATATGGTCAATTGGTCACTATATTGTTGAACGTCAAAAATTGGAAGAAAAAAAAGGAAGAGGAAGCAAATTTGCTTCAAGAAGATGATGAGCCAAAGTAAGATTAAGTGGGTGATTGTCAAAATTAATCCTATGTTTGGGTTTACAACTTTACTTGTGAAATACTTGGAGGTTACATTAGATGGGTCAACTTTTTGGTCTTAAGATTTAAATTTTAATTAGTCTGATTATGTTACCTTGTTTAGATTGTTTATTAAGTCTTGTTTATATAAATTGGAGTCTTAGTTGTCTTTGTTAACTGTTTGGTTCACTTTGATATTAAAAAGCAAAAGTGTAGTAAGATAAGAAAGTCCTCACAAATATTCTCATGTGTTCATGTTCTGCTTTCAGTGCCGATCTAATTGTTCCAAAAATAAAACCCCGTGAATATATAAACTAGACCAGTCAAAACGGGCGGGGCGGGAGGGTTGACTATCATGTCCAAATGGGTGCAGGTCCAGAACGAGTGCGAGTAAAAAAAATAACCATAATTTATAAATGGAACCACATTTCATGTGCGAGTGAAGGTACTTGCATTGTCTTTCTCTTTGAATCTACTCCATATTAGAAGCTGTTAAAAATTAGAGTACATTGAATCCAGCAAAAGGTACAACACCCAGAGCCCCGCAAATCAAACTTCAGCAGGAAAGTATAACAATGGAGTTGGCAAGTCTGTTCTATTTTCACACACACAAAAAAAAAAAACAAAAAAAAACTTTACGATGCTTAAAAATCAAAGATAACTCATGATCATGAGTCCAACAATTCAAAGTATAAACAATATAAACAGATACAAACAACTTCATAACAAAAACAATTTGTGTAAAACTTAAATGGATAAATCTCCTTAAATCAATGAAATTCCCCTTTTCGACTTTCATCAGCTAGGGTTTACCACTATCCAATATCATTTCAGCCAAGAAATTATATAATTTCTATGGAAACAAGGTAGATACAAGTTTAAATCGTAATAAAATTTGTAAAATTTAGCCCAAACTCGTGCGTAATGCGATATTGATGCAGGTAGGAGAAAGAGTACCGTGAATTCTTGAATTAGAATCGAAAATGGCGGATGTAAGGTTCGTCGACACCGTCTCTGTCGTCAAAATCGGTTCTCCCACAGCTTCTACTGCATTCACCATCTCAATTTGATATCAATCGCCAGACTTATCAATAGCAGCAGCATCAGATCATAGATGATCATGATCATGATCAAAAGAAGCATAAACCCCCCAAAAATCAAGATAAATGAGTTTCATTGAGGATACTTTGGAGGATTCGATTGAGGGTTCTGATTCATATTTCACTATGCTTCTGATGGGTGAATGAGTGATGAGGATTTTCGATGGAGAGTTGGAGATGAGTAGATGACGACTGTTTTGTTTATCTGTTAGATTAAACACTAACCCATTCTCACCATGTATTCTCCACCAGCAACACCAGACAACCCATCTACCCATTCTAACCCTTAGAAATAAAACATAACCCCCATCTCAACCCATCAACGTTATGTTTATTACCCAAATCAACCCATCTTTACCCACTTGGGTAAAAATTGCCAGGTCTAATATAAACGGGTCAACCCATGAACTCACTGAATTTGACACGAATACGGTCCATTTAGTTAAACGTGCTCACAGGGTTTACCTCAAAGTGATGTGAACTCATTCAGCCTAAACCCAAACCTATGAAATTCGTGTTAGCTTTGTGTCATGTTCTAATCTTGTGTTGAAAATTCACATCCCTGATCACCGTTCAACCAAAGAATCCACTCTCTCGATCTACTACCCACATCCAAGTCTAGCTATGGGAATTTTGGTAGCAACAACAATTGTTAAGGCTTTGTTTGGGGGCCTAATGATATTGTGAAAGTGGATAAACATCAGAATAATTATAATGAAAGGGGAACCCCTATATATAGAAGTGAAAGAAAATTCTAGATATCTAAGTTGGGCCATGTGCTAACTATATGGGCCATAAACTAATAAACTAATAACTAATATGTACAACTAACACTCCTCCTCAAGCTAACACTCCTCCTCAAGTTAGAGGATAGATATCAATCATGCCCAACTTGTTACAAATGAAATCCATATGTGGTTTCCGCAAAGGTTTGGTGAAGATATCCGCAAGTTGAAATTCTGTCTTCACATGATTCGGCTGAATAGATGGAGGATCTTTTTGAGTGCCTACTATCTGATCCCTTGATTAGATGGCAGTCAAGCTCTATATGCTTCGTCCTCTCATGGAACACTTGATACTTGGCTATATGTATAGCTGATTGACTATCACAATATAACAGCATCATGTCATCAGAAACAACCCCGAGTTCTCTGAGCAGGCGATGAACCCATATCATCTCTGGTGTGACATCTGCCATGACTCTATACTCTGATTCAGCACTTGATCTGGATACCGTGTGTTGCTTCTTACTCTTCCAGGACACAAGGTTTCCATCAACAAACACACAATACCCGATTGTAGACCATCGTGACATAGGACATCCTGCCCAATCTGCATCTGAGAATCCTGATATCTGACCATCTCCCTTCTCTGTAAATGCACCCACACGACAGTGACCCTGATCAAAATATCAGATCCCTCGACCTAGAGTGTTTTTGAGATACCTCAATACACGAAGGGCAGCATCCCAGTGTCCGGTGTACGGTGCGGCCATGAACGGACTCAAAACACTCACAGTAAATGAAATATCAAGTATAGTAATTGTTAGATAATTAAGCTTGCCAACCAACCGTCTGTTTCGTTCTGGATCTTTCATCGAACTTCCGTCTTCTGGAAGAAGCTTGCCTGTAGGAAGCATTGGGCTATCAACTGGCTTACAGCCCAATAAACCACACTCAGATTAACATATCAAGGACATTCTTCCGCTGAGAAAGAAGTGTTCCTTGTGGAGAACGTGATACTTCGATGCCAAGGAAGTATCTAAGTCGACCTAAGTCGCTGATCTGGAATTGAGACTGGAGAAACTGTTTAAGCTCGGTAATACCAACCTTGTCATTCCCACTGATTATGATGTCATCTACATAAACAACCAAAATAATCCTTTGCCCTTGACGGTGTCTGAAGAATACGGAATGATCATATGCACTTCGATCCATCCCAAAATCTCGCATAACACTAGAAAATCGACCAAACCATGCTTTGGGAGACTGCTTAAGGCCATATAATGAACGACGTAACCGACATACTTTCGAGGCCTCCTCCTCGAAAATAAAGCCAGGTGGCTGCTCCATATATACCTCCTTCTCAAGAACACCATGGAGAAAGGCGTTCTTGACATCAAGCTGGTGAAGCGGCCAACGGTTAATGGCAGCAAGAGCAATACAAATACGGACAGATGGCATTTTAGCAACCGAGGCGAAAGTCTCCTCATAACCAATACCATAAGCCTGTGAATAACCTTTACCAATAAGAAGCGGCTCAAGATCCCAAGTATGATTGGCTCGAATGGGCCCCGATCTCGTCTTCCATTGCCTTTCGCAAGGAGCCTAAATGTGCCACTCGTTACCCCATTTAGGACTATATTGCCTATTCTCACCTCTCATCAGAGTCCCGTGCCTATAGTACCTCCCTTGATTCCTACCCGATACCCAGGGATGTGATGACAGCTCTTGCTCACAATCACCCATGATGAGTCAAGGTTAGAAGATGTACTTGAGTTTGCCGAATGAGTTTGTGGACTCGAAACAGTTGTCTTTGAGCTAAGCAGATGTCGGAGTTTGATAAACTCCTCCTGGCTAAATGAGCGAGTAGGATTTCCATCAGCCATATCAACTAAATGAAAAAGAAGAATAGTAACAACCGTAGTGAATGGTTTTGAGGTTGGAACAAGAACAACAAATCCTGGACTGAAACGGGGATGTTCTAAACCGTAATAGTGATGACAGCAGGTTGTGGACGGGAAGGAGGCTGATTCTGATGAACGGGCTGATGTTGACTAGCTCTTGAGTTGGGAAATCATGAGCAAAGCACTAAACTGAAAAAATTGACCACAATAAGACAACAGATAGCAAATGTGAAGTAGAAAAGGTCAGCAAAACCCGAAATTGACGTTGCAGAACAAAAATTCAAGCAATCCCAATGCGTCCGGAAGAAGCCTGTGGTCGACGGAGGCCGAAAAATCTCTCATTCGTCGGCGCGTGGAAATCAGCAAGGCGGCGGTGCGTGTAGGCTCGTCCGAAGGCGAGTAGCGAAGGTCTTCTCAAGGAACCCTAACCAAAGGGTTCTGAATCTGATGGTGGTGGCGGTGTACTGGAAAGCTTCCTCAAAAAAAGGTTTTAAGACTGGGCAGTGACGAACGCAAAAAGTGGAGTTGATCTGGATTTACAGGAGCGAGACAGAATTCAGGAGTTGACCAGAAGCTAAACTGAGTTGTACCAAGAGCTACCTTGGCTCTGATACCATGAAACATAATCTGATATAAAAATAACTGATTGTATTAAATCTGATAGCACAGAGAATGTCGGAACAGTGAACCGAGAGGACCAGAAGAAGAACAGCGGCCGGAGGTGGCTCCACAGGCTCACGCAGAGGCGCATGGGAGAGAGTGGCGGAGGTCTGGCGGCGTGTGAGGGGGTGGTTAGCGGCGATTTTTGCACGGAACCCTAATCGGAGGGTGGCAAAGCTGATGGCGGCGACAGTATGTTATAATATTGTCTCAAAAAAAGATCCCGAGGATCTTGAATAGTTGACCGCAACAGGACTAGGACTGGATCAGGAGCTAATGAACTGAGCTGGACAGATTAGAGTGTGTACCAAAAGCTAAACGAGCTCTGATACCATTTGAAAGTGGATAAATATCAGAATAATTATAATGAAAGGGGGAACCCCTACATATACAAGTGAAAGAAAATTCTAGATATCTAAGTTGGGCCATGTGCTAACTATATGGGCCATCAACTAATAACTAATATGTATAACTAACAAATATATCATACTTTCAACATATTAAAAAGGCAGGAAGATATACCTACATGAAATCAATACAGCTTTAAAAGTATTTCAGACACAAAGCCATGGGCACTCAACCATTTGGGCCCTAAAGCGAACTAAATATCTAAGGCCCTTCTTGTGATTCAACTAAGCACTGAATTATATACAAATAAGTACTAAGAACCTAATCAAGTCTAAATAAAGAATCATATTAAAAATACCTAATTAATCAATTTACCCAATTAATACTCAACAATACATGAAACTCAAAGAGAAGCACTTAACAATTAGCAAGAAATTACATATCGCGCAATGTTGTAGAAAGCGCTAGGCGGTAGCTAGGCGGTCGAGTACCGCCTAGCACTTAATCGGGATTAATCGGGATTAATCGGGATTAATCGATTTGTAATTTTTTTAATTTATATATATATATATACACATTTATATGAAAACAATACTTCCAAGTCCACATTAATACATCATAATTCATAGAATTTAAATATATATATATACATATAATGTTATTTTTATACTTTTTATGTATAAATTTATGAGTTCAAGACCAAATGTAAACTATTGAAAATAGAGGGGGTTGAATGTTAAAATACTTAAACTAATTTTATGTAAAAGATAACAAGTTTAAGGATGAAATATAAACTACTAAAAGATGTAGGGGGTTTAATGTAAAATATTTAAAGTTATTTAAACCTAAAAAAACCTAAACTCAAACACAGCCGCCTCTTCTACATCTACATCAGCAGCCGCGACTTCATCTTCTCCGGCGAATCCGGCGACTTCGTCTTCATTTCCGGCCATGAAGGCCAAAAAAAGAACACCGGCGCCTCTGTTCCTTCTTCCTCCCTTCTTCCTCTGTTCCTTCTTCCTTCCTTCTTCCTGATTTCCGGCGGAAATGACATCACCGGCGCCGGAATACGTAAATCCGGCTGATATTTGCCACCGCCTTGACCGACTAGCCGGAAATTACACGTAAAAGTTCCGATTAGCGATTAATGCTCCGACTAGCCGGAAATTCCACGAAAAAGTTCCGATTAGCGCCTAGGCGCCGCCTAGGCGCCGATTAATTCCGCGTTTTACAACCATGATATCGCGATTAAGTGATTAACTATTAATGATCTTTAACCAAGTGAATGAAAACTGGCAACTTAACTAGCCTCATCTTAAGTGAACATTTGAACTTTGAAGGCAGAGACAATCAAACACATTGTGCAGGGAACTAAGCAGAGATGATATGTATATATACCTGTGTCTATGGATTTATGGGAACTAATACTTTAATAACTGATGATGCAGTCCTTTGCAACTTCAGTATACTTCCAAAAGAATATGATTCAATCGGCACGATATCTTTACAGTCTACACCCAATAATTAGGTTATGTAGATGAACCTACAGAAATACCTGTTATAAAACAGTGAAAACACCATCAACAACTTCGAAATCAAAGCATTAACGATTTATAACCAAGATTTTCAGCAAATAAGTGCCGCAACATGAATCAATACAATTGAAAAAAATGAAAAATCTAGTCTAGAAATTGGAACATACACATTTTAAAAAGGTTGAAAAGTGAAATCAACAGACTGACAGAAACCTTGAAGATATCTATCTACATGTTCCAATCAACAGATCGACATAAACATTTGAAGATGACTGTTCCAATCGAGAGATTGAAAACAACAAATCGTGATAACTATAACCTTTTATGAATGCAAAGGGAGAGAATTGAATTTCAACAAACCTTTGGAGATGGATGTTCAACAATCAAGAGAATAGAAACCTTTGGTTGCTAGACGTATTCTTTTATCTGGAATCGTGGTGTCTGAAGAGGGAGAATATGGTGGTGGTTATCGGCGGTCACATAAGCTAAAGGGGTAAGGGGGCTAGGGTTCGAGGACGACACCGGAAAAAATGGTGGATGGGGAGTGGCGACCAGAAGAGATCGATGTTTTTTAATAAGGGTAAAATGCAAAATCGTGACAGTTTATTTGTGCTACCCGAAAAAACACTAATTTAAAAAAAAACACTAATTTAAAATTAGAGAAAATGAATATTAATAATCTTAACTATTAGCTATAGGCTATTGGTTAAAAATAATTTTCTCTATATTTTTATACATAATCAGCCTTATAAATACATCATATTTTTACTAATAATTTGTTTCGTTAAAAAACTAACGAAATGACGTAGAGTATCAATATTGTCATTATTCTAACTTGTTTCTATTTAAAAAACCTTAGGGGACCAATCTTCTCGCCGGTATACGATCGGGGAAGAAAGGGGTTTTTTTAATACAAATAAAGTTTACATAATGACAAGATTGGTCTCCCAGGTTTTTTAAATAGAAACAAGTTTGAATGATGACAATATTGGTCCTCCACGTCATCACAGGCTAACGGGGTTAGTTTTTTAACGGAAAAGATTATTAGAAAAAACATGGTGTATTTATAAGACTGATTATATACAAAAATATAAATAGGTAATAGTTGAGATTATTACTATCCATTTTTCCAATAAATTATAAACTACATTTTTTTTTTTGTCAAAAGAGACCTAAGAAATCATGAGACATAAACGAGTTGCTGGTTTTAAACGTTTAACTATGTGTAGAGCCCTATGCGTTGCGGCGGGGCTAAATGTGAAAAGCATAACCACGCGTTACGGTGGTTATAATGGTTGGCATTTCTCAAACATGCTACTCGATAAAAAAGGGAAAAAACGCTTGAAAAATAGCTTGCACACGTTATGCTAGATTGGAACAATAAAATTTTAAAAAAATTATCAAATCTAGATTCGTAAGGAAAATGTATCTTTAAAAAATGTTTTTTTTTTTTTTGAAAACTTGGAAAAATACAATTTGTTAAAAAAAAACATATCCAATGAAATTATTAAAAAAATGGAGAAGAAGTTATTCATTATTAAAACATAAAGTTTGTTAAAAAAAACTTAACAATTAAGTTATTAAAAAGAAACGGAGGAGAAGTAATTCTTTATTAATAGATGGTGTTAAACGTAAAAGAAAATGGTATTCAGTATCCAAGGTACAACAATTAATACGTTAACATTTTTTAAAAAAATTTGCACCAAAAGTCTTAGAATTATGTTATCTTTAATTCTGGAAATTTCTTTTTAAAAAAATTAACGTTTCGGTTTTTTTCGTGTGATGCACATGTGCAGCAAAAAAAAAAACTCATACTTTTAGCATAAGTTAATATATTTTATTCTAAGTCGCACCATATATCTTATATTTCTGTTATTTTTTTGTATTTTTTGTATTTTTTTTAATGCTGCACATGTGCATCATACCAAAAAAAAACCTCATACGTGTGGTATCATTAATATTTTTAATAAGAAATTGCACCATAAATCTTATAGTTGTGTTATTTTTAGATCTAAAGAAAAAAATAACATTTTATAATTTTTTTATTTTATGTTGCACATGTGCACTATGTACCATTATTATTAGTACAATAAATGTTTTTTTTTTTTTTATAAGTTTTTAACTTAAGGAGTGTTTTTTCGCATGATAATTCGTCTTTGTGTAGTACTAATAATAATGATGCACATGTGCTGCACACGAAAAAAACACGAAACGTTAATTCTTTTCTACTTTTTTCCAGAATTAAAGATAACATCTTCATAAGACTTTTGGTACAAATTTTATGAAAAACAATTAACGTATGAAAAAGTTATGTAGGTTTTAATATGTGTTTACGCGTTTTCGCAATAAAAAATGTTTTCGCATGATCTTTACCCTATATATATATATATATATATATATATATATATATATATATATATATATATATAGAGAGAGAGAGAGAGAGATAAGTTATTGTACAAATGGCATTTTGCGTGCGAAACGTGCGAAAGGAGGTAAAATTGTCCGCCCACGTGTTTTTTGTAGCAAAATGTTGTCAAAAAAGGCAATTGTCACCATTTTGCCACCAAATATATTTTGGTAACAAAATAGTGTCAAAACGGCAATTGTCACCATTTTGTCACCAAAACATATCACACAAGTTTATACGAGAGCACATAGATGTCACACATTGCCACCAAAAATGTTTTTGGTAGAAAAATGGTGTTAAAAGATGAATTGTTACAATTTTGCCACCAAAATATGTTATGAAAAAGTCTCAGTACACGCAAGTCATAATCACGCAAGTTATATTATAATCACGCAAGTTATATTATAATCACGCAAACTTACGAAGATGAACTTAAAAAAAAAGTTTTGCCAACAAATATATTTTGGTAGCAAAATGGTCTCAAAAAGGCAATTGTCACCATTTTGTCACCAAAATATGTTGTGAAAAAATGTACAGGTCATAATCACTTTATTTCATAAGCAATTGTCACCATTTTGACACCAAATATGTTGTGAAAAAATGTACAGATCTTAATCACGCAAGTTATAGCTTTATTCTAATAAGCAATTGTCACCATTTTGCCACCAAACTATGTTTTGGTAGCAAATGGTGTCAAAAAGGCAATTGTCACCATTTTGCCTCCAAATACAATAATCACGCATGCTTTATTTCATAATCATGCATGCTTTATTTCATAATCACGCAAACGCCACCTGGACGCATAGTCGAGTTCTAAAAAAAAGTTTTTAAATTCAAAAAAAGTATAGCAATACTATAGTCGAATTAAAGAGAATTAAATGCTCGTTTTTATGGTGTATTTCTTTTTAAATAAATAATGTCGTATAAAAATGTTATAGACGTTTAAAAAATTGGGAGGTACTTGAAAATGTACTATACCAATTTTACCCCTCAGCTCTCCTCACGCTTAGAATTTTCTTATTATTTATGCAATAGATCCAGACTAAATCTAAACCATTGATTTCTTATATCAATGGCTCAGATGTCTTCGCACGGAAATAGCACTTTGTATTTGAACTTTCACACACACACACACACACACACACACACACACACACACACACACTATATATATATATATATATATATATATATAAACTCAATCTAGCATAAAACTCTCCCTCCCAAAAAAATGGACGCCACTGGTTTCAAACCAGGGCAAGTTGGATTCAAGCCCAACGCCCAAACCATCGGACCACATTGCATTTTGTAAATAAATCGGAACATTATATATATATATATATATATATATATATATATATATATATATATATAGGGGAGGGATATAATGAAAACATCTTCGAGTTTGGAAAACCGTGAAAACCAAGCTAAAAAATTCGTTTTTTGTTCCGATTTTTTTTATGGTGACTCTCTAAGTTAAAAAGACCCGCTTTATGCAAAAAAGTAAAAAAAACGCCTAGTAATTTTTTTTAAAAAAATATATTATAACTGATGTTACATATGTAACAGGGTACTGTGGTACTGTTACATATGTAACAAGGTACTGTGGTACTGTTACATATGTAACATCAGTTATAATATATATTTTTTTTAAAAATCAGAACAAAAAACGAATTTTTTAGCTTGGTATTCACGGTTTTCCAAACTCGAAGAGGTTTTCATTTTATCTTCCTCTCTCTCTCTCTCTCTATATATATATATATATATATATATATATATATATATATATATATATAGGGAGAGGATCATTTGAGAACCAATTGGGTTTGAGAACTTTTGAGAACCATTCTAAGCCACTAGTTTATATATATGGAAATCCCCTCCATGAATTTGAGTGATCCCCCCCTGAAAATTAGTGGCCCAGAATGGTTCTCAAAAGTTCTCAAAACCAATTGGTTCTCAATTGAACCTAACCCTATATATATATATATATATATATATATATATATATATATATATATATATGGGGAAGAGAATGGATATTAACCCTTACACCCTGTTCCCGAGTTTACTTAACAAGAGAAAAGAAAGGAATTGAAAGGAAATAGAAACACACTTGTGTTCCTAAGTTTCATTTAAGGGAGGAAAAGAAAGGGAGTTAAAATACATGGTGTTCCCGAGTTTCACTTAAGGGAAGAAAGGAAAGGGAGAGAAACTTAGGCTAAAATTTTATAAATTTTTTTTCCTTCCAATTTGGAGAGAAAGGAAAGGAAAGACATCTCTCCCTTTCCTTTCTTTTCCTTTCCACCCTCTCCTCCCCTTTCTTTTATTTTCTCTTCTCAAATAAACTCGGGAACAGGGCATTAATGAGATAACCCATTAACTCTCATCTAGGCCATCACACTTTTGATCTAATGGCTTATATTGAGCACATGGTTTTTGTGGTTGCTATTGACCCAAAGGTCAATGAGAAGGATAAGATGGATAAGCGAGCCAAACTTTACATAAAGGAAATCGTCTCGCGCCACGGTGTGCCTAAATCCATCATATCCGACCGAGACAGTCGATTCACTGCACACTTCTGGAAATCTCTACAGAAAGCTTTGGGTACTCGACTCGATATGAGTACTGCCTACCATCCACAGACAGATGGCCAAAGTGAGAGAACGATCCAAACGCTTGAGGATATGCTAAGAGCATGTGTGATAGATTTCGGACCCAAGTGGGACGAGCACCTCCCTCTTGCCGAATTCTCTTATAACAACAGTTATCACACCAGCATCCAAGCCGCCCCTTTCGAAGCACTTTATGGGAGAAAGTGTAGATCCCCACTCTGCTGGACTGAGATTGGAGACAGTCAATTAACTGGTCCTGAGTTAATCTTTGAAACGACTGAGAAAATCTTTCAAGTCCAAGATCGTCTGAAAGCTGCCAGGGATAGACAAAAGAGCTACGCCGACAACCGACGCAAACCCTTGTCCTTCAAAAAGGGTGATCGCGTCATGCTAAAGGTGTCACCTTGGAAAGGTGTCATCCGATTCGGCAAACGAGGAAAGCTCAACCCTCGTTACATTGGTCCCTTCGAAATCACCGAAACCATCGGACCAGTAGCTTACCATTTGAACCTGCCCGTTGAGCTAAGCAGCGTTCACAATGTCTTTCACGTCTGTAATCTTAAGAAATGCTTATCCGATGAAACGCTCATCGTTCCTCTTGATGAAATCCAAGTGGACGAGACATTGCACTTCATTGAGGAACCCGTGGAGATACTTGACAGAGAAATTAAAAAGCTGAAGCATAGCCACATTCCCATAGTCAAAGTACGATGGAACTCTAGGCGAGGACCAGAGTACACGTGGGAACGCGAGGATCAAATGCGCCGAAAGTATCCACGCCTGTTTGAGAACGTCGCATCCACCAGTAACCAAAACTGAATTTCGGGACGAAATTCTTCTAACTGGGGGAGAATGTGACAACCGGACCCAAAAATCAGGTCAACTCTCTCTCCGTTGACTTTTGTTGACTTTATTTATGTGATAATTATGTGATTTCTGTTTCCTAAACTGCATAATTAGCCGTGTTTAGTTAAATGATTAACTGATTTAAACTTCGCGTTAGATAACTGTGATATATGAACATTTCGTGTTATTATTAATGGAACGTTAATAATAAGAAATTAAATATAAAATTTGACATTTTATATTTTTATCAAACTGTTATAAACTGTTAAAACATTTTATGAATTTAAGATGTTATGAAAAACATTTCGTTGTCAAGACTTAGCCAAACGAGCTACTCGTTTAACCTATTGGGCCCGGTAAGCCCAATAAGCCCAAAAATGTCCGGATTGACCCGAAAACTTAACCGAAGGTTCACCTCAACGTACCAAGTAAATCCCTCGACTCGGATACCCGACCCGCGGCCCGAAACACATTGGGCCGAACCGGCCCAAACCCTATCCTTTTTCCCTTCGCGGCCCAACCCGAAAACGGCCCAGCCCACTTGTCCCTTGGGCTTCGGCCCGCCTCACTCATGAAACCCGAATGGGCCTCGGCCCATTCTCATATCAAAAACCATGTGGGCTTCGGCCCAACAAAAAAAAAACAAATTAATTGTTTTAGCCCACTAGTTTTATAAAAATTAAACCAACCTTTTAACCCACTAATATTTTTATAAAACTTGGACCAACAACCTTTATAAAAATAAAAACTACCATTCAATTGGATTAATTATACTTGGATCATATTTTAAAAAGTTATAATTGTTATAAACACCTAACCACTTTTTATTTTATAAAAGTGTTAAACTTTTATAAAACACATGGAAGGTTTATATAAATAAGTCACCTACTCATGGTTTAAGCTAGGAGGCTTGTGGTGTTGACAACACCACATTAACCATTGGATATTAACACTAATTTGGGTTATAAAAAGGAGGCTTAGGCTCATGCTTGTCCCCCACATCCACACCACTCTCTCCCTTGCTCCCTCACTTGAAACCGACCACCACCACCGGCTCCTCCCTCTGCCGCCGCCCCTGCCACTGCCGGCAGCCCCTGCCGCCGTAGCTCCGCCGTGCCGGACCACCGCTAACCGCCGCCAACCGTCGCCAACCACCACCAATCTTCCTCTCCTTCTTTTGTGAGTTTTTCTAACTCATTTCTCCTACATATTTCCACCCTTTAAACCCCTCAAGTCTTGACAATAATCCACTAAGTAACTTGAATGCTTGCATCTTGTTATGATCAACTAACAACAACTCTCTCTTAAACCTCCTTTTCTCCCAAGATCAAGCACCCTTTCTTGGTGTCTTTGAGACTTAAAATAACCAAGGGGTGTGGTGAAACACACTTGTGAAATCAAAAGAAAGTAATGAGTGTGCACCAAGAATCTTGCATATATGAAATCTTGATTTCATAAGTTAGTTGATTTTAACAAAACCTCAAGCCTCTTCATATAAATTAAAAATGTTAACTAACAATCTATACATGTTTACATTTATTGTCCTAACACTAATGTGTTAGTGATTGTTATTTATATTTATTTGTCCTAACACTAATGTGTTAGTGATTGCTATTTATATTTTCTTGTCCTAACACTAATGTGTTAGTGATTGTTATTTAATTTTCTTGTCCTAACACTAATGTGTTAGTGATTGCATTTTTATTTAGTCATTGGTCCTAACACAAAGTGTTAGTAGATATGAACTTATGATTATGTTATAAAAATACTAGAAAATGAAAGAATACCATAAACATGTTTATGGACTTATTCAAATCAAGGAAATTAAATAAATGTTACATATGTAACTTATAGCTAAAACATATGGAATGAGACAAAAGAATGTTACTTATTTGGGAAAAATAACATATTTAATGTGTTATAAATCTTGGACAAGAAGAATATATTAAATTCTTGCTAGATTTAGTAAGAATAATATTTATGTCAAATGATTGGTTTGACATAAATACTTGGATTTATTACAAGTTTTAACCTTTCTAAAACTTTTATTATAAATGGACATTTTTCTATAAAAAGTCACATGTGAACATAAATATTTTTATAAAAGGATTTTTATAAAAATAAATCAAAGGCTAGCCATTGACTTTAAATTTTGATATGGATTCTTAATGTTACTTTGATGAAACCAAAGTAACCAAAAATGAAATTACGTCCGTTAAAGATTTTAAATAAAATCAAATCCTTATAAATACAACTTTATATAAATCCAAGCGGCGCTACAATGTTTTAAAAATGTTTAAAACGGAAATAAATATTTCATACCAAGAATTATTCTAAACGATTTCAAAAACAATAAAATGTTGTGATTTAAAAACTCAAAAATCTTTTCATAATCGAAAATGGAATAAATAATTATTTTTGTCAAATAATTATTATATATATATACAATGGAAATTGAAGTTGAATAGTTAATTTTTTAGGTTTTAAACTTTGGCCACAATAGTTTATAACATTTACATTTTTAACCTTGAACTTTACATTTCTTTATTTATAGTTTGGCCATTAGACTTTGGCATATTGACAAGTAAACTTTTTCTTATTCAAAGTTTTGCCATCAGACTTTGGCATGTTGACGTTTTCTACCCTAAACTTTAACATTTTATTTTTTTACAGAATAGTAAACTTTAGGTTTTCATAGTTTAGTCACATATGTTTCATACTTTTACGTTTTCTACCCTCTAACTTTTAAGGTTTTTTTTTTAAGTTTTGTGGTCTTTTACTTTGGCCACAAAACTTTTAATTTTTATACTTTCGTTTGTTAAATACTTTTATAGTTTTATAATTTCACCACGAGACTATTAGACTTTTACGTTTTATATCTCTTAACTTTTTAACTTTTGTTTTTTTATTAAACTACTTTTATTTTTTAGTATACTTTTAGAGGTTTTGACTTTGAGGACGACTTTTATAGTTTTATACTTCGACGACACAACTTTTAGACTTTGACTTTTTATTCCCCTAAAACTTCTTACTTTGATTTTTTTAGTATACTAGCTTTTTTATAGTTTTTATACTTTGACGACACAACTTTTAGACTTTGACGTTTTATTCCCCCAAAATTTCATACTTTTGGCTTTTTAGTATAGTAGTTTTATACTTTAATCATGAAACTCTTAGACTTTTATGTTTTATACGCATTAACTTCTCTACTTTTGTTTTATATTATACTTTTAAAGTTTTCGACTTTTGTCAATACTTTTTTATAGTTTTATATTTTCACCACATTAAAACGTTTTTTACTTAAATTGACGGGTAAATGAGTGGCCCGTCAGGAAGTGCAGGTGAGTCACAAGATCAAATAAAACTGAACGACACTTTATTGCAGGCCCGCCGCAACGCGCGGGCGGGTCTACAACTTGTTCACCAAGGATTTAAAATATGTGTTATTCACAAAAATATGGTAAACCAAAATTATTACGAATAATTATAACTTGCAAGGTTAACAAATCAAGTCCATAATTATTTACGTAAAAATAATTATAACGAACTTATAAAAATAATAATAAACATTATTATTTTAAACTCGATGTTCAATACTTGATTTAATTGTTAAAGTAATAATTCCTTATTTATATTTATTGAGCATAAATATAATTAACCATGAAAGTATTTATTTAATAAATACAAGCTAACGGGTTTTTCAAAACGTATACAAATGGACTAAAACGTCAAGACTTGACTGGTATCACTTGGGTGACTTTTGTTACTCAAATGATCATAGACCTTATGCATATGTTTATTAAATGATTTAGGACGTTACGAGCTACCGTCCTTCACTGCTTATTTACCGCTTACCTGCTGAATCAGTGAGTTTCACGACCCCTTTTCCTTTTTAACTGTTTTATACTTGGGGGAGAAATCATGAAAACTGATTAAATGCTTTTTACTTAATATTATGGTTTACTTGTTAGCCGTATGACTACTTGTTCTCTTATTGATTGCCCAACTTGGTACATTATCGTTATAAACATTTGTACAACCGAAATCCCATCATTATGATTTCAATTAGTTTTGTATGAAACGATAGCTAGTGAATAGATCTATTTGGGTTGACAACCCTACCCTAACTGGTAGCTCCAGTTCTGACTCCGGATTGTCTGGGGGTACACGTCAGTTATTCTGCTTTGTTTAACATCTCTGGGCAAGAGATGCCGGGTGGGTAAACCGTTAGTATTTGAAATCAAGGTTCATGTGAGATCATACAACCACAACAATAAACCCTGATAATATTTAAGTATATCGAAACTGTTTTACAACTGTTTTACAACTGCTTAACTATCGAGTCCTAAACCTGTGAACCTCACCAACTTTATGTTGACCCGTTTTATATTCATGATTTCTTAGGTTATTGACAAGACTTTCTGGAGACATGCAAATGGGGCTTACAAATGCTATCGGACCTGTCCTTGGAGTCATAGTCCCGACTATCCAACTTAACCGTTTTATGCTTTTAATAATCGTTTAAGACTTATGCTTTTAAATTGTAAGACATTAATGTTTCCACTATCTTTCCGCTGCAATGAAATGAATTAATGTTTTATGAAGTTTTTAAATTATTAGAAGTTGTTCTATGTATCCTCGACTATGATTCCATTCTGGCTCACACCCGATTCCGTTGACCGGGGTGTGACAGTATACCGGTAATTTACTCTCCCCTTTCCTTTTTCTTCTATACCAGATCTGTGTTCATTTCACACACACCCCCAATTTTCGATCCTGTTGTTCTCCGGCGACCTCCGATCAACGCTGACCTCACGGCGAACTACTAGCTCCGCCCTATCATCCATCTCCGTTCCATTTCCTTGCCGATTATCATCCTAAACCCTTTTCTTCTTGCTTATAATCTTGTTATGAAGCATTCAATCGATGGGGTCAGCCCCATAATCATCCACCTGATGTTTGGAGACGCCAAAATTTGTGGAGACGCCACCGAGAATAACAATTCGAAGGAAGAGGCGATTGTTTTGCGAACCCTAAATCCTGCGTTTTGGAAGCGATAACCCCTGGAATTGCCCAGAACTCATCACACGCTGCCTTCGTTAGCGACACCGGCGATGTAATCGACCGATGCTCACGGGTATTGCAATCAACTCACGTTCTTATCTTTTTCCATTTTGAGATTTGGGAGAGTTTTTTTTAATCGACGGGATGTGATCGGAATAATGATAGCACTTCAATTTCTTTTTGTGTTTATGTGATTTTAGCATATGGGTTTCATTAATGTCGTATTCTACCCAATATACCATTGTGATTCTAGAATTCGGTCTTCAATGGAGGCTGATGGATGTATACAGTGGCAACTAGGGTTTTATTAATGTGATTCTAGAATTTGTTCTTACGCAATGGATTTTTAATGTTGGATCTCATTAATGTCACTGATGAGTTTTTGATGTGAGTTTGCAAGTTTATTAATTATTATGTGATTTTTTACTGAGTTTTTTATGTGATTTTGGAAGTATATGTGACACATGTCACTTTAATTTCCTAATTAAGAATAATAAGTTAGGATTAATTGTGACTTTGTGAAATACTTGAACATTATATAAAAAGACTCGTCACTAAGAACCGACCAACGAAACAGATAAAATATATTTGTTTTGTTTAAATATGGAATTTGATATAGGTTGGAACCTTTAAAGAAGGTGTTACGTTCGGTAGTGATGAAATAGAGAAAATTACGCGATTATGAAAACGGAACCGAGTAAATAAAAACGTCACTATATTTGGTCACGGACTAAGTATGACGAAACTGAAAAATAATTATACGGTTCCGAGCGTAATTTAATTTTATGAATTTTGATATAAAATTCCTAGCAAAATGAGTCTGAAAAATATACTGCGAATTGCGTAAAAACCAGACTTTTACCTGTAAATGACCTACACTAGAGAAATTTTATAAAAAGATGGTATGTATGCATGTATATGGCGTGTGTATATATATGTGTGTGGAGAAAGGTGTAATCATGAGTATCATGGGAACTTGAAACCTATCAACCTAGGTCATCATCACCTTCTTTAAAACCCTACACACACACCAAAAACCATCACACTCCACCTCTCCCTCTCCCCCCCTCCTTCTCACGACCGTAACCCCCCCCCCCCCCTTCACCATTTTCTTCTTTCTTTTATATACATTCAAACACACACACTACATCAAGTTTCTTCAAACACTTTGAAGATCAAGAACCTTCAAGAACACCTATTATCTCTCTTTAACTTCAAAGTAATAAACCCACTTCATCTTCATCTTCAAATCTTGAAACCCACCTTCAAATCCAAGAACCAACATCAAACTATTGATAAGTTATGGTGGATTTGGATGGTTAAAGCTTCAACACACAAAGATTATGTGTAAAACCCACACACACACACACAAAAATTCGTGAAAGTGTGTGTGAGTGTGTGTTAGTATGTGTTAAGCTTAGGGTTAGGGTTTGATCATCAAGAAACCCACATGCATGTTGAATCCAAGCTTAAAAAATGAGTTTTGAGAAAGATTAAATGGATGATCTAAGATGAAAAACAAAGTTCTTGAAGTAAAAATAACTAGTGATTTTGACTACACATGCATGTATAGAAATCATGATTTTATGTGATCTTATGTGAATTCATATGTGTTTATGGTTATGATTTGTTAGTATGTGATGCTAGTATTATGTATGAAACCCTTGGATTTAAATAAAATCCGAAAATTATAGATAAATATATATATATATATGCTTGAACTTGGAATAAAAGGATTAAATAGAATAATAATTTGGTGCTACAATTGTAGTAATTCCGCCTCACGGTCGTCAATGACGCCTACACGGTCGGTAACGATTGTCGCCAAGATAAAACCCCGTGACTATTTCTCATAGTAATTCCGCCTATAATGGTCGGTCATGAGGAAACACGAGCGGTACACGTTAAATAAATAATATAGTATAATTATGGGATTAAATGTTTAAGTAAAGTATAAAATATACAAAAATTTATAAAAATATTTCTTGACAGAAAATTTATGGCAAAAAAAGTGATAAAAAATGGAGTAAACGAACCTATGGATAAGAATATATTAAATGAAGATATAGTTGGACTTATAGTGTATTAAATGCATTAAATAGGTAAAAAAATGTATAAAATAAGAAAATAATTGAGACTAGTAGCTAAAAGACTTGAAACAAATAGATAATGTTTGAAAAACATATAAAAAAAATATGAAAGTGAAAACTTAAGTATTGAAGAAAAGTTGGATAAAAACCGTCACCGAAAAGACGTAAAAACAGGTAATTTAGCATAAAATAGAGAAATTATAAAATAAATGCTATAATGTTTGGAATGATGTTAGTTAAGTATAATAACATATATTGAGCTTTAATATAAAATTTCATAAGTAAAATTTGCTTTCTTTTGCTCTATTTGTTGGAATTAGTCAAATAAGGGTAAAATCGTCATTTTGCCCTAAATAAGTTTGAAAATTCAGAAGTAGCCACATTAGTTCAGTAGGATTGCTTACTAATCTGATCACCATGAAAAATAGGCTCAAGATACCTGAATTCGCTTATTTAGAAGCCAAGATAATACTTACGGGCAAAGGTGAGTTCACTATTTCCCCTTTTTCTACATGATTTATAAATGTTTTGGGACTGAAAATGCATATAATGAAAAAGTATGGATTTTATAAGTTGACAACCAATGTGTGGGTATGATTAGACATAAGTAAGGGCGCGAACGCTCATAAAAAGATGAGCCTGACCATAAATAGAAAGAAAAGTGAATGAAATAGAATTCGGCCGTCTAAAATCGTTAACTATGGAATAGACAAAAGGAGTATTGATAGATCTATCGGGAATGACCAACCCTAGCCCACTGATCGGTCGCTCCGGTCGTGAAACATGGTGGGAAATACTTCCAAATAGTGGTTTACGTATCGATTTAGAGCTTATGTTGCTAATTATACATCATGTCCCTAGCTAGTTCATGAACCATACGTTGTATGGAAAACTTATGTATATCCCTGTTTTCAATGAAAAATGAGATGATTGGTGGTTTCAAAATAAACCACATATATTGGAAATGAGATGATTGGTGGTTTCAAAAATAAACCACATATATTGGAAATGAGATGATTGGTGGTTTCAAAAATAAACCACATATATCGAAAATGAGATGATTGGTGGTTTCAAAATAAACCACATATATCAGAAATGAGATGATTGGTGGTTTCAAAATAAACCACATATATTGGAAATGAGATGATTGGTGGTTTCAAAATAAACCACATATATTGAAAAATGAAATGAAATGATTTGGTGGTTTCAAAATAAACCACACATGATGAAAAATGGAAACGTGAAAAATGAGAATACGGTTTTGATATAAAATTGGTGAACTCACCAACCGTTTGGTTGACAAAATCTTTTATGCATTTTCAGGTGCGTGATGGCTTGGCTTGTGGTGGAGATCCGGCGTATCGGAAGCGAAATTGTCGTGTGGATCACTTTATATGTAATGTTTTAGTAACTAAATTGTAAGGGACCTAAAAATGGGTGGCTATGCCATCCATTACTTAATGAAATGTTTTGTTTGACTTTACTTTAAAAGTCACTAGTTACTAAAACTCATGGGTTACCAACTTTTGATTCACCGCCACATCTTGCTTCCGCTAAACTAAAAATTTTGGGGTGTGACAGTATAGTCCATCATCAACCAATGATTATTTTTGTTGAATCCTGATAGCACCGGTGTTACTGATCGTCACACTCACTGTTAACGATTATAGCATCAGTGTTTATATGCATATTGATGCATTTGTATGTTGTAATATATGCATATGTATCGATGCTACATGTTATGAGTGTATGGATGTAATTTTGTACATTGTTAATAGTTATGACACTGATGTTAGTAGTTGTAACACTAATGTTACATCGTACATCTGAGAAAACGATAATAAAAAATGTCGAGACTATACTAGAATTAAAGAGAAAAATGCGACGAGTTTAATGGTGCAATTTTTATAAAAATCCAACAAAGTATAAAAAAGTTATAGGCGTTTTAAAATGTAGGGGTTTTTTTGTGGTGTGTTAAATGTTGATTTTACCCTTTATGATTAAAATTAAAGAAAATGATACATGTCTTCATCTCGTTCAATCTGTCATCTTTAAACCACTAGATGATGGTTATTTGGTTACTTCAATAAAAATTTGAGTTATTAGTTATTCCATACCCTATATACACACATATATATATATATATATATATATATATATATATATATATATATATAGAGAGAGAGAGAGAGAGAGAGAGAGAGAGGAAGGATCCTGCGAAAACATTTTTTTTTTGTGAGAACTGCGTAAACAAATCTTAAAACCTACATAACTTTTTCATACGTTAATATTTGTTTTTAAAAAAATTGCACCAAAAGTCTAAAAATTATGTTATCTCTAATCCTATAAAAGTTTTAAAAAACTTAACGTTTTTTTAAAAAAAATTATTATTTTTTTGTGTGGTGCACATGTGCATCACAAAAAAAAAACTCATACTTTTAGTATGAGTTAATATTTTCTTTTTCTTAGTCGCACCATATGTCATATATTTTCATCATTTTTTTTGCATTTTTATCGAATGATGCACATGTTCATCATACCAAAAAAAACCCCTCATACATGTGATATCCATTAATAGGTTTAAAAATAAATTGCACCCTAAATCTTATAGTTGTGTTATCTTTAGATTTAAAGAAAAAAATAACATTTTATAACTTTTTTTAATTATATGATGCACATGTGCATCACAGTTTTTATTTAAATATTTTATTCCAGAATTAAAGATAACGTAATTCTAAGACTTCTGGTGCAAATTTTATGAAAAAGCGTTAACGTATGAAAAAGTGACGTGGGTTTTAATATGTGTTTTTCGCAGTTTCCACAAAAAGATGTGTTTTCGCATGATCCTAACCCTATATATATATATATATATATATATGGGAAGGATCATGCGAAAACACGTTTATATTGCGAAAACGTGAAAACACCCTTTAATGAGGGGTAAATATGGAATCTCACTCTAATTCTATTTTAATCCTTTAATCATATGATCTGATATCACGTCCTCTATGGAATTCACGCCCAAAATTTCAATACCGAGATTTCGCATGATCCAGCGCACCAAGTCCATTCCCGAATTCGATATTTAGCGATTCATCGTCGTTTATTCATCGCCCCTAACATGTATAAACTGCAATCCTTGATTTCAAGCTTCCATCTTCTGAGATTTCACATGATCTAGGGCACCAAATCCAATACAAGATTCATCATTTGTGACTCCGTCGTCGCATATTGATCGCCACAAATGACAGATCATTGTCTTCTACCCAACGTTCCACAATCTAGAATTCGTTGTTTTGCCAATGATATACGAGTAAGCAATTCATTACAGGTTGAATCTTGTTTATTGATTGAGATTTTGGGTGTGGATTTTTTGATGTTTAGTTAAGTTATTTACTTGAGTTAGTAATGCACACAAGGTGCTTGTTGAAATGCCTATTGGGAAATCAAGTATTATGGTTATGTTTTTTATACAAATTTTGGTGTTTTTTGTTGTCTTAGGTGCTAATTAACATAAAATGAATCCAATCGACAATTCTACTCATAAAAAAATGACGATGATGCACGTGTGCATTAATGTCTGTAGGTGTGTTTTCCAAACTTCCAAACTGTTTCATAAGTGTATTACACCTACACGTGTTCAATTAATTTTTTATAAATTTGTTTGTATTAGACATGTGTATTAATCATTTAGGACATCATTCAGGACATCCGATGAAGGTAAACGGTTTGAAGAACATACTGCAAGCCTTTAAGGAACATAAACATTTAATTCTTCAATTGGTTTCTCTCCAAATTTCCGTTCCTCGATAATAGCTAGCATTCAGTACTTGTGACAAAATTTCAGCATACTAAAGGTAAAATTTTCATGCAACGGATTTATCTCTTTTAAGCTCGTCAATGGTTTAAGGCAATCGGAATACACCAAACTCCAACCGCAATCAAAAGGCAGCTATGTTTTTTCTCAAACCCCCGTTGTTTCAGATCGCTGGTCGGAACTTCTTCCCGTCGATTGGATTCAGGCAATCGGAATGACTTAAACTCCGACTTTAATCAAAAGGTATAACTGATTTGTCTGTGTTATGCATGTATCATCATAATTCGCTACGATCCTATACATATTTTCCCCATTTCTATAAATTTAAGTTATGATACTTGTTTCGTGATCAGGTATGGAAACACCAAAGGAATCGAGCGTACGGATGACCAAGCACCACTTAAATCAGACAGGTTTGTTGACGCAAACTATGAATTTGACATAAGCTTTATAGTCTTTCACAACCTTCTCGACCAGAATGCATAATGGAGTTCATCCGCCTTTGAATCATCTACTTCTGCTCATAGAGCGTCCGAGTCAGAATCAGATATGACCTTTTTTCAGTGTTGAACACCATGGCACATCGTTTTTATATTTTATTTTAGTACTGCACGTGTGCATCAGTGTTACATCTGCATATAGTTGTGCGTACAACATCCAAACTAGAACCGAATATGACCTTTTCGGTGTCTAATACCATGGTACATTGTTTTTTTATATTTTATTCTAGTACTACATGTGTGCATTAGTGTTATATATGCACTATACAGCCTCTAATGTTATGTATTACTCATTGTCTTAACTTACTATGTTGCGTATAAAATACCTCAAAACTGGTTATACCACCTGTATGAATTATTATATGTATACACTTGTATAAATCATGTATTGGATTAATAGATTTTACTTTATTGCACATGTGCATCATAATTCAATAGACACGTTTTTGAATTGTGTACGTTTATGTATGTCACTAAGTATCGTTTACGCTTAACACATGAACTGTCCAATTCTAACTATACGTAACCTTCGTGTACGACTGGTTTTTTTTTTAACAGGTGGGGTATCTAGCCGTCTATATTTAGCCCCTCATGGAACTAAGTTTCGGGAGCCAATGTTTCAGAATCATTGGCCCCTGTCTTGGGTTATGTATTTGCTAGTTGGGACATTGTTTTTGCTTTATACGATTCTTATGCCGGCAGAGTTGGATTTCCCACACGCTTAGGCACCAATAGAGTTATCAACAATTTCACTGCTTCCAGATACATTACGTGTAACCGTGCTAGAAAACCGAGGCTGAAGACCTATGATTCGATGAATCCAGATTCACTTTCCTCTTCAAGATCCACCCGACCCAAGTTGTGTGGCTGTAATGCATGTATACGTGTTAAGTTTGACCCGATAACTAGATGTTACACGCTTTATGTGTTAGTTGAATCTCATAACCACGAGCTTTAAGTTTTTTTTATTAATATAATGTGGTTCATCTACAAACGTACTCGTGATATGGCTTCAACCCATAACGCACTTGTGCAGCATACTTGTGTAATGTATTTATAATATAGCCTCATATGTAGTTTACATGAGCACCGGACTCATTAAGCAGCTTCTAGCACCCACTTAAAATCATAATGCACGCGTGCATTATACACACCCGTACATCATAACCGTGTAATGTGTTTATAATATAGCCTCATATGTGGTGCACATGTGGACCTGACTCGTTATGTAGCTTTGAGCACCCACTTATAACTATAATGCATATGTGCATTATACAGCTCTGGTGTTTATGACTCAAAATTTACTTTGTAAGGCATATGTGCACTACAACCACGACGTATACTCCAACTACATGTGAATATAAAAAATACAAATAATATATATACATAACTTCCAATTTCAATTTATTAACCAATCTCAATTCCCTGGTACACTGTTGTGTTCCTAATACAAAATTTCCAGGCATGATGCACGTGTGCATCATACTCATGTAATGGTTGTCGTTTCAAAATTATTTTATGATGCACGTGTGCGCTAAACTTACTACATACACATTGGGCGTTTATATCTTATACGACGCCGTGTGTTCCGATCAACTATTAAATACCTTGTCTATGATGCGTTTTATATGCTTGGATATTTTACACCTCACGTGACTATTGAAATGGGTGTACTAAACTAATATACAACAAAGAGTCGATTCATATCATACAATGAAAAATCATACACAACTTCGCAAAACCCAAATCGAAAAACCAATCTATCATTGAACCGGAATCATGACCTATCTAACACATACTCAAACCACTAATCTTTGTGTCTTCGGGTACCATGAAAAACTTACCTTAAACATAGAAGTCATTCCAATTATATACAATAATACGACTAAACATGGAAATAAAGTGAAAACATGCTTAAAAAACTATGCCATAAGCGATAATGGTGCAAAAATTCAATTAAACTGGGTATTCTCATCCAGCCATCATCATGCAATTCGCCACCTATTCATCCAGTCATTATCATGCAATGTGCCATCTGCATCTCTTTGAGTTCCGTCACAAGAATGTCGAAGTATTTGTCTTGTTATTTTTTTTCTAGAATCACTCACATATTTTTTATCCTTCTAATTATTGTCTTCTTGAGCATCTCGTTCGACATGTTCTTGTAACATATATTATGAATTTGATGATGAGATACATTATTTTTATATGTGATGCACATGTGCATTTGTAACGACTTATATAACAAACTTGCGATTAAATTATTGTATAGCTTACACATGCCTTCTGGTTCATAGTTATAACAAAACTTTCGTCCATCATGCACTTGCAAACTATATGCACACGTGCCGCATTCAAGGATCTATAATTTTGTTGTTGTTAGTATCTTATTTTTCAACAAAGTTGCGCATAGTACCATAGATACGGGAGCTAATACTAATCTGTAACTTTTGATGTGAATACTACACATGTGCACATATACCAGTAATCATTTATGTTCGAAATAACCAAAATAATTATGACCAGTTACCTGAATTAGGACCTGTGCTCATGAACGACTCTAACCAAACAACAAATAATCTCTAGTGAGATATCAAATTCACAACTAAAACATTCATAAGGACAACCCTAATTTCCATAGCCCTAAAACCAAAATTAGAGTAAATTCACTATATATTTTGAATTAACGGATAGAAATCTCAATTCCAAGCATCGAACTCCATGATCGTGATTACATAAACACTACACAAGCGGCTTTTACATGAATCAACATGGTGCAAATCGCAAAACCTAAAAAACCTCAAATACATTAAATTGATTTAAGGAAGGTAAAAGGATACCTGTGGAGAAAGAGCAGAGGATTGCCAACGAGGTCGTAAAAGGTAAAAGGTTACCTACGGAGAAAGAGTCGTTGCCGATGTTGTAGATTATGGCTTTTTTTTGTGCTTCGATTTCTCGACCGGAATTGGTCGAAGTCGTCGCTCCGATTGGTTTTTGGCGGTTCTAAACAGTCGTTGGTGGCGGTGATCAGTAATTGGTGGTGCTAATCGGCGGTTCGTGAGGCTGATCGCGCGCCGATGGTTCCTTTGTGGGTGATTGAACAAAAGAAACAAGTATGTGTGTGTGAGTTAGGGCTCGACATATTAATCTTCAACTTTCCAAAATTCCAGGACTGCCCCTCCGCTTTTTTTTTAGTTTGTAAAATGGCTAAATTACATTTTTAGTCCCTCCTTGTTAAAAAACAAGTTGTTTTCGCGTTTTCACAATAAAAGGTGTTTTCGTAGGATCCTTCCCCCCAAAAAAACTCTCCCTCCCAAAAAAACGGACGCCACTGGTTTCGAACCAATGCCAGTTGGATTCAAGCCCAACGCCCAAACCATCGGACCACATTGCATTTTGTAAATAAATCGGAACACTATATTATATAACCTAAATAGTTTTTTTTAATATAAAGTCAACACCCAAGCTAGTTGGCAAGCTTGGTTGTTCTTATATTGATTGTCCCGTTAAGGGTAAAGTACATGTACAAACCACTTTTTATTGTACAAACTTAAAAACGAAAGAAAAACTATGTTGCATATTTGCACTCGTATTCATCTGATGACTTAAAAAACAAAAACAAAAAAAGTTTTTTTTGTTCATCTTGTACATCCAACTATGTTGCATATATATATGCAACATACCATGTTGCATATATACAACATGGTATATTGTAGCATATTACATATATGCAACATGGTATGTTGCATATATACAAAATGTCATGCTGCATATGTTGCATATATGCAACATAGTCGAACACCCCCTCAAAAAAAAAGTTTCTTTTTTTGTTTTTTTAGTCATTATGTGGCCAACATGTTGATACACACGAAAATTTTAAAAAAACACAAAAATTACCTAAATAGTCTTTATTTAATTAAACTTTATTGGTTTTTACATTAGTTTTTAAGTTTGTACAATAAGAATAGTTTTTATTTGAACATTACCCGTCCCGTTAAATGTATATATAATATAATTCCGACCCAAATGAAAGTTGTTACAAAGATATTGAATTTACCCGAGCAATGTAAAAAACTAAAACTAAGTAGAGAACCAATAATACTATATTGTAAATTTATATGATTCTAACCGAAATAATTTGTGTTTAAAAATCATCCTAGCATGATCTCTTCCTCTGATTCTCTACCAAGAGTAACTTTTAAGCAGAGTCCTCACTTGTAATTTCATAGTTGGTATTATCTAAAATAAAACGGACATTGATAAGTTAAAGTTAAAAAAACTTGATCAACTCATAACTTCTATCACTAACCAAGCATGTAATTTGATGTTAACTCAATCTCAGTCAAATTTAAGCAGATAATAATCAAAATTATACTAAAAAGGTCAAGAATCTAGCTAGTCCTTTGTATAGGCTTAGATTAATGTAATCAATGGATGAAAAAAAAACATATGCTTATTGCCTCGCCAAAGAACTAGTTAAGATCATCATAGCCACAGCCGTCAAATGTTACATTTTGAAATCAAAACGGATTGATATTTGAAAATATCCATCACCATAATAAACCTTCAGGAGCAACATCAAATTGATAAAGAAATCATTTAAAGTGTAGCTTGTCAAAATAACCCTAAGCTCAAATCACCGATCTAGATCATCATAACCCTAAGGCTTAGACCAAGGGCTCAGAAGTAGGTACGTCTGTGATAAATAGGATGTCTACGCCTCGTCGTGACCACCACCTCAGATGTAGATCTAGATCATTACAACCTTAAAGAGCTGGAGCAGAAAGCAAGCGATGACTTCGAGAAACACAATATTTTCGCCACGTCGCCTCCATAACCATCACAACCAAAGAGGATAATATAAACACGCATGCTCCATAGAACACAGAAAAAGAGAATGCTAAAGCAGAGACAACTCTTTAATCTCCAAACAACGCATGGCCCAAGCAATTACAAATGTAGCCTTCTAAAATGCTTCAAAATGAACAGTGCATGCCTCCTCATAAACCACTGATCACCACCTATCATCGTAAAAAAAACCAACAGGATGATGTAACTGTTGGGTATTGTATGTTTGGACCTGAATAATTAACATAACCGACCCGGTTTTGACCCTTAAGAGTTACACTGGGATCAACGTGTTAAGATCGCATAAACAATTAACTATTAGTTATAGATATATTAGTCATGTTAACTATTGTGCAAGTGTACTTAATGTACTTTATAGATCTATATATGAGGCATTGCACTCATTATTATTAGTTAATATAAAGAATATTATTATTAAATATGGTATCATATCCTGATCAAAGATCCCAAACCCTAAAAAAAAATCATGTCGTCAACTTACTTTCATACGCTGCCAGCTACAACCATAGATTAAAATTGTGGCTTTTGAGAGCACCCTTGGCATTCCTTCTTGTGAATCATTTGTTGTTTGAAGTGGTTTTTTTTTTTATTTTTTTATTTTTTTTTATTTTGTGATACTGCTCTTTTCATGACAAGAAACAACAAAAGGGGTTTTTGTTTGTTTTGTGATTTTCTTTTACACAAGAATAGGTACCGATGCCGCTAATTATTTTGAAGCAATTATAGTTTAATTCCATCAAGCAAAGGTTTATATTGTATTTACATTGGATTAATCACTTGGGTGTGTGCTTCGGTTGGAATAAAACGAGGAAAAGGAGAATTATCGGTCGCTATGGCGGATATGGTATATGGACAATATCCACCGGTTCAGACATGGTATAGGGTGTGCCCACTCATTTCACGGCCAATATATTTGTTGGGAATGGCAACACGTTGCCGATTATGGGTTCAGGTAGTGCTTTACATAACCTCCAAAACCAAATCTATAAATTAAATAATGTTCTTTTAGCACCCGACATCATTAAAAATCTTATTTTCGTTCGTCAATTCCTCGTGACAACCAAGTTGCAATTGAAATTGACCCACTTGGTTTTTCTTTAAAAGATCTCAAAACTGACAGGCTCCTTTCTCGCCACAATAACTCGGGCGACCTCTATCCTTTCACACCTCCATTGAATAATGGTTCGCTTGCTTGACTGCTCACTCTCCACATCTTTGGCACAACTATCTTGGTCACCCGAGCTCCCACGTTTTAGATTTTTTTGTCTAGTCGAAAATTCATTTCTTGTGATAAAGACAAATCCTTTGATGTTTGCCATTCATGTCAATTATCTAATAGTAAATGACTTCCATTTTCCGATTTTGTATCCTTTACTTTTACACTACATTGTAATCTCTGGACATCTCCCATTTTGAGCAAAACATGTTATAAATATTACATGGTTTTAGTAGATAACTTTACCAATCACGCGTGGATTTACCCACTCAAATTTAAATACATTTCCCACATTCAAAAAGTTCCATAAACTCATTCAAACCCAATTTAATAAATCTATCAAATATTTCCAGTGTGATTTGCACGGCGAATTTGATAATCGTGATTTATGCATATTCTACACTTGATACACTGAACAAGATCCACACAGACAACTTACACTAACCTTGCCTTTGTTTTTACCACAATGGATTTATGCATCTTCGTGGCTCAAGGACTCTTCAAATATTAGTACTCGTGTTACTAAAATCATGTTATGCACAAAGTCTTATCTCCCCATAGACTTTTGCATTCGGTAGCAAACAAAATACAAACGCATCTGCAATATTTCAAACGAATCAGAATGTTCATCCGGACAATATTTGTTAACCGGGAAAATAATTCAATCAAATTCGATGTGCAATTCCCAATTAAAAATGTGTTACCTTTTTCACCTATTTCTGAATTGGTGGAAATAATCGAATTGAATAAAGTAACCTTACCATTTAAAATTCATCATGAAGTTGAATTCGAAAACTTCATAGTAGCTAACTTTTTATTTTCAAATGTAGAAAACCAAACTTGTGCACATTCTTTAATCATCAACATAGATTATAAACACATCTGCTCTGATAGTTACCTCGGATGACAATAATTACTCCGGTAGTTACCTCAGAAGGGATCAGACCTGCAACTCGATCAGCAGGTTACTCCGGGTATGAGGGTTTATCTCGGAGGATCGAACTTGCAACATAACTCAGATCAAAAGCAAGTTAGTATGGACGAGTTTAGGTTATCTCAGACCTGACAGTTAGTCCGGACGAGTTTAGGTTATCTCAGACCTGAGTTTTCTTCATATCACATGTTACATCGGAAGAACGGATTTCTCCGATCGCTTGGTACCTTGGACTTCAAACCCATTTAATTCGGTGACTAGTTCCTATGGTTATGCCAGTTGATGGAGGTTTCCTGGTTGCATGTATTACACCGGTGGCAATTGAAGCAAGTTAAGTCGGTATCAGGTTATGTCGGAAGAGATGTTACCTCCATTGGTAATCTTGGAAGAGATAGAGTAAGACGCGTGTGGGGAACATCTTCTGAACTTCCAGAATGAGCACATTTGCCTTATTTTCACTTGGACAAAAGATAAAGTAACTTGCAGCCTGTTTCAGTCTCCAACAGTACCCAGAACCGTTCCATAATGAGAAAAGTTGACTTATCTTCACTTGGACAAAAGATAAAGTAACCTGCAGCCTATTTGTGTCTCCAACAGTACCAAGAACAATCACTATCACCTTTTTTCTTCACCAACCCTAATACCGAACTAGTCTTCACTATTGAAGATCATCAACCCGAAACGAGGCATAATCACCATCATCATCTTCATCAATTTTCCTCATCGATCTATAACATCAACAAAGTGTTGTGATGGTTGATAGCTACATCGACATTCATCACCCCAAAACAAATTACTAACATCGTCGTCACCTTTGTCATACCCAGAAGAGAAACAAGCTGCAGTCTCACTTCGATTTTTTGTGTTCCTTCAACAATCTTCATCTTCAACAAAACATATCTTAGATATTTCGATGAGAGAGAAAGTGGGTATTCTGATAAAAGACATAATGTGGGATAAGGTATGGGTTTAAAGTTATAAAGATAAAGTCTTCAAATGTGCCAGAAAAAAATATCTCTATTTACTTTATGTCTTGAAGTGTACAAAAGATAAGAAAAGTTATGATTTTCTCTGCAAAGCAATTTGGACAAAAATTTTGGCGGAGTTTTGATTAAAGATTAAAATATGAAGAAAAACCCATTTGCCGAAATTTTGAAGAACATTCAAGAAAATTGCAGAGAAATAAAGGCTTTGAATGAACATGGAGGGAGATTTCAAAGACCTTTTTGAAAATGTAAACATCTCAATTTGTTATAAAAACGAGCATATGAACACAATGTTCAGAATTCAACCGTTCGGTTGTATTATCTTGACCGTGGCTCTGATGCCAATTGTAAAACCAATGTGGTGGGGCAAATCTAAGATTCGTGCGGAAGCATATTGAGATCTTTGTGTATCGTTTTGGCATAACAAACCCGAATATGAACAAGATGGTGTATGAGATCTGATGATAATGAGTAAATGAGAAACATAGATATGAAGAACATGAAAAACAAAGAGATATTATAATAGGATTGTATTGATAACCGAATGCTTACAATATACCTACCCCGCTCATACTCGGGCCTCGCGAACAAGTGTGTTCGTGAGCCATAATGTAACATTTGCATTTTACCCGATTGAGAAATCCGACCTGTTTTGAAAATTCGCGATTTACCGATTTGTAAATTATTAAGAACCAGAAGAATTTTCAGTTGTTTATACCCCAATTAATGGATCTAAATGATTTATAATCGTTTTGGAAAACCAAATACTTAATTACAATCATTTGGAATCAAATTGGACTTCTCAAGTTGAAAATAAAGCAATTTTCGGTTTAATTTACGCGATTTCTGTACGCGATTCGTCGTTTACCGGGAATCTCATATTTGGTCATTGTATGTCACTTTCAGCATAATTATGAGTCTAATAATCAATTATCCTGCCACGAGTCATCACACACTTGATCGAGTCGCGAAACATTGGTGAATTGCCCAAAATTGATACGTACGTCAAAACCGAGCAAAATCGCCTAATTTGACCCAATTTGTGTATCCTTTTGAGTTACGTGACGTACTTATATTCATTTTGAGTGGATTAACTTGGTAATCATGACGGGAGTATTAAATGGGTGTTTTGGTAGAAAACGGGACTCGAAAACCTTGAAAAACGAATAACCGAGCCCGTAAAATGAGAAATCGGACAAACCTATGTTCAGGGAAGCTCCAAGCGTATCGCTTGGAGCATCCACACCCCATAGGCGATACCCCTCGCATGCATATTGCAACAAACCTAATTTTTAGCTATAAGTTCCTCATTAACTCATTAGCCTCCATCTTTTTCAAACCCTAAAACGGCCAAAATCACCTGAATATCATCATCTCCCACTTCAACATGATTATGGAAGCTTAAAGCTTGAAGATTTGAGATTTGGATCATCCTTCTCCACCCCTTCTTTTCGGTTTTCGGTAAGTTCCACGTGTGTGACAATCCGTCCTTCTAGGTCTTTTCTTGATGTAACCTAAACTTAAACTGCTATAAATGTTATGTGAACATTTCTAGATTGACTTGCGTCGACTTTATTATCTAGTTAGGCACGTCTAGCCGTTTGATATTCTATGATTTTATGTGACAACATGTCACGTAATTATACGTATCGTTTTATGATTCTATGTGGGTTATTGCATATGATTTTATGTGAATATAAATAAATAATTATGGATCATTACTTATGATTCTAGATGATTACCCAAGGTTTATATATTTTTCACTACTACAAAAACTGCTTTCCTTGACACGCGAACGATGACACTCGATAATTCTTGACGTGCAAAAACTGAAGTGTCAAAATAAAATGTCAATTATAGGTAATTCCTAAGAATTCATGACGCGCATTTTTGAGTGTCAAGAATTTCTGTCATATTTAAAAAAAAAACACGGAGGACACTTATAATATGAGTGTCAAGAACGGAATCCGTCGTCTTTTATTTTATTTTCCCTCTTCTGATTTGCCCTAAATTTTCATTATTTTCATTGAGCGCCAAAATCCCTATATCATCTCCCGCTCCTCCTAAATTTTCATTCGCCCAAAATCGATCATCCGCTCACACACAAAAACGATTCTCCATCTCTGCTCCATCATCCGCTCACACACAAAATCGATTTTTGCTTCTTCTGATTAATCGATTCTCCATGACACTCCCTTGCCCTAATTCTTACTTGCCGACCAACACTGGTGGTGAGACGATCACCGGCGGTGAGTCTATACCTCGACCTCGATCTATCCTTTCCTGATCGTGTTACGGTGTTGAAAGAGCCGTCAATTGACTCGATTGAACCCTAATTTCACCCAATTTAAAAGATCGACGAGTGAAGGTCAAGGATATCACTTCATGGAGCACACATCTAACTGGATTCTGCACTTACGATTCTCGTCCTGACACTCAACATCGTTTCTAGGGTTGGTTTTCTTTGCTCCATCACTCAACGGCATTTCTAGGGTTTTCTTTGCTCGAACACGATGAACAGAGGCGATTGAAGCCAGAACTGCGCCAGTGAAGATGTTGTTGCTGACCACGATTTGTGATGAAACTAAACACTCTGGCATCAAAATTAGGTTAACTAATCTTTTTTGTGTGCTTGTGTGTGTAGATTTATCTTGGTTTCAGTTCGTAACATCCATTGAACAACAAATCAGGTATGATTTCCTTTTTAATTTTGCAAGATTCTGTGACCTAGTTACGGTGTTCATCAGGTTTGTGTTATTTCTTATGGCTTTGCAATTAATGTATTCACGAACAATGCTTGATTACATGTTTCTAAAATGGAAATTGGTGTTATGTTAATGATTTTTCATCATAAACTTCCTGATTTGTTCATATGCTTTCACTTTAGTTTAACCCATTTTGAATTGAGAGGCTGCAATCATCCTTATTCATGAACTTGTGTTGTGTGGTGTGTTATTTGTGACCTCAAAGTAAAATTCAATAAGTTATTAGACATTGAACGAAGATGCAGATTACTATGGCATATTAGGTCTAAAAAAGGATGTTATATGATCAGGTTATAAATTTCAATTTGTTGAGCATTTCTATTATTCCTAATTCAGTCCATATCACACTTGTGGTTGATGTTTTGTGCAGGAAACATGTCTACTAGAAACAACTATTTATTGTTATCAACTTAATATCTTTGTACTTTGGAAGTTTTAAACTACTTTGACCAATTGTATTGTATAATGGTATATCATTGGAGTAGTAATGTTTTATGCAGGGAACACTCTATCAATGGTTTTCTGTAAATTGTGATGGATATGAAGATCACTTTCTTATTAAATAATTTGATTAGTATTATAGAGTAATACCCATGTTTGAGCTAAATGATATTTTCTCATTTCGGAACATTTGGTACCTTAAAAATACATCAACAAATTGAGGACGTGGACGATGAATACATGTTCGACGTCTTCCTACAAGCAAGTGTATCAGGTTGTCAAGAAAGAGCTTGGTGGCCCACCTGGAGAAGTATGCATACTCCTGTGTTGTTTTTATAGATGTCTTTATTTGTTACTTAGTTGTCAAATTTATTTTTTTATTTCTAATCTCATTATATCATATTACTTTTGTTCTAGTTTTGGCAAGTCACAAAATTGAGCCGAACGTTTCTATACACATAACACAGATATTTGTCCTAATGGCTTCTATGAAAAAGAAAAAAAATGCAAAAAACCCTGCTGCAAGAACAGGTTCATCATCTTTGGCTAAAAGAGCTATAGACCTTCTTCCTGAAGGTAAACCTTATATACCTCTTCGGCTCTTCCCTTCATTTTCCAGTTATATCCACAGTTTCAAGTACTAATAAGGTATCGAATTTATTACAGCCACCGAAGGCGTTATTTCATAACGGTACGTTATACTATTACAACCTCAGAACCTTTGATTGTTGCTTGCACAATATTTTGCAGAAGTCATCTATATATCTTATTTCATAACGGTCGATGGGTTTTAAGTACTAATAAGGTATCGAATTTCTTTCATAACGGTTATACTATTACAACCTCAGAATCATGATAGTGCACTATATATTTTCTTGTCTATACATTCACTTGTTTTGGTCATTAGGTAATAGAATATGATATTTCAGTTCATCAAGGCTTCACAATATGCATCTGCTATGTATTGGATTATCTATCTTTGTCTCTGCTATTATAACACTGGGATTAGTCATATTGTTGTATTTCACATGTACATAAATTAGTGTGTTTGTCTCTTCACGATTCTCTGAATCTTGTTCTTTCCTGCTTAATTTAGCAAAAATCTACCAGAACTTGCATGTAGTTTAAGAAAAGCTTGTTCAACTATCGAATATCTAAAACTTTTTCTTACATAACCATGAACTTATAAATTATGGCAGGCTGATGAAAATCTGAAGTTGAATTAGCAGCAGATGTTCAAGAGGAATGTGCAAAGCTTGGTGCAGTTCAGTTAGTGAAGGTATCAATAACTTTTAACTTAGTTGTGATCGTTTTGTTTAGTTATATCCTACCCATTGGCACATAACATTCCTGCTGTCACTATGTCTTCCATCTTACTCCTTGTGGGCTGCTGATATCCTATAAAACAAGCTTTCACATCAACTTTCAGGTACGATTGTTCTTCTCCATATCTTCTTTTTTTTACTTATTGTCACAAGAATATTTATGTTGACTTCAAGAGTTATTCAATCTCATTAGTATGATCTCTTTCTACCCTTTGGCCTCTCTTGTGGTTTTACTATAAATCCGTGCATAACTTCAAGAAAAACTAATTATCAAACATTTTGTCAGAGTGATGTCGACTTTCTTAATTCTGTGATAAGCATAGCAATGTATCATCATGACAGTTGCAATTGGCAAATGGTGGTTTACTTTCCCTCCTAACGGCCACAGTCATGAAGTTTAGCTGATATCCAGGTACACGTTTGTTGAATTTCCATTACTTATGTATGATTACTCATGGAGCCCATTTCCAAGATTTGTTAGTACAGTTCCCATGAATATATTATGTCTCTCATGGAGCCCATTTCCAAGATTTGTTTTCTATTCTTGATTTTAAGTTATTTAATTCAAGAATCATTAATTTATTCATAAAGAGTAGTTACTTTTTTAGCTAAATCAATCAATTTCCCTCCACAATCACATAAACCACTCAGTTGTATATAATATAACATAACTTGACAAGTATATCTAATCCTCCAGTGGGTCGGGTCGGGTTGTGTGCCAGGTAGGTACATGTGTTGAGGACTTGATGAGGTGATCATTACACATGAGTTGAAATGAAGCTTGTGCTCACAAAAGTTACCTTAGTTTATCTAACTTTTGCTTATTTATCATTTTAAAAACATCCAATGGCTTGTCTCGCTTTGTTACAGGTTTACCAAACAACTGTCGTCGGCCTAGGTCAATCCACTTGTGTAGGCATTGGTGGGGATCCTTTCAACGGTACCAACTTTGTTGACTGCATGAAAAAATTCATTGCTGATCCCCAGACAGAAGGTAACTTGAAGTAAAAAATAATATGTTATACGGTCCATCTTTATGTACAGGCAACCCAAGCCAAAGCCACCTTTGAACATTCTGATGTTTTTGTTTCGCAGACACCCTTTTTATAACACTTTTGTACCCTATCTTACTTTTGAAGACCATTTGAACTTATGTTTTGACAAGAAAGGAAGCATGACACATGAACGCAAGGACACCAAGGAGATTGGACACACTGTTGAGCTTAAACAATAAAGATTTCTCTAAACGAGACGTTTACTCTGTTAGATTGTATAACTGTGACACATTCATTTCGATATCTATTTAAGCTAATTCCTTGCCAAAACCTGTCAAGCACACTGTATATATTTCTCTCTGAACTTTATGCTATCCATTACATTATCTGCATCCTTCTTGCTGGTATGGTATCCTCACCAGTGCCAGTTTGAACTCACATGTCGTCCTTCGAAATGTGTAGTTGCGACTATCATAAGCTTGTTATCCCATCACTTACTCGAATTCACGAACTAAGACGTTGGCGCTTTTCCTCTATTTGCTATTCTCATGCTTGATGCCATGTGTAATCCTGCAGATCACTTTTCGATATTCTGTACCTCATACTTACACTTCTTATTTTGTTGGATCTTTACCCTAAATTTTTGGAATCTTTAGCAAGGTAATGTGCATGATGATATGTTGCATGATACTGAACTCCAACTTGAATTTGAAACCTAATGGTCTATGTGATTTCCTGAATAATTCTTAACAGAATCGAGTAATTTATTTTTAAACACAAACTGCTACGTGTTACCTTTTAGATGACAATGGGCTCTTGATTAGATTTCTCTTTAGACCTCGGTCCTTTTGTCACAAAAATCAATGTGTTACCAGTTATATTTTAGTATGTGAGAAACTGTTAAACCATTTTAACCATGATAAATAGTTTGTTTGCTTTTGATCCTTCTCACGAGAAATGGTTACATAACATACATCTTTATGCATGCTAAAATTCGAGAATCTAATCCTATGTTTAGGGTAAACAAATTGATTAATCATTAAAGTGTTGAGTTTAAAAATAAGTTGAGTAGAATTGCATGATTAGTTATGTGTATGAAACGTGTTACGAACCAGAAACTGACATGTTCTGAATGTATTAACTTGATTGGGTATGAAAACCATACACCATACAAGGTCCTAAGTCTCTTACCTCGGTGGGAATGACAAAACTGTGTGAAGATTGTCCCGTCAATCTTGCACCGTATGGGTTGTGTTGGTTAGTTTATGAACTTATATGCTAGAGATATGCCATGTTAGGGTTGTATGGTAAAACCTTCACGATAGATTGCATGCTAATATGCATTAATCATATCAGCCATTAAAGGAAACCTTCATAGAGACTCAAATGCGATTTGAATCATTATTGCATGAAATGTGAATCTTTTTTTTTCTTTTTTTTTACGAATCATGTGAACATCATTAGTCGTAACTCTCTAAGGAACTAAGTCAATCAATGAGTCCTCACGTTAACTTGATCAGTCTTGTGTAAATCTATGTTATTTGCTAATTGATAGGCAAAATCAGATGTTTATGATTCCATTAGACAATGGGTCTATTAAGCAAACACTGATTGATTTGATGCACACACCATTTTCTCATACTTAAATTCTCTTCTCTTCAATTCACCTGAGTTATTGGCGGATGCGAACATCTTAACTGAAAACCAGACAAAAAAATGAAAACCTCACTCCCAGCATTGGGTACAATAGCTGGAAAATGCGCAGATGTATTATGATTGTTCTTCGTATTGAAATTTTGATTTCTCGTGTCACTCTGTTCGTCTTGGTCACGCAAAACGATTCTCGTATTACATTTATCTAACCCTTCTTGTGAGAGAACGTCTGATAAGAAAATCATTTTCTATGCTTTCGATTCGAATTCCTTTCGAAAACCACTAAACATTTAACATCTCCTCAACATCGGGTACACATACTTGATCATAACATCCATCACTCCTTTTGGAGTAGGAAACCTGAATTCTTTCGAAACATACTGTCAGTCCGATTCTTGTTACAATTGTCATTTATTTAAATTTCGGGACGAAATTTCTTCAACAAGGGGATGATGTGACGACTGAGAAAATTTTTCTTTCTTTTGTGACCAACTTGTTAACCACGTTATTCAATTTTTGGGACAAAAATTCTTCAACAAGGGGATACTGTGACAATCCGTCCTTCCAGGTCTTTTCTTGATGTAACCTAAACTTAAACTGCTATAAATGTTATGTGAACATTTATAGATTGACTTGCGTTGACTTTATTATCTAGTTAGGCACGTCTAGCCGTTTGATATTCTATGATTTTATGTGACAACATGTCACATAATTATACGTATCGTTTTATGATTCTATGTGGGTTATTGTATATGATTTTATGTGAATATAAATAAATAATTATGGATCATTACTTATGATTCTAGATGATTACCCAAGGTTTATATATTTTATAAACGTCACGTGAAACTTATTCTAATTAGTCAACGTTCGGGATGAATTCCGTTAACTCCATTAGAGTTCGTTAGAGATTTATAATCTTGGAGGGACCGATGTCGTAATTTCCAAAACTCGTTTCCTAACTAATGAAACATGGAGGGGTTATTTTTGTAGTTACCTAAATATGGCCCCCTTTATTGTAAAGGTTGGATGGATTACTTTTGCCAAATCAACAAAGTCGATTTGGATGATTAAAGAATTGTCACCGACGTCGGCGACTTTCCGTGACCGTAACCGTCGCATTCAAGGATGGTTATTACCATCGGTTACATCTTGGTGACAGATTTCAGTAGGTAACACCTCTCACTTGATCGGTTCTCACCACTCTCAAACTCTCCCTCTCGTGAAAACCCCCCTTTGAACACAGCAACCGTGAAGAACAACTCCGGCCACCGTCTCGATCATCATTTTCCCCACCTCCGTTCACGGTCACAAACCATCACTTTGTCATCGTGTGTGTCACTGATCAGCAGCACGCAACACTGAAGAAGCAGCGCCAACGAGCACAACAACGTTGGGTGTCACTGCAGAGTCGTTCGTTCGAGTGGTGTCGGTTTTGAATATCCGATGGAGCTCATCACCGTTTCTATGTTTAGAGATCGTTCACTCCTAAGGTAATCTTAAAAACACATTTGGCATTCGAATCGTAGCATCCTTAGTCATATATTCGTCCCTGCAAGCTTCTGTAGATGTTTTAGAAACATCAATGGCGTCGGGTACAACAAAAGGGTTGGGTGAAGAAGATGGTACACGACCTGAACTGATTATATAATATGTTTGCTGTTAAAAACCAAAGCGTGTGGGTGCCAGGGTGGTAAGTAGGTCACCTGTGAACACCTAGGTCGTTGGTTCGAAACCCCCCATCCCCTTTTCTTTTTTATTATTCTAATTTCCTGATTTTTCTTCTAACTGTTAAGACAAAATTTGTTTCTGTTGAATATAATTCAATATTAGAATTTGTTCCAGTGGTTTGAGTTGTTGTATGTTGACCTAGAGGTCACTAGTTCAATTCTAGTAAACTCTAATTTTTTTTAACTTATTTTCTACAAGTTATTTTTCACTCCCATTCTCAAGAAATTGGTGCCCGAGCCTTTCTAAATGTGTTCCAAGCCTCGTAACCATCAAATACGTCGCTTTTTGGATTAAACCTTGTATCATGGATTTCTAAAGGTTAATTATAGTGTATTAAGCCTTGTAACCATCAAATACGTCGTTTTAGATTGTGTTTTTATGTCTAGAAATGCTTAGATGCATGTCATCTAGAGTCTGATCCATGAGATTTGATATCAAGATTGTATTTTCATGTATTAAAATGGCTAGATCTATATCATAAATGATAATTAGGACTAGATCTATGTTTTTCATCATCAAGTTAAAGTTGATCTTGAATAATTTGTCTACATCCATGCCATACATGATGTAGTTTGTCTAGTTCTATATATAACTTGATTAGATCCATGTCATGTATGATGTAACTTATGTTGACTTGGCTTTCCGCAACGTTAATTAAATTAGGACCCTTTGACCTCACCCTTAGATTAGGACCAGACCCATAACGTACGTATCACCTCACCAAATCACATCGAATCGTCGAGTCGGTCGTGTTGTGAAATTAAACTATTTATATTTAATTAATCATTTATTTATTTCTCTCCCTATGTCATATAGTCGTCGAGGTCGTCTTCGGGTCTAATCGTTTCGTGGAGTATTTGTCTATTCATATTTCCTCCATTAGGTGAGTATTCATAGCCCTCTTTATTTTTAAACGATTTAGGGTGCAACATGTATCGTATTCAAAACCCTTACTCGATATTCTTTACTCAAAATCTACATATGAATTCTATGTTGTTATGTTTACTCTTGTAAATGGACTTGTGTGGTTATGTGTGATTGGCTATGCTCAAGCTCATACTCATACTCATACTCGTTAACATTAGTTGTTAAAGGACGGGGTTACGGTGATAGATCTATTGGCTTGACAAGCCCACTTGGCCTGCCTCGCATGTGGCGCCTTATGATTGGAAACCTTATTGTCAGGGTTGGCTCGTGCATACTTATTTGCTCTATCTCATTATGGTTTATCGTACTCGATCGCACTTAACTCATTGACTCGCATGTTTAACCTATGTAGTACACTAAACCTATGTTTACTCACCAACTATTCGTAGTTGACCTTTATTTTATACATGTTGCAGGTTATGCTGTTTGATGATGTTTAGCCTTGTTGATGACACCATAGGATTGCATGCGGATTTAGCGTGACCTAATTAAATACGTTAATTTGTTTCGCTTTGTTGAATTATATATTTTTATTGTAATGATTATTTATGTTATATGAAATGGGTTTATTAAGAATATCACAACATTTAAATGATTTATAGTGTTGTGTGCATCTGGACAATCATCTCGCCCCGACATCTTCCGCTGTCGGCTGGGGTGTGACATCTAACAACTTCAAAGATCCATGAAAGAAACACTCTCATACACTCTCTCATACACTCATATATGCATGTCATCCTCCATGGGACAGTATGCGATATATACTGATCCTAAAGTGGCAAAACTAGTAAATAATACAACTAGTTGACATTAATAATATAACAAATAGATAACACAGGTCACTTGTGCCGGTCTTCGGTTAGTTATATAACTTGAGTCTTCATGATCTTCACCTTGTTGCAAGGCGATATATAATAAATGGCTCGTTGAGTAATAATCACATCTAACCAAATCACAATGTCTCGGTCTCGAAAATCCCAACAGTCCTCATTATAACCTATTTTATTAATAATATTAAATCTTATTATAAGGGTATAAATATGTATAAATGTATATAAATGTGTACTACATTTATACATATATTTATACATATGTTATATAGTTATAATAAGATTTATAATTATTAATAAAATAACCTATAACAAGATTTATAATCCCGGATTGCAAATCGAGTTGAGTACCGAATATTTCTAAGCATAGAACAAAATACTTCAAACTTTATTTCTTCAAAACACGAAACTAAAACTAATCAAACTAGAACATTTGAAACAATATATAAAAGCTCCTATAACTATAAGGTAAACATGAAACTTAAAACCCAAATCAACTCAAACTCGAACACAGTCTTTAACTTATTTGAAAAAAAAAACAACTAATAAAATAAATAATAAAAAATGGCTTCTCGCTTCATGGGACGACCGGTGGGATTGGACCCGTTTTTTTTGGATTACGTTTTTTTGTACACCCCTACCCGCTCGGACCACCCTCAGGTTACCGCCATCATGAAGCAAGTCAAATTTAAGAGGGAGAATATTGGGTTAAATTTACTTGACCTGACATCAAAACCCACACACCGACTTGTGATAGGAAACGGGACAAAAGAGAAGCGGTGTTCGCGGTGGTTAAACACAACCACCATTGTACCGCCTTGGAACAGAAGCAATGATTCAAAGGATTCATTTAGATTAGGATATACACTTTAGCTTTCCATTTCTACTCTCAACTTGTAAAGCCTCTATTCTTAAAGATATATAAGATCTTGTGTTTGGTATTTAATCCCTGTGCCACAGTTTTTTCATCTAAAAGTTACCAAAGAAAACAAATATGTTATAAGCTAAAGACAGATTTAAAGGTATTAAGCAGCTTCTTATAATTAATTACTATATATCTATGGATCTAAGAAGCAAAACACATATGTCGCTTCTTGTTATTTAGCTAGCATGCACTTATGAATCTCCAACTAGCTCCAAAACATAATTGTTCATATCTAATTATGATTAATTAAGAGAGAAGCTCTTCTGCACTTCAATTGCAAGTTCTTCAACACTAAGCTGACATTCAAGTCCTATCTGCATATAACAATTGGCCAAGTGAGCAAGAATCATGATGTTAGTACAAAAATATCCTGATATACATCAATCAACTCAAACATGATTAAGATATATAGAAAATCTCAAAAATAACCCTTTTACGGGTCACAGGTCTTAAAATGTCCTTCACCTCAAAATCTTTCTGCCACATGCCTTCTATTAATTAGTTTAAAAGGAAGAAGGGTCGTTCTTCTTTGACCGGCCTTTTTATGGGTACATAGTCCAGATTAGAAGGGACATTTTAAGAAACTAAAAAAGTGAAGGGCCATTGTAAGAAATTTGATCGGTAAAATGAAGATTTTTGGAATTTTTCCTTAACATAAACATAGTTAGTATTTTGCACATGTGCTAATGTTCTCATAATATCTGATCATGGTCCAAAATCTTGTGTTATGCAAAGCACAGAAGAACAAGCACCCAGTTCTCTCGATTGGTGTAATCGTCCAAGGAAAATGCAATTAGTTTTGGACTTGATCCATATATATTGTTTATCACCCATAATAAGTGCATTCAAACAGAAATGATCTTTGGTCTAGCCTAGCCAAATGCATGAAACGTTTTCTTTTTCATTGTGTCTACACCAAATTAAGTGTATTAATAAGTTGTTTATATAGTATAGTTCTTAGTTCGTTTGAAGTTCATAACGGGAATTAGATGTTGGATATTTTTTTCTTGAACACCAAAATTTTTAAATGATAAAGTTCTAGTTTTATCCTAAATTTAATGCATTATGTGTATTATATTGTGATTAGAGTCCGACTTTTGATAGTTATTTTAGTTAGCGGTTAGAGTTAGTTACCACCCAAGCCAAAGGGTTTAGTTGGTGTGAATATGGTTTTTGGTTACCTATTTGCCTATAAAGAAACTAGATAGTGTGTCTATAATGTAATTGATCGATTTACATTACAGACACACTATTTAGTTTGATAAGTATACTTATTTATATGCAACCGATAGACATAACCATAGTTACACACTGCTTTGGTTGGTGTGATATAAATGAATATATACCTTAATCACAAAGGAGTAAAGAACGGTGTCTTCCATGCTGCTGATATTCAGATGTAGGATCTCAAGAGAAAGATTCTCCAACAAACTGATTATCTTCACAACTTGCCCAGGTATTCTTCGCGATACCGTCCTCAAGACCACGTTTGAGCCCGAGATCTTTGCTTCCACATCCGCAACCGGAGAGTTACATGATGCTCCAAGTTCTTTGATATTTTCATGTATGATTATAGAGTGCTCCGACTGCGGGGTGCTAGGACCGGCCAATACGGGCTTTGGGCTCGGACCAGGGCTAGGACTTATGCTCCTACGCCTTTTCTTGGATTCCAACAACTCTAGAACTAGTTGCATTTCCTTGATGAATTCTATTACACCACCTATAATCGATGCTTGATCTCCCTGTCATGAAAATATAGTAAGTACGGTCATATAACACAACTGACACCATCCCATATATGTTAAGAAAATAAAAAAAACATCTCACAAAATGGTGGTGATTGGTTAACGTATAAAACCCGTCTTCATCCGCATCACATATCTAATCTAACGGTGGTCGTTTGAGCTTGTATCGGACGATTGTCCAACTTTTTAAAACTTTGATGTTTTTTACATTTTAAAATTTTTTATCGGCGTCAAACGGATGTCCTCAACGTTTGAAAAGTTTGAAAAGCTTTGATGGTCATATGGTACAGCCTCAGAGACAGCCGTGTGGAGTAGTGTAAATTAGGAACATGCCATCTCATGAGAAATCATGAAAATAGACATTTTGGCTTGCTTAAATCACCAAAATGAAATATACATTGAAGCCTACAAAAACCTTTAGATAGCTAAGCCATAAAGTGATTTTCCTAATTTAAAATGAGGTTTGCAAGGAAAAAAGTTATATAGGGACCTTTTCAATATCATGCTCCTTGTAACCTAAAACAAGTAAAAAAAAAAACATTTTGTTTGGACAAGATAACAATGAAAGCTAGATTCGAAGCTTAATTAACCTTTGCTACACATACTCGGTCGTCTACCATTGCATCACCCCTTAAGTTTAAATGAATTAGTTTTCTAGCATCATACTATAACTTCGCTCCAAAGGGATACCTAGACAAACCAAAGCCTAATTTAAATATACGCTAGTGCAGCCCGGACAAGATCAAATCCGGGCTGCGTGTTTGCCAAACGAATTTGACACATCGACGTATAGACATACAATTAATTATGTTATGCAAGCTAGCCCGCAAAAATTAAATAATCTATCATTCATTATTCATTAAAATTACTTCCTTTCTTTTAGGGTTTAACATGTAAGAGAGAGAATAAACCCACCCTTTTGATGTAAAAACATGGTGTCATAGATCTCAAGACCTTCAGGTGTTCATTCATCTGCCTTCTCCTATTTCTCTCCACAGCTATATGAGACATGTTTCAGTGTACTCGATCAAGAAACAAGATGACTACATATACTATATATATATACACACATATAAAAGGTGTAAGTATTACGTGTGTGGGTGCGTAAGTCTACTGCATACGAGTAGCTAGGTTCTTATAAATGCTGTGGGTATTGTAGTCTCAGTCTCGTGAGGTTAATTAGTTAGTTTTACTCCTTTCTCTTTCTCTCTCTCTTATCTCTTGGTTGGGTGCGTGTAGTTTTAGCGTGTCATGTTTATGATAGTGGGTAATAAATATTACGTGCGACTGCATGCGTGAGTTAAAAAAGAGGGGGAGAAGTTAATTCTCTTGTTTGTGATCATGCACATTTTCTTGTGTTCATCCACTTACTTCATCCATAAGAAATATATATAAGAAATAAATTGTGTAAATGGTGAAGTTATAGAGAAAAAGTGTTAAAGGAATTTCTTTTGTGAAAAATGTTTTTCTTTTACTAAACTTTAATTACCTATTTTCTAACAGGGAAGGAATAGTAAATAGCATGGTTGTAATTAAAAACCCTGTAAGTTTCAACCAATTACAGATTAATCATCGATTAATTTTTTCAAGGACAATTAACTGCCAATTAATCGCAGATTAATCCCTGTAAGGACCTAGCTTTTGTAAGGCTTTTGCATTAGTTATTTGTTTTGTGTTTTTGGACAATTGTAAATGGGTTGGGTTATGACTAGAGATTGTGGGCTTAAGGAATTTCGGAACTTATGGGCTTATAGGTCAAATTTCACAAGGTGGATTAGGGTTTTGTTAATTTGTTTTCCAATCCACCTTGGCCTATAAATAGTTTCCCTATTCCTCTTTGTAAAGGTTCTTGGTTTTGGGTGATTTTCTTGTGTGTGGTTTACGAATTTTGTGCTCCTAGAATTCGGCTTTATTGCTTTGTGTTCCTCTTTCGGTAAATGTTATTATTTTCGTATTTGTAGTCTTGTTCTTTATTGATTTTACTCGAATCACTATCACACACCGGATTCCGCATGGTGTTTGATAGATTTGTATCACGTGAGGGACTTGTTTGATCCTTACAATTGGTATCAGAGCCAAGAAACACGTGTTTCGCGGCTCTCGTGATACTGGATTCGAGATTTTCATGACTAACGAATTGTTTTTTTTCTGCGTTTTCAGTGTTTTCGAAAGAGATTGTTAGTGTTTTGCAGGTCTCAAGTGATTTACGGACTGTTTTGTGATCGGTGGTTCAAACATAATTCATTCGACGAAAACCTTCTTGTTGTAAGGACATACTCCCGCTCTATTGGCCCAAACTGATCATATACCGAGTTTACCTCAGGATATGGAACTAAATTATGTGGTTTGTCCACCTGTACCTGCTTCACATTCACATCATTCAAAATATTCACATTATCAAGCACATCATGACATACAGAGACATTAGAAGAAACTTCAGAAACATGAACTAAATCAGGTGAGGAAGGTTCGGGTCCAGCAACCTGTGGTCCTTTACCCCTCCTCCAAATCCTAACCCGTCTTAAAGGTTTTGACTCCTTATCACCACTACCAAAACTGAAATTACTGTTCAAAGAAACCTTATCAAAACAATCAGACTTAGCAAATTTAAGTTTTGACCCATCAATGGGAAAACCACACTTATTCCACTCAAATTTTTCAAAAGACTCTTGACTCTTTGAAGTTTCAGCCTTTTCACTACCATTAATGCTACCTACATCTGCACAAGAAGTAGAAGAGTCAGAATCTGAGTTAGTAGAAGGGTACGAGATCTTAATTGGGCACTCAGCTAATTTTCTATCAATTTCTTTTAACCTATCTCGAGTTCCTTCTTTCATCTCAGGATCAGAGATCATCTTGTGCATAGGAGGCGTAGGAACAGTGTGAAGAGATGAAACATCTTTAAGTTCAGGTTCATCATAAGTTACCCCATAACCCAGACCCCCATTTTTTTTATGTGCTTTATTCTAGTGTCTGAGTTATAAAATTTGAGACTTGCATCCAACATTTTCTTATTGGTTAGATTAGTTTTCTCTAATGTTTGGCTAGTGGAAACGAGTTGGTTTCTAAGACTCTCAAGTTCTTTGGTTTGTTCCTCAACCTTTTCATTAGCTATTCTTAGATATGTCTGAGAATCACTAAGTTTTCTTTCTAGGTTAGAAACATCAATTTTGGCTGCCTCATATTTTTCTTTCCAGGTTTTTGCTTTATCTTTAAAATTATTCAATTCTAGATAAGTTCGTGAATGATAAAGTGTTTCATTCATCAGTTTAGTCTCAAAGTCTTTCATGCAGTTATAAATATCAACACAGTGAGAGTTTGAACACTTACTTACCTCTTTTGAGTTTGCTTCTGAACCTGAAGTGATATTGACCATGAATGCATGATGCTCCATCTTCATTGCTTCCTTATCTGCTTCTTCTTCGGCAAGCTATGCTATATAAGCATGACTTAGACTTAGATCTTCAATCTGAGTAGACCAGTCATATCCACCTGGTGTGCTCTGGACAAGTAAAGCCTTGTCATCTGCAGTGGTATCCCTTTTCTGTTTCTGCTTGTCATCAGTCTTTGTATCTCTTTCAGTCTTTGGTTTGGGACACTCCCTAGCATAGTGCCCATACTCACTGCAGTTAAAACACCTCAAATTTGCTTTGTTGAATGTGAGCTTGACTCCCTTGCCATCATTCCAGTCTTGGATTCCCTTTCTTGCCATGTACTGCTTAGCCCTCAAAGCAGCCATACCCATTTGATAAGAGATGTCCATCTTTTCTAGATCATCTGGGTGCACTTGATTCACATCATCATGAGTTAAATCATTTGGGAGTAGTGAACCAGCAACTAGTGCTTGATAGCAGCTCATTATCCCAACTCCTAAGGCAAAACTGGAGTCTTTAGCCAAGGAGTTCACATCTAGTGAAATCACATTAGCCCCATTAGATGTAGAGACTCCACCAACAGCTTAAGAAACGAACGCCAATGGGCTTGAATTTGCATCAGTAGTTTGAGAAGTTGGAGCACCTGGCTGAGAAATGAAAGCTTGATTTACCTTGCTTTGAGCAGCTCCAATTCCCAACTTTCTTGCCCTTTTTACCTTCTTCTCTTCATAAGCCCTAATTGTTGCCATGAGGGAGCTAAGGGTTGCAGTGTTCAGGTCATGAATCCCTTCAATGACTTCAATTGTACTATCCCAGTTTGGTGGGAGAGAGTGAATCAGCTTCTTATTGACCTCCTTCTGAGTATAGGTTACGTCAGCTTCTTTCATAGCAGTTACAATCTTCACAAATCTTTGAAGCTGTGTTTCAATGTTCTCCCCATGTACATAGTTGAAATCATTAAATTGTTCCCTTAGGTTTTCTTTTCTCGACTCTTTCATCTCAGTGTTTCCTTCATAGGCTTCAACGAGTGCATCCCATAAAGTCTTTGCAGATTTGAATTCTTTGAAGGCTTCAGCAACCTCTGGGGATAATGCCATAGTGAGTGCAGCAAGGGCCTTTCTATCTCTTTCCACTTTATCCCAATCACTGTCTATCCATTGATCTTTGGTCTTTGGTACAGCAGGTTGATTGTTTGTAGGTTCAGTCATTGGAATAAAGTCACCGGCTTCAATAGACCGCATGATCTTTGGATCATGGTAGTTAGCATAATTAACGAACCTATACTTCCAACTCATGAAGTCCTTCCCCGAGGTAAGACGGGGTGGACGAGTGGAAGTTCCGATTTGTGCGTCCATTTCCAAGGTAGCAGATGAAAGAGAGGTCATATCGAAAGCCATAACAGGATCGAAATAGTAGGCCGAGAATGAAATCAGGTAGTCGATCAGACTAGAGGTTTTCGGTTTGGACCGAAAATGAGCAGGAATGGGGTTTTCGATAGATTGATCGAAAACCAGCTCGAAAACCTCAGGAATCAACAGAATACAGTTTTCGACCAGGCAGAATACCTAACCGAAAAGCTGCTGCTGACTCGAAAACGAGCGTTTTCGATTAAGCAGTGGGTCGAAAAGGTAATGATCCGAAACCCGGGCTCGAGAACCCGAAGAATGAATCGAAAACCAACTCGAAAAGCACTGAATTGATCGAAAACCAGGTACCTTAAACGTTGACTGAAGAATCAGTCAACGAGCACCCTCTACTCGACAGAAAACCTTAATGATGGACCGAAAAGGGTCTGAAAACCCTAGAAAACCTCCAATGCTGCTCGAAAACCTCCTGAAACAGCTCGAAAACCTTCTGTGAACCAGAAGGCTGCCGTTGAATGAATTATGTTTGAACCACCGATCACAGAACAGTCCGTAAATCACTTGAGACCTGCAAAACACTAACAATCTCTTTCGAAAACATTGAAAACGCAGAAAAGAACAATTCGTTAGTCATGAAAATCTCGAATCCAGTATCACGAGAGCCGCGAAACACGTGTTTCTTGGCTCTGATACCAATTGTAAGGATCAAACAAGTCCCTCACGTGATACAAATCTATCAAACACCGTGCGGAATCCGGTGTGTGATAGGGATTCGAGTAAAATCAATAAAGAACAAGACTACTAATACGAAAATAATAACATTTATCGAAAGAGGAACACAAAGCAATAAAGCCGAATTCTAGGAGCACAGAATTCGTAAACCACACACAAGAAAATCACCCAAAACCAACAACCTTTACAAAGAGGAATAGGGAAACTATTTATAGGCCAAGGTGGATTGGAAAACAAGTTAACAAAACCCTAATCCACCATGTGAAATTCGACCTATAAGCCCATAAGTTCCGAAATTCCTTAAGCCCACAATCTCTAGTCATAACCCAACCCATTTACAATTGTCCAAAAACACAAAACAAATAACTAATGCAAAAGCCTTACAAAAGCTAGGTCCTTACAATTGGTATCAGAGCCAAGAAACACGTGTTTCGCGGCTCTCGTGATACTGGATTCGAGATTTTCATGACTAACGAATTGTTTTTTTTCTGCGTTTTCAGTGTTTTCGAAAGAGATTGTTAGTGTTTTGCAGGTCTCAAGTGATTTACGGACTGTTCTGTGATCGGTGGTTCAAACATAATTATCGCTCGATGATCGGGTCTTTGATGTACCTCACAGCAAGTCGTCCCGATATAATGTTTGCAGTGTGCCAATGTGCACGCTGTGTGAGCAATCTGATGCTTGCTAAGCACCCTGATATCCACCTCATAAAATCTCAGAAGATCATGCACCTCCATCACCGTCATTGTTGTAGACTCACGCATGATCTTAGCAGTCCCGGAGTAACTACAATAAGCCCAAGACTTGAAATCAGAGAGACAACCCTCAGAAAATTTCATTGGAAGTGGAATTTGCTTGGTCTTATTGGTTGGTGGATATCGCTTGTGACAGTATATCTTCTTGTCAGGATCCCAGATTCCCTTAAAGTGCTTCAGCTTGGATTTTACATGTGGAAAATCTGTAAACACTTTGAATCCACTCTTGACAGCCTTGTCCAACTTCTTCCAGAAATGATCAGCATAGTCATTGTTTGATGGATTAAAGAATGGTGCATTGTGAAGTGAAATCAAATCCACAGTGGTCCAAGAGTAAAATTGTGTCCAGTATTTATAGTACTCCAGTGGACTTGGACCAGTTCTTCTCACAACATACATGTGCTTTTCATCATCAAACATCCAGCTCTTGACAGGCTGAGTAATACCTCGTTTATCATGAAGGTGTTTTCCCAGCTGGATGAGATATCGTTCTGGAGGATGAGCGAATGTAGATGCTTCCCATAAATGATCTCTGGTAGCAGCAGGAGTAGTCATAAAGTCAACTTCTCTAGCATCTATCTCTGGCTCTTCATTAACAGGTGGGTTTGGATCTATAGGAGCACCAGTACTGTCTCCTTTATTTCCCCCAATATCAGCATCACCTAATCATCCTTGTGGATCCTGATCTTTTCCTCTTGAACTCTTCTTCTTGGAGCTGGTTTGTCTTTTCCCTCTTAAATCAGCAACTTGTTTCTGTAATTCACCAATTAAGATAGTGAAATCATCATTCACCTTCCTTTGCTTTTCTAAAGCAGCTTCATGCTCCTTTTATACTTCAACAAGTTGTGATATCACCTCTGCCTGATGTACAGTAGTAGCGGTCAGTTTCTTGATTTCAGCTTTCAATTCTTTCTCCAATCTGTACTCTGGGGTTTCAATTGCCTTTCCCTTGTCAGCTTGGGAAGGACCGACAAAGGATGAAGACTGTCCATGTGAAGTGGACTGTCTTGAGGGAATACTAGGAGGAGGAAGGGCTCTTGGGTCTCTTTTCCTTCTCACAGGATTGGTTGGAGCATTTGTAAAGGCTTCCTTCACTAGTTGGGCAGCATGAACAGCCTGTGAAGTCACATCATCATCCAGAGAGGCATTGAGTGGAGGTTCCTCAGTTACCTTCTGCTTCTTTGCAATATGGACTTCTGGCTCTTCAACATCTTCATCAAGGATCACATCGTCAAGGTATCTACCATAATCCAGTTGCTCTTCATCATCCTCAAATCTTAGAGCATCAATTCTGATATCATCTGTGGGCAACTCATCAGGCCAAGAGTTATTATCATCAGGAATATCTGTCACGGTTTTCTGTGTTGGAGGAGCTGAGTGTTCTTCCTCTACAAATACATTAGCAGGAGGTTGAACTTCTGAAAATTACCAAATTTCTCTCCAAACACATACCCTGGCTCATCAATCTTCTTCTTGGGATTCAGCAAAGAAAATACATCTGGACCCATTGGTTTCAGATCCAGAATTTCACCAGTCTTTCTCAGTTGAGGATATCTTGAATCCAAGATCAATTGAACGAACCTTGGTACAGCAGCAAATTTCTCCTCATCTCTGACTATAACATTCTTGACATCTTCAAATACTGCTCTCGACCAGTTAAATCTCCATCCTCTGATCAAGGCAACCAGAGCATGGGTATGCAGTCTATTTAGCTGATCACTAGAGCTCTTCTTGGCAATCAAACACTTCTGCAAATAATGGACGAGCATTCTCCAGTAAGGTGGGACTGAATTTTTCCATGTGGGTGGAGTGCCTAGTAGATATCCCATCTGCCTTAAACATGCTAGAACTTGTTCATCCGTGAATTCTATAGGATCTTCAGCAGTGTCCACAAACCTCAGTGCTCGCCTGACCACCTCTTCTGTTATCACAATCTTGTGATCTTGAATCTCAGCATGGATCTCCTTTCCATCTTCTGACATAACTGCAGTCTTCCAGAAATCCATCACCATCTCTTTGTATACTACAGCCTCTGCTGTTAATGCGTACTTCAAACAGCATCTGTTCAACCCATCAATCAAAGATTGATAGTTCTTCTTGTGGATAGGCGGAGGATCACTGAGATATGCCACTTGATTGTGGCCTTTCGCAAAACCTAAAACCCTGCAAGCACAAACATCCGACAAACACCAACCACAAAACACAATGCAACATAGTTAATCTCAATTAATAGCACAAATAACTCCCATATACACATTTTCTTAAAAATTGGGCAGCATAACAGCTTAAAATGGGAGTTTACCAAGTTTTGGGGTTGACCGAAAACCTGGTCGAAAACCCATATGAGTAGTCGAAAACCCATGGTTTTCGGAGTAATTGAACAATCCGATCACAAACATATATGTCCCTGACCGAAATCCCTGGGAACTGATCGAAAACCTGTTGTTCTGATCGAAAACCCAGGTAAATGGTCGAAAACCATATATATACCACAGAAAACCTTGGTTTTTTGCCGAAAACCGAGATCTTTGATCAAAAACCTGAATGGTTTGATCAAAAACCTCGAATCTCAGTCGAAAACCTCAATTTTCCCTAGTATTTTGACCGAAAACCCCCTGATTCTCTCCGAAAAGCCTTTCGGCGTAATCGAAAACAACCGAGAGGTGTCCAATCATCGATCACAGGTATGCAGGCATCGAAAGGTAAGAATACCAGTCGAAAAAACCCCCTATACCCTGACCGAAAACCCCCTTTTTCATTGTTTTTGTACCTGCAATACTTCAAAGATCCAGCATACTCAGAAAAAACAGATTAACAGCCTTAGTCGCACCCTCTAGGACATATACCAAGAGTTCCCGAACCCTAAAAACTCAAAGACATCAACGTACCTTGTGACCATCTTAGGTCGTTTGGCAACATGTTTCACTTTAGGACCCATGAGTGTAATGCAGAGCAAATTGACACTTGGAACGGCTTTAGAATGAAAAACCGAGCAGGAGTGTGGTCTCCGATCGCACAGTGGCGGCCGGAATCGCCGGAAACAGTGGCGACAGCGGCGGAGATGGCGGAGGGCGGCGGAGGTGGCTTCCGGTGACGATCGAAGCTGAAAACCCAGAGGGTTGGTCGGTTTTTGATGTGGAACAAGATGGTGGTGATGGATTGTGGAGATGGTGGCCGGAAAACAGGTAATCGGTGGTGGCGCCGGTTGGAGGAAGGAGGTTTTAGGGTTTGTGAGAAACCGTGGAGAGAGAAAGGGAGGGGGGAACCGGAATTTTTTTGGGAATTTTAAACCCAAAATAAAAATTTTCACTTTGCACCCCTCAAAGATTTCTTTTGTTTAATTTTTAACCCAAAACTTTAAATTAATGGATGTTAACCATCAAGCTTTTCGGTTCACAAAAAAAATTTCAAGCTTCCCCTAGATAGTGCCCGAGAGTCTTAAACCCAACACCTCAAAGTATAAATAAATTAAATAAACAATTCAAACTTTAACAAATTAAAAATAGAAACAATAAAAGAAAAAACACATAACCAAACCAAATGCTAAATATTTACAAAATTGACTTACTGTACGTACCTGGCTTTAAATGATAGGTGTGTTAGGGATCAAACCAGACTGTCTGAGGCTGAGGAACCCTTTTCAGCTTCAGCTACTCCACATGCTCTGGTGATTGCCGGTATAGTTATCCACTTTAAACTCATGCCGCTTTCTCTTACTCGAGCAGACTGTCACTTTATCTTTTGGGTTCAATTATTTATGAGTACCATTAAATCCACACACATAAGTCCTAGGTATATTTTGTACGTTTCATCAAGTTTATCAGGTTTCCCATGACATTTTTCACGACACCTTTCCTAAGCCTAACACCATGCTCCAGACTGGATTGAGAAAAGAAAGAATAGATCACGGGGATTTTTGGGGATAATATACAACGTCAACTGAATTTTTGAGACATTTTTATTAACGCTCTCATCAGTGACAGGGCTTTCAGGGTTTTGGCTTTCAGGGTTTTGGACACTTGAGGGTCTCTTTTGATTTGTGCGCTTTGGCATCTTTTTGGTTTTAATATATTATACAATGTGATCTAATAGGTACATGGATCAGGGAGGCTCCAGGTCTCAGCCATCACCGAACAGAGGAGGCCTGACTCATGTACAACATCCCCAGGTCATTGCTCACGCAAAGCAGAGGGGATGGGATTTTTGAGCATAGCATCAGAACCCAGTACTCGGGCGTGTGTCTCAGGACCCCTAACAAACAGTCAAATGAAAACAGTACTAACCTAAGTGCGTGCTTCCTATCAGGCATCATACGTTATCTTCAGGTGTAGTGACTAGACATACCTTTTTATAAATTGCAGCTGAGCCTACCGAGCACATCAACCAAGAGACGCTGCTTTTCGCATCCACCTTACCCGTGTCAGCCACCAAACGCCTGGAAATTTATTTCATTTCCCAACCTGATCAAACAAAGCCAGAAACACATGAAATGAAAATTTTAAAAGCACATATTATTTGGGGGACATCATTTGATGTTACTCATTTTCCTTCCCCTTGCTTTTTAATTTTCTCATTCCAACATACTGAAATGGACACTATTTTTGTATTTTTGTTGCTTTTTCAATTTTTTTTTAAATAATAATAATAAATAATTAACTATGTACAAGATTTTGAGGTGTCAGATTTACTCTTCAAAGGCAATCATACGAAGGCCTTTTAAACACAGTTCAAAGCTAGCTCTGGGAAGGGGTTTGGTGAACATGTCTGCCACATTCTCGTCCGACGAAACCTGTTCCAAGTGTATCAATCTGCGATCATGGCAGTCTCGAATAAAGTGAATTTTGATGTCGATATGTTTTGTTTTAGAAAACTGGACAGGGTTTTTGACAATTTGTAAAGCAGCAGTATTATCACAATAAATAGTAGTGTCAAAGAAATTCAAACCATAGTCATGCAACTGATGTTGTAACCAAACCACCTGAGAGCAACAGGCAGATACCGCAACATACTCAGCCTCAGCTGTGCTTGTAGACATAGTGTGCTGCTTCTTGCTTTGCCATGACACCAATCTGTCACCTAAAAATTGTGCACCTGCTGAAGTGGATTTCCTGTCAAGTTCACATCCTCCATAATCACTGTCAGAAAAAGCATACAATTTAAAACCTGAATCTTTAGGATACCAAAGTCCAAGCCGAGGCCTGCCCTTTAGGTACCTAAAGATTCGTTTAACAGCAGAAAGATGTGAGAGTTTAGGGTTAGCCTGGTAGCGTGCACATTGGCACACTGCAAACATTATATCGGGACGACTTGCTGTGAGGTACATCAAAGACCCGATCATCGAGCGATAATTGTGTTCATTGACCGATTGCCCTTCTGGATCTTTAGTAAGAAGTGGACGAGCTGCCATAGGAGTGTCTGCTGGTTTGGACACATTCATCTTGTACTTTTCCAAAATTTCTGTCACGTACTTTGCTTGATGTACAAGAATGCCGGAGTCACTCTGCTTTACTTACAACGCCAAGAAGAAATCCATCTCGCCCATTTGACTCATCTCAAACTTAGTTCTCATCACCTGCTCAAAATCTTTACACAAATCTTCATTCGTGGACCCGAAGATGATGTCGTCCACATATACTTGCACCATGATTATGTCACTGCCAACCTCTTTTCTGAATAACGTTTGATCAACAATCCCTCTGATGTACCCGTGTGCAAGGAGGTGATTAGTCAGAGTTTTGTACCAGGACCTTGGTGCTTGATGTAGTCCGTACAATGCTCTGTCTAACTTGTACACGTGGTAGGGACGTTCTTCGTCGATGAACCCTGGAGGTTGATGAACATAAACTTCTTCATCCATGTCAGCATAAAGGAATGCTGTCTTGACATTTAACTGGTACACTGTGAAGTTCATGTATGAGGCATATGCCAAGAACACTCGAATTGCCTCCAACCTGGAAACTGGAGCATACACCTCATCATAATCTATTCCCTCGATCTGCTTGTGCCCTTGAACCACCAGTCAAGCCTTGTTTCTGACAATCACCCCGTTGTCATCTTTCTTGTTCTTGTACAACCATCGAGTTGTGATGACTTTCTTGTCGACTGGCTTCTCCACTAGTCTCCAAACATGTAACTTGGAGAACTGATTCAACTCCTCGTGCATTGCTTCTACCCAGCTTGGATCTTGCAGAGCCATTGTGATATTAGATGGTTCAATTTAAGAAATGAAACAGGAATACATGTAGTGGTTAATGTTTCCTGATGTACTCCTGGTGATCACTCCGGATGCAAGAGGTCCAATGATGTTCTCCAGCGGATGATACTTGTGAATTCTTGTCTCTGCTGTTGCTGGAACTGGGATTTCTATGGGGAGCTCTGTTAGTACTGGTTCTTCACCATTACTCTGATCTGCTACATGTTCTGGTTCAGCTTCTGTTGCTTCAAGGTCTGGTTCACTTGTATTCAATACAGAGTGCTCAGTTGATTGTTCTGTTTGTTGAGTATCTTGAACTGGTTCATTTCTTGGTACTTCTTCAGAAACCACTGGTATGGGGGTTATGGTTACTGAGGGTCCTGCAGCAGCCTCTTCAAAGAGTTCCTCAGCAATTACTGGATCCAGCCTAAATGGTAAGAAAAATTGGTTATAATCAAAGGCTTGTGCTGGACCAGTGCCTCCGTCTGATGGATTTTCTTCAAGCCAATCCACATTGTTGGAC
>JBCNJP010000012.1:75729850-75749350 GCA_039602395.1 Deinandra increscens subsp. villosa | reverse complement strand
GTGTGGCCGTTGGTATTATATGGTCACATATATATGTGTTTTAGCCACATCTATTAGGAAAAAAACGTGGCTAGAGGGTTGTTGCGATCAGGCATTTTGTCCCTGTAAGTGTGGCTAGAGGTTGGCAACGACCATGTTAAAATATCAAAAGTGTGGTCGTTGGTATTATATAGTCACATACATTAGTGTTTTAGCCACATATATTTAAAAAAAACATGGTTAAAGGGTTGTTGCGATCAGACATTTTGTCCCAGTAAGTGTGGCTAGAGGGTAGCAACGACCACTTTAAAATATCAAAAGTGTGGCTATTGGTATTATATAGTCACATATATTAGTGTTTTAGCCATATCTGTTAGAAAAAATATGGCTAAAAGGTTGTTGAAATCAAGCATTTTGTACCAATAAATGTGGCTAAAGTGTGGCAACGACCACGTTAAAATATCAAAATTGTGGTCGTTGGTATTATGTAGACACATATATTAGTGTTTTAGCCACATCTATTAGAAAAAAACGTGGCTAAATGGTTGTTGAAATCAGACATTTTGTTCCAATAAGTGTAGCTAAAGTGTGGCAACGGCCACGTTAAAATATTAAAAGTGTGGCCGTTGGTATTATATAGTCACATATATTTGTGTTTTAGCCACATCCATTAGAAAAAAAACATGGCTAAAGGGTTGTTGCAATCGGGCATTTTGTCCCAACAAGTGTGGCTAAAGGGTGGGAATAGCCACGTTAACATATTATAAGTGTGGTTGTTGGTATTATATAGTCACTTATATTTGTGTCTTAGCCACATCCATTACAAAAAAAAACATGGATAAAGGGTAGCTTTGGTGACACATATTGATTGTGGTTGTATGTGGCTATCATGTCCAAATAAGTGTGACTATATGGTTGCTATAATCAATAAATTATTTTTTCAAATTACAAATTAAAACCTGCATATTTATTAATATGAGAAATCTAAAAATGAAATTATATATATATATATACTAATTAACATAACAATAATTAATAAACGAAAATATTCATACAATATATACACTAAATCCCTATACATCTAGCTAATTAAACACACTAATCAAACGTTTCTATTTCTTTGACGTCTTCTTGTTCCTCGTAGCTTTAGCACCAGTTTGAAGATCTTTAATGTTGTGAATGTCTTAGCTTTAGGTTGTAGCAACAAAACATGAAAAATAAATCATATCATATATATATATATATATATATATATATATATACAAGGTGCATATGAGCGCGCGTTGCGAGCGATGTACTTGTTAGCGTTCTCAGTTGACACAGACAATTAACGTAACCGTTTGGTGGTGTTGCAATGTGACCTATTCACTAAACTATAGACAGATGCCTTATTTATAACAACATTTAGAGGGTCTACTTGAGTTACTTGGCAAACACCACCTAGTGCAACAGGAACATGTTGAGCTTCTTCGCTGCAGCCATGCTAAACCTTTGGAAACCTGCCACTTAAATGCTTATTATCAGGTCAGAGAACACATTTCTAGCTTTTTGTCATGAAAATGGGTCAAATGTCAAACAGTACGCTATTGAAAACCAACTACCGGAGCTCTACATAAAACTATGAATCAAATAATTGATTAGCAACACATCAAGAAATAAAAGGGAGTTTGAATGTTTACCTTCAATCGATTTCGTAAATATATTAATAGATTCAAACCCTAAGAGAAACAGGTAAAGATTATGCAAAAAGAATACGAAACAATAGTGTTGGAACTCATACCTTCATTATCGTTGTTGGACCACAATAAGCTACATAGACTTGTATATACAAACCAATGCTTTAGAGGGTAGTATAATATGCAATAAAAGGTTGCAACATAAGTTGTATTATGTTTGTAGTAGAATTAAGTAAATATTAAATTATCAAATAAGTTTATCCAAACATCAAAAACTAATTTATTACCATCCGGCACCAAACTAACTAAATAATCAGTATCAAAATGCGAATCTAAACACATCTTTCTTAGAACTTACAGGACTGGATTAAACTCTTTGATATCAAGGCCCTCGTCCAAAGAAAAATGTAATCGTACTCTGCAACAACACCTGGGTGCAAAGGCTTAGCAAACCACTTGTAAGTATACCAAAATAGATAAATTTATTAAATTGGCTTGAAAACATCATATAATATAATAAGATGTGTAAACGGAAATAAAGTTTTCACACCTGCTTTTGGTTCATGGTTGAAACATGAATGATCAAAATAGCCCATTCTAAATCATTCCATGATCAAGAATGCCATCAAAGGTATCAACCAATCACACTCCATTTCCACGCGCCAGGAAGTATTAAGAAGGCATCGTTTCCGTTTGCCTTTTTTGTGGCCTGTGCGTATTTGTGGTTTTGAGGTAATGCTTAGATGTAAAAAGCAAGCAATGAAGATGGGAGCTTTATGTTCTTTAACTATAAGCCGGGCATATCATGTTCTACACAATTTTCTTGCCCTTCATCATTTAGGTTCTTGTGTTTTCACCTTGTTGTAGCATGCCGCACCTCCTTTTGCCTATTGTTTTTTTTGGAGGATGTTTCTTTTTGCAGAGTTGCCTTCTGCCTGCTGTGGTCCAGTTCTTGTTGGCTTAGCGAAATCTGATGTTTGAAGAATTCTGTTTTACTCACGTTGCATTAACGTGGGTAGATGGTGTAGCCGGAGCAAGCAATTCTGACTGCTGCAGGGCAGCATCAATACTGCAGCTGTGGCAGCCGGTGCAGGTGGTTGTGGTTGTGGCTGTTGCAGGCTTGCATTAGCTTGGTTAGCTGATCTCAGCAATTTTAAGCTAACTAAATGTGTATCTTGGCTATCAAAATTTAATATCCTAAAGTTTTATATGTAACACTCCTCAATAAAAAAAAATAGCATAACAAAGAATGCTTTGCAATTAAACTTTTATATAAGGAAAAGCATTTACAAATTAAACTAAGGAGCAACAAATTAATCAAATAGGGTCACAAAGCATTCCTAATTAGACTCATAAAATGAACCTGTTTTAATCCACCATACCTATCCATTTACATAACCAATTTGCCTTTCTTTATGCATTTTAAGCAAATCTATACATACAGATTCAATAGGCACCCAAAACTGTTGTGAAGCAGCAAGTACATATTTATTTCTTTCACAAATTTATCAACAGAACACCCCAAACCTGTTTGATTATAAAACATTTAAAAAGACATAAAAGCCTCGAGCCTAATGAAATTACTACAAAGCCTTGTTTTCAGATCTAATTGTATCATCCCTGAATAATGCTTATTAAGGCCATTAACAATTATTTGACTAAAGAAAGCTCTATTTATACAAACAATCATCATGCTTTAAGTGCCAAAACTAACAGTGAAGCTCCAAACCTTAGAACACATTAAGAAAATCAAACCACGATCCCAAAAATGGTGAACCAGAAAGCATAGAAAGATTAAACAAAAAAGCTAGTAACCAAAATGGGAACTTTATGTTCCTTAGATATATGCCAGGAATTTGATATTCCTTACATCAGTTTGTACTGATTGTGGCAACCATAAGATTGCCAAAAGCCTTCTAAAGTTTTTGCTAGTTTATATTTACATATGAAGGTGCATTACTGCCAATACATCTAGGATGTCCAAAAAGCTGTTGATGTTGTTTAACACTGGCATGCTACTAATATTAACGATTTGATTAGAGGGACTCACATGCCTTTGGTTTTGTGGTTTAGTGTATATTACTACCAAAAATTCCTCTTACGTCTTTTAAATAATAAGCTAACAACAACAACAAGAAAATATTTTAATCTTCCAATGGGTGACTCAAGTAGCATTATAAACCCACAAATATAAATGCTAAAACATGAAGAAATAAAAACAAATACAAAACTTCTTCCATCCAAAAAAAAAGATATAATATGGCCATCAAGGAACTGACGTATCCAAGAACATTTTTTATTTTCATGAAGTTATGTTTGAAATCAAAAGGCTATTAAACAAACAAATATAGGCTCTTCGGAGTGTGAATAAGAAAATTTTGCAGGGACCTCTATGTTCCTCTGTACCCAATCAATCAAAAACATTTAACCAAAAAAAATATTCTTTACAACTTTATAGTTCTCCTTTCCAATTGACACTTGCTATTTGAGGTTCTCCAAACATAAGACAGGCACACAAATATTTTTAGTTTAATAAGATTAATATGTAGTCACCAAATATCTTAGGTCTTAGCAAGGATGTAGCTGGGTATTAAAGATTTTTTAAATTTATGCTTTAGTGGCATTCAAGATAAAAATTTGGTGTAAAGAAGCTGTGAAGCTGTTGGTTTAATAGACCTAATTGAAGAAATAGACTCTAAATCAGCTGGATTCAAGATTAGGGAATTTCAAGACGTTTTCGATGGAATTATTTTCTTATAAACTGATTGAAACTACAATAACACTCATCAATAAAATCTTTTCTATATCAGGTCTCTTCAACGGAAAGAAGAAAAGCTACATAATGAACAAATACCTGATTTAAAGCCAAGTAAACTGCATCAGCTAGCAGAAAGGCCTACAAAAAACATTTAAAAAGCAACAAACAAAAAATTGATCTAAGCAACTATAGTTTTCCATAGTTTATAAACATAAATGATCATATAACAAATTACCAATATCAACTATACTCTATAACCCACAATTATCCTAAAGTAAACATCACCCTACACCTAATAGTCATCAAAAAGAAAAAAAAAAACTACAACCAAACTTCCAGAAAACTAACATTTTATCGAACACCTCATATGCATCATACTTTATCAATAACAAAAAGCTCAAAAACAAAAGGAAGTAATCGATCATTGCAAATCAAGCTATAGATGACAAAAAATAACAAATTGACATATGGGACAATCCCTAACTCCAATCAGTTTGACTAAATATTGTACCAAGAAAACATGTATTCCAAATATGGGAAGCAAACAGAAGAGCAAAACGCATGAAAAGCCTTCCCTATGAGAAAGACGATGGATGAGGTGTGAAAATGTTTGAACCAAGATCGGTGAATTAGAAGGCTAACGCACGATTCTACAGTCGCCGTGTTGCTGTAGCCCGTACTGAAGACACTGTTAAAGGGGCACACATGTACTAACTGTAGTTCTGTGAAGAATGGCGTTAGGAGAGGGCAATTATACGGTTGAAGGAGAAGCTTGCCTTTGCATTTAATGCGAGGCATGGTATTTGGTCTTTGGAGTGAAGCATACGTAAAATAGCCCGACTCACCAAACTACGTGTAAAGGGTAAGCCAGTAAAAGGAAAAAGGTAAATGGATTGTAACCAATGCAAAAAGAATGGTACACCAGGGAAGCTTCAGGAGTTGTACAATATGCAATAAAATATATATATATATATATATATATATATATATATATATATATATATATATAGGGAAAAGATAAATTGGAACCCACCTTGAGTTGGAGAATCGTTGGAACCCGGTCAAAAACGCGGTAAAAAAAATGTTTTTTTTTCTGAATTTTTTATGGTGGTTCTTTATGTTATAAACTACCCTTAAATGAAAAAAAAATCAAAAAAACGCCTAGTAGATTTTCAGTTACGAAAAAAGTTACATCTATAACTTTTATGCATATATCCGCAGTTACGCAAAAGTTACATGTGTAACCTAGACATTTTTGATATTTTTAAAAAAAAAATCTAGTAGGCGGTTTTTTGATTTTTTTTTCATTTAAGAGTAGTTTATAAAATAAAGAAACACCATAAAAAAATTAAGAGAAAAAAACATTTTTTTAACCGCGTTTTTTACCGGGTTCCAATATATATATATGTATAGCCAAATAATTAAGTGGACTTTCACCCACCTGTGATTCTTCAAGTGGAAAGCAATAAAAGGAACAAACTTGTGATCCTTGAAGTGGTAACACCCACCTCTTCGGCCAGGCAACAAAATTGTTAGGTGCGTTACTAACATATGTCAGTTCATTTGTTGGGTATGGTAAAAATGTATTTGGCTTCACACATTGATAAATAGAAACTTCATAGCAATCATCCATTATGGAACTACATGAAGCTTTTCGTTTTTTCCGGTTTTGTATATTGATACCCAACGCCACGATGTTCGACTGACCCTCATAGAATAACCTCACATTTCTCTCCTGAGTGACATAATAGATAATAGTCATATATTAACAACATAAAGTCAAAGATTGAATTAAAAAATTATCAAATACCGCTAACTCTGATATGGTTGATGCCTCAACAGTACTGGCATCATTATTTGGTTTTCTCAACTGATCAATATTAGGTACTTTAGGAGCAACTTTCACTTTTCTTGCTTTTTTTTTTCTAAAGACATCATTTAATTAATTGATTAGGCTATAATAAGGGAAAATGATCAAGAAATTGTATAAGTAGTTACCCTATCATTTTGCCCGAATGATGTAGAACGAGGAGTGTCTTGTGATCCCGCAGAACTGATCTACAATTCAATTAATTAGATTCTTTAATTAAATTAATCTTATAACCGAAACAACTTTAACATTCTGGATGAACTCCAAAGTTATTACAAGGAACAGTTGTTAAATTCCGGATGAGCTTTAACTATCCGCATGAACTATAACTATATCCGGATGTTCATCCTGATGAGCTAGAATCTTCCGTATCAACTTCAAAGTCAGTTCTATTTCAAATCCTTACCTTATCCGACATCTGAGATGAGTTTGATTTAGAAAACTGTCTCCGTGATGTATTGTCCGCGGAATTCGTGTTCTACAATTCAAGTAATTATGTTATAGGAAATCAACAATCACATGAAAAATTAAATATAAAAGATGATGAAATTGGCAAATATATACTTATCGTTTTCTTGGAATTGGAATGATTATTACAACTTTTATTAAATCTCAAAGTAACAGATTCCGTAGAATATAACTACAAGATGATTTAATGATTTAATTGATAAAAAGTAAAGTATATAATAATAGGTAATAGCATTAAGTTGTGAATAAAATATGTCCCGTACAGAATTTACCGCTTTATGTCCATCAACTTCTTCTATAACACTGTTCTAGTTTGCATCATATGCGCTATAAGTAGATTAATTCTCACATCTTGTTCTTAAATCTTCTCGGAGAGGGTCTGAACCTATACATCTTTTCTCTCACGCAACAGTTTCTCATTTTTCAGTTCCAACTCAAGTTTTTCGATCCATTCTTTTGACTGTCCTTTTGTAGGACCCTGCCAATATCCACTGGCAATCACTCCATACCCAATACATTTTAGGTATCCACCCCTTTCCTTGCCAAGAACCAATGTCAAGGCATCCGTTCTCATTTTACAACCATGGATTCATTATTTATTTGTGTTTCACTATTGGCCCGTAAATTAAGTTAATGTAGTGAGGTGCTTAATTTTTAACTCTGCTACAACCTTGACAACATCTGTCTTGTATTCCCCCCCCCCCCTTGTTTTCCCGTGCTTTCCTCCACATAAAAGAACGAGGGGGATATTATTAACTGTAATTTCTTTATTTTGTACCTTGTATTATATTATACACATTATATATCAGACTAGAAACATATATTACATGTATTAAACCATGAATTGATGTAACACACTTAGCTTACCAGTTTTTCTTTGAGATAGACATATTGTTAGAGCATAAACAGTGTGTCACGTGTGTTGTATCAAGTTGTATTGTGCTAATTTCTAGAGTTAGTAAGGTGTGGTTAAGCTGCCAACGAACTAAGCGACCAATTGCTGGTTCGTTGTTGTGCCAGTTCGTTGAGCAGTAGCTTACTATATAAGTGTGAGTCGTATTTATTTGTCATAGACTTGAGTGTTAACTGTGTGTTTCTGAGTGTGTTTAGGTCTAGAGATTTTGTTCTTGTATTCTGAGTGAATTCAATATAACAAAGGTTTATTTACTCACTTGTTCATCTTGATTCTATCACGATCAGTAGACGATTCCACGCTCCACATCTTCATAATTGGTATCAGAGCTATTGGTATTAATCTACTAATCATATATGGTGATATTCGAGAATTTTTGTGCAAAATGAATGGGTTTTTGGTATAAAAAATAATGAGTGTTTTCTGAGTATTCTGGTCTCAAATTGATTAATAAGTGTTTAGTTTGTGATATTTTCCTTTACTATTGCTTAAATCGTGTTAAAACCTTCAAAACTGCAAGATTTGAGTGATTTTTCTTCTTGTTCGTTCGAAAATTTCTGGTTCGTCGGTTGCATATTCCGGTTCGTTGTTTGAGTTTGTTGGTTCGCTAGTTAAAATTATTGGTTCGCTACGTATATCTTCAAAGAATCCAGTTCTTTGATCTTCGGTTCGTTCCATACATCTTCAACACTGGTTCGTGGCAATTATTTCTTGGTTCGTGACAGTTATTTCACCGAACCTTTGGTCCGTTGATCTTACTTCAGTCCGTTGACTTAGAGGTTGATTTTTCAGGTTCGTCGATATTTTTAGTTCGTTGGAGTGATTTTGAGTTCGTTGACTTTAGGATTGACTTTTCTGGTTCATTGATTACATCAGTTCATTGAATTGACAAGTTTTCTTGGTTCGTTGGCTCATAATATTACAATTTTCAAAATGAGTGATTTCCAAATTTGTAGCGATGCAGATCGGATGCAAGCCATGCTCAATTACGATAATGAAATTGGAATAAGCCAAAAAGTTCCTAAGTTGCTGAAATTGGAAGATTATCGGGGTTGGGGCAAACAGTTTGAAGCATACGTGGGTACAAATGACATTGATTTGTGGCTTCCAATTACTGATGGATATGAATATCCAACCACGAATGGAAGACCTGTTATGCAAAGAAATCTTTCAGCGGATGAGAAAAAGGCTTATCAAGCAGAGTAGAAAGCCTATGGCATTCTTACCATGGCATTACCAAAAGAGTTAGTACATCAGTTTTAAACTTGTGATACATCCAAAGAATTATGGGATGCTTTACAGAAGAGATGTCAGGGTAATGGTTAGTATAAAAAGAGTAAGTAGAAGGTGTTGAAGAAAGAGTTTGATAATTTCAAATACAATCCAAATGAGAATAATTCTAATATGATTTTAACTCACAAATCTTCAAGGGTTTTGGACAAAGATTAGGGGGCTGAGGGGACGTTTTAGGTTTGATAGAAATGAGTAAATGGTGGCTAATGATGAATTTATAGTGAAACGTTAGGTTTGGCCCATCTGATGAAATTTGCGGACCATAAGGGGTCTAACTAGGTAGTTTCACGGATCGTGAAATGCCCAGGTCAGCCTCCTGGTTGACTTCCGTTGACCAGTCCCTGTTTTGTCCATTTTTCGTGTTTTTGGTCACGGTTTTCTACGTTTTCACACGTGATTGATTCACCATCATATTTATCACATTGAATCCAATAAAATCGAGTATAAGCATGCCTTATATCATAATACGATCACACAATTAAATTCACACAACAGTTTCACACGTAAATTGCAACCCATATTGGTTTTTAGTTAGTCACCAGTGTTTTAAGACTCAACCTTGTGTGTGAGGCTTGTGATGTGTTTTAAGGCTACTAAACTCATCTAATACCCTAATTGACTTGCTACGAATATATACGTGATTTCTAATTTATCGGTTTTATTAGTTGTCGATGCTCGGGTCCCACCCGACGGGCCAGATTGTCACACATGCTCAAATGGTCCACAATACACAATCCACGCTTGTTAAAAAAGGTTAATAATAAACTTTAAATATAAAGAGTTTTCACAAAGTCATTATTACATGCCTTAAGGTGACCTTATAAACTTATTTTACCAACCCACCAAAGATTTGTTTTCCCTCAAGTGAGTGTAAGAGTTTAGCTAAGCATGGCCTTATGCTTAAGAGAAGATGAAAGATTCATAGACATATGCATATAAAATTCTACTTAATTTAAATTTCTTACAATCTTGACGAAGAAACTAAGAACGCTAAACAAGTGGCTCAAAAGATGAATAACAAGGTAGTAAAATAGAGGGGATTAAGAATTGAGCAAGGAAAATTGGAGGAGGAAGGCTGGTATTTATAGGTCAACTTCGTACGATCGACATGTGCCATGTCAAGCATGACACGACCCGTGCTGAGTAGAGCACGATTCGTGCTTAGCAGAAGATTTGGCATATCTTGATCGTACACGGAACGGGTCGTGCTTGGATGTGGAGACGGGCCGTGCTTATCAGGTGCAAAAGTCAACTTTCTAGAAGCTACTGGAGTTCGATACGGGCCGTGCTCCAACTAGGGAACGGGCCATGCTCAAGGCCAAAATTCAAAAAATCTCCAGTTTCTTCTTATTTTCTGCATTTTTAGCTCCTTTTGTAATTTTTACCTGGATTACACTGAAAAACTAAAACGAAAACAATATATCACTATTTTGGTAATAGTTAGTCAAAAATAACCCAAAATGCGGGGAATGATATAAAATATGTATAATTCAGCCTACATCAAACATTCTCACACTTGAACTTTTATTTTCCCTCAAGCAAAACTCGATACCCGCGGCCTGTAATACCCAAAGAAATGGTAGAAGAGAATTTTTAATATTTTTGCATTGGTTCTGCATTTAAAAATTTGTTCTCCAATTACTTTGAACCTTTATCTCCATTTTTATTTATTTGTTCTATTTTTTTAAAAATATTGAAAACTATAATAAGCCTACTGGAAAGTTTAAATTTATACAACCATGTACACCTCACAAGGGATCACTCGACTCTCGGGGTTAGTATATGTATGGACTTTGAGTGGTCACTCATACCAAAGTGAAATCAAACAAAGGTCATAGGCTTGTTAAGGATCAAACCCCCACCGATCTCGTCGGAATCTACACAGACATTATGAAGGCTTAAAGAGGTTGTAAGGGTAGGTTGGGGCTAAAGGTATGGATATTGTTTTGCCTAAAAGGGTAAAAATTACAAAATATAATCTTTCTGAAAATCTTTATTGGTGTGACTTTGAAAAATACGAATCTATGGCTTGCTTTTTTATTGCTAATATTTACTAGACTAAGAAAAATATATTAATTTTTTTAACAAACGCTTCATACAGCGAACGTTTGTGAGGCTAACTACCAAGAGAAGTAACTTATTTTGATGTTTCATCAAATATTATATTTTTGCGAAAATAAGGGGTTTAAAATAAAAAGGTTATTTTGGCTGGTAGGTTTGTTTGCAAATAAATTTACAGGTATTTGAATAAAAAAGATGGGGGATAGGCTCAACAAGGCTAACTAGAGGATAAAGTATTGGGTAGGGAATGAAAGACAATGAAGGAAAAGGAAAAGGGGGGTTAAAAGTTCTAGGTGCCTCAATCCTGTGAAAATGTGTTCCTAACTTTGCACGTTTTGGGATGTATACCCTTTCCAAGTTTTGTCTTGTTGATTCACTTGGTTTCTCACAATGTTTTTGGCAAGAAAAGAGCATATTAGTTTATGTACATGCAGTTAGGCTCAAGTTCTCATCGAAAATGTAGGAAAGGGGTATTAAGTACAAGTTGTATAAAAATAAACTTTCTTTTATACTTGCTGTACCCAAAAGTATCTCAATGTATACTCGAATAATTCAATTGGATTTTCAGTGTTTTCTCTTTGAAGAACACCATTTCTATTCACAAGATTACAAAACACAAACATATTTGTGTTATTATAGAACTTTTTAAGGGTAAAACTGGGCCATTTTTTCGGAAGAGTTTTATGGAAGGCCTGACGGACAAGCAAAAAGTTCAAAACCTTCAGCAACCAGATCAATCCCGTCCTCACACTTAAATCGCACATTACCCTCAATATGCAATTTATGCAAAAATGAAGCAGTATAAAATCTAAAAAGTTAATGGAAAAGGAAAGATTGTAGAGAGTTTCCTTCCACAAAAAAGTCTCCTGATCAAGTTACCATGTGGCTTGCCGTCTGACGGAACGTACGATTCGCTGGCTCCTGCTTACCTCCATTTATTTTGCTTAATTCAACCTACATACTTAAAAGAAAATATAAAATACTTGGGGAGGCTTGGTAAATCTGCCAGTGTCTTTTATGAAGTTTCAAAATTACACTGGGCGAACCGTGACCTCTAGCACTAACAGTACTGAATAATAAATGGTGAGATTATTGTAAGAAGTTTAGGTTGGATAAGAAGGATAAGAAGGAATCATATCCATTAGATCTTCAATTGAATGAAGATCTATGGCCCAAAATTTTCTTGTGTAGAATTAGAGAGAAAAACCAAAGAAAACAAAAAGTGAAAAGGCATTTTATTTATCAAATTCCCTCCATTTTTCAAATCTTCATAACTCTTAGATACGATATTATTTTTTTAAAAAAATTACACCATAAAAACGAACGTTTTTTATCTTTAAAACGCGCACAATGTTGTTGTATATAAAATTAAAAAAAATACTTTCAAATGTTCAGATCATTGTGTCACTGTGTTAGAATGTTCAGATCATTATGTCATACTGTGTCAGAATATTCAGATCATTGTGTCATATGGTGTCAAAAACCGAAAGACTATTTAATTCTATATATAGCAATAGTATATATACTTTTGACACAATGACACAATGATTTGAACATTTTGACATAATGACACAATGATCTGAACGTTGTGTCAAAAATCGAAAGAGTAATTTTTTTAATCTTTTATATAGCAATACTATACGCGTTTTAAAGATAAAAAATGTTCGTTTTTATGGTGTAATTTAAAAAAAAATGATGTCGTATGTGAAAGTTATGAACGTTTTTAAAAAATGGGGGCAAGTGGGTAAAAAATCAACAAATATGGCTAAGACTAAAATACCACTCCTTCCTTTTTTATTAGATCAAGATCCTGAAATTCTTTCTTATCCTTCTTACACAAACCAAACTTCTCATTTGAATCTCTCCCACTAATACCAATGTAATAATTCTAAAACTAAAAGCTTGAATGAAAAGGTGGATGAAATTCTAACCTTCCCTTGGATGTCTTCTTCACTGTGCAACCAATTCATTGAATCTTCTATTTTAGACGTTCATGGTAAGCCGCCATGAGCTGCCACGTTTATTTACGGATCCGTTAGTTTGACCCGCAATCATGGGTCTAGAGGTTGTTGGGTGAGGGTGAGGCTCCCTCCATTCGTTGGTAGGTAAATTCCACACCCGACTCGATACAATCCACCACTTGTAAATTTCCACCCGCTTTCCTTTTGTCATCAAACATTGCTTCTTTCTCACCAAACTTGATCGTGAGAGTGTTTTTGCTCATGTCTACCACAGCTTGGGAGGTGGCTAGGAATGGTCTTCCTAGTATAAGTGATACCTCCTGATCTTCCTCCATATCCAAAATTACAAAATCAATAGGAAAACGAATTCCCCTACATTGAATAGGAAGTTCTCAGTGATTCCCGAAGGATACTCAACAGACCGGTCACCTAATTGGATGCTCATCTTGGTAAGTATCGATTTTCCAAGGTTCAGCATTTGATACATTGAGGTTGGCATAAGATTGATGCTAGCATAAGAGAAGATGAAAGATTCATAGTCAAATGCATATAAAATTCTAGTTAAGTTAAAGTTATTACAACCTTAACGAAGGAACTAAGAACGCCAAAATAAGTGGCTTAAAAGATGAAAGACGTGGTGGTAAACTAGAGGGGAGAAAGAATTAAGCAAGGCAAATAGAAGGATGAAGTCTGGAATTTATAGGCCAAATTCGTACGGTCGACACGGGCTGTGTCGATCCTGACACGAGCCATTCTGAGCAGAGCACGAGTCGTGCTTCGTAGAAGATTTGGCATATCTTGATCATACACGACACAGGTCGTGCTTGGCAGTGGACACGGGTTGTGCTTCTCAAGGGGCACTGGTCGTGCTTGTCAGGTGCAAAAGTCAACTTTCTAGAAGCTGCTGGAGTTTGACACAGGTCGTGCTTCAAGTAGGGCATGGACCATGCTCAAGACCAAAATTCCTAAAAATATCGAGTTTCTTCTTATTTTCTGCATTTTTAGCTGCTTTTGTAATTTTAACCTGGATTACACTGAAAAATTAAAAAAACAATATATCACCGTTTTGGTATTAGTTAGTCAGAAATAACCCAAATTGCAATGAATATTTGATATAAAAATATGTATAATTTAGTGTACATCACTTTTCTCCGGTGGAGACCTACGTTCAATCCTCACTAGGCAAACATTTTGGGTGGCCAACCCCTGGTAATGACAAGGAACGCTAGGGCCAGAGGCGATGTTGTGGGTAAAAATAGTAGTTTGAACCGCCTCACCTTAACCTTGGATAACTACGAATCGATTGGATCTGGTGACGTTCTGTAGAGAGGGTGCCATAGGCAGTGGCAGATGTATGATTTTTTTTAATGGAGTCACTATGTTTAGTGTTTTGATATCTATCAACTTTATATATATTTTTTCGGTTAGGTCAGGCTGATTTATACATTTTTTGGATCGGCTGAGTCGCTTTATATGTTCAAACTATCTTCCTTGTTTTCCCCAAGCCTATCATTTATCTAAGATTGTGAATGTATGTTAACCATTAAGACCTACATAATTACATATTATGGAGTTTTGTAAGACCACTCACAATGCGGAAGGAAATCCTTCTCACATGTGTGCCTACTTAGCATGCCACGTTAGCTTTTTACAACTCCCAATAAATTCTTCGCACGTGCTTAATTTTGCCTCAACGCTAAAAGTCACGCCCTTCCCACATACACCCATTTTATTTCAACATCACCATTTCATTTAATTATTTTATATACCTAGTCGTTTTTATTATTTCTATTTATTATTAATTCATTTGTATTTGTTATTTCTTATAAATTTACTTTTATCTTAAACGGCTATTTTCAACCCTATAATTAACTTCTGAGACTCGGTCCACCAACCATGTCAAATATACTAGATATACCCGAACAATTCCACAATCTGATGTCAACACCCCCAGAGGATGTCCTAGAAAATTATGCACCAAGGGTCAAACCTCTTGTTCTGGTTAAACCTCTCGTTCTGCTTCAACCTCCCCTACTGCTTGTTCAACCTCCTTTTCTGATTCAACCTCCTACTCTTGTTCAACCTCCTGCGGATGACCTTTGGGAGGATGAAGCTTTCTGGAATTGGACATTCGGTTACTAGTTGCCCGAAAACCCACCAAAAGAGCCAATTGAAGACTATTACGAACTGGACGATGAAGTCCAATTTGAAGAAGAATAACCAGTTGATGAGGAACGACCGGAGAATGAGTCTGTGCTTCATGATCTATGAGAGGATGAAATGAGAACACAACCGAGATCACTCCTGTTACTCCCATGAGATGACGATTTTGATTTCGATTTATGGTATTAGCTGCTGTAGTTTAGATTTAATTATTTAATTTAGGCATATGTATTAAGTGTAATTTTGTTTATATGTAATATTAATTATGTTTAATATTCATTACGTTTAATAAAAATTAATGTTTTATTTTATGTTTAATAGATTTAAATAATTATGTTTAATAGGTTTAATGTTTAAAATGACTTGAAAATAAAAAGAAAAAATAAATGGGACCCACAACCACACCGACCCGTCGGGATATGCATCTCTTTTACGTGTCGGCCACCAACGCCTCACGTCTAACGTGTGCCTGACACGTTGGTCGACATGCGCCCACGGGCTACAATGTTAGTGGTGGTCCAACATCTATATTAATCTAATTTTAATTATAATTTAACCCAAATGTGGGTGTAGCTCAATTGAAAATTCCTCTTTATTTTTGTATTTGAAATTACATGTTCGATTCCCTTTCCCAATGAAAACTTATTTTTATTTGCTATTTTCTTCCCCTTACAAATTCCTATATTGTGAGTCATCGGCGGAATCAAAGGGGGGTCAAGAGGGTCCGTTGACCCTCCGGCCGACTAGCTTTGCTTCACCGGAGATCCGACGTCCAATGTATTTCTTGATGTTTTTTTAGTGTTTGACCCTCTAAAACTTCGAGAAATATGATAAAATGATCTGAGAAAAGTAAACAAGGGTGGATATAAAATTTCTTCCAGTTGTGTTGCAGCATTTCCATAGCCGCCGGAGCAATTAGCTTTGACACGAGTGGAAGACCTGCCGACATTTTATCCTTGCTTGATTCTTCGTCATATTCAAAGAAAAAGAAACAACTTATTGATGGAATTTTTTGTTGCACGTGGTGGGTGATTTGGAAGCTTCGTAACGAGATTGTTCATAACGGTAACGATCTTGATAATTTTGATGTTTTTGAGTCGATTGTTAGATTCTCTTATTACTTTATGTCGTCTAGAAATAAGCATTTTGTTATGTCGTCGAGCAATTGGCTTGACAATCCCCTTTTGTATGTTTAATTTTGCTTGTTCGGTTAGGCTTTTCTAACCGGCTTGCGCTTTGTTATTATATTGTTGCTGTTCAAAAAAAAGAAGTGAATAGGTAAATGACGGTTGAGTCAAGAACTTTATCTTCAAATAAATTAATATTTTATTGATTACCTAATTTACCTTTCCCAATGTCAAAAAAATGAAGTAAAAATATATAGGAGTTTTTGTTTTATTTGATTTTCTACTTTTTATTTATTTGTTCACAAATTGAAACCTTAACCAAATCTATAAAATACATATAAGCACGAATTACTTATATGTTGCGACAGAATTTACATTTTAATAAAATTAAATATTCGGCTTTAGTGTGTGTTTATGATATTAAATATTTGGCTATAATAATGTTATCATCACAAAAAGAAATGTCGTTTTTTTTTCTTTCAAAATGGAGTTACATAACTCACAGATGTATTAAAAAAATTAATGAAAAAATAAATCCATATAAAAAAACTTCATAAAGAAAAACTCTAAAATTCATAAATAAACATAAAGGGTAAGGTGTGGAGATGATATAACATATTTATAATAAAATTGGTTTGCATATTATTAAAAATACTAGTACACTCTTATGTGATAAAATCTAATTGGTTAAATGTTATGAATAGTAACATTAACATTATGTGGGGAAATCATGTTTTGTACGTGACCCTCCAGTTATAGAAGTCTGGTTCCGCCACTGATTGTGACATAAAAGGAAAAAAAGATATAAAAAATACGCTTAGTATAAGTTTTGAATCTAGGTGATAAGATTTTCAGAACAAAGTGCTCGGATTGTTTCAATCATTGGGACAAAGCTTGAATTTTTTATTCTTTCATTCACGTAAATACATATAGTCTCTTTTTGAAAATCTATGGTGTCCCTCGAAAAACTCGTATGTATAGTTCTACATTAACTCGGAAAAAAACTGTATTTCTGTGACTCCATACCAATCATAATCTGTCACTAGTCACACTCTGGTTTGTATGGAAATAATCTTTTCTATTTATTTTTAACTAAACTCACCTAATAAATCAAATAATTCCATCAAGGAAAACTCCACTCATAAATCAAAACCATTCCATCAAGCATGAAGAGGATCCTGGAGGTGAAAACATGTTTTTCTATTCCATCAAGCATGAGGGAGACGGTATACGTGAAAACATGTTTTTGTATTCCATCAAGCAAGGAGACACGGTAGTACTTCTGGTAGGACAGGTAAGAATTAAACGAAAAATAAAAATTTCCATTGCCGGGAATCGAACCCGGGTCTCCTGGGTGAAAGCCAGATATCCTAACCGCTGGACGACAATGGATAATCTGTTGTCTTTTCATCCGATATCTAATTAAATTTGTGATAAAGTCGACTCGGAAGTCAGAAGAATGAAGTCGGAATCTCAGATGCCAAATTGCCGGCTTTTAATAACTTTGTGGTATTATTTATTATTCTTACAATAAGTATTCACTAAATAAAAGAATTTAATTCTTTAAACATATATTGGCTGTATTTTTACCTTTTCTATTTTCATTCACTTTTCTTTAAACAATAAGTATTCGATGTTGCAATTGGTCTAATACTTTAAACAATGTACCGTTGTAAAAGTGAATGAAAATAATAACTATTGTTACTTTTATAGTGAAAAAAGACATCCCTTTATTGTATTGATAAATGGTTGGTCAAGTTGTATATAAGTGATGATGAAATGATATCAACTAATGTAGTTTATTGAGAGGAAGGAAGTGATACTTTATTGTAAGAATAATAAAGTTATGACCCAATGTAAGAATAATAAGAAAGTTATGACCCAACATTTATGAATGTAGGTAGTTTTCAAACGTTTTAGTTTGTAATTAAAAAATGATTAGCGACGCCACTTGTTGTCTGTTTGCCTTCTATTTTCTTGTGAACGTTTGTTTTTATGTAATAGCGATTTACATCTCAACCCACTATGAACTCAAGTTCTGAAGCAATCCGTGCCTTCTTATCATCTGAGGTCATACATGGAAGGAGTTATTCGCTCGAGAGTCACTCAACTCTTATAACATGACCCTAGCTTGTATTTTCACTACTAGAAATAACCCCTTCCTTGACGCGCGAACAATGACACTCAGAAATTTATGACGCGCAAAAACAAGCGTCATAACAAAAACTGTCGTATTTACTAAAATTTAACAAAATTCTATGGTTAGATGACGCGCATTTTTGCGCGTCATAAAAGTTGTGTCATTTGAAAAAAAAATGAAAACACGGACGACATAATCTACCCGCGCGTCAAGCCTAAAAATTAATTCCGTCGTTTTATAATTTTCCCGCCAAAACGAAATTCTTTCGATACAGCATCCCCGCCTCCTACACTTAGGGTTTTTTTCACATTTTCCCCAAAATTCTCTCGTCCCGCTCACAAAATTCTCTCTCGTCCCCCAAAACGAAAACGGCGATATCGCCTCTTGCTGAACCGACGACCGCCGGCCGCCGACCCCTGACATCCGACCGCCGACCGCTGACCGCTAACCGACGACCGACGACCGCCGGCCGCCGACCCCTGACATCCGACCGCCGTAATCCGTGCTAGCGATTTGGTATGTTCGATTTCTTCTGTTTAATTTTGTGTTTTACTTTGTTTAATTTCTTCTGTTTTGATGTGTTCGATTTGGTATGCTAGCGATGAATCCGTAAGGAATTAGGGTTTATAAAACCCCGTAAGGAATTAGGGCAGTCGGGTTAATAATCGATTTGGCAAATTTTTTCATGCCCTCTTGACCTCTGCCACGACCTCGATTAACGGATTAACTAAACGAAGCATATGCATTCATTTCAGAAACACTTGTTAGGTACTTGTTCTTGATATCCTTCAGTATATTCACATTTCACAGGTGGTCTATATATATGGTTTTACAATTTTACTACATGATATATTTATCTCAAGCATGATAGTTTTAGAATGTTCTAAACAAAATGACCATCTAGAAGTTTTTAGCTGGTCTTATACAAATGTTTGGGAAATAAGTAACAGCTTTTTTATATATACAACAGAGAAGAACAACATATTAGTAGTTAATTTATATATGTTTCACTTCTACCATACATTGCTCTTGACTAATTTGTGCTCTTAAATCAAATTGTGTGTATGAATTTAGACTCTATTTCCAAAGTT
>JBCNJP010000012.1:75704471-75729350 GCA_039602395.1 Deinandra increscens subsp. villosa | reverse complement strand
TCTGGTGACGTTCTGTAGAGAGGGTGCCATAGGCAGTGGCAGATGTATGAGTTTTTAATGGAGTCACTATGTTTGGTGTTCGGATATCTATCAACTTGATTATATATTTTTTGGGTCAGGTCAGGGTGATTTATACATTTTTTGGATCGGCTGAGTCGCTTTATATGTTCAAACTATCTTCCTTGTTTTCCCCCAAGCCTATCATTTATCTAAGATTGTGAATGCATGTTAACCGTTAAGACCTTCATAATTACATATTATGGAGCTTTGTAAGACCACTCGCAACGCTGAAGGAAATCCTTCCCACATGTTTGCGCCTACTTAGCATGCCACGTCAGCTTTTTACAACTCCCAACAAATTCTTTTCACGTGCTTAATTTTGCCTCAACGCTAAATGTCACGCCCTTCCCAGATACACCCATTTTATTTCCACATCACCATTTCATTTAATAATTTTATATACCTAGTCGTTTTTATCATTTCTATTTTCATTTGTATTTGTTATTTATATATAAACAATTGGAATTGACTACTTAGACACAAAGATACTATACGTCGTCTCACCCAATAAAAAGAAGACAACGCATTTCATCATCCAGTTAGAGAAGGCCAACGTACGTTTCGTCATCCATCTCCTCTGTTGCTTTATACTCGGTTTCTATCATCTTGATATATCACCGTTTATTAGAGCCTCTCTGTTTTGATCCTTGCTTATCAGTCTCTTCCTCAGGGTTTTTTTAATGCTAAATTGACGGGGTGCAAATCTCTTCATCAGTCTCTTCCTCGCTTCATCAGTTTCTACCTCAGGTGCGTATCTCTTTTTTCTACTGATGTTGCGTAAGGGATCTGAAACCTTAAACCCTAGCCGATTTCCTTTATGGTTTTTATCGACGATGCATGGATGCGATATCCTGTTCTACAGCTCTCTATGCGATTGATATATTCTAAGTGTTAATTGCTAGGGGTTTCAGTCATGGTTATCCTTATTTTTTATTAATTTCATGTTCCCTTAATTGTGTGTTCTTGCATGTGTGTTTATCTCCTCCAATTTCTTTGATTTTAGCAGTTCGTTTTATAGGCTTCATGATTTAATGCCCATCGTACATTCGTACAGGATTACCACAATTGGTCGTTTACCACCGCTGGATTTCAATGCCTCGAAGGGGATGTCGTTCTATGGTACTGCTATCTGTCCCAATTTTGTTGCTTTTAAACGATTACGGTATTCCCTAATTGGATGTTGTCATTGTTCATACGTAGTGAACGTTTTTAGTTTTCTAAGGTTTTATTCATGTACGTTCGAATCTGTTAGGGAGAATCCTGGCAATAAACAACTTACCGACTTTCATAGTTTGATATCAAAGTTTTAGACCAATACATTAAATCAAAATGAGTTTATGCATTTCTAAAGTTCAAAGTTTTTTAGTATGCCTCGTTTTGTTAGACATCTGTCATTGTTTTGCCTATTTTTTGTACGAGTTTGTTCTCCACTACCAGTTTGCTTACTCTTCGTCTTTTTCTTTTGTGTTAGTTTTATAGGTTCAAGAGAAAACTAACCTACAGATGTGATTATGTGAGGTTTTGTTAGGAGGTAAGTTGTTATTCATCTTAAGTATACTACCATAATAAACTGAACGAGTCCTACAATTACCAAAATTTTTGCAAAGCAAAGAATCAAACCATTACATGAGTAGAACTATTATGCTATATCCATACTTTTACTTTTCTAAACGAAAAATATCATCCTCCACTCTTGAAGAAAATTGTTCATCCTTTGATATACACTAATCCAATCTATAATGCTACCCTGATTTACTCTCCCTGTTTAACGTGACTGGCTTTAATATTTTCTCGCGCAAATGTAGAATTCGGTGGTGTTAGTGACCGAGATAATTTTCTCATTTCAGTTGTTATTACTTTAATGTATATATGTTAGAATTGAATTTCTAAAATGCAGCAATAAATGATATTACTTATTTGTGTAGAATTTTTTTTGTGTGATGTCAGTCATAGTATTATATTCGTTTGTTTTCTTTTTGTGATTTAATCAACTAAAATGTTTGTAGTTATATGATACATAAGTTGGAAAACAACAGTATTTATATTTCCGTTTAATACCTTTCATTACCATTATTTCTGTGGTAATGTGAAGGGTAATTGATCTCTATTTTACTACTTTTGTGTGTTTGGTCTTGATGCTTACATAATTCAGGATGCTTGACAAATGGATCCTTATACAGTTATACTACTAAAGATTTAATAGTTACTGTCTAGAGAATGCAGGTGACTATCAATCAATCAATCATGTCATAATTAAGAGTTTAAGTTAATTGATCAGCAAAGTAAGTAGTACCCAATGGTAGCTGTATACATTTACAGATCAATTGAGTTAGTCTTAAATGGTGTCAAAGTAAATGATCATATTGAATTTCTAAAGGACACCTTAAGTTTTATATGTTTGAATGTATCAACTATCTTAATTACATGTTCTCTCCTTCATGTGTAAGAAGTTATGTTTTCAAAAATATTTAAGTGATGTATAAGCTCTTTGATGAGGTATATGTACTCTTTATCTACTTAAATTTTTTCCTTACTTTTAGATATAAGGCTTTTGAGAAAAATTTAACTAATGTACGGATAATTTGATAAAAAAATGAATTTACAAAATCATGGTTGCAAAAAGTTCAGGATGCTTATAATATATTGTGTTATACTTGCAGCTTTTGAGATAATATTGTTGTGCAGCCACCTTGCTTACGTTTCAGGTTTGTTATTTCTTTGTTCTTCTATTGTTTAATAAGTTTACAATATGTTTAAGGATTCTCCGAATTAAATTCGTCATAAACATGAGACGTGCCACTGATTTGTTGTTTGTTATTCCAAATGCCTGTGAGTGTCATATGTAACTACATTTTTGAATGTATGTAAATTCTAAACTTTTATGGTTAGCTCATATACTGTTTGCAATTATAAGAGTAAAAGTCCAATCTAACTCAAAGGTCTAACTGACGCATAACACTGTCAGTTTATTTTCATTTTCACCCAGAAGGTCTAACTGACCCGTGACGTTGTCTTTTACATTTGCAGCTGTCGAGAGAATATTGTTCTGCATATGCAATAAAACTGTCAGTTAGGTTGTTCTTACATAGTAAAAAAAAAGAATGATTATAGATTTTGTTAATATATTAGACCTAAATCCGTTTCCCTTTTAATTGCCTTAACACTTTACTTGCATTACCCGTTTTCGAAACAAAAACATCCCGGGTTGACATGTATTCATATAGACTGTGTGAAATTGAAATTTCTAGAATTCTTTTACGACTTCTTAAAAAATTGGATTTTTTTTAATGGATGCTTTTGTCGAGAAAACCATCTGTTTCCGAGCATGCGATCTGATTATTACATTCCAATATGCCTTGGTAGATCGGGTCTGTAATTTCTTTTAGAGCATGCATTGTCTAATGGATGTAGGGGTTACTTTTTCTGGTTTAATTAGCATCTAAAACCTATGCAAGAAGCAAGTTCTGGGTTGGTGGATTCATCTGTTTGAGAAGAAAATCATCCCTGGTTGACTTTAATGGCAAATTATGTGAAATTTGACCTAAATCGGCTGCGGGCTTTGGCTCTGGAGTTTTCACGGCAGGGCAGGCTGCTGCTAAAGCGGCTGCGGGTAAGGTGGACAAGCACGAGAAGGCATGTCTCAAGAATCAACATGTGTTTGTCCCCTTTGCTTTTGACACGTTCGGGCACCTCGCGTCAGATGCTGCGGACACGCTCGGGCGGATACAGAAGGTTATACATGGACATATAGCGACTCCTAGAGCTAAGAAACTGGTTTTTATCCGCTTAGGTTTTGCTATTCAAAAAGGGCTTGCGGCGCAGCTTGTTGCCCGTTTGCCCCGCATGTCGGACTGAGCTGTAACCTTTATTTTGGTTGTTATAAACTCAAAAGTCTATTTTATAAAAAAAAAAATTTGACCAATTGAAGATAAAGTCAACAGCTCAGACTCCTCTAATTCTTTAGCTGGACCAAGATAATACCCATCTGGCTTATACTTTGATAATGCATCCTTGAATTTCTTAATATGTGGTCTTAAAAATCATGATTCTTCCCCCATTAATTTACTAATCTTACGAAATCACCATTCCTTTTAGGATAATGAATTAGAGATAACATAAGCATTATAAAATCTAGGCATAAATTGCTACAGCTAAGGATGTAAGGAAGCTTAAAAAATTTATAATTTGATTGTAGGATGAGCTTTTTGATCCTGCAAGGCTGCAACTAACCACTGCATAAGAGCTATCAAACAATGAAGACGAAACTGATGAGGCAGTTACTCTGATCATTCTAGGATGGAGACCCTATCCCAAACCCAGTCTATCTGTAAGTAACCACATATCAATATAGGAACATCACAACATAAGTAAAATAACTTTAGTAGCTTCATAAAACACAACTGTATTTTTGATTACTTGATGAGGCATTGATGTTGAGGTTTTTAGGCCCGTCACAAAGCAGGGGGAGGGGTAACCAATTTGTTATTAATGAATGAAGTTTCTATGTTTCTACAATGTATTAGTGACCCCCCCCCCCCCCCGGGCCACGCGCTGGTGGTTAAATTCTTGTTTATTATTAATTTACTCTTATCTATAACGGCTATATTTAACCCTATAATTAACTTTTGAGACTCGGTCCATCAACCATGTCAAATATATTAAATATACCCGAACAATTCATAATATGATGTCAACACCCCTAGAGGATGTCTTGGAAAATTATGCACCAAGGGTCAAACCTCTTGTTCTGGTTAAACCTCTCGTTCTACTTCAACCTCCCCTACTACTTGTTCAACCTCCTGTTCTGATTCAACACCCTGCTCTTGTTCAACCTCCTGCGGATGACCTTTGGGAGGATGAAACTTTTTGGAATTGGACATTCGGTTACTGGTTGCCCGAAAACCCACCAGAAGAGCCAATTGAAGACTATTACGAACTGGACGATGAAGTCCAATTTGAAGAAGAAGAACCAATTGATGAGGAACGACCGGAGAATGAGTCTGTGCTTCATGATCTATGAGAGGATGAACTAAGAACACAACCGAGATCACCCTTGTTACTCCCATGAGATGACGATTCTGATTCCGATTTCGATTTCGATTTATGGTATTAGCTGTAGTAGTTTAGATTTAATTATTTAAATTAGGCATATGTATTAAGTGTAATTGTGTTTATATGTAATAATAAATATGTTTAGTATTCATTACGTTTAATAAAAATTTATGTTTAATTTTATGTTTAATAGATTTAAATAATTATGTGTAATAGGTTTAATGTTTAAAATGATTTGAAAATTAAAAGAAAAAAATAAATGGGACCCACAACCACACCGACCCGTCGGGACATGCATCTCTTCTACGTGTCGGCCACCAACTCCTCACGTCTAACGTGTGCCTGACACGCTGGTCGACGTGCGTCCACGGGCTACAACGTTAGTGGTGGTCCAACATCTATATTAATCTAATTTTAATTATAATTTAACCCAAATGTGAGTGTAGCTCAATTGAAAATTACTCTTTACTTTTGTATTTGAAATTGCAGGTTCGATTCCCTTTCCCAATGAAAACTTATTTTTATTTGCTATTTTCTCCCCCTTTCAAATTCCTATATTGTGACATAAAAGGAAAAAAAAAAAGATATAAAAAATACGCTTAGTATAAGTTTGAATCTAGGTGATAAGATTTTTAGAACGACGTCCTCGGGTTGTTTCAATCATTGGGACAAAGCTTAAATTTTTTATTCTTTCACTCACGTAAATACACATAGTCACTTTTTGAAAAACTATGGTGTCCCTCGAAAACTCATACGTATAGTTCTACATTAACTTGAAAAAAGACTGTAAGTCTGTGACTCCATACCCTATCAAACGCGGGTTTGTGAGTATGGAAATAATCTATTCTATTTACTTTTAACTAAGGGGAGGGGGTATGGTGGCTTGGTGAAGCCATGCCCATCACCCAATAAAAACTTGACACCTCAAATTGATGAATTTGGAAACAATTTCAAGCCACACCACATGGTATGGTTGTGGTGTGGCTTGGTGAAGCCACCTCAAGAAAATTGAAGGTAAACGGTAAAAAAAACAATCATATATGGGCCGGCTTCTTCGGGCTTCCAGAAACCGGATGGAACCGCTCAAAGTGAGCCGGGTGAGGGAACCGTGGGACACGGTATGGAGAACCGGAAGGAGCCATGCGGCTCCCCTTGGAACCGCCCACCGGCTCCCTCTCGATACCGCCTCCCCTAAACTCACCTAATAAATCAAATAATTCCATCAAGGAAAACTCCACTCATAAATCAAAACCATTCCATTAAACCTGAGGTGAAAACATGTTATTTTATTCCGGACCAAAGTAGCGAAATGTTGACTAATCTCCGGTACTACTTCTAGTAGGACCGGCAAGAATTAAACAAAAAATAAAAAATTCCATTGCCGGGAATTCCACTCATAAATCAAAACCATTCCATCAAGCATGAAGGAGAACCTGAGGTGAAAACATGTTTTTTTTTATTCCGGACCAAAGTAGGGAAATGTTGACTAATCACCAGTAGTACTTCTAGTAGGACCGGCAAGAATTAAACTAAAAAATTCCATTGCCGGGAATCGAACCCGGGTCTCCTGGGTGAAAGCCAGATATCCTAACCGCTGGACGACAATGGATAATGTGTTCTTCATTCCATCAGATAGCTAATTAAATTTGCAATACAGTCGACTCGGAAGTCGGAAGTCGGAAGTCTGAAGTCGGAATCTCGGATGCCAAATTGCCAGCTTTTAATAACTTTGTGAAGTATTATTTATTATTCTTACAATAAGTATTCACTAAATAAAAGAACTTAATTCTTTAAACATATATTGGCTGTATTTTTACCTTTTCTATTTTCATTCACTTTTCTTTTGAACAATAAGTATTCGAGGTTGCAATTGGTCTAATACTTTAAACAATGTACCGTTGTAAAAGTGAATGCAAATAATAACTATTGTTACTTTTATAGTGAAAAAAGACATCCCTTTATTGTAAAGATAAATGGTTGGTCAAGTTGTATATGTGATGAAATGATGTCAACTAATATAGTTTATTGAGAGGGAAGACGTGCTACTTATTCTAAAAATAATAAAGTTATGACCCAATGTAAGTATAAGAAAGTTATAACCCAAGATCTATGAATGTAGTTTTCAAACGTTTTAGTTTGCAATAAAAAATGATTAGCGACGTAACTTGTTGCCTGTTTGTCTTTTATTTCATGTAAAGATTTGTTTTTATGCAATAACGTAATAATTTATTGTTTACATCCCAAACCACTATGAACTCAAGTTCTGAAGCGATATGTGCCTTCTTATCACCTGAGGTCATGCATGCATGGAGCTATTCGCTCGAGAGTCACTCGGCTCTTATAACATCACCCTAGCTTGTATTTTTAAGAATGTGGTTGTATAATTGGGAATAATTCCGGAGATTACAATATACATAAACAATTGAGGTAAACCCTAAATCTAATAAAGGGAAATATACAAAGGATAAATACAAATAAATACAATATCCTAATATATTGACTAATACGCCCCCACAGTCCGAGCGTATGGTAAGATGCGAAGACTGTCCTTGAACCTCTGGAACAAAACTCTAGGTAAACCCTTGGTGAAGATGTCGGCATACTGATAGTCTGCCGGAATATGAAGCACACGAATAGAACCCAGACGTACTTTATCGCGAACAAAATGTATGTCAATTTCAACATGCTTGGTACGCTGATGTTGAACAGGGTTACCAGAGAGATATACTGCCGAGACATTGTCACAAAAGATGATGCTCGCATCGCGAATAGGAACATGTAGCTCAAGCAATAAATTTTGAACCCAAGTGACTTCGGCAGTGGTGTTCGCAACACCACGGTATTCTGCTTCAGCGCTGAAACGGGAGACTGTGGGCTGACGTTTAGAGGACCACGAGATGAGATTAGCACCCAGAAAAACACAATATCCCGAAGTAGATCGTCTAGAATCCGGACACCCACCCCAGTCAGCATCAGAATAGGCAGTAATCTTGAGAGACGTGGAGGGGGTTAACCATAGGCCATGTGAAGCAGTACCTTTTAAATAGCGCAGAATCCGCTTTAAAAACTGAAAGTGAGGTTCACGCGGGGCATGCATGAATAAACAGACCTGCTGAACGGCATATGCAATGTCGGGTTTGGTAAACGTTAAGTACTGAAGAGCTCCCGCCAAGCTGCGATATAATGTTCCATCGGTCATTAAGTCACCGACCGTGGCACTGAATTTAGAATCAGTATCGCATGGAGTCGCTGAAGGCTTGCAGTCTTGCATGTTAGCTCTTGTAAGAATATCTGAGACATAATTTTCTTGTGATAAAAAGAGACCCTTCGAGGAGCGGTTTACCTGAATGCCCAAGAAATGATGTAATTACCCCAGATCGGTCATAGAGAATTCTTTAGATAAAGACCCAATAATCTGCCTGAGAAGTGAATCATCGGAGGCCGTAAGTATAATATCGTCAACATATAACAGGAGATACGCCATCCGAGAGCCTTTCCGGTATATGAACAATGAGGAATCACAAGTAGCGCTTCGAAAACCACAAGAAAGAATGAAATTCGCGAACCGTTGGTACCAAGTGCGAGGGGCCTGCTTCAACCCATAGAGAGACCTGCGTAATCTGCAAACATGTGAAGGATAAGTAGCACCTGCAAAACCGGGGGGCTGAGTCATATAAACAGTTTCATTGAGATCCCCGTGTAAAAAAGCATTTTTAACATCCAATTGATGGATTGGCCAAGATCTAGAAACGGCTAGGCTCAAAACCGTTCGAATTGTAACCGGCTTCACAACAGGACTGAATGTTTCATCACAGTCGACCCCAACCCGCTGTGATTTCCTATTAACGACCAACCGGGCTTTGTAACGTTCAAGAGCCCCATTAGCATGAAATTTGTGGCGATATAGCCACATGCAATTAATAATATGTGCACCCGGTGGTCGAGGAACAAGTTCCCATGTATTACTATCTATCAAAGCATTGTACTCGTTAGTCATGGCTTTGCGCCAATGCGGATCAGAGAGGGCTGTTTTAAGGTTTTTGGGTATGGGAGAGATGTCAGGTGATGATGTGGTGTGGAGGTTTAGAGGTTGGCGAGGTTTGAAGATTCCGGCACGAGAGCGGGTTTGCATCGGGTGCCGTGTTTCGGTGGGGGCTGTGGTAGCGGGTTGGGGTGGCGGAGTGGGTGTGGTAGGAGTGGTCTGGGCAGGTACGGACGGGGAAAGTGGCGAGGAGGGTGCGGAAGGTGGTGGAGTTGTGGGGGTGGTCGACGATGGGGAGGATGGGGCTGTAGTGGTGGGGGACGAGGAGACAGAAGTTGGCGGTGAGAAGTGTGGAGTAGGAACGGTCGGATCAAAGGTGGTAGGGGTTTGAAACATAACCGGTGACGGGTCGTCAAGAAACGAATAATCAAGAGGCGTTGTTACATGGGTTTCGGAGAAGGGGAAGGAATGTTCATCAAAGGAATGTTACATGGGTTTCTCCGGTGAAGAAATCGGTGACGGCAAGAGGAGCCCGTAGGCAGGGTAGGGCCGACATCGATTTGGCTAGGGGAGAGCAAGGTATGATACCATATAATTGGGAATAATTCCTTGAATATTATTAACAGGAGATTACAATATATATATATACAAATATACAATTGAGGTAAACCCTAAATCTAATAAAGGAAAATATACAAAGGATAAATACAAATAAATACAATATCCTAATATATTGACTAATAGGTTGTTCCATCAAATGGTTAAAAGGAAAAAATGGAGTTCCACTAGTTAACGAAGATGAAACTCAGATAATAACGGCCGAAAGTTGTTGTTTTATTGAAGATACGAAGCTCACAATTTGCTTACTATGGAACATGTTTGTTGTGATATATTGGTTTAAAAAAGATTGATGGATTTTTGGGAATTCACTATCATTGAAGGTTGTATTGAGAAAAGAAAATTAGTAGCCCTGTTGGACAGTTCAAGAGATTTCCAATATCAATATCTAACCCAAGCTGTCAAATAACAACTATAAAGCCAAATGCAGTAAAAATGCTAGATGGAAGAGAATGGTTTTGAATATTAGTAGTGCTTTTTGGGCTAGAAAATTAGAAATGGTTCTCACAATGTTGACCTAAAGTTGACCATGTTGATTGCTAGAGCTTATGGGTCGCAATGATGGTGTTGAGGTGGGAGTAGACTACCAATGGTGTACTGATGCAACTGAAACCAAGTTATTACCTAAATATACAAAAAAAAAAAAAAAAAAACTTGTGTTTTTGTCTTTTTTTCTATGGTTTTTTTTAATAAATAAACATAGCCGCATATATTAAACCATGATGATTCCTATTTACGAGTAAGGGTTTTTGTTTCATGTTAATGGTGGGCGGTATACATGTCGCCATCCTCGGTATAATTGCGGCACCAACCATGCCGAACTCGGCATGTATACCCCCCCCCCCTGTATCGGCATCGGCATGTTTTGGGTTGTTTTGCAGCATTTCATCGCCGAGGGACGTCGAGAAAAAGTGACCGTTCAACGGTCATTTTTTTGACCGTTTGAACCTTTTTTTTAAATCAATTCAAACACTATATAAATCCCTCTGTACCCAACAAATTTTATACACCTTTTCTCCTAAACAAAAAAAACTCTAGTTTCTTTATCTCAAAAAACATGAATCGCCTCTCATAGATGAATGAATATTATATATTCCCTCTCTAGTTTTCCTATGTTATCACACGTTAGCAGAACCCTCGCTCTAACCAAATGACAATAGATCAAGAGGCAAATCACATCTACATCCACAAACAAAAGAAAAAAAAACCCCACAGATTCTTTTTCCCCTCTTGCTCTTTGTGTCCCCACTACAAACTTTCATTCCTCTCTGATGACATTTGTCCGAGTCAGAGTGACATCACACGTAACGCACACTCTAAACACTCCACCTCAGACAACCAAGTCGACTGATGACAGGTCGAGTGACCAGTCGACCGAGCCAGGGTTGACTGACAGTCTTGACGACCAAGGCGACTGATGACAAGTCGAGTGACCAGTCGACCAAACCAAAGTCGACTGACAGTCATGACGACCAAGTCGACTGATGACGGATCGAGTGACCAAGTCGACTGATGACAAATCGAGTGACAGTCACTATAACCAACTCGACCGATGGCTGGCCGAGTGACCAGTACCAAGCTAAGGTCGACTGACAGTCACTAACACCAAGTCGACTAATGACTGGTCGAGTGACTAGTCAACCAAGCTAAAGTCGGCTGACAGTCATTAGTACAAAGTCAGCTAACCACCAACCTACTCTGGTCGACTGGCCACACTTGGTAAGACAAACCCCTAGACCAAGTCATGCCGAGACGAGTAGGTACAGACCAATGCTCTATATTCCGGGTTGGCATTCGAAAGAGTCGACACATCCACCAAGGAAATTTCCCAAAACGGCCACTGTGGTTGTTGGTCACAGTTCGGATGCCAAACGTGCAACACTGTACTTTGGGCTCATCGCATTAATTGCAGTACAAGACAAAGGTTGAGGGTTATAAATACCCCTCAACCACCAAGTAAGTTCTCACTCAATGCGTTCTCTCTCGTCTGATTACACCTAATCTTTCGAAACGTATTCTTATTCTCACGCCCGAGCTTGATCGCAGGACACCCTGTCCTACCCCCAAGAACAATGGCGTTTCTGTTTTGCAGGTTCTAGATCAAGCACCGAATAGCCGAGTCGATTGCTAGCCAGAAGACTCAGCCTCTCATCCCTTGTAGTCCGACTGCTAAGTTGATCCGTCCTAGGTTTCCACCTATCTGGTCATCTTTGGTAGCCCGATTCTACATTGGCGCCATTTGCACGGTACTTCCAACAGCAACAATGACTGACGACTCAGTCAACCACCCAGGAGAAACCACTGATGATTTCTCCACACCTAATGACAAGCAGCCTCCGAAGAATTCCTCAGAAGAAACTGACACTGGGGTACTAAACATCACCCCAGAAATGGTGAGCAGAAACTTCCTGCCCCTGAGACAAGCAATGAGATATTATGTTGCTGCGGAGAAGTTGAAAAGGGTCTGCCTTCAACTGTCATACGAGGACGAAGGCCCGAACTTAGGCTCGCTGCCACCATTGGGAGACTCAGAAACGGGCAGAGGGCCAGCAGCAATCCAAACCGACAGTACCACAGTAATAGTCAACAATGTCCTACTGTCATCAGGAGACACATCTAGGCCGACTCAAGTAACTTCAGGGCCTTCCAACACGGCACCCTCAGGAAACATAGCCAGCGTTGGCCAATTCCGGCCAAACTTTCTAGGCTACCAGGTGCCACCATTCTACCCACCACCATACATGAGCCCGTATGGCCAAACAGGCTATCAAATGTCATTCTACCCATCTTATGGCATGCCACCACCAGGCTTCTTCTCACAAAGGCATCCTGCATCAGTGGGAACAAATGCGACTCCAGTCACACCACCCCAAGCAATACCAGTAATTGAAATCAAAGACCTAGAGGTCGACGACATGTCACTACCATACGTACCGGAAGAGGATAGCAAGTTCACTACTCGAATCGAAAATTGTGAATGCCCACCGAAAACAAAGCTCCCTTCCACCGTTAAAACATACGACGGAGGCTCCGATCCGGAAGACCACCTGTATGCATTCAAGTCGGCTGCCCGAATTGAGCAGTGGCCACTCGCAGTATGGTGTAAGATGTTTGTTCAAACCTTATCTGGACCTGCTCGGCTATGGTTCAATGCCCTGCCCAACAAGTCCATAGATAGCTATGTCCAGCTCAAGCAGTTGTTTTCTCAGCACTTTGGCCAACAACGAAAGTGCACGAAGGACCCTATTGAACTACACAATATCCGACAAGGTGAGCAGGAATCCTTAAGAGCCTTCGTGGAGAGATACAAAACAGAATCACTAACCATCGGTCATGCTGATGTAAGGCAGAAGATATCTGGTTTCATCCACGACATGCGTACACGACAACTGATTAAAGAGATCAGTGCCCGCGTACCCCTTACAATGCAAGAGGCTTTTTACCGAGCCGAAGCATTCACTAGAGGAGAGGAGGCAGCACAACTCCGAGATAAGTCATCTTCCGGTCAGGCCAAGTCACATGGTTCGACCCCCCCCCCCCCCCCACAAGAGAGATAACCGCCGACCTTGGCAGTCGGGGTCAGACAGAGGAGGTCGGGACGACTGGAAGCACTCGGGTTTTACACCCTATGATTGGTCAGGCTCCTCGAGTCACAGGGAAAAGAGGCATGATTTCCCAAATCTCACGAAAACTCCAAAGGAAATACTACAAACAGAGGACGCCAGTCGGCATTTCAATAAGCCAAGATCAATAGGTAACAACACGTCTAATCGAAACATGGGAAAGTACTGTGAGTTCCATCTCGACAGGGGCCATGACACAGATGAATGCCACCAATTGAAGAAAGAAATAGCAGCAGCTGTGAAAACTGGGTAACTGGCCCACCTGGTGAAGGAAATAAAGGAATAAAAGCAAAAGAAAGACAAGAAAGCCGAACAGGCAGTCATCCTTATGACACACAGCTCTCAGAGGAAGAGACCAAGGTTGAGAAAAGAGGAATGAGCCAATCGACCTATCTCTTTCCCTTCACTAAATACAGTTATTCCCACACTCAGCCCAATGATCACTGTGTATATATGTGTTCATTTTACAAAGATTTAAACTTGTTTGATTTTCTTTAATTTGTCAAACGACCGGACTTTCTTTGCGTATCGAAAGATCGACCTGATTTTTGGTCGTTTGACGTTCTGCTTTATTTTCTTTGGTGTTTCGTATAATTCACCGGACTTTCTCTGCGTGTACGGGAGTACCGACCTGATTGTTGTTGAGTTATACAATTTCAACTTGTTTTATTTTCTTATTTTCTTAAATCCGAGGCCTTATTTGCGTATCGAAAGATCGACCTTAAGGTAGACGGTTTAACGTTCTTATTTCTTTTTTCATGGAACACAGTTGACTATATCATGAATTCAATCACCATGTGATAAATCACAAGTGAATCACAAAAATGTGATAAGCTATAGCATATCTGAGTATGTTTGATAGTGTGAGGTACATTGATTAATGCAAATTTAATCAATATTTTAACATATCCAGATTTTATGAGTATGATTATGCCTAAGTTTAAAATTGGACAAATTATATCTGCAATAAGCATGACTTATGTGCTACAATAATCGAAATTAAAGTGTAGTTCAGCATGTTATGACCAATATGATCTCAAGTCGTGATCTTTCTCACAAAAGACAAAAATAGTGTTTGATTTTGTATTGCATTTACTTTTCTAAATCAGAAAATACTAAAAAGATTTTAGGTGTGTTTTGATATAAAGTTTTGAAAACTCAAAAAGATTTTATTTCTTATTTCTTTTCGATTGGTCAACACGGAATACGGAATCAATTTCAAAATCAAATATCTTGAAGTCTCGAAGAGACGTTTTGCGCCAAGATTATTTATGTTGGCAGGTTTCTACGTGGAAAGAGAACATCACAACTTCAAGTCTTCTGAAGATTGTTGATAAAGAGATTACACACGATGTAATATCAAGTATTCAAGATTGAACTCGTCGTCAAGTCGAGAGAGAGTTTGATTGAAAATACAAGATACAAGTTCTAAGAGGAAATTGATACTACACATGCCGAGGGGGAGTTTGTTGATACATGGTTCCTGATCGTCATGTGAAGTATCGAGTAAAAGACAAAGACGTGCAAGATTGCTGGTGTCCGAACCCTAGGCGAACTCAGAGTTCGGACGCATGCGAACCCCGTCCGAACCTGAGGTTCGGCTGATCGGGTTCTTGTCTAGTATAAATAGTTTGTCATGTGTTATGTTTAGTAGCTTCTTGGAACTTCTTCGTCAGATCTTAAGTGTGTGTACTCCGTGGTTTCTATGTGGTTATAATAGAAAATCCTTTGTATTTACTCTTGTGTTCATTCGTTTAACATTGATTTCATTACGACCGAGTAGACGATCCACCGATCACGCACTTTCAATAGCTGAGGTAGCTGGCATTCAGATCCACAGAACGTACATTGATGGCGGAAGTGCCTCAGACATAATGTATGAATCCTGCTTCTCTCAATTGCCGAGTGATGTCAAGCTGGGAATTCGACCTTCAAAGACCACTCTACTTGGCTTCAGCGGAGACATGGTCCTCCCTAAAGGGAAAATCACACTCTTTGTAACATTAACTGACGGATTGCACACAAGAACCGAGCGAATGACTTTCCTCGTGGTCGACAGACTTCTAGGTACAACATCCTTTTTGGCCGACCATCATTCTACCAATTCGGATGCGTAGTGTCTACAGCACACGGTATGATGAAGTTTCCCACAAAGTCAGGAATAACCACAATTCAATCCACACATGCCGACTGCCAATTAACAGCAGATGTCACAGAGGAGGCAACCCACACTCAGGGGAAGGTGAATGACGAATACCCAGACCAGCTAATCACAATCGGCTCTGACTTGACTAACCAAGTCAGGGAGAAACTATACAATCTAATCCAAAACAGTCCAGATGTCTTTGCATGGACACCAGCTGATATGACAGGGGTACCTCGGGAGATTGCTGAACACCATCTCAAGGTAGACCCCAACTATCCACCAGTCGTCCAAGGTAAGCAAGGCATGGGGCGAGACAAGAGCAAATTTGTCTGTGAAGAAGTGACAAAGCTAGTCAAAGCTGGCATACTTAGAGAGTAGAAGTGGCACACCTGGGTAGCTAACCCAGTGATGGTCCAAAAGTCTGATGGCTCATGGAGAATGTGTGTTGATTTTACAAGTCTAAACAAGGCATGCCTAAAGGATTGTTATCCTTTACCAGCTATAGATTCCAATGTGGATGCCCTATCAGGATACACATACAAGTGTTACCTGTATGCATACAAGGGCTATCACCAAATCAAAATGGCTAAGGTCGATTAAGAGAAGACAACTTTTCACACTGACAAAGGCATTTTGTGCTACATAAAGATGCCTTTCGGCCTGAAGAACGCCGGTTCGACCTACCAGCGCCTGATTGACTAGGTGTTTGACAATCAAATTGGAAGGAACATGGAAGCCTATGTTGATGACTTGGTTATAAAAAGCTAAACTGAAGAAGGAATGATTGTAGACATTGAAGAGACTTTCGGCCGACTAAGAGCTGTCAACATGAAGCTCAACCCGGCCAAATGCTCATTCGGAATATAACAAGGCAAGTTTCTGGGTCACATAATCACTGACATAAATATCATGGCCAATCCTGAGAAAATCAGAGCCATCACCCAGATGAAACCACCACAAAGCCTGAAAGAACTCCAATGGCTCAATGGCCGACTGGCAGCACTTCACAGATTCATTTCCAAATCAGCTGAAAAATCCATGCCCTTCTTTCGAACATTAAAGCAATACACTGAAACTAAACAGTTTCTGTGGACGGAAGAAGCTGGTCAAGCGTTCACGGAGTTAAAAGAGCAACTAAAAGGATTAGCAGCGGTCATGGCACCAGAAGCAGGAGAGGAAGTTATCCTATACCTCTCGGTCGGTGAGGAGGAAACCAACTCAGTCCTCTGCAGCGAACAAAGAGACACACAAGTACCAGTCTACTTCGTGAGTAAAGCCATGAAAGACCCAGAAACCCGATACTCAAATCTTGAAAAGCTGCTCTTGGCCTTAATTCATACGGCTCGACGACTACGATGATATTTCCAAGCTTACAGAATAACAGTTCTTACTAACTATCCACTGAGGGAAATCGTCCAAAGGCCAGAAATTTCAGGAAGATTCGCCAAGTGGGCAATCGAACTAGGAGAGCACGAGCTCCATTTCAAACCAAGAACAGCAATCAAGGGGCAAGTGTTGGTAGACTTCCTGACAGAGCTGAAGGCCGACTTGATATTGCTACTGAGTCGACCCCAGCAGAGTACAGTCTACACCCACCAATCACTGGCAATGATGCATGGACCCTATACACTGATGGGGCAAAAAATAGTGAAGGGTCAGGTTCAGGGTTAGTGCTAATCGACCCAAATGGAGTAGAAGTAACCTATGCCATACGACTTGATTTCCCAAGTACAAACAATGAAGCAGAATATGAAGCCTTACTGGCTGGACTAAGGCTAGCCAGAAAAATGAATGTCAAACGGTTGTCAGTTAAGGTCAACTCACTCTTGGTCACTAACCAAGTGAATGGAGAATTCGAAATACGTGGTGAGGCTATGCAGAAGTACGCCAGTAAAGTCAAGGAGATAGCATCTCAATTTGAAGAGTTTCAAATCATTCAGATACCGAGAAGCCAAAACAAGAAGGCTGATGCATTAAGCAAACTTGCTTCCCTCGCATTCGCCCACTTAACAAAACAGGTGCCAGTAGAGATAATCCATAGTCGGACAGATGAAATACAAGAGGTCCTCAGTACTCGAGTCTGACACCTCTGACAGTTGGATGACACCCATAAAAAACTACCTACAACATGGCACTCTACCAGCTTCAACGTTAGAAGCAGAGAAGCTGAAAGCTCAAGTTGGGCAATACACCATGCACAACAACAAACTGTATAAGAAGTCCTACCTCCAACCACTGCTAACATGCCTAACAGCGGAAGAAGGGAATTACATCATGCAAGAAATGCATGAAGGCATATGTGGCACACACTCTGGCCCTCGGTCCATAGTAACTCGAATGATGACAATGGGATACTACTGGCCGACCATGTACACAGACACAGAAAAAGAAATACGCAAGTGTCAAGGCTGTCAAATGCATGCAAGTGTCCAAAGGGTGCCGAAACACAACATGATCCCTAGTAACATCCCCTTGGCCTTTCTACAAATGGGGGATAGACATTGTTGGACCTTTCCCTGAAGCCCCAGGCCGAATCAAATTCCTCATTGTGGCAGTAGACTACTTCACAAAATAGCCTGAGGTAAAAGCAGTAGCAACCATCACTGGAAAGTAGGTTGTATAACTTTGTATGGGAACAAATTGTTTGCAGGTATGGTCTTCCTGAGAAGATTGTGTCAGACAACGGAAAACAATTTGCAGACAACCCATTCAAAGCATGGTGCCGAGAGCTGCAAATCACACAAGTCTTCACTTTCAGTGGCTCACCCACAGGCGAATGGGCAAGTCGAACGCACCAATCGGTCGATTGTATCCGGCATAAAGGCACGACTCGGCAAAGAAGGAAAAAGCTGGCTGAACGAACTTCCAAGTGTCATTTGGGCCATTCAGAACAACCGAAAGGACCAGTCATGGACACACACAATACAGTCTCACTTTTGGCTCCGAAGCAGTCATCCCAGCTGAGATTGGCATTCCTACTTTCCGAATCGACAATGTCTCGGAGCCAACAAACGACTCTGAATTGTTAGTCAACCTAGCACTCACACAGGAACGCCGAGACATGGCAGGCATAAATGAAGCTAAGTACAAGAAAACAGCTGGAAGGGTACTACAATCAAAGGGTTCTGAACTGTTACCTTTCCGACCTGGAGATTATGTATTCAGAAACAACGAAGCAAGTCGGCAAGAAGATCAAGGAAAACTAGGACCAACTTGGGAGGGCCCTTACCAAGTTCTTGGAAGCACATGCTAAAGGGTCCTACAAGCTGGCTACAATGGATGGAAAGCCCGTTCCCAGACACTGGAACGGCATGCAACTTAAGAAATGTTATACTGTAAGCTATGGGTGCATACACCCCACTTTTGTAATGTTGTTGATCATCGGGCATTTACTAAAGTCCCGTTATAATAGAATGCAACAACAAATTTTCCCATGATTTCTTGCATAACATATATCAATTGGCAACTACAACTACTCACAATCTAACAGGTCGACTGACTACCATTCGACCTAACTATAAATAATAAATTAACAAAATAACATGATTCTCAGTTTGCAGTTGACAAATCAACCGAACTATTATCATAGGTAAGCCTAAGGGCATAGCCTCTTTGCTACTAGTTAAAAAGGAGACAATAAAGGGTCAGCCAATTTCGGCACAAACAGACCGACTCCCCATAGAAACTAGAAAGCAATATTCGTAAGATGGTTATCCGTACCGGGCTACACAGGAAAACACATAATCGTTCATTCCTCACGGCTCTATATTAGTGGGTGACCAGCAAAAAAGCCAAGTCGCCTTGGTCGAGCAGTTAACACTCGGCCCGGGAGGCACTCGGCATAAGTCTGGACCACATAGACTGAAAGACTTCAGTCGAACCTAGGTATAAATGCGCAATAGTATACACACATACATATACATCTTCTATTGAACAAACATACACTTTGGACCGTACATCCGAAACCAACACACAGACCAAAAAATTAACAATACAACTTTATAAGCCATTGCAAATATGGAAAGTAACAACATACCCAATCAGTCGACATGTCATAGACACCATGTCGACTAAGATGAAACACATCAGTCAACCGGAATGACACCAGTCGACTGATAATAGTCACAGCAGTCGACTGACGAACTATACAGTAACAGCCAAATAGCCTCAGGGTCGACTAGCAACACTTGTCCATTTCAAAACCATTACATGACAATGCAAAGCAAATAGTGTCGGCTAAAAAGGTCGATTAACAACAGTTGTTCATTTCAAAGCTGTTACTGATACGTGATTCAATCGACTAACACTAAAGGGTCGACCACAACACTACGAACCTATTAAAAATCACCTGATAAATGAACACGTATAACTAAGATCGAGCTCTAAACACTTAGGTATATTTAATACATCATCAATATGGTGATACGCGCTAGCAAGCCGACCTACTGAGGCACTCGGTGGTCATGGTGAGTAGTCGACCAAAAACATGAGGTCGACTACTAGGGTAGACATACAATCATTCGGACATAAGTACAATGAGCAAACATGACAGGCAATAATGATCCAAAACATTCATTTCATTTAACATAAGGAGTTGATTACAATACTGGAAAGATAGATAATACAACATACAAGGTAAAACAAACTAGCTAAGTCTTCGGAGGAGGTGGCCAACTATCGACTCGAAGAGTCCTTTCTCCTGTATGAACTTCCCGGCACCGGGCTTGTTTCCCTCGAACCCATATGCGTTCGGACCCTGGGCTGTATGCGCTCGAAGGTCGTCCATAGTCTTGTTAAGGCAGCCGGCCAAGGCATCAAGGTAAGGAAAATTCTCCTCAGAAAACTTCACACAGTCGAGCCTTCAACCTGTCTTCACTATCAGGCTTGTAGTAAGAGTTATTATCCTTCTCTCGGCCATGAACAGCCTGCTCATAGCCAGCAAGATAACCGAGATGGATGCCCCAGAGCCATAAAAGCACTCTGCAGAGCGCCAAGTGGTTCTTTGAACTCGGTACTCTTCATCAGTCGACCAAAGGCATAGTGAAAACCTTCTTCGATGAGCCACTTGCGATCATTACTCAGTGACTGAGCTTGCGCAGTAGCACCCTTGTATAAATCCTCCAATCGGTCCTTATCCAGTTTCAGATTGGCCATCTCGGAATCATAGCGTTGTTTCTCTTCTTCCTGGCCCTTACGCAAGGCAGTCATTGTCGAATCAGCATTAGTGACCGACTGCCTTAAGCCAGCATTAACATGCTCCAATAACTCTTTCTCCTCCTTCAAAGTTCTGAGTTCGCCTTCCAGTTGTGAAACCTTGGCAGGGTCGATCTCGGCACACTTGGCTTCGAGCTTAGCCACTTTCTTCTGCAAAAAAGCCTTGTCGGTCTTTAAACCACCACATCTTAGCTGGGATCAACTCAATTGCTTTTCAAGACGAGCATTGCGGGTAATCATATTAATACCTGCCGAGTAGGCTCGGGTCAGCTTGAAATAAGCATAATGCCTAGCCTGCTTGTGAGTCTCCTTCTCCAGATCCAAGACCTCACCAAGGGGAATAGATAAATGAGCAAAGTCTCAGTACAAAACAAATGTGTGGAGCCGAGACTCATTCTTTAAGCTCCAGGAAGGAACAAAAGGCTGACTGCCGACTCCGGCACCAACCTCGGATAGGGTGCCTCATCTGAGTCGTCACCAGCAAGGACATCACTCAAATTCACCCCCAGCACCCTTCTCCTCCTGGACAATGCGACTGACACCCTCTTGAAACTCCGGGTCCAACATAGAGCCTCCTGTGGAGGGCTGCTCCTGCAAAGCACGTAGGCATTCGTCAATTGTTGGTGAAGGTGTTCGATACTTCAAAAGGAGGTCGAAAACTTACAATAGCAGGATCAACTGTTGTTCTCCGGGCTTCTCAAGGTTGTCACCATCACCTGGGCCTCGGTCACCTTCACCAGCAGACCATGCCTCCAAATCCGAAGAATCAACACCTGAGTGGACAGACTTAACAGTACCTCTCGACTCGGCAGTAGAGGATTTGGATTCGACTTTTGATCTCTTAGCCATGTGTTTCGTCTTAACAACCTTCTTCTCTTTACCAGAATTATCAACAGCTTTCCTCTTCCGATCTTCTTCGACTTCTTGGAAAGCTCCCCCTCTTCATTAACCAATTCATCGGTAGTCCCACCAAGAGCAGAACCAAGAGTAGTCCGATTACCAGTTTCCACGGTAAACTCCTCAAAACGGCGAGGGGCAGTCGAGTCGACATGGTTGATCTCACCTTGCTCAAGGAATTTGCTTGTCTGAATAACATCTTCAGCATCGTCCAAGCAAATGAAATCCAAAAGATCCATTTCTGCAAAAACACACAAGATGAAAAGGTATGAGAATAGAAACCGAATGGAGAATACTATAAAAAGCAAACAGAACGACAGGGAATTACCCTGACCATCAAGCTCGAAAGCGGGCTTTTGGTTAAGAGACAGCCAATTCTGACTCAGGCCAGTCAATATCAACACTCTCTCACAAAAGGGCTTCAGGGGTATCTGAAGGTCGACCAAGGCTTGAACGGTAGCAGCATCAAACGGCTCCTCCTTAGCCTTACTCGGTTTAGCTTTAGTGGGTTTCCAAGGGATTGATACATCCAAAATCTTATCCGAAATCCAGAAAAAAATTTCTTTAAAATCTTTCAAATTAGTCGGCACTTTGGAAAGATAACAAGGGCTAACAGTCCCATCATCATACTCAAGCCGACGCTGTTCCATGGAGAACCAGTCGCCCTGTCGACCTAATTTAAAGAACCGGTGAAAGACCCCTAAGGTCGGTTCCTTACCTACCCCTCTACAAGCAACTTCGAAATGAGTTATTCTTAAAATAGCTAAGAGGTGCAATTGGGAAATATGTACTTGATGACTGCTCAAGACACTTAGAATTTTTTTTGAAAAAAGGTACCCTAAGCTGACCAACAATGAAAGATTTGGTATATGATAACGGTTTGTCAGGCCGTTTCAAATCCCCAACTAAATTGATTTGTAGTAGTGGTAAGTTAGGGTTATCGAACCAAGGGAATATGTGGAAATTGACTAATTGATTACTAAATTAACCTAAATTACTGATTACCTAAAGTTAACTAAAGTTGCCACTTAGCTGTTTTGATTTGTTGGGGTGATTTAACTAACAAAGTTACTAACTTTAACCTAGAAAATTACTTGAACTATCAAATGAGACAAATCTAACCACTTCTGGATCCTGGTTGGCTACCGATCTAGAAAAACCTAATTACTTAACCGTGACACATAGACATGCCCCCCAATTGCTTCCTTGACCTAATAACCTAGTTTCCTAATGGGCTGATTAGTCCTGCCGCAAGAAAGTGCTAGATCAATAAACAGTGGACCACTAAAACCCTAGATTACTAGTTAAATTTAACAATTCCGCATGCAGGTGTTCAACGGTAGCAAGTATTCCGGAACAACTAGTTAAGCAATAGATTAATCATAGAACGAATCCACCAACCAATCACCAAAAGCGGTTAGTGGTGATTAGCCGGACATGGCTAATGAAACAGACATGATTGTAATAAAAGATTGCATAAAATTAACGTACCGAATGATTGAAAACCTCAAAATCCTCACGAACAATGAAGAAATTCGTAAAACCCTAGGCTCTGGTCGCACAATGATGATGATAGATTCAACTAAACTTAAGAAACAAGTTTAAATACTAAACCCTAAAAATTTCTACTGTCGACCAATTCGGGGCGTACCGCCCCAAAATGTGTAACTCTGGGCGTACCGCCCGGATTGTAATTCTCGGCCGCTTCTCTAAACTTTAGGGCGTACCGCCCTGGCTTCTTCACTTCTGGGCGTACCGCCCAGACCTGGATCTCAGGAACTTTCTTGATTTTCTTCTAAATCTTCACTCGTTCCCGCTCGATTCTCGATCCCTGTACCATCAGCTTCCAATTCTTCATAGAACTCCATTCTTAGCTCATTAAACTCATGGTACCTCACAACACAAAAACCCGTGAAAATGCGACATAATCCAATCATTATTATAACTAAATATAGCAAAATAAGCACAATAATGACGACACATTGGACTAATATCACATCCCCACACTTGACTTTTTCCGTCTCGGAAAAACTGCCATGGAATCATAATCGGAAAATCGATTTCAAATAATTCAACAATTTAATATTTATCAACCAACTCAATTCCACATTCCAAGATGTATTCATATATACTAATTGCAATCGCCGATATTTCTATCCGACTAAACCCAACCACTGATCTTTGAGCCCCCAAGGTGTTTATAAATTACCAATCATTTGTATCAACCTGCCTATGTGTCCCACATTCAGAAAGTTCTAGCTCAATCTAATCCCGACTCAAATTCGGTCAAAGTAAAGGGTAATAAAGATGTATTATTTATATTTTCCCCACCCTAGTTAAACCAGATACTCATATATCCCAAGAATGATGGATTTGAATGGATAATGAATTTGCTTGAGCATTTATTTGACTACTGATGCTTCTATTTTTTTTCATTTTCTCTTTTTTTTTCTTTTTTTTCATTTTTTTTATAATTGGTTAATTTTAACTATACTTACCAACGGACATCATCAGAGGCATTCTTTCACAAGGTCTTACCCCCGAAATCATACGTGAGTGTTTTGCCCGCGAGATCCGGAACATCATCAGAGGCACTCTACCACGGGATACTATCCTTAGTTCGTACGTGAGTATTTTGTCCCTTCACTCTAATTCATTAACCAATTAATTACCTAATATGCTCAAAAGATGGAAAGATGGGGCGCCGTTATTTCTCGGATTTGCTTTCGCAAAAAGATCATAACGTGCCAGGTATTCTGAGGATATATAAGTCTCTAATTTAAAAAGGTCTTTTTCCTCCTAATCATCAGTTTCAATCTCACTCTAACTTCTAAAATGGGAACCCACTAGCAAGCTAATTTAATTACATATTTATACAAAATAAACACCAATGGGATAATTAAGCTTTACTAAATCAGCTGGGCCTACCGACACATCACAAATTAGATATATTTTCCATTCTCTCCTTTTCTTACCACTTTTCCCTATTCTTTCTTTATATTTTATTTTTGAAAATCGACTCCCAATTGTACTATCATTTTCCATGTACCGGCAATTTTCCCAAAACAGATTTTGACTCAAACAACTAAAAACTAAAAATGACTCAAAAAATTGCAAAATCTTTTTGGATTTTTGATGTTTTTTACTTTTTTTTTTTCAAAATAAACACAACTACCTAAAAATTCAAAAACTGACGTAAAATTAAAAATAAACTGACGTCCTGTCCCCCTCCCCACACTTAAGATCGACATTGCCCTCAATGTGATAGGAAACACGCACATAACGAA
>JBCNJP010000012.1:75676158-75703971 GCA_039602395.1 Deinandra increscens subsp. villosa | reverse complement strand
AACATATGTAAATTGGCCCACATGGCCCAAAACATAACTAACTAAGCCCAAAATCAATACTAAGCTAGCCCAAAACTAATGTTCATGCCTCAAATAAATTTAGCCCAACAGAGTAATAACTTGGAAGAGTACCAAGCAAGTTGTAGTGGCGCAATCTACTACAGAATCGAAATTCATAGCAACATCTGAAGCTGCGAAGGAACCTGCCTGGATGAAGAAGTTCACTGCTAATCTCAGTGTTGTACCTAATATACAAAAGCAATTGAGATATTTTACGACAACACTAGTACGATTGCTCAAGCAAAGGAACCAAGGTCACATCGCAACACGAAGTATATTCTGCAAAAGTTCCATTACATACGAGAAATTCTGGAACGCGATAACATCATTGTCACACCTCAACCAGCGGGGAATATGACGGGTGCAAAGATGTCCAGATGCTTATGATAACTAATTAGGGTTGCAATATACTTAAACATGCATTTTTAATCATTAAGTTGAAGATATCATACAACAAAGTTAAACATAACAGAATACACATCGATACTGATTTAAAGTCTTTAATTTAGGTCCAGCATTCCTAGTGTGATCACCACATAGCTCAAGTACGGATTCCTGCAACATTATAAGATAAAGTGTCAACAAGAAAAGTAGTTGGTGAGTAAACACAGGTTTATAGAATATATATATATATATATATATATATATATATATATATATATATTTTAACACATGCGATTTATGTGACAAGTGATACATTCATATGATATGACAAAAAAAATTAATTAGAGTAATAAGGGATCATATCAAATCCTTAACAATTAGGCATCCAATCACCTAACGCCAATCATGCAGGTTAGATGAGTTACCAAACCAATAGATCTATTACCGTAACTCCGGCTCGGTATGTTAATGAGTACGCTTCAAGTATGAGTATGAGTAAGATCACAACAACAACCATAATCCACACATTTTTAACATACATAGAATTTTTCCAATCAACATAGATTCGCATAAACGTTTTAGAGAAATGATTTTGAATAGAGATACACGTTAAAACCCCAAAATTAGGAAAATAAAAGTGGTTATGAATTCTCACAACTCGCATCATCATTCGAATGAATCACCATTCGAATGATAACACGAATTGAATATTGAGTCACATTCCATAGTATTAAAAGAAAGGGGTCGTGAATTCTCACTTAATGAGTAGATCAGGAATGAGAGATAGGACCAACAACGAAAGATAATAAACCTGAAAATTATCCTAACGAGACGAATAGGCTAAGTGAATACATGGATCATAATGGCTCTAATTCTAAGGACACGAGAAACTTAAGGAGAGATAGGTTCTATTTTTCTAAAATGACCATTTTACCCTTTTTAGTAAAATAATGATTACTGATAATATGAAGACGCGTTTTCCTATAAGAAAACGCTCATTCCAGGCTTGCCCAGATAAGCGTGCCAGGTCCAGGCGGGGATTTATGCGACAACCGTACCTAGCCAAAAAACCCAGTGTACTGGCGTTTACCCTTCTGGTCTGCACGAACTTCTAAATACCCGAATAACTCGGTATACTAATACTTTATTAATTATTAAAACTGGACTCATATATTCTTAATATATATATACATATATTTATTTATATATATATATATATATATTTATAAATATGTTTTAGTACCAAAAACCTAATCCTAATACCCCTGACTTGTTCTATATCAAATAATCGTATTTTAAAACCTTAATTTTGACGTAATTATCAAATAAATATCAAAACATTTTATAAAATGAAATAAACTTAGGGCTTTTGTTTATAATATCATATTATAATATACCCTAAAATATTAAGCCCTAATTCAACACCGATTGCTCAATTTTGACAAAGTACGTTTAAGAAAACCCTAATTTTGACCCGATTCTTAAATCAATACCAAACCTTTAGGGAACATAAAATTGACTTAGGAATTTCTTAATATATATTATAATATGACGTGCCTCAAAACTTCAGACCCTAATTCCTTTTCGATTACCCAATTTCATTAAAACAAGTTAAAGAACCCTAACTTTTATACATTTCCAGAACTCAAACCAAACGAGCATATTAACGGAAATTGATTGGGGGGTTTTGTAGAGCATACCTAAAAATGTATGACTGTAGGAGATAGGCTTGTAACTCCTTCTGGTTTGCTCGAATTTTAAGGAGGAACATCGGATGAGGTTTATGGTTTTTAGATGATGTTTTCGTAAACTGGCAAGGAAAAACGAGTGAATTGGGGTCCTATTTATAGTCCTTCTAGTCGCATTTGAGTATAGACATCTGTTATGATGACTAATTTGGGCACACGAATCAAGCAAAAATTGGGCTGCAAAGTGGGAGACGTGGAAATTTCACGACAACACCCCATTCGCGGACCGCAACGGGGTTCGTAGACAAAACCCACGATCTGCGGGTCGCACGATTTGACCAGTTTTCACTTTTTTACAATGTCAACCCATGAAGTTTTATTTTGTGCAGAAAACACCGCCCTAAACTTTGAAATTTTTATTATTTTACGCCCAATAAGTGTTAAGATACATTTCTCATGAATTTATAAGTCGCAATATATTCTAAAAACTTACGAGGCTTCCTGTTAATACCAAATTGCGCGAAAAACCAAACTTTACATAATTCATTTTATTTAACCCAATTTCTTTTTCAATTAATCAATTAAATCTTTGACTTTATAGATTATAAGATATTCCAAAACATGTATTTTGAGATAAAAATCTAGAGATTCCCGATAAACGATAAATCGAATACCAAAATCGCTTAAAAACTTAAAATTGTTCTATTTTTGTTTTAAGCAACTTGTTTAACATAAAATTTTGTCAATTTATTATTTTATTTTTAAAATGATTATAGAATATCCCAAACATCATTTAAATATATAATTAGGAAAATCTCTTCAGATAATCTATAAACCAAAACTCGATTCGCGTGACAATTTTAGATTTGGGTCGGGTTTTTCAAACGAGTCGGACATGGATGTTATAGTCCCCCCTACTTCAGGAAATTTCATCCTGAAATTAGAACAGATCTTCAAGTTAGGTATAGGTAGGATGAAGGAATTTACAAATAGTGACAGAGAATTTGATATAGCTAACAATCAGGGCCAGTTCTCGGTTTGATTCCTAGTCCATACTTGAAACACCAATGATGTTTATATATAGGTTACACCACAATTAACCCACCACTTCTTCGATACCCAAAAATGTACTAGTCACCTACAGAGAACCACCCATTCAACACAACAACCTAAAGAACCTAAGATTGTAATGGCGTGATATAGATTGAATAACATAAGATAGCTCGATATAACACGATTTATGGGTTAAGTTATAGGATGGATAAATCTTAAACCAAGATTACGATTATCTGAAACAAACTGATCATCAATTTGAATATCACCGTCTCCCCTACTTCCGGGAAAGACCTGGGGGAATAAAATATGAAGAGAGCGGTGGGTGTAACATATTTTACTTTTGAATTTTTGAAACTGATAATTTGACACTAAGTCAAAAACATCATTCCAGAAAATAAAACGCGATTCCAGATTTCTTACAAAGAGAACGCGTCGGGTACTGGTGAGCACGATGGGTAGTGAGCCACGTCCGATTCACTCACGAGACGCGAGGTCTAGTTAATAATCCTAATCAAACTCAAGATCAACGCCTATGACCAAATCCGATAGCATGCTAAGCTAGCATCACACACAATCATTGATTGTAGTACGTATGAGTCTCGGTTTAGCAAGAGTAGTAATGATGAAATAGGAACAAGAGGTATTTCATGGTTTTGTTTACAACAACTTCAATCATTATCGATTAAGGTGGTAATGAATTTATCTAAAATAATATGTAAAAGGAGCATTCTGGAATTACTTAATTAACAACTAAGGGAAAGGCAAAGATTATACACAACGCGAATCATCATTTAAATAAATAACCATTCAGGTGATAATACGAACTTATTGTTCAATATCACAGTGCAAATCACCATTCGAATGAATCATGATTCGAATGAATCATCATTCAAATGAATCACCATTCGAATGATGATGAAAAATGGATATTAAAAATCATAATCTATCCTTTATACGATCAAGTGAGGGAATCAAGACCAGATTTAATCATGATTTTGAGAAAGGCTGGGAATCACGAATGGATACTTATACCGCATAAGAAGAATGATTTAGGGATAAAGTCAACAGTGAGGATCGCTCTTGGGAAAATGGGCGGTTCCTTGAATCCGCTCGAGGAGGTCGTTAATATAAGGGTTTTGATTTTTCGATGATGAGTTCATTGGACTTGCAGTCTACATTCGAGATGTACTACCTTTATTTTAATGAATGGTTGCACTTCATAGTGAGGAACTAAGTCGGATTAAACGCTGATAAGGTGACTTCGCAACAGGAGTAGCACCAGGAGTGCCATGTACTCCTTTGCATAAGTACTTACGAGCTTTGGTGAAGGACACAAGTCTTTAGCTTACTGGATGGATTATCGCCACAATAATAAAATCTGGGTTATCCGAACGAGGAACACATTTGATATTCTCGCAACAAACAACTTCTGCGTGACTTTGATACGACCAATCCATTTAATGATGATGTCGAAGTTCCTGAGAAGCGTAGGTGTGTTAGTTAAAGGTTATGTCCCAATTAAGGATAATGGAAGTCGAGGCTAATAGATTTCTTATCTGCTGGTTAATTATAATAGGAGGCTTAAGGGTAGGATGAACATAAGAAATGATTCAGAATTAAAAGAGAAAAAACTCATGTTCATAAACGTAGGACATGCATCTTTTGATAAGATTACAAACCCCATTATTACAAGATAAACGATTTCTTCAAGTCTTAAAAAAGTCCATACAATCTCCGAGTATCATCATAAAGTTCTTCAGACATCATCCACATTGAAATTTCCAGCAGGTGCTCGGAGGTTGACATTGTAGTTTGACAGGAGGGTTACTAGCGGCTAGCAGGGGACATGTGAAAGGAAGGTAACCACTGTTTCCATAATGGTAGCATTAAATTATGGAGAAAAAGCAATCTGGGAGGCAACAACAACTCGAACAGGCATTTGTGTCATAGGTTGAATCATTGGAGGTTGAGCTTGAGTTAGCATACGGTAAGTTTTCATGAGATGGCCGGTGCGACCATAATTATGGCATTTCCACTAGGCCACACTTGCGGGGTGATGACGCTGCCATGAGTTGCATGAAGGGTTGAGGCCCGTCATAGGGTTTTTTAGCCGACTGAGTATCGGAGGTCATTTGGGTGACAAGGATAGCATGAATAGGAGATTTTGTAGGTGTCGTTGTTGCAGCATGATGTTTAGCCTTCCTCTTCTTCTTATTAATTTTGGTAGTGGGGGACTTGATGACTTCAAACCATTGAGGTAGTCCAATAGGGTTTTCAGAGCCATTGCACTTTGGAGGGTTACATGACTCATAGTGTTTGGAAGACAAACATGATTTGTAGTAGCATTTTTGTTGAGGGGGTTATGATTGAGAGCTTGTCGGATTATGTTAGGGATGACAGCCGCCACTTCTTGAGTGATTTACTGGGCCATTTCGTGATCGTTGCGATGATTGTTGGGATTGTTCTGGAGACAATGGATATGATAATTAATTTGCGATTATGAAGAGGAATATTTTGTAAAACATACGAATTTTGGAATCATGAGATTTCAAAACCAAATAAGGAATAGAGAAGAAATCATGTTAATTTGGTAAAAAAATAATGGAGTGGTCCACATTTCCCGATTGAGAAACTACAACCGTGAATAATTAGAGTTTTTGGGGTCCGTAGCAGTATTTGACATGCTTTGACCTAATGGGGTCCAACACTCTCACCAAAGGCTTCCAGGTACTACCTGTCTATTGTTAGGAACCTAACTCCGACGGATTTTTTTAAATCAGAATTCAAAATCCTAAAATGGCATGTAACGCACCATTACTAAGGGAGGAGGCTAAGAAGTCAGAAGAGATTAATGTACGTGTGTGTCAAGTTTTAAGGCAAATGCGAGATTCAAGGGAGGCAAGTTTAAGTAGCATCTACGGACATAATATATTAATAGGCATACAAAAATGAGTTAATCATGTGGGACACCTAAGGTATATAGTCTAAGTTATCTATTTCTAATAACCTAAATCCTATTATCGAGACCCTGATACCAGTTCGTCAAACCCCAACTGACGGCGGAATATGTCGGGACGCAGAGATTGTCCAGATGCTCATGACAACTATTTAGGGTCGCAATATACTTAAACATGCCTATTTATTTATTTAATTGAATGTCACACCCCTAAAAATCCACCTGCGGAGTATCATCACATTGGAGGCGCGACAAACCAGATTTTAGTCATCAGACACACAGAACAATCTATATGTGAAGATAAACCATTTAAAACAAGAGTTTAAAAGTCCATAAAGTTTAACAAATAGTTTTCAGAGTTGCGGAAGCGTAAAAATCATAAACAAGTTTTAATTTTCTAGCGCCCATCGCGCCAAAAGTTAAAGTGTTTAAACCGACAATGCAAAGCTAAGTGAGTTAACCATGAACTCCTAAACGTGCTCCTTAGAGTGCCGCCTAAGGACCTAAGAAGAAACATGCAAAAATGTGTCAAGACTAGGTTGGTGAGTTCACAGAGTTTAAATAGAAACACAACTCAAAAGTTTATTTCAAGTAATATCGCTAGTTTCCACAAGACTAAATATACACAGGACCACCGACGTCCTCAGAATCCAGATTATTACGTTTATTATTATACTAGTAGATAGCTAGTCTACGATGTATGTGACACATAGTGATCACGTACCCAGAGCTGACTTCCAGAGTTATGCCTTTATACCATGCCTTGTCGCGCATTATTCTAATAGGATAACAAAATGGTCCACTCCCTAAGAGGCAAGTGGGGCTAGAGCGACTAGTTCGGGCAGGGCTCGTCAGACCTAGTAGATCCACTCAATGTTTCCCCACTATTCTTACGATATTAACTGATACACTAGTAAAGGATTTTCCATCATGGCAACATACAAATCACTCATGTTTACCAGATTGGTTAATTTATTACAATTTTACAACAAAACGTTACTGCATGTCTTCTCCCCCAAAAGCAATACAGGTTAAGAAAGAGGTTGTAAAATCACCTCGGATGCGTAAAAGTAAACCAAATAGCCAAAATCCGATACAAGACGGTGAATCCTCTTAGACTTCACCTAAGACACATAACCGTGTAAGTGTTTGACCATGTTGACCGGCCGTCCCGATATACATGGACAATTGACAAGTTGACTCGATAACACATTGGTGATCAATTTAAGTTTTCAAATATTTATCCTAACATGAATATATCATATAACATGTCACATAGCAATAAATATTCACGCGTCATAATTTATTATAAATTATCCCGCGTATACAATATAAGAGCGACGGGGCGATCTTACAAAATTTTGTCATTCCTACCGAGGTAGAAGACTTAGAATTTGTACATGCGTACAACCTATAATTAATTTGACCTAATATTGTAAACATGTACCCAAGCAATCATGGGTTTATACATATGCGTTATATAAATAAATAATTAACCGGTAAATATATACTTATCGCGTACAACCAAAGTTCACTTTAAAACCATGTTTCATCACACGTTAAACATAAGGAATTCACATCTAACATATTTCAAGTCATATCAAGTGTTTGCTAACTCATGCATGCATCATAAGTTAGCCTATGGTCACGTTTCGTACAAAAAAAAATATTTATTTGAATATATTATTTTTCAAGCAAGTTATCATCAAGATCACTACTTTATCACCCAACATGCATCCTACAACACAAATCATGCAAATTTATCATAGATGGGATATCAATCAACCAACTGTACTCAAGATCAAGCATGCATGCACATCAAGATTGAGTTTTTATCGAATATTTTATGTAAAGTTTGCGACTTTATAACATTTAAGCCCTAGATCTAGTATCTGCATGCATCCATAACATGAATCAAGCATACAAAATCAATCTTTATGAACATGCATAAGCAAGAACCCTAGATATAAGCATGCATTAACATAATCACCATAAAACTAACTTTTTCATCGCAAAGCTTCAAACTTTATCATCCTAAACACTAGATCTATGCATGGAATCATCATAGTAGCCTAGATCTAACATAAAGTTCCATGCTTGATGATCTTAAAAAAAACAAAGCAAAGAAATGGACATACCAATGATATAGAAACGACCGGGGATGAAAAACAAGCTTGAATCTTGATCTAACACACCAAACTTCAAGGATTTGGACGAAGGAATGATTTGGGCAGTATTTGGGGCTGATAGGACGTTTTAGGGTTGATAAGAAATGAGCAAATGGTGGCTAATGACGAACTTATAGGAGGCATTTAGGGATTTCAAGATCAGACACTATTCGCGGACCATCACGGGGTTTGACCAGGCATATTCGCTAACCAGCCCATGTTTTGTCTGTTTTTTGCATTTTGGTTGACTTTCATTAACCAGCCCCTGTTTTGTCTGTTTTTTGCATTTTGGTCACAGTTTCTATGTTTTTGACACTTTATTCATTCACCATCATATTTATCACGTAACAGTTTCGCATGTTAACATGTATCAATTCTTAGTTAATCACCAATGTTTCAAGACTAAACCTTCTGTGTGATGCTTGTGAAGTGTTTTAAGGAATACTAGACTCCTCTAATACTCTAGATTGACACACTACACTTATATATGTGATCTCCGGTTTATAGGTTTTATCGGTTTTCACTGTGGGATTCACCCGATGGGTCAGATTGTTACATTGAAGATATCATACAACAAAGTTAAACATAACAAAATACACATCAATACTGATTTAAAGTCTTTAATCTAGTTCCAGCAATCATAGCATGATCACCACATAACTCAAGTATGGATTCCTACAACATGTATTAGATAAAATGTCAACTACAAAAGTAGTTGGTGAGTAAACACAGGTCTATAGAATATATATATTTTAACACATGCGATTTATGTGGCAAGTGATACATTCATATGATATGATAAAACAAGTAACAGATTAGAGTAATCAATGAGCGTATCAAACCCTTGACAATTAGGTGTCCAATCACCTAGCGCCAATTACTAGGTGATGTGCTGATAAGTGTATATAAAAAGTGGGGTTCTACACTATCAAATTTTAAATTTATAAACTGGTTATTCACCAGGGGACTATACCAACACACTAAGGCAAGTATACCTGTCGTGTGTAGCACAGTATTGGTAAACACCGGGTTGTCGAACCTCAAGGACACTGACTTGTTGAAAACAGTCGATTTATAATTCAGCCGGTTTTTGTTTTATTTTAAAAATGGATTTTTATTTAGAAAACCAAAAGTGACAGTAATTAAAATGTTGTTTGGAAAACAGATATTGGTAAAGGATCACTTAGGCATGGTTCCTCCAACTTAGGTTTGACAGATGTATCGGTAATGCGTTCTGATTTATCTCTAGGATGAACAGGGGTCCTAAGACAAGGCCTACCTAGTTCCTATGGATAGGTTCACGTTTAGGGTTATAGACACGCCCTGCACGGTTACTCCTGGTCCATGGTGAAGTACTGATAAGGTTACGGTTATAAAGTGCCCTAGGCTGGGTCCCGAGTTATTGGTGGCTCAACTCACAACTGGTCGAAAGGTTAGGATAGGTATGGCCCTAACTGTCCTAGAGTTGTGAAGCGGTTACAGTTGGGTTGATAAGGTGACCTAGTAGGTCCTAGACATGACTAAGCAGGAACATACCCCAGCTATCGGTGAATGCTTGACTACTTGACAATGGCAAGGGTATTAACTAGCTAAGGGTAAGGTTCCACAAGAGCAGAGATTACTAGAAACAATAAAGGAATTCAATTCATCAACCAAATCAAAGCAATAATGACGTTTACTTCATAAATGCAAAATATAAGCAAAACCGATACAATATTAAAGTCAAACCATGGTTGGATTCACCTTGCCTAAGCGATACGATAAGTTTAGCAACCATGTTAATTTTTAAACAAGAGTAAATCAGATTCAAACAAGAATTCATGGCTAAATATAAATACAATACCAAATAGAAGCTCGAAATGATGAAAAAAGACAATCCAAGACGCGTTGAATTCTTCGAATCTTCAAAGGCTTCAACGGGGGCTTTCTCTGGCTTTTTCTCTGCTCTCCAAGATGTGTTGAATGGTGGAAATGGATCCTCTATTTATAGGTGTCGAATTTTAAAGTTTCCAAATAGGGATCACCTGGTCACGGCCGTGATAGGGCCTCTAACGGCCTGGGCAGGGTGTCAGTTGTCGTCTGGACCATTCTGATGTCGGTCACGGCCTGTAGGGGGTTACCTGGGTGTCGGTCATGGCTTGTAGACCGTGACAAGGGGTCTCACGGCCTTGACAGGGATCTCATGGCCGTGACAAGGTCTTCAAGGCTTGGCTTCAGTGCTCACAGCTTGGACAGGGTGTGACAAGTGTCCTCACGGCCTAAGCCAGGCCATGACAGGGGGTCTAACGGCTTGCAAGCCGTGAGGTTTTTCAGCTTCTTGAATTTCTTCGTTTCTTTCCTCGTTCTCCATACCAAGCTCGATATCTCCTGCCAACTCATGATATTTATCAGAATTTCATATATTTTAACATTTTCAACCTTAATTCGCTAATTTCGACCCCAAAACCTGTTATCATTTCGTGTCCAAAACCACACACATCAAACATCCCCATACTTAAACATTGCTTGTCCCCAAGCAATCATTTTTAATCTCGACACTACAACAACTCTATCTTAACCACATAGACATTTAAGTGTACATATTCGGTCTGCAAGATTTACAATTAATACTAGGGTTTACAACCTCGCAAGTTTTAATAATTTGAAAAGTCACAAAATTTCTCAACCAAATAGTGCGAACCATTTTTCTTTTATTATATTCTCTCTTCTTTTTTCACTCAACTCACCAATTCACTCGACCTATGGGTGTAGTATTTGAAGTGAACGCTCGGGTAAAGCATATCTAAGTGTTTCTTGGGTTTATATATACGATCGTGCCGCCGAGTTCGTTATGGGATCCGACCAAAAAATGGAGGGGGATACTCAAACGTTTGCTCACATATACGGGTGTGTGAGCTACCACCCTAACGTATATCTTGGCGTATACGTACAGCCATGTCACAATTTTCATTGTGATTTATTCATATATATATATATATATATATATATATATATATATATATTAGTTTGATTTAGGGTTTTGCAACCTTTCAATACAAGACTAATTTTTTTTTTTTTGATTTTTTTTTTTGATTTTTTTTTTTTGATTTTTTTTCAAATAAATATATACTGGAGTTATGTAGAAAGTCCAGTATCTTCGGGCAATTGACGACCCGGAGAAGATCCATAAAGACTCAAGGCGATTAGTTAAACACGGTCTCAACATAAACCTAGAACATGTTTTAGACATACGACATCCCTCTTCTATGATTTTTTTTTCAGTTTTTCACCTAAACATATTTTTTTCTTCTTTTGTAGGCTTGTCTCACAAGGGAAATCGGGTGAGTGGGTTTTTTTTTGTTCACAAAACTCGATCGAAAAACTTTGATCATGCTATTTTTTATAAAAATATAACTTTTGAGGAAAACTGTTCTTGCGACTTGCGATAAGGCACAAATAAATTATCTATGATTTATGTTAAAAATGGTGTACTTTCGTGTCATGTGAGATTGGGAAAAAAATTTAAAATTTTGGGGGATTTTCAGACTTTCGATGTGGTGAGCGAGTTATATTCTGTTTGCTTAGCCAACCCTTGCCATCCCATACTTAGAAGATTGCATTGTCTTCAATGCAGAAAAATAAAATCAAGCAAAAAGGGTTGGATAAAGTGAACTCCCTGATTGTTTTGATTGCCCATGATTCTCATTCCACACACATCAAAATCCTGGCTTTGCATCATTTCATGTCTCGAGCAGTCGAATTCCTGAAAATTAAAACAAAAAAAAACAAAACACACAAAAATAAAATAAAATTAAAAAAGTAAAATAATTTAAACCATCGGGTTGCCTCTCAGAAGCGCTTAATTTATTAACGAATCTTTAGCTCGACTCGGCCCCTGTGAATCATTCAGGGGGCTTCTCCATTATCTGCTTCCCACCGAGCCCATGTGGACTCTTACTCATTTCATCCCAGGCAAATAGTGTGGTGATTGGGTAAATTTTAGCATCATCGGGACACCAACTTTTAAATTTCACAGGTCCAAATTTGATTGACCTGAGATACTGACGGAGATAGTCATAAGAATTGGGGATGCTCGGGCATCCCCATACATGAACGTTTGGCCGATCCTCCTCAGCAAGTGTTGCAATCTGTGGCTTCTGAAGTTTTGGTGGCGATCCACTCTCATGCTTGTCCACGGGTTGGTGGTCAAGGATCTCTGGAGGTTGATGTGAAACTTCCCCTTGCGGCTTTATTTCCACCACCATATTAGGCGGTTTTTCTTTTTAAGTCATTCCGAGGCTTTAGTAGTGCATCGGTTTTCGCAAGATCTTGTGTTGGGTTGAATGACCCAGTTGCCTCAACTACGAGTGGCATGGTGAGGCTCTCATCTCCTGGTTCCACGATCATCTCGGCCTCAAAGGCTTCCTTTTCGTCTGGCAGCTCTTCCCTAGGATACTTGGGGTCTTCCATATCTTCACCTTCGAACATTTCGTCATCTTCCCCCAGTAGTGGTGCATCCAATTGCTCAGCTTCGAATTCAACAAGCGTTTCTACATCCAGTGCCATCTCATCTTCTACATGTGATTCCTTTGGTAAGTCTTGCAATGTATCCTTCTCGCAGAATGTTTGTGAAGTATAGTATGATTCAAACGACTCACTTTCAAGAGCGTCATCCTCAAAAACGGGAATCGATGTCTCTCTTGACTCAACTACGTAGATATGCTCCTCTTGCTTTAGGTAATGTGGGACTGGAAGTATGACATATGATGAATCGTCTTCATAATCGAATGGGTCCTGGTCCATTACCGTCTCCAGTTTCAAGTCTTAATCACACCTTTCTTTATATATGAAGGCTTGCACTTCACTCCTGTATTCCTCCTCAGTGATTCCCATGTGTTGCCCGATTACTCTAAGTTGCTCATCCACGTGACTAGATAATTCCTCGTGAAAATTAGGCTCAACTTCATTTTCTCGCAAATGGTGCGTTGTTTCATCAGATCGCTCAGTAGCTTCCCTGCTATGCTCACTCGAACTCTTCATATAATCGATCATTTCTTTCATCATCTCACGGAGGCTGGGTCCTTCCCCAGTATAAGGGTAATACTGTTTGTTGTGAGGATCCCCGCAGAATTCGCACCATTCGCTTGTAAACACTTCATCGTGATCACAATAGTATTCTTGGTAGTAATCCCCGTAGTAGCACTCCATGGGAATTATCGCAGATGTCACTCAAATCGAAGAGATCACGAGTGCGAGATAGGATTGAAGAAATTAAAATGACAAATATAAAATAATAATAAAATAAAATAAAATAAAAAATAAAAATAAGAAAATATACAAAAATAAAAGAGAACAAATATTCACAAATCTAAACTACTAACTACGACTGTTCTTAACGCTACCGTGTCCCCGGCAACGGCGCCAAAAACTTGATGTGCTGAAAAGTGGGGTTCTACACTATCAAATTTTAAATTTATAAACTGGTTATTCACCAGGGGACTATACCAACACACTAAGGCAAGTATACCTGTCTTGTGTAGCACAATATTGGTAAACACCGGGTTGTCGAACCTTCAGGGACACTGACTTGTTGAAAATAGTCGATTTATAATTCAGCCGGTTTTTGTTTTATTTTTAAAATGGATTTTTATTTAGAAAGCTGAAAGTGACAGTTTTAAAATGTTGTTTGAAAAACAGATATTGGTAAAGGATCACTTAGGCATGGCTCCTCCAACTTAGGTTTGACAGATGTATCGGTAATGCGTTCTGACTTATCTCTGGGATGAACTGGGGTCCTAAGGCAAGGCCTACCTAGTTCCCATGGATAGGTTCACGTTTAGGGTTATAGACACACCCTGCACGGTTACTACTGGTCCATGGTGAAGTACTGATAAGCTTACGGTTTATAAAGTGCCCTAGGCTGGGTCCCGAGTTATCGGTGGCTCAACTCACAACTGGTCGAAGGGTTAAGATAGGTATGGCCCTAACTGTCCTAGAGTTATGAAGCGGTTACAATTGGGTTGATAGGTTGACCTAGTAGGTCCTAGACACGCCTAAGCAGGAACAGACCCGAGCTATCGGTGAATGCTTGACTACTTGACAATGGCAAGGGTATCTACTAGCTAAGGGTAGGGTGATTTCTCACTCAAACCCTATGGTGTACTCCTAATCAAATTCTAGGGTTTCCCTGATGATCGTGACTATTTCTAGTTCACGCGTACGCCGCAGATTCTGTTGTTCGGCTATACAATGGTTTCCTAACGATAGATGGATTTACAAGCTAGGGTTACGGTTCCACAAGACCAAAGATTACTAGAAACAACAAAGGAATTTAATTCATCAACCAAATCAAATCAATAATAATGTTTACTTCATAAATGCAAAATATAAGCAAAACCGATACAATATTAAAGTCAAACCATGGTTGGATTCGCCTCGCCTAAGCGATACGATAAGTTTAGCCAACCATGTTAATGTTTAAACAAGAGTAAATCAGATTCAAACAAGAATTCATGGCTAAATCTAAATACAATACCAAATAGAAGCTCGAAATGATGAAAAAAGACAATCCAAGACGCGTCGAATGCTTCGAATCTTCAAAGGCTTCAACGGGGGCTTTCTCTGGCTTTCTCTCTGCTCTCCAAGATGTGTTGAATGGTGGAAATTGCTCCTCTATTTATAGGGGTTGAATTTTGAAGTTTCCAAATAGGGATCACCTGGTCATGGCCGTGACAGGGTCTCTCACGGCCAGGGCAGGGTGTGAGTTGTCGTCTGGACCATTCTGATGTTGGTCATGGCCTGCATGGGGTTACCTGGGTGTCGATCACGACTTGTAGGACATAGCAAGGGGTCTCACGGCCTTGACAGAGTCTTCATGGCTTGGCTTCAATGCTCACAGCTTGGACAGGGTGTGACAAGGGTCCTCACGACCTAAGCCAGGCCATGACAGGGGGTCTCACGGCTTGCAAGCCGTGAGGTTTTTAGCTTCTTGAATTTCTCTCTTTCTTCCTTCGTTCTCCGCACCAAGCTCGATTTCTCCTGCCAAAACATGATATTTATCAGAATTTCATATATTTTAACATTTCAACCTTAATTCGCTAATTTCGACCCCAAAACCCGTTATCATTTCTTGTCCAAAACCACACACATCAATAGGCATGTTAGGTGGGTTGTCAAACCAATGGTGAAATTGCGTGACCATCGGATCGTCTACTCGATCTAGCTAATTCGGATACAAAACAAGTAATTAACCGATTGTTTTATTGATCAAAAATTGCGTGAGCATCGGATCGTCTACTCGATCTAGCTAATTCAGATATGAAACGAGTAATTAACCGATTGTTTTATTGATCAAAGAACAAGTACAATTAGTCTAACACTCAGAATACAGACTCAGAGAGACACTTTGACAAACACACACTTAACACTAGTTTAGACTCTCTCTCGTGTTGTGAATACAAAGACAAACCCACTATTTATAGCAACCGGCCGAACCTCAGGCGAACCTGGAGTTCGTCTGATCCGAACTCCAGGTTCGGACCAAGTTCGGCTGGTAGCTTATGAACTTGTCTTAAACTCCGTCTTGTCCTGGATCGATACTTCACATGACACACATGTCATGTATCTACGAACTCCCCATCGCCGTGTGAAGTATCTTCAACATCATCAAAACTATATCTTCAATCAAGCTCCCCCTCAAATGCAGAATTCGTTCGTCCAATGAAATGAATCTTTGAACAAACTTTATCTCAACTTGATCGTAGTTTGATCTTGAATACTTGACAATGTCTGGTGTATCTCTGGTCTCTATCAGCAGCTTCAGAAAACTTGAAGTTGTGATATCCTTCACTTTAGCAACTTGCTCAATATTTAAATAATCTTGGCGCAAAACGTCTCTTTGAGACTCCAAGAGATGATTTGGAAAATTTAAAATTGTATCACGTGTTGATCAGATCGAAAATAAAACAAAAACAAAATCCCTTTGGCTTTTAGAAAGTTTATATCAAAACAAACCTAAAATCTTTTTGATTTTTCAAACTTATGCTAAAACACACCAATAATCTTTTTGTACTTTTCTGAAATGAAATGGAAATGAAATACAGAATCAAACTCTATTTTTGATATGAGAAAGATCGCTATACGGGATCATATTGGACATGACGCACTGAACTACACTTCAATTTCAACTAACTGAAGCACATAAGTCATGCTGATTGCCGGTATAATTTGTCCATCTTAAACTCAGGCAGAATCATACTCATAACATCTGGATATGTTAAGGTAATGATTAGATTTTCCTTTGACCAGTGTATCCCACACTATTAGACATAATCTGACATTTTCTTTTTCTTGTGTGATTTCTTCTTTTTCTTGTGTGATTACACTGTGATTATCACAAAGCATAATATTTTCATGATATTGTCAACTGTGTTCCATGCAAAAAGAAATTAGAACGTTAAACCGTCTACCTTAAGTTCGATCTTTCGATACGCAGATAAGGCCTCGTATTTAACAAAATAAGAAAAATAAAAACAAGTTGAAATTGTATAACCCAACAACAATCAGGTCGGTACTCCCGTACACGCTAAAAGAAATTCCGATGAGTTATACGAAACACCAAAGAAAATAAAGCAGAACGTCAAACAAACAACAATCAGGTCGGCCTTGTGAGCACGCAGAGAAAGTCCGATCGTTTGACAAAATAAAGAAAATCAAACAAGTTTAAATTTTTGCAAAATGAACACATGTATACACAGTGACTTCTCATTTTATTTTTCACACTTATTTTTCTTTTTGTCATGAAATACACATCAAGATCTTATCCACATGGTCAAGCATTAGAATTTAGTGTATATCAACATCTGAATACTTTCTGATTTGCCGAGCCTACCAAGCATATCAAACAATGATCTTATGGCTCTTTTATCTACTCTATCCATGAGTCAGATACGTAAGCCAATGTACCATCATTTCCCAATGATCAATTTCTCATAATTTTATATATTGTGCATGTATTCACCTTCCTTATATATTTTGCATGTATTCACCTTCATCCCAAAACATGCATATTCACAATTTCTCCCCTTACATGCAATTCTCCCCTTAAAATGAAAACTCGTACTCTTAGATTTTCATTTTACAAAAAACAAGACTCTATTTTTGGTTTTTATCAAACGAAAACATAACGAAAGAAAATTGATCAACCAACACGGATACCTTGCATTTTAAAGTTTCAGAAAACTTGCAGGTTAGAAAAAAATATATTTCATGCAATTTAAGTTAAGCAGAATACTCCTCCATCAACAACTTTGCAATCATCGATAGGTACTTCTAGAAGTACCTACACACTGGTCAAACTCATTAGTTTTTAACTTGACCCGAAGCCACAGCTTCTAGTCAATCAGTGTCCTGGTTTTGCTTTGAAACCACCTTTGGTTTCCAGATTGATTGTTGTTTTGGTAAATCAGTATTTGATGAATCAATCACAGATGTTTGTGATGATGAACCTACATTTTGAACCTTTTGGAAAATAGGAACAACACGTTTTTGTTTGAGAAAAAGTGTAGGTTCACATTCATAAAAAACTCTGACCTTGTTCATCAAAGAACTTTGGTTTGGTAGGTTTACCAAAAACTGGTATCTGTTGAGACCTTTGTATTTGATTACAGCAGGAAGTTGGGCAATCTTTTGCCATATGCCCCTGTTTGGCGGCAAATCATAACAAATCACGATTATGTTTTGTCCCACTTTTTGGGTGCCTGCATAGAATTCACAAACATGAATATCTCTAAAATGATCAAAAACTAGAATCATATACCTGATGCCTGTGATCATGAACCCATTTTGATGTTGGGCTTCGAGAATAAGAACCCTCAGAAGAAAATTTTGTTGTTTGATTCTTCAAGGTTCTTGAAGCATCCTTCTTTCTCAAAAACTTTAGAAATTTTTCTAGCATCCACGCAATGAAGAGGAAATTCTTTATCGAAGAATATTTGTTCCGAGCCCTTGAGTTTGTAAAACCGCTCAGGTTGAACCTTCTCAGCCTTGAAAACTTCCTTCTTAACTTGCTTCAATTTCAGCTTCTTCAAATCTTGTGGTGTTGAATGCTGGAACTCCTCATCATTTGAATCAATCCTGTGATTGAAAATCCCAAACCAACATTCTTTACCAGAAATCTTCTCCTCAGAATTAGAATGCTTGATGTCCATCCTTCGCTAACTCTTGAAAATTCAGCTTTGACATCATTAACAGTGTTTCTGCTCATAGAAAATCGTCTCATCAAATTTAGGTTGAGAACGAATCTTTTCACTTGAAGTAGCTGACTTCTCATTTTCAGCCGAAGATGAACCATGAACAAATTGTGGAGCTGGAGGAATTTCAGATGTCTTTCCTTTCTTCTTTTTGGCTTTCTTGTTTTTCTTCTTCTTCACAACTTTCTCTTCTTCAGAAACTGATGATGAAAACTTTGAATAATCATAGTCTTCAACCTTATCTTTCACTTCCTTGAAAACTTCTTTGATAGTAGCAGGAGGTGATGCGGTTTTATCAAACATCTTTTCAAAATTAGCATCATTTGCTAAGAAACTTGTGAATAATTGAGAATTTGAAACATTATTCAACAACCGATTAGCATCAATGACTTGAACCTTTAAGTCTGAAATTTGTTGTTGAGCTTCAGCTAACTCCTTTTCAGTAGCAATCAACCTCTTTGTAACTTTATGTGTTTCAAATTTCTGCATTCGAAGATTTTCCATCCCTTCAAACAACTCCTTCCGCACTTTATCTTCATTGCGCTTTTGGATTTCCAAATTTGCAGATTGAACTTTATTCACACTGACCAACTCTCGCTTTTCATCCAATAATTTCTCCATATCAACCTGATATGCTTCAACTTTAGCAACATATTCCTCAGAATTCTTTGTGAGCAAATCAAGTTTGATTTTAGATTTATCAAACAAATTCTGAAAATCATTCGCAGCATCCTCTGCTTCATCTTTCCATTTCTTTACTTCTTTAAACAACTTCTCCTTTTCTTCCTGTAATGTTTCATTCTTTACTTCAAGCATCTTAACATCTTCTTTGACTGAATAAAGAACTTCATTAAACATATTCACTTCCTTCATCAAAGACTCATTTTTCAATTCAAATTCCTTCTCATTTCTCTTGGAAATCTCTAATTCTTCTTTCACCAACTTCAATTCATCAGAAAGCTTACGAATTTCATTCAATAACGAAGCATTCTCTTTCAACAAACTTTCCATATTTTCAGCTGATTCATATGAACTTGGTTCTGAACTTGTATCGGAACAATAATCTTCTTGTTGATCATGAGTGACAATCAAAGCAGATGAATCAAATTGTTTACCCCAATCATAAACACCATCATTCTGAACTGTTAAAGCTGTCTTGGTTGAATTGCTTGAAGATGGTTGAGAACCTGATGTAAAACCAGGTTTGGTAACATGTGCTTGTTGACATTCTTTAGCAAAATATCCAAGCTTTGAACACTTATAGCATTTCAACTTTGACTTGTCAAAACCCAACCTTCCATTAAAATCAGAAGTAACCCTTCCATTCTTCTTGAAAAACCTCTTTGATCTTTGACCCAGCATAGCATACTGCCAAGATAAATCCAATTCATTTAATTGATCATCATCAAGTTCATCAAGATCATCCCTTGTTATTTTTGCATCAGCAACATTCTTGATAACCAAACCAAAAGATGATGAAATCAAAGCAGCAATCATTTTAGCACAATCATCCGTTGTGTCAGCAGAAAAAAGCATTCTGATTTGTTGATTCTGGAATTGTAAAACTACAACCCCGTGATGAATTACTTTCAGAATTTCCAGAAATATTTCCAATAAATGCAGTAGGCGGTGCAGAACTCAGACTTGGTTTAGTCTTAGCTGTCATGCTAGCAGCATTCTCACCATGATACAACTCTGGATTTTGCAGATTTGCTTTGGACTTGTTGGAATTCATCATTTCCATCTCACGAGCATGAAGTTTACCAGTTAGATCATGAAATGTCAATGTGGAAAATTCTTTATCATGTGTAAGTAAGCAACACATAATTTTCCCATTTTTCTGGTAAAGCCTCCATAATCTTTTCTTTTAACTCTTCATCAGTCTTCTCAATCCCCACAATCTTCATTTCACTTATAAGATGTGACAATCTTGAGACAAGAGCCGTGATGTTTTCATTTTCGTAATGCTGAAAATTATCAAATTCCTTACTCAACACTTTCTTTCGACTTTTCTTATATTGATCATTCCCTTCACACCTTGCTGATAAAGCATCCCACAATTGTTTTGATTTCTTGCACGTACTAAATTGATGTAACAACTCAGTGGGTAATGCCATCGTAAGATAACCAAAAGCTTTTTGTTCAAGCTCGTATGATTTTCTTTCAGCAATATCGAAGGTATGAACTTCTTTAAAATCTCCTTGATCAGTTGGGTGTTGATAAAGCTTCTTAATCGGAATCCACAAATCGATATCATTCGTGCTTATGTAAGCAGAAAATCGTTGCTTCCAATTTTGATAATCTTCCAATTTCAACAACTTGGGAACTTTCTGACTTGTTCCAATTTCGTTGTCAAAATTTAACATTGTTTGCATTGCATTTTGCATAGCGGCAAAAGCTTGAAATTCCGACATCTTGAAAAAGTTGAATTCTGAATCGTCCGAACTTTATCCGAACTTCTATATGTGATCCGAACCTTATCCGAACCTCTGCTGAACTAGCTCATCCGAATCGTTATCCGAACACAAACCAATCCGTACTTAAACACTATCCGAACCCTTTCCGAACTCTTTCAGAACCTTAAGTCACCTGAGACCAGAAACTGAAATTATCCGAACCTTAACCGAACCTGTACGAAATCGAACTTCGGACCCTAGCCGAAACCCTTCCGAACAAGAACTCGAGACTCGAACACTAGACGAACTCGAAATTCGGAGCGAGCTATCTAGGCGAACTTGAAGTTCGGACAACGGTTATGTCCGAACAGAAACATACTTTGACTCAAAAATTTCGAATTTGGACAGATTTTGACGAGATTTGCAGCAGATGATCAGGAAAAAGTGATAAGGAATGATTTAGGAGCTCAATTCTTCACAAAATACTCGATCTGAAATGATCAAACACTCGTGAAAACACTCAAAAACCAGCACACTTTGTTTCAAAAACTTCCGAAAAAGCAACCACAGATCAGTAGAATGAACCAGATAGCTCTGATACCACTTGAAATTGCGTGAGCATCGGATCGTCTACTCAATCTAGCTAATTCGGATACGAAACACGTAATTAACCGATTGTTTTATTGATCAAAGAACAATTACAATCAGTCTAACACTCAGAATACAGACTCAGAGAGACACCTTGACAAACACACACTTAACACTAGCTCAGACTCTCTCTCGTACTAGAATACAAAGACCAACTTGCTATTTATAGCGATCTGCCGAACCTCCGGCCGAACCTCGGAGTTCGCTCTGATCCGAACTCCAGGTTCGGACCAGGTTCGGCTGGCAGCTTATGAACCTTGTACTTGAACTTGGTCTTTGTCTTGGCTTGATACTTCACACGACGCACATATCATGTATTTACAAATAGATCTATTACTGTAACCGCGGCTCGGTATATTAATGAGTATGCTTTGAGTATGAGTATGAATAAGATTACAACAAAAACCATAATCCACACAATTTAACATACATAGAATTTATCCAATCAACTTAGATTCGCATAAACGTTTCAGAGAAATGATTTTGAATTGAGATACATTTTACAACCCCAAAAATACTAAAAGATAAAGTGGTTATGATATCTCACAACTCGGATCATCATTCGAATGAATCACCATTCTAATGATAACACGAATTGAGTATAGAGTCACATCCCACAGTATTAAAAGAGAGGGGTCGTGAATTCTCACCTGATGAGTAGATCGGGAAAGAGAGATAGGACCAACAGTGAAAGATAATAAACCTAGAGATTATCCTAATGTGAAGAAAGGCTAAGTGAATACGAGGAATCATAATGACCATAATTCTAAGGACACATGGAACTTAAGGAGAGTTTGGTTCTATTTATTTAAAATGACCATTTTACCCCTTTTCAGTAAAATAATGATTAATGATAATATGAAGACGCACTTTCCTATAATCAAACGCTCACTCCATGCTCGCCCAGGTAAGTGTGCCAAGTCTCAGTGGGGATTTATGCGACATCCTTACCTAGCCAGAAAACCCAGTGTACAGGCAGTTACCCTTCTGGTTCACACGAACTTCTAAGTACCCGAATAACTCGATCGGTATATTAATATTTTATTAATTATCAAAATTAGACTCATATATACTTAATATATATATATATATACATATATATATATATATATATATATATATATATAAACATGTTCTAATACCAAAAACCGAATCCCAATACCTCCCGGTTTGTTCAATGTTAAATAATCATATTTCAAAACCCTAATTGTGACGTAATTATTAAATTAATATCAAAAACTTTTATAAAATGAAATAAACTTAGAGTCTTTTGTTTATAATATCATATTATAATCATACCTTAAAATATCAAGCCCTAATTCAGACACCAATTGCTCAATTTTGACAAAATACGTTTAAGAAAACCCTAATTTTGACCTGATTTTTAAATCAATACCAAACATTTAGGGAACATAAAATTGACTTAGGAGTTTTCTAATATAAGTTATAATATGACATACCTTAAAATCTCAGACCCTAATTCCTTCCCGATTACCCAATTTCATCAAAACAAGTTCAAGAACCCTAACATTTATACATTTCTAGAATTCAAATCAAACGAGCATATTAATCGAAATTGATTGAGGAGTTTTGTAGAGCATACCTAAACACGTAGGACTGCAGGAGATGGGCTTCTACAAGAAAATGGACCTACATGTTGAGTTGGGCACTGAGTCCATTCACTACATGTGTAGGAGTACCCTCATATCATAGTGCCCCCAAAGAATTGACACCTTAAACAACACTAAGATCATATTTAATTAAAGCACTTTAATACAAATATAACTAAAATAAATAGATAGATGGTTGAATTTAAAAAATATTTTTCATTTTTATATGATTCTTAGGGGAGGCGGTATGGTTGCCCCCAAGCCATGTGGCTTCAAAACTTTTATCCAATTAGGTAGTGCCACATGGAGAGAATGAGAGAGAAGGTCTTGGAGCCAAATGGAGAGGGTATGGAAGCCCCTTGGAGCCATGCGGTTCCCTTGGAGCACACACACCAAATCATCACCAAATCATCTGGCTTCACATGGCTTGGTGGAACCAGTAATCACCAAAATTGGAACCGCGTGGCTTCAAGCCACATCACACGGTATGAAAGCCCCTTGGAGCCGCCCCTTGAAGCCACCACCATACCGCCTCCCCTTATGTTTCTTCTCCGTCTCGTTTCGTAATATTTGAGTACCATTGGTATTTATACCAAAGACTAATAATTTGATTACTTACTTTCTTATATTTAACTCCTACAAGATTACCTTTATTTATGACAAAAGTTCTACCTTTTAAAAAAAATTAATTTCTATGATTCTGCAAAAAATGTTTTTCTTACACTTTTAATAGTTTTTAGAAACAAAACGATTTTTTTTTTATTTTGTAAAAGTGTCTCTTATAAATGTTTAATTTTTAAATTTTATAAAAAATTTTTGTTACATATTGTTTTGAAATGATTTTAGATCGCTTTAAAAGTCTAATAAGAAAAAAAAATACGTTTTATAACTTTTTTAAACGTTTTTATAAAAAAAAAATTAATATACCTTTCTAATAAGTTATCTTAACATGTAAAAGAGAGATCTTCTTAAACTTTTTCAAAACTTTCCATTAAATTTACTTTAAAACATATAAAAAAATATTTATATGTAATAAGACTCGGTTAGGTTCAATTAAGAAGTCTTTTAAAACTAGAAAAGTTTATGAAAATAATTTTGGACTTGACATGTCTTTGTTTATAATTAGACATCTGTCACATGTTATATCCTCGTCTGTTTCAACAATATTATCATTACATGAAGCTTAACTACCTTATATGTCACCCCAATGATTGCCAAACTACCCTCTTGCTTTGCTCTTAAAAAATCTTGATATCATAAACTCCTTTACGATTCAAGCTACATTTGAGAGTGACACTCTTCACTTATTTCAACAATGGTATCTTCTTGGTCTACTTTAATGAACCAGTCTATGCCAAGACAAGCTATTTCCAACTCCTATTTGCTCAGGCCGCCAATTGTCTCGTCACTCTGCGATTCCATTGGCTGCTCCTTGGTTATATCATAACATTATTGGTGTCTTACAACATATTGTTCTAACCTGACCAAAAATTGCTCATGCTTTTAGATAGTTTCATAATTTAATTCTTCAATCTCATTTTGACCGGATAACTGTTAAACGGATCCTTCACTATCTTAAGGAAGTATCAATCATGGCCTTACTATTAGACGCTCCTCCATCTTCTCCGTTTATGCTTATGCTGATGTTGACTAGGTAGAGGTTACCCTGATGAAGGCGGTCCACCATTGGTATTTGTGTTTTTCTTGGTCCGAACCTCATTAGCTGGAGCTCCAAGAAATAATGAACTGTGGAGCGGTCTAGCATATAGGCAAAATATCATGCTCTGGCTTACGCTGCTGCTAAAATTTGTTGGATAATGAACCTGTTGTCTGACTCTTTATTCTATAGGTTCGTCCTCCTACCATTTGATGTGACAACCTCGGTGCCACCTACCTTGCCTCCAATCCTATCTTTCATCAATGAATGAAGCGTCTAGAAGTTGATCTGCACATCATTCGTGACATGGTTCTTGCTCGGATTCTTCAAGTTTGATACATTTCTGCTTCTGATCAACTTACTGATGTTTTCATCAAAGACCTATCTGCGAGCCATTTTGAAATCCTTCGAGCCATTTTGAAATTCTTCAGTCCAAGCTTCACGTTGCTCCAACCGTTCAGCTTGCGAGAGAGTGTAGAAGTGTATTGTTGGGCTCTTCACACTCCTAACCTCCATTTAATTCAGGAGTTATGTTTCATTATTTCACTTAATTTTTCATTGTTAACGAGATGTTTACCACCCCGCGCGTTGCTGCGGAGTTAAATTTGTATGCTGAACAAAAGTTAAAAAGTTAAGTGGTATAAAATGAAAAAGTCTAAAAGTCTCGTGGTGAAAGTATAAAACTATAACAGTATACTAAAAATGAAAGTAAAAAAGGTAAGAGTTCCGTGGCCAAAGTAGAAGACAACAAAACTTAAAACGAAAAAAAAAACTTTAAAAGTTAGAGCATTAAAAAGTTAAGAGTATAAAACGTAAAAGTCTAAAAGTCTCGTTGTGAAAGTATAAAACTATAAAAGTATACTAAAAACGGAAGTAGAAAAGTTAAAAGTTTCGTGGCCAAAGTAGAAAACAACAAAACTTAAAACATCAATAAATAAAAGTCAGAGGGTAGAAAACGTAAAAGTATGAAATATATTACTATTTCGTTAAAAAAAGTAGTGTAAAAGTTTAAGGGGTAGAATTTGTCAAACATTCAAACTACCGAAACGTAAAAGTCTAAAAGTCTCGTGGTGAAAATATAAAACTATAAAAGTATACTAAAAACGAAAAGTAGAAAAGTTAAACGCTTCGTGGCGAAAGTAGAATACAACAAAACTTAAAACAAAAAAAAAACGTTAAAAGTTAGAGGGTTAAAAAGTTAAGGGGTGTAAAACGTAAAAATCTAATAGTATCGTGGTGAAAGTATAAAACTATAAAGTATACTAAAAACGAAATTAGAAAAGTTTAAAGTTTCGTGGTAAAAGTAGAAGGCAAGAAAACTTAAAACAAAAAGAAAAACTTTAAAAGTTAAAGGGTAGAAAACGTAAAAGTATGAAACATATGTGACTAAAATCTGAAAACTAAAAGTTTACTATTATCGTTAAAAAAAAATAGTATAAAAGTTTAATGGGTAGAAACTGTCAAACATCCAAATTATTGTGGCCAAACTTAAAGATAGAAAAAGTATACTATTAATGTTATAATTTTCATTGTATATATTTATAATTGTTAATCTTTTAATCTCCACAAAATAAGACTATATAAGGGCACACGGTATACTACCGTTATTGGGCGCCATAATGCCCTTTAACGGCGCCATTCGGCGCCAACACCGCCCCCCCTGCGTTGAAGACTGGCGTTAACGCCTTGCGCCAAATGTTCGGCGCCGTGGAGAGCTTGGTGAACGTTGGGTAACGGTCAAATTTTCGACCGTTCAGCATTTATTAAAAAAAAAAAACTTTTTTCACCCCCTTTTTCACCCTTTTTCACCTATAAAAACCCCACCTTTTTATATTTCTTTACACCTCTTTCTCTACTCTACTTCTTTCTTTAATATTTTTATAAAAAAACACCATGAATCCCAACCAACCAAATCAAGATTCTTCAAGCAACCCCCAACCCTTCAATCCAAATGTTAATCCATGGCAAATGCCGATGTGGGGGGGCCAACCAAACCCGTTGTACACGGGTCAAACACCTTCAAACCTTTACAACCCCAACCCCTCGTTCTCAAATTACGCTCAATGGGGGCAATTCCAACCCCATCCCGCCTTCTCACCTACACCACCACATACTCAATCACAACCTCAAACACCACTTCTAGATCAAGACGATGATATAGAGATCGTTCCCGAAACACAAGTTCCCGATCGTGTTCGAAGAGGCCGAGGGAAGGGGAAAAAACCGATCGAAGGATTCCAAGAAAAAGAAGGACGGGTGCCATGGAATACCGAAGAGGAGTTACATCTAGTTCGGACGTATATCGATACATCGGAGGACCCGAAACATGGTATTTTTTAGAAAAAATTTAAAACTAGAATTTTTTTTTCTTATATTTTAGAAATCACCAACTAATATTTCTCTTTTTATATTCTCTAAATAGGTAACTCGCAAACAAAAGATGCGTTTTGGGATCGAGTTAGCCAAAAATTCCACGCTAGCAAGAAGGCGGCGGCGAGACCCGATGAGATCCCGACATTTCCCAACAACGACAAACTTAGTGGCAAGTGGAGCACCATCAAGAAAAAAGTTGCCAAGTTCCATGGGGTCTTTTTGGGCGTGGAACGAACCCGTCCAAGCGGTGCGAGCGACGGGGATTTGATTAACATCGCCATTAATCGATACAAAGGTTTTATGTTTTTTTAATGATCTAATATTTGTACTTTTTTTTAAGAAGTAATTTGTAGGATTAATTATTATTTTTCATATGTTGTTTTGCTATTTTCGTAAAAAAATAATAATAATTTTAACCCATTATATTAATTTAAAATTAAAAAGGAAAATTAAATTAATAAAATATAGTTTAACATGGCATGAGTATCCCAACCATGTTTAACATGACGGTGTTAAACTTTAACATGACATGGGGTATACCTCATGCCCCTAATATTTAATGACTCGTATCTATGTAATCAAGAAAAC
>JBCNJP010000012.1:75562389-75675658 GCA_039602395.1 Deinandra increscens subsp. villosa | reverse complement strand
AGTGAATGAGAGTCACCGAATGAACTCATTAGGTGAACAATATAACTGATGAATCAGGGAGCTAATGAAAATGACTCGCGAATGAACTCATTCGGTGAATGAGTCATTCGGACAATAAAAAATGCCATTCACTGGATATGTTTCATTCGGGGAATAAGAACATGAAGATTGCATGTCTAATTAACATATTCTTCATTCGGCCACATGAAGATTACCTGCCGAATGTATCAGATCACTCATTCGATGGCCGAAGTGTTCATTAGATAGCCCACACAATGACATGTATTCTTGCATATCTTTGTCTAGATTCATCATTTTGTCAAATTTCTTTCATCAAACACTAATGTTTAACATCCATAACCAATATATGATCCATAAATGAGCCGGATGTAACCAACGGCTCTGATACTAGTTGTATAACCGTCTTGAAGATCGTTTCCGGGTCAAACACACAACATGTTACGGAGAGAAATTTGTCGGTATTATTAATACAGTCGAATGATTACAATACCGAAGAGTATACATGATTAGGCCCCGGGGAGGTCGAGCATGACCTCCCCTCTCATAACAAGATCAGAAACATACCAGACACTCCTCTCACCGAATGATCAATCTCACTATATGAGCAAACTTAACAAATGAAGCTAATGAAAACTATTTATACTAGCTTCTAATTCGCCGAATGAGCATCTGCCGAATGAGTTCATTCGGCGCTCATTCGGTCGTCACACTCATTGGTTGGTCATTCACCACCACCTAATGAGCTTTCAGCCTCTTCATTTGTTGCAGGTGTTCTACCGTCTGTCTGTCTATTCAACAGTAACAGCGACACCAGAAACTTACACTAAAAATTACGTATGTATAAAAATATGTATAAATTTAATTATAATTTATTTACACGTATGTTATACAGATATAAACAAAAATTAAAATTTATAAAAAACAACCTATAGCGAGGACTTTGTCCTTGCAATAGGTAATTTTTAATTTATATTCTTTTTTTTCCTGAATTGAGTCATCGCTATGTTAAGAAAGTCCTCAAATTAGGTGTATAGCGACAAATAAAATGTGTGGAACCTATAGCGAATAGGTCTATTGTGTCACACCCTGTAAAATATGTGTCGGGCGTGAACAAGATGGAATCACAGTCAAGGTTACACAAAACGATCTCTAGATGGTTAAACAACTAGAGTCGTTTTAAGGAGTTAGAAAAACATTTCATTTCAAGTTTAGCAGTGGAATTTAATAATATGTTTCATTTGTTTCATAGTTTACAAAACAAGTATCAAAAAGATTTAAAGACATTACATCGTTAGGTGTTATGTAGTGAAATCTCCAAAATGGCAAGTGTGACCATGACTCCTGATAGATATGACAGGTCCTAATGATATGCACAAAAGGGGGCTCCATACAAGCAAGCGGGCGATCAAGTACCTGAGAATTCACATACTAAAAGGTCAACATAATGTTGATGAGTTCACGGGTTTAAGTAAAATCAGAACTGTGATTGACAATAAAGTTTGATATCAGTTTTATCACCCATTTGATAATTCGTTAAGATACTATATATTATTATTACCATGAACCTTGAATTCCGAAACTAACTGATTACTCACTCATGTTATTCCATCCAGGATTACCGCATGGCGATTATAACTGTACGTACCCTATTCACTATAATAATGGGAGTCAGGATTGGAGTGACCAACCAGGATAGGATCGTTAACCTAATAGATCTATTCACGAGTGATCGTTTTTTTTTAAATTAATCGGATTATATTAATAGTGGGACTTTGATCATAACGTGTTATTTCCCAATATTTTTAGAAATTAATGATTGTACTAATAATAATACATTTATTTCCATCAAATAATCACAGAAAATACATGTTCAAGTGATGGCGCGTTTATCGTGGTGGTGAAAACAAAATATATAGTTGCACAATCAGGTTTTAAATTTATGATACCCTAACATTACCTAGACGAACCACATACGTAATATAGGCAAGTGTACCTATCGCTAAGTAATATAGTCTAATTGGCAAGTATAGGGGTCGATCCACAGATATACTAATCTCCTACTCAACCTAATCTATCTCTGGCCTAACTACCCTAACCTAACAAACTAGCATAGTTGGCACCTAAACTAGCTTAACTAAGTAACCTAATGACTAAAAGAGCTGCAATTAACTTAAGGGTTGGATAAATCAACTCTTTAATACAAGAGATTAAGAAATCAATATCCTAAACTATGAAATACTTATAAAGGGAAAACTATTATCCACGGAAATAAATCCTCTTGTCTATTGAATAACTCACACGCATGACTGCTGATGGCGCTCTTTCTAATGATGACTGAGACTCTTGCTAGAGAAGCACACTAGAGGTGCAAATCCCAAACCGGTTTGGGCGGCCAAAAGGTTCTCAAACCGTTCAAAACCAGTTTTGACCAATCCAGTTCCCAAACCAATCAAACCGAACCGGTTATAGTTGGTTAAGAGCTTTAGTGAAGAAACCGGTTTCAAACCTGTTTCTTCACTTTATTATACAACTTTTTAACTAGTCGTTATATGACCGTTGGAACGGTATTATAGCCATTTTTTACCGTTTAGGGGGGGGGGGGGGGTTGAGCCTATAAATTGGTATATATACCCCTTTGATGTGTTATAAACATTACTCCACTTCTCAATCTCTAAAAAAAACTCTTAAATTAACAAAGATTATCTCTCATTAACTAAAAAAAAATGGCCTCTTCAAGTGCTCAAAGCAACACCACATTCAATGTTCATGCTAGTGGCAGTGGTAGTGGCGACGATGAGTACTCGATTGTGAAGATTCTTGCAACAAAGAGGGCTCCGCATTTGTTCGATCTGCATTTCGACTTGGTTAAGTTAAAAATGGTTGGCAAAGGGCTTAGTGTCATTATTGCGGTTTGCTAATGAAAGGAGATTCGAACTCGAATCTTAAAAACCATTTGGAACTTTATTGCAAAACGAAGAATAACCTAAGTAGTGATCAAACTCAAGTTGGGGTCGATGGAGAATAACCCGAACAATAATGTTTAATCTAGTTTAAAAATTTGTATTTTCTTTCAAAATTAGCTACTTTTGTAATCGTTTAGGTGTGAACTTTTTGTCTTTTGTAATGTTTTATGTTTTTATTCAATAAAAACCGGTTTGGTAACCAAACCGGTTTGGCCCCAAACCGGTTTTGACCAAACCGATTTTGGTCAAAACCGGTTTGAGAACCGAACCGGTTTGGTTTTCAAACCGGTTTTTGCACCTCTAAAGCACACAATCTCTATTAACATAGCAATTGCATTGAAACGCTAGATAAACATCCTCGTTAGAAGATACATCTATATGAATAGAAACCCTAGAATGCTATAGACACACATTCAGAAATCCTAACATAGTGCTCATTAACCATACATCAACGTTATGACTAGAAACCGCTCACCTAGGCATCTAACACCTGATGCTAGTCAGAACATGAAAGACACAAGGAAAGAAAGATTCCTATGGACTAGAACCCGCTAAGATTACAAAACTCCAACAGCACACTTGAAATACACACTTAATCTACCGATGATCTAGACAACCCCCGCTGTCTAACCTAAAGTCAAATACCATCCAGAACCCTATGACCAAAAGATAGAAGTACCAAATCACAGGGTAATTACTTCCTATGAATAAGTACAACCACGCCATCGACATCAAAGCATATTCATCAAGTATTCATACGCATCATAAGATATCAATATAATCAAATCAATGTTTCAATACAAAACATAAGCGATAGTCAAACATGCAAATCATTCATCAAACAAGATTCATCTAAACCCTAGATGATAAGCGGTTAGCCTAACATACTATAAACTAAATGAAATCCAGATTCAATCGTTACAGAAAATGGACACTAAACATGAATTAAACGCAAATCGAAGGATCGACGCATAGTAGCTTCGATCGGGTGATGATTCCTCAACTTCTCGAGCTCTCTAATCCTCTTTTCCAGCCTTCTATAGTTGTAACAGGAGCCAATTGGCCGACCCCTGCCGTCTGGAACAACCTCCTTTGAACCTAAACATCACATTGTATTTATAGGCCCGAAATTAGGGTTTTTCGTCGATTAGGGCCGTCACGGCCCGTTTTGTGGTTACTGGTCGTTTCAGGGTATGTTTTGACTTTTTCCATCAGCTTTGACTTTTTCAGCAACTATCTTCAAATCTTCATAACTTCTTCGTTATAACTCGAAATTGACCCCCGTTTTCGCCAGTATTCCTAGAATTACATAATGAAGCATATGAAGTGCTTAGATTCACATTTATCCAAATAATATATGAAATCATATATAAAAGCATACGTAAAACATACAAAGTGTCAGGAATTATTCACTAAAAAGATGTATACTTTGGGGTACATTATCAAGTATTCAAAATCCTAAGTCGTCAGTTTTGTCGGTACGCGTTTGGTTTTGACAGTTTTGTCCCTGCGACTTGTTTTATGAAACGATAAGTCATCAAAATATTTTGTAAACATATTCTAAGTCATTTTAAGTCCACAAAAGTGTTCCAAATCATTTCGACCATATTTGATATATTTTACAATAATAGGTTTACGGGTACGTTAAATATCCATTTTTTAGCCGGTTTTTCTTGACGATTGGTACTTTTCTAGTGGGATCAATCTAGCAAGGTTTTAACCAAACTATTTGTGCCAAATATTGCTATTGGAAGTCCTAAGGGGCTGTCCAAAATTCGTTCTCAATCTGAAGTGTCGGTTTTCGGGTTGTAACGCTTTGTTTTGGTGTTTCGGGGGTCCTAAATCCATTTCTAGCAAAAGTACCTTCACAAAATTTGTTCCAAACATGTCAAAATCAGTCCCTATGGTTTTAGATATAACAATTTCTGATATAGAGGTTTTGGTCAAAATCTAGCATGATTAAGGTTCTCTAAACATGATTTAGGCTAGGATTAACCCTTCTAAGGCCATATATTCCAATGTCTAAGCAATATAACCTTTCTAACATGATGTAGAGCATTAAACATCATTAAAACGTGGAGATATGTTTACATGGAAAAATTATTAGTTATCTAAACAAGATTAACAAAGATTAACAAAGTTTAAGGATTTTCTAGACTTAACCACCAAGAGTCATCATGGACATCAAGACTTATCAAGGGAGTGCATTGGATCATGGAAATAAATATAGATAGGTTATCTAGCAAGATGTTCATGATAGAAACTCATTGAGCAAGAACAAGAGAGAGAGAGAAAGAGAGAGTAAAGAGAGAGAGAGAGAGTGTGTGTGATCCGTGAGAGGGAGGTAGAAGAGATTGTGGTGGGAGGTGTTTTTGAGTTAGGGTTTGCAGATGAGAGAAAATGTGTGTTATGATGTTTATATATGAGAGAAAAGAAAAACAAATGGGGGTGTTTGGTTTCTTGTTCAAAACCAACAGGGGGGGGGGGGGGTCCTTACGGGTTTCGTGAAGAGAAGAGGGAACAAGAGTGTTATGTTTTATATTGATAAAAAGGAACCAAGTGTGTGTGTTGTATTGTTTGCGTAACCGAAAAGGGAGAACGAGAGGGGGGCCGACTTTCGGTCTAGAGGGAAGGGGAGAGGGATGGTGATAAGGGTGGTTGGTCTAGATAGTGTGGGTGAGGTGATGATGGGGTAAGGGGGTGTAAATTTATTGGTTTGGTGGAGGTAAGAGGATGGTGTGCATGGGGTGGGGTTGGGCCGACGTGAAAGGTGGCAGCGGTGGTTTAGGTGGCCGGAGGTGGTGGCCGGTGGCGGTTGTCGACGGGTGTCGGGTGGTTGTTACATGCAACATGCAAAGGTGACAGGTTCGGAATACAAGAAAATGAAACATTTTGGTTCGGTTTTTATCGCAATCAAAAATGCAATTAACGAGTGAAATTTGTCGACGGGTTTTGGTTTTGAAATTTTGACACGAGTGGTGATTGATGATAAAGTCTAGATAAAAGTATTATATTTTTATTAAAAACGTTAAACTACACGTTAAATAAATATTTAACGAATACGTTTAATAATTTGACGTAACGATTAATATTTTCTACGCGTTGGGTTTTATGTAAATATTAGATGTCCGGTTTAACAAGTCTGTACGTATATTAATATACTACAAAAGCGACAAAAATGATAAATAAATATATATTTTTATTTTTCTTTCTTATTACTAAAATTCCACCGAAATAATTATATTATTTCACAATTTAAGGTGGATGATTATCGTTCTATCGTGGGGTCACGTCAAGACTAAATAATGTTGGCATAATACATTATCTAAGTTAACAACTATAGATTATATGCACAATTAATAGTTAAACATGCAATAAAACGAGGTTTTAGACTTAGGAAACTTACGGGTTGTCACATATTGTCAGGACTTTTTGACCTATTACGAAGACAAATGTCATTGCTATAGGTCCTTTTTCTTGTACTTCAACACTTGATTCCTTGAGAATAAAATGTATCGTGGCTGAACAACAATCTGTTCAAGCTGAAGAGAGAAATCCAAGCAATGGAATGATAATCAGTTATTAGTAACCTTCAACCAGTTTTAGTTAATACACCAATCAAGATGTCTGTCAAAATTTATTTTGTTCTCGAGATCAAGAATCTTTAACGAGGGAGGATTTTTATAGTTTAACACTTGTGGGTTCATTATGTAATTGTGGTAGTGTGAAGGGCGTTTTCTATCACGGTTTGACGTTTGCTAACAGGTTGTACTTAAGCGTACAAATGAATTAAAATTTTCTTTGCACAACTTTATATTACACTATTTGTTCACATTGGGACTTGAACTTTCAATCTCTAAGGCTATTCGGTATACCGACAATACTCTATGTGGGAGTTCGACTGTCGCCGTAGAACACCTCCCCACCCTTGCATGGGTGGGAGCGTGACCTGTCTTGCGTGGGAATTTCCACGCCATGGAGAAGGAGAAGGGATTTGGGTGGGTGCTTCCTCTAGTCACATGCTACCAACACATTATGTATTTAATTAAAAAGTTTTATCATAATAATAAAGCAATAAACAACTCACTACACTCGTATCCCCTACATTTTGAGTTGGGCATTGAGTCCATTTAGTCATTCAGTACATGTGTAGCAGAACTCACTACTCTCATACCACAATGCCCCCAAAGGAATGACACAACAACACTAAGATCCTATTGAATTAAAAGCACTTTAATACAAATACAAATAAAATAAATAGATGGATGGTTGAATTTAAAAAAAAATATATTTTTCATTTTTATAAGATCCTTTTGTTTCATCTTTGTCTTTTTTTTCTTAATCTTTGAGTACCATTGGTATTTATATTAGAGCTAATAATTTGATTACTTACTTTCTTATATTTACTCCTACAAGATTAACTCTATTTATGACAAAAATTCTACCTTTTAAAAAAAAAATCTATATTTCTATAAAAAGTGTTTTTCTTACACTTTTAAAATTTTTTAGAAACAAAACGATATTTTTTTTTATTTTGTAAAAGTGTTTCTTATAAATGTTTAATTTTTAAATTTTTTTATTACATATGGTTTTAAAATCATTTTAGATTGCTTTAAAATTCTAATAAAAAACGTTTTATAACTTTTTAAACGTTTTTATAAAAAATTAATATACCTTTCTAATAAGTTATCTTAACATGTAAAAAGAGATCTTCTTAAACTCTTTCAAAACTTTTCATTAAATTTACTTTAAAACATATAATATATATATGTAATAAGACTGGTTAGGTTCAATTAAGAAGTCTTTTAAAACTAAAAAAGTTTATGAATAATTTTGGACTTGACATGTCTTTGTTTATAACAAGTGGGTCGACCCGCACTTTGTCGCGGAGCCGAGCCGTTATTTAAAAAGTCGGTTAGCAAAACCATGAGATACGTGATATGCAAAACTCAAGTCATGAATGCATATAAATTTAGTTCTAACAATGAAGGAAAATATAAAAATATAAAGATTCATAATTTGTTTTTGTTGTATTTGCTTTAAAAAAAATATGGCTAATTCCTCTTGAGCTTCGATGCACATTAATCTAAATATAACTTAGCCCTCTTTAACCAAATCTGTTTGACAAAAAAAATAAATTCTAAAAAAACCCAATTCTTAACTTAATATGCACTCTTTGCTATTAGGCACAGTCAGAAAACTTTGATAATTTTTCACACGTATTCTTTTGACAAATACGTTCCAACGGATACATTCTAATGGACAATTTTCAAGTGACCTGTGTTTAAATATATAATAACTCCAATGACCCACTTTTCAAAACTTTAAAACATCTGAAACACATAATGAAAATACATAAACAGAAGATCAATTAGACACCTGCAAACCTTTAACCTGCAAGAAATAATGTAAACATCAAAGTTCAAAACAAACACTTAAAACAACTAAACATATCTGAATAAATGTATCTCTTGTAAGTAGCAGAGTTTAAGACTAAAAAACAATATGAGATAATAGACCATCAACAGCTATGTATGAATGCACTATAAACAAACACAAAATAGATTAACCCAACATAATGAAAACGTCAAAATTAAACAGGCAAGACAATTAGAAATACACATAGGAGCTCAATCAAACAACAAAAATAATTGAGGAGTCCGAAAACCCCAAAAAACCGACATGCAACAGAAATAAACAAAAAAAATTCTCATCTAACATACCAAAACAACAATTTCACACAAATTGTATGAATAGATGCACTACAATATAGATGAAATCGGAACCGCTAATGAAAAAATGAGGATGAAATCGGGTAAAAAGGATTAAAGAAAGCACAAACCTGATGAAACCCGCTCCCTCTTGTTTGATGTATGAGGGTGACTGAAATTAAGCTAAATGAACAATTCGACAACCAAAGATCAAAATGTTAGGCTGAATAAAACAATATAAACCTATAATAATGATCATATTGAAGTTGAATCCGAGTCATAAGTGTGTGTACCTTTAAATTCAGTGACTCGGGTTGATGTTATTGCCATGATCTTACCAATTGCACTTCCTCCAACAAACGATAAAGCAATTTTCTGCCATAAAGTGATCACGATCAAAACACTAATTGTTTATTCTATAGATAATATCATATGACAGCACCCTAAATACATTGTGTGTTTTCTATAAAATAGCAATGTTGATATACAAACATTTTTGTAAAAGATATTCGGTTGTTTGCTGAAGAAATCCAAATTCTTGTATATTATAATAGGTTTAAACAAATCATACTCTTATATTTTATCCCTACAAATGGTCACAGTATATCAATTCGTCACTTACATATTAGGAGTGAACCAAAGCACGACCATAACAAAATAGTTTTACTGGGCTTTGCTCCTCTGACACTATCATATTGACCTGCATCATAACGTTATAGTGTAAAACAGAGGAAAAAAACCACATAATCATGACTTGCTCATCAACTAAAATCTTTAGAAAATTATTTTAATAAATTCTTGTATGATTTTCTAATTAGAATCCATAGTGAACTAAATATAAATCACAATACCAACTACATATTATTCTTATTATATGTTGAAGAAGGCTATGAACTTGCAAAAAAGAGACAATTAACTTAGTAAGATTAAGCCACATAAGTATGAATAGGCTTGCAAATAGATTAGATCCGAATCAGGAAAAAAACTAAAAATACACATCAGTCATTTTATGAAAAGGTGGAATGAAACCATAAGGTAAACTTACCGGAGGATAACAATGCTTTATCATAGGATCTAAGGTCACGAAAACCTCCCAAGATACCAAATCTGACTATGTGATCTCATTGAATAGAAATATGATTAAACCAAACAGCAAGCAAATTAACAATTTTTTAACATAATTTTGTGCAACAATAAAAACCCCATGAAAAAATATCAATACAAAAAATAAAAGAAATAGATTAAATATACCTTTAAAAGAACTGATCATATTTTTTGTTGTAACAACGAAAAACCTCCAAACATCACTAAATTAGTACAAATTTCCCCAAGCAAGCTGATATTAGGAAGCATATCAATCAATTTGTTTGAGTGAAGATGAAAACTATTTCTACTCAACACGATCCAAGGATTAGGTGAAGAATAAAGCGTTCTTACCTTCGATAGAGCACAGAGAAGGTAGATCTAAGGCCCCGGATCTGAAAAACAAAGCCAAACAAAGGGTAAATCCAAGCAAACGAAAAGCACCGTCTGATTCATCAAAACCCTATAATGAAACTGAGAGAGAGAGAAGATGATGTGTAAAGAGAGCAGCGTTCTTTGTTTTTGTGGATCAAATATGGAGTTTCCGGTGGAAGAAAACAAAGAAGAGAAGAGGAAAACGGTGGTGTGAGGCGATCAAAGAGAGAAAGAAGAAAGCGTGTTTTGTGTTTTTGCAGAGAGAAATGAAGACAGATAGGTGAAAAGGAAAACAAATATGGGCAAAAGTTTATTATCTTGTACCATAAGCAAAGAAAAGAGTACAATTCCAGCCGAAAAATCTGGTCCTCATACGCCCCCAAAGATTTTGGCAGGTCCCAAGAGAGGAAAAGGAGGAGCTCGGTGGTCCACACCCCCTTGTTTCTTTTTTCTTTCCTTTGATTTTTCTTTTATGAACCATTGTACAATGAGCATAAAATGTTGTAACTTAGGCAAATTTGGATGGTGCAAGAATAGGTTGTACAGAGTGCATAAAGGGATGTACAATGGATGCTTTGAAGGGTTGTACTCTTTGTTTTGGAAGTTGTACAATAAGTTGTATTATGTATATATAGGGGGATTAGACATCTGTCACATGTTATATCCTCATCTATTTCAACAATATTATCATTACATGAAGCTTGACTACCTTTGTCACCTCAATGATTGCCAAACTGTAGGAAACGGTACTGAAAAATAAATGCAATTTTGTAAACAGAAATAATAACAATACTAGTTTAATTGAATCAGAACAATATTACAATACTACAGAAAGGGGTAGAAGCAGAATAACAAAATAAATATGAAAACAGAAAGCAAATAACAAATGACGAAGCCAAAGCTCGTGTTGAATACGATTTCCTTAAAACAGATTTCGGTCTGTTTCCCAGGATACGGTGGCTAAAGCAACGTATTGTCGGAGTTTTTAGTTGCATGAGATCGCAGAAAGAGTCGAGTCGAGAAAAGGAGAATGATTTTTCGAAGTGGTTTTCTTGTCTGCTATGGTCTGGTTTAAATAGCCACGAGATGGAGTGATGTCCAAGACAGCAATCAGTATTAAATGCATATCATTTTCCAAAATAACTGATTGCGTATTTACCGCGCATATCATTTCCAGAAACTGGGATGGAGTGCTCTCCAAGATCAAATCATTTCCAAAAATAGCTAGCGGGGAAAGCAAAAAATCCGGTCTACGCGAACCCGACCGTTTTCGAGTCGCATTCGTGTCCGCAGGATGCGCGAGCGCGCCCAGGATTTTTATCCGAATTTCTCATTTTTTTGCAAACACCCCCCCCCCCCCCGTGCGCGCGTGTATGTTGGAATATAAAGTAACAATACAAGTTGATAACCATCCAAGTTTCTTGGCTTATAAACCACATTTCACTTTGAGAGCCACTTCCAATGTGGGATAAGTGTTTCTAGCTCAAATAGTATAGTTCGTAAACCCCACTTTGAGCATCGATATCTCATTCACTTCTTAATCACTTTGGACGTTTTATATCTCATTGGAAAGCCCTTGTCCTAGGTTATTCAACCATATCAAATAACCCATCTAATTATTATATCTACATATAGATAATTAGGTCCAAAGTTAGGAAAATTTACATATTTTTCCTATATTTTTCCAACAATCCCCCATATGAATGGAGATCGATGGAGCAATGTACTCGACCATTCTGAAATCTCAACAGTCGAGTCTTGCGTAGAATAGGTAGGTGTCCTGTTTGAACCTTCCCTTGTAAAATGTACGTACTTAGCCTTTTGGCTGTCAGTAGACGGCGATGTCTTTGAACTGAGCTGCCGTTTGTGTAGGCGACAATACACTTTACACATGACTCTTCCTGACAGTGTCAACTCCTCATAGTCGTGTCCTTTATGGTCCTGAACACTTGCCTAGTTCTGCGAGAGTCTTAAGAAATTAGGCCCCATATTTCTCTTCGAAGCGACACCACTTCTCTCTCACATAGGTGATTCCTCGAATCAATAAAAGCTGGAAGCTTATTCTCACTATCACTGTTTAATAAAGGAACGGGTTTGGAAGTTTGGAAACTTCCTTTTAGTTTTGGGTGTAGTCATACCATGACTTCCTCCACAGTGACCTCCTCAATTCATACAAGTAGGTTGTCCTATTGAACCTAGATCTTGGGATCTCCAGTCACATAGGTTAGGTTTCCTTCGTATGAATTATACATTCACGGGCTTCAATCCCATTCCTCTTGTTGACTTATATACTGCCTCTCTGCTTAATCCTTTAGTGAGCGGATCCGTTTGTGATAATCCACATTGAGAGCAGTTGTCGTATAGTGTTATGTCTACGTCGAATATGTCGAAACTTCCCATTATATATTGCGCTATTTGCCGATTGGCTATCACAATGTATAGTAATGGCCGTTACCGGCTTGGGCCACCTGGGTATGTCCTCGGTAAATTGACGTGACCACTTATATTCTTCTTCACCTTTGTCCAAAACAATAAACTCAAATTCCATCGTTGATCTGGCTATAACGATTTTCTTGAACGATTTCCAAGACACAGCTGCACTTCCTAGTGTAAACACGTATCCACTAGTTGCTCTTGAATCCTTTATATCAGAGATCCAGTTCGCATCGGTGTATCCTTCAATTACTGCTGGGTGTCTTGAGTAATGTAGTCCGTATTCACGAGTGTACCTCAAATATCTTAGTAGTCTTGTTATACTTTTCCAATGTTCAGCACTTGGATTACTAGTATATCTACTTAACCTGCTTACAACATATGCTATATCTGATCTTGTACAACTCATCAAACACATTAGACTACCAATGATTCTTGAGTACTCCAATTGCGAAACTCCTTGACCCCTGTTTTTCGAGAGGTGTTGACTTGTGTCAATAGGAGTTCTAGTTATACTTGAGTCACCCGGGTTAAATTTCTCATGAATCTTTTCTACATAATGAGTTTGGTGAAGTATGAGACCCTCTTTGGCCCCGGTGATCTTTATCCCAAGAATCACATCTGCCGAACCTATGTCTTTCATGTCGAACCTTGCTTTTAACATATCCTTCGTGGGTGTGATCATCTTATCATTACTACCTATGATAAGCATATCATTAACGTAGAGACATAAGATGACATATCCATTTGGTGTCTCTATCATGTAGACACACTTGTTGCATTCATTGATCTTGAATCCCTTTTTTCGAATGACAGAATCAAACTTTTGATGCCATTATTTAGGGGCTCGCTTCAATCCATACAATGACTTCACAAGTTTACACACTTTATTTTCTTGCCTTTTCGCCACAAAACCCTCGGGTTGTTCCATGTAAATTTCCTCTTCTAAATCTCCGTTTGGAAATGCGGTCTTTACATCCATTTGGTGAACCTATAAATTTCGAATGACGGCTATTGCAAGTACCATTCATATAGACGTTATTCGGGACACTGGTGAGTAAGTGTCAAAATAGTCCAGACCCTTTTTTTGTCTGTAACCCTTAATCACCAATATTTCCTTGAACTTGTCAATGGTGCCATCCGTATTCATCTTTTTCTTAAAGATCCATTTGTAACCTAGTGGTTTGCATCCCGGAGGAAGATCCACTAGTTCCCACGTATGGTTTTGTAAAATAGAATCTATTTCACTTTTAATGGCTTCTTTCCATTGAGGTCCTTCGGAAGAAGTACTCGCTTCTCTATATGTGTTTGGTTCACTATCCACCATATAAGAAACAAAATCGGGACCAAACGATTTTTCAACCCTAGCTCTCTTACTTCTTCTTGGTGCAATCTCTTCTTCTTCAGATTGTTCTTGTCTATCTTGACTTTCTGGTTCATTATCATGATCAGCCTCCCTAGGAAGATCAGTCTCGCTATGTAGATCATTAGGAGTTAGACAAGGAAACACATCCTCGAAGAACGAGGCATTACGAGATTCCATGAAAGTACCTTTGTGTATATCGGAAATTTTAGACTCGTGTACCACAAATCGATAGACGCTACTATGACGTGCATATCCAATGAATATGCAATCTACTATTTTTGGTCATATCTTTACCACTTTAGGTGGTGGAACAACCACCTTGGCCAAACACCCCCACACTTTAAGACGTTTGTAAGAAGGTTTCTAGCCCCTAAATAATTCATAAGGGGTTTCTTCCTTCTTTTTTTGGGGTATCCTATTCAAAAGGTAGTTAGCCGAGAGTATGGCATCCCCCCACATGTCCTGGCTCAACCCAGAGCTTAGCAACATGGCATTCATCATTTCCTTCAAGGTTCGGTTCTTTCTTTCGACAATACCGTTTTGTTGAGGTGAGTAGGGAGCGGTGAATTCATGTCTAATTTCATGTTGCTCACAAAGGTTAGCAAATGGTGATGCATATTCACCTCTATCGCTCCTCAACACCTTGATTTTCTTGTTAAGTTGGTTCTCAACTTCGTTTTAATATAGTATAAATTTCTCAATTGCTTCGTCTTTACTTTTTAGTAAATACACATAGCAGAATATTGTACTATCATCGATGAACGTGATGATGTATTTATTTTCACCTTTCGTTGGGATTAATTTTAAATCACAAATATCCGTGTGAATCATATCAAGGGGTTCGGTTTTACGTTCAACCAAATGGAACGATGTTCTAGTAAGTTTGGATTCGACACAAGTTTTACATTTATATTTAAAGTCAATATGAAATGTTGGTATATTGTTTAGTTTAATTAAGCATCTAATGGAGTCAAAATTGACATGGCCGAGCCGACCATGCCACATACACGAAATAGACTCAATGATATAAGTAGAAGTAGAAGTCTTATTCATCACATTGTAGTCACCCATTACAGACACTTTAAACATACCATTTAGGGCATAGCCCTTACAAACATAAACACCATTCTTGGTCAACACGACCTTGTCAGACTCAAACACTAATTTGAAACCAAATTTGTTCAACAACCAACCTGACACGAAATTCTTACGAATCTCTGGCACATACAGAACATTGTTCAAGGTTAGGTCATTCCCAGAGCTCATCTTCAGAATCACCTTTCCTTCCCCTTTGATATCAGCAGTGGCCGCATTTCCCATGTAGACCTTTTGACCTGCTTTAACTTCATTCAGAGTGGTGAAGTAGCTCCTATCAGAACACACATGGCGGGTAGCCCCAATATTAATCCACCAACCTTTGGGTTCAACCCCCACAAGGTTCACCTCCGATAGCATGGAGATAACATCAGTCACCATCACAGCAAAGTCCATCATACCAACCCTCTCAACCATGTTTGCTTCTTGACGTGGATTAGGAGGCTTTGGCATCTTGCATTGAGCTGACCTATGACCTGGCTGGTCATAATTGTAACACGTCCCTTGGAATTTGGTAATTTCACCTTTAGGACCAAGATTCATTCCCGGTTTTTCACCTTTCTTGTTACCCACATAGTATTTCCATTTCCCCATTTTCTCATAGTGACCCTTACCCTTAAACTTGCATTTAGAAGACTGACCAGTTTCAACGATGTTTGCTTTAGCCGATGCAGGGTTAAAGTTGTTCCTCTGGTTTGACTTGTTGTCCTCTTCGATACGAAGACGGGCGATAAGATCTTCGATAGTCATCTCTTTTCGCTTGTGCTTTAGATAGTTCATGAAGTCTATCCAACCTGGGGGCAACTTTTCAATCATCGCAGCAACCTGAAAAGTCTCACTAAGAACCATTCCCTCGGCATGAATATCGTGCAAGATCACTTGAAGTTCTTGGATTTGTTCAATGATAGTCTTAGAGTCTACCATCTTGAAATCCAAGAACCTAGCAACCATGAACTTTTTAGTACCCGCATCCTCAGTTTTATACTTCTGCTCCAATGACTCCCAAAGTTCTTTGGCAGTCTTGGTCTTGGAATACACATTGTAGAGGGAGTCTGCCAGGCTGTTAAGAACATAGTTCTTGCACAGAAAATCTGAATGTTCCCACGGTTGTACTGCGCTCAGACTTTGGGCATCAGCAACCCCTTCAATCTTTGGGGCACTCTCAGACAAGAACTTCGCAAGGTTAAGAGTAGTTAGATAGAACAACATCTTTTGCTGCCATCTCTTAAAGTTCAAACCATTGAACTTTTTCGGTTTTTCAGCATGATTCGCCACAACATTGGGTAACGGCGCAATTACCGCAGTGGTCACCACAGAAACGGTAGGACCAACACTAACCATCGGGGTAGTAGTTTAAGTAGTCATCCTGAGATCGCAGAAACGAAGATGCAAATTAGCTTGAGACATATAATTAAAATTCTAATGTAATATTGTTCGTGAAAACTATTAAGTGTTCATAACGAAAGCAGAAGATTGTAACAATTAGTTTACAAATTCGAACAACAAAGGTGTTTGAATCTATTTTACGACTGTAGGACATGGTACTGAAAAATAAATGCGAATTTGTAAGCAGAATGATAACAATGCTAGTTTTATTGAATCAGAACAATATTACAATACTACAGAAAGGGTAGAAGCAGAATAATGAAATATATATGATAACAGAAAGCAAATAACAAATAACGAAGCCAGAGCTCGTGTTGTAGTGTGAAGGGCGTTTTCTATCACGGTTTGATGTTTGTTAACAGGTTGTACTTAAGTGTACAAATGAATTATTTTTTGCACGACTTTATATTACATTATTTGTTCAAAGTGGGACTTGAACTTTCAATCTCTAAGGCTATTCGGTATACTGACAATACTCTATGTGGGAGTTCGACTGCTGCTGTAGAACACCGCCCCACCCTTGCATGGGTGGGAGCGTGACCTGTCCTACGTGGGAATTTCCACGCCATGGAGAAGGAGAAGGGATTTGGGTGGGTGGGTGCTTCCTCCAATCACATGCTACCATCACATTATGTATTTAGTTAAAAGTTTTATTTAATAATAAAGCAATAAACAACTCACTACACTCATATCCCCTATATTTTGAGTTAGGCATTGAGCCCATTCAGTCACTCACTACATGTGTAGCAGAACTCACTACCCTCATACCACAATGCCCCAAAGGAATGACACAAACAACACTAAGATCCTATTGAATTAAAAGCACTTTAATACAAATACAAATAAAATAAATAGATGGATGGTTGAATTTTAAAAAAAAATTTTCATTTTTATATGATTCTTTTGTTTCCTCTGTGTCTTTTTTCTTAATATTTGAGTACCATTGGTATTTATATCAAAGACTAATAATTTGATTACCTACTTTCTTATATTTACTACTACAAAGATTACCTCTATTTATGACAAAAGTTCTACCTTTAAAAAAAATTAATTTCTATAATTCTGCAAAAAGTGTTTTTCTTACACTTTTAAAAGTCTTTAGAAACAAAACTATTTTCTTTTTAATTTTGTAAAAGTGTTTCTTATAAATGTTTAAATTTTAAAAGTCTAATAAAAAAACGTTTTATAACTTTTTAAACGCTTTAATAAAAAAATTAATATACTTTTCTTTTCTAATAAGTTATCTTAACATGTAAAAAAGACCTTCTTAAACTTTTTCAAAACTTTCCATTAAGTTTACTTTAAAACATATAAAATATTTATTTGTAATAAGACTGGTTAGGTTTAATTAAGAAGTCTTAATTAAGAAGTCTTTTAAAGCTAGAAAAGTTTTTGAATAATTTTGGACTTGACATGTCTTTATTTATAATTAGACATCTACCACATGTTCTATCCTTATCTATTTTAACAATATTATCATTACATGAAGCTTGACTACTTTTGTCACCTCAATGATTGCCAAATTACACTCTTGCTTTGCTCTTAAAACATCTAGGTATCATAAACTCCTTTATGAGGATTCAAGCTACATTTGAAAGTGACACTCTTCACTTGTTTCAACAACAGTATCTTCTTGATTGACTTTAATGAACCGCTCCACGCCAATGCAAGCTATTACCAACTCCTATTTGCTCAGGCCACCAATTGTCTCGTCACTCTGCGATTCCATTGGTTGTTCCTTGATTATATCATAATATTGTTGGTGCCATATAATACCTTGTTCTAACCTGGCAAAAAATTGCTCATGCTTTAGGTGGTTTCACAATTTCTTCAATCTCATATTTACCGAATAACTGTTAAACGGATTCTTCGCCATCTTAAGGAAGTATCAATCATGGCCTTACTATTAGATGCTCCTCCACCTTCTCCGTTAATGCTTATGCTGATGTTGACTAGGTAGAGGTTGCCCCGATGAAGACAGTCCACCACTGGTATCTTTGTTTTTCTTGGTCCGAACCTCATTAGGTGGAGCTCCAAGAAATAACGAACCGTGACGCTGTCTAGCATAGAGGCAAAATATCATGCTCTCGCTTACGCTGCTGCCGTAGCTTGTTAAATAATGAACATGTTGTTTGCTTCTTTATTATGTAGGTACGTCCTCCTACCGTTTGGTGTGACAACCTCGGTGCCACCTACCTTGCCTCCAATCCTATCTTTAATCAATGAATGAAGCATCTAGAAGTTGATCTGCACCTAGTTCGTGACATTGTTCTTGCTCGGACTCTTCAAGTTTGATACGTTTCTAATTCTGATCAACTTACTGATGTTTTCATCAAAGACCCGTCTGCGAGCCATTTTGAAATCCTTCGAGCCATTTTAAAATTCTTCAGTAAAAATTTCACGTTGCTCCAACCGTTTAGCTTGCGAGGGAGTGTTAAAAGTGCATTGTTTGGCTCTTCACACTCCTAACCTCCATTTAATTTAGGAGTTATGTTTCATTATTTCACTTTATTTTTCTTTGTTAATTGTTAATCTCTTAATCTCCACAAAATAAGACTATATAATATTTAATTTAATGGCTCGTATCTATGCAATCAAGAAAACAATATTGAACCACAAACCTTTCACATCCATTTGATTTGAAAGAAAAAAAAAGCCAAATGAAAAAAATAGAAAAATGGGTGAGTGGGAAAGTGGACGAGAAGAGCGGGTACGTGACATTTAACTGAAATCAAATCCAATAATTACCCAATTTAACGGTTAAGATCGAAAGTTCAAGTGATCTAACGATCAAGATCCATCCAGAAAACAGTTAAACTAGATCTCTATCAGTAAAATAACATGAACTTGGAATACCAATATTTAAACATCAGAAAATCTACAATCTATTTCCATCTCGTCAAAACCTCTCTCCTAGGGTTTCCGTACACGCATCCCCTGCAATTTGTTGCACGTCTTTCTACCATCTTCATTTCCATGATTCTACGAATTCAACTGCTTATCAAAACCAAACCCTAGATATATACAATCAGAAGCTCAGCTGATAACACAGTTAGTAAGGTTAGATTCTGTGCCTTTTTTTATACTTCCTCGTCTCGTAGTAGGGTTATGGACATGTAGATTTCGTGATGAAAATGCGAACGTTGTAAACAATAGATGAGCTAGCGGTTCGAACAAATTCCGTGCTTTTAGATTGGTGACGATCGAGTGTTTGTTCATAAGAAATGGTACTGTGACGATGGTGGTTGAACCGTCGATTCGTGGTTATGGATTCGAAATTGGAGATCTGGTTTGGGCGAAAATGAAATCTCAACTTTGGTGGCCTGGCCACGTGTACAACGAGGAGTTTGCGACGCCTTTGGTTCGTCGATCGAAGAGGGAGGGTTTGCTGTTGGTTGCGTTTTTTGGTGCTAGTAGTAGTTATGGATGGTTTGATTCTTCAGAACTTATATCGTTTGATGCCAATTATGCGGAGAAGTCTCGGCAGACTGATGCTAGAACGTTTGTTAGGGCTGTGGAGGATGCGATTCGTGAGGTGAACAGGAGGATTGAGCTTGGTTTGTGTTGTAAGTGTTGTAATGAGCAGAATTTCAGGGAGACTGATGTGCAGGGTTTTGCAGTTGAGAAAACTAGGGACAGTTTCCAGCCCAAGTTGACTCTTGATTTTTTAAGGCAGTTGGCTTTGGAGCAAACAGTTAGTGAGGATGTTGATATTGGTTTTATAAAGAATAAGGCTACTGTCATGTCTTATAGAAAGGCTGTTTTTAAGGACTTTGCTCAGGCATTTGGTTACGATCCTGTTTGCGCATCTGAAATGTCATCTAAAGGTTTGCATCTGGCTGATAATTCAATACTCTCTCTTAACAACTGAGTTCATTTGGATCTTAGAAGCAACAATTGATCACTTGGCTGTTTGTTTTTATTTATTGTTTCATGATTTTTAGTTGCATGCGTGAAAGGCGCTATGGAGAACTCAGTTTATCTTCTAGGTGTAGTCTATACAGGTTGATAGATGTTTGTTAAGTTTGTGGATCCATGAACAGAACACACACAATATTGCTAGCGGAGTTTTACACTAAGGAAACATTTGAGGAGAAAAGTGTGATTTTTCTAATGGCATGAATTCGGAAAATGAAATTTTGTAAAACAGTTCCGTCTATAACCAATGATTCTCATTAATGTGTCGCAGTGAAACTTATATTGACAATTTGTCATGGTTATAACTGCCATGTCTCTGATATGGCTGGAGTTTTCATGTGAATGCACTCCACCATTATGTGATTGTGGTAAAGTATGCTTTGCATAATGATGTGTTTAAAGCTATTGTTATTTCTAAATTTTTCTTAAAGGAACTTAATAAATTTTACTAGACACACACATGATTAAAACCGCTAGTTAGTAATCTAGCCGGTCCTGAAGCTTTCCTAGATTGATGCAAATCAGGACTTGGGATTAAAAAAATAAATGGTTTCTAAAGTAGGAATCATTGTTTTATGATTATTCAGGAAACATTATCTAATTGGTTAAGTTTATCATTATGTACTTACTTAGGTTTTAGTTTTATAGTTTTACTAAGATATTAGGGTTATTCAATGTCGCTTTGTAGTTTCTATTTATCCAATTTGATTTTCGATTATTCAGCGTAATTTATAAGTACATACTTATTCAATCGTTTGCTGTGAATGGGACGCTCTTTCTGCTGTCCTACTGCACAGAAATTCATATATCTATTTGAATGCGGCATGTATGATACGATGTTATTAGCTATTATTAAGATATATACTGTTTGTTGCTAAGGTTGTTATCATAATTTGTTTATTCTTTGTAATTAGACCACAACTGTAACATATTTTGAAAATAAATCGTCATGGCGACCTATGCTGCTAACTGAGATTGTTTCATTTTCAATGTTGAGTTCTTTTTATGCTTTGCTGAAGTTTATTATGGTTCATTTCAGTAAGAAATATGATCTTTCCATGGCAAAAGAGCTACCTTTAATGGACTCACTTTTACGAAGTCTTCAACCTTTCCCCAGAAAATGTATAAAGATGAGGAATATGTCAAAACTCTTAGTCTATTCATAAATCTTGATTTTGGGAGATGCATGTATTCCCATAAGTAGGTATAATAGCTGCAGGTATCTTTGTTGAGATGATTTGATTGTCAAACACTTTAAGTTGTCAATCCTGTAGTTATATACTAGATATAGCTAGGAAAGTCCAAACATGGTTCATGGTTTTGTCCTTTTTGCAATATTTGACTTTTTACGGTAGTGGGAGCTCTTTGTTGATGCCAACTACTGAACTACTAGCACTTTGGATTGCCCATGCTTTATTGTATCTTGTGAGTTGTGTCAAAAAGTTTCCTTGTTTGTACATAACTTTCTTTTCTGGCTAAAATTTATTTGAATGCATACTTGCTAACTGTGCAATAGCATACGAAGGAGCAGTTGAAACTCAACTGATAAGATTGTTGTATACTTGTTTTGGGATTGTTGATGATAATTTCTTCACTTGGTTTTAGTAAGCTTTAAGCATGAATCTGTTGTGGTGTAAATTTGGTCAGATTTATTCAATGATGTTATTGTTATATCTACAGCTCCATTGAGTGATAGGGAGGTTTTTGCTGACGGTTTTGGCGAGGTTAAGAACACTGCAAAACTGAAGGACCATGCCAAGAAAGATGAGTATCTTTTCAAATTGAGAGATGAATCTAAAGAGATAAAAAAGGTAAAACAAAACGTAGCATCCTCTCCTCTGCCCGTACTTTCCAAAGATCCAACAATTGCTGCTGGTGAATTCACCTTAAAAGATGCAACTGGAAGCTTGGAAGAGACACCACCGACTGTTCTCGAACATAATAATCTATGCTTTCAGATGAGCGCGGGCATTGTTGAATCGTCCACCACTTCTTCTGTTGCAGAGTCTGATCAAGCAATAGTGAGGTCTGCAACAGCTAAAAAAACAGGCCAACCTGAGATTCCTAAGAAAAGTGATGATAATTATGAGAAGGAACTTTCAGGGATGCTGCATGATCTGCTTTCCCTTGCTGTTGATCCTTGTAATACTGTCAACAGAGGATCACGTATCAAAGGAAAGAAAGTCTTTTTAAGGTTCAGGTCACTTGTCTTTCAAAAAGGCCAAAACTTCTCACTGCAACTGTCTGGCGGTGAACCACATGCTAGTAAATCCTCAGAGGATAGTGTAGAAGTGGCACTTGTGAAACCACCAAGTGTGCTCAAGCGGGGTCCTTCTGATCGCCAGGAAGAAATGGCTGTTACTAAAAAGAAGAAAGTTGGTGATATCAGAAATTTAACCAACGGAAAGAAAGTTATAAAGATTGATGAACCTCCTGTCAAGCAGGCGGTTGAAACGAGATTGAAGAAAGCAGGACCCGGGTTCATCAAGAAAACAGAGCAACAGGCATCAGAACCAACTATGCTAATAATGAAGTTCCCACAAGGAGGATCTCTACCGTCTTTCACTGAACTGAAAGCAAAGTTCGCACGTTACGGACCAATGGATCATTCGGCCACTCAAATATTTCGGAACACTTTCTCGTGTCGGGTGGTTTTCAGGCACAAGGCTCATGCAGAAGTGGCATATAGCTTTGTGCTTGGAACTAACAGTCTGTTTGGAAACACAGATGTAAAGTGCAGGCTCAAGGAGGTTCAGGATGCGGGTGTGGCCGAGCCTGAACCACCCATTAAAATCCCAAAAGAAGACCACCACCAGCCATCCATGGAGGACAGATCACTGTCAATGGTTCCAGCGACATCAGGTGTACAGTTGAAGTCAGTTATGAAGATATCTGGCAATGAAGAGTCGGCAGGTAATGGTTGTAGGGAGGTATGTGCCGATGGTTTAGGCAAGTTTATGAACACTGCAAAACTCGAGGACCATGCCAAGAAAGAAGAGACAGATCTTTCACTTGTATTGAGTGATCTGCATTCACTTGCTGTTGGTCCTTTTAATACTGTGAACAGAGGGTCGCGTATTAAGCTAAAGAAAGCGCTTTTAAGCTTCAGGTCGCTCGTGTTTCGAAGACGCCAAAACTTCTCCCTACCACTGGCTGGTGGTGAGCCAAATGCTAGTAAATCCTCCGAGGATAGTGTAGAAGTGCCAGGTGTAAAACCAAAAGGTGGGCTCAAGCGAGGTCTGTCTGACTGCCAGGAAGATATGGCTGTTGCTAAAAGGAAGAAAGTTGGCGATATCACAAATTTAACCAAGGAAAAGAAGGTAACAAAGAAAATTGATGAACCTCCTGCACGAGATGTTAAGCAGCTGGGTGCTGCAATATTGAGGAAACCAGGATCTGAGATGATCAAGAAAACAGAGCAGGGGCCGACTATGCTAATGATAAAATTCCCGCAAGGAGGATCTCTACCATCCTTTAGTGAACTGAAGGCAAGGTTTGCGTGTTATGGACCGATGGATCATTCGGGCACTCATATATTTTGGAACACTTTCTCATGTCAGGTGGTTTTCAAGCACAGGGCACACGCCCTGGCGGCCTATAAGTTTGTGGTTGGAAGTAGCAGTCTGTTTGGAAACAGAGGTGTAAAGTGCCGACTTGAGAAGGTTGGGATTGTGGGTTCAGCCAAGCCTGAACCATCGGTTAAAGTGTCAAAGGAAGACCGGCAGCAGCCAGAGATGGAGGACAGATCACCGTCTATGATTCCATCCGAATCAACTCTAGAGCTGAAGTCAATTCTGAAGAAATCTAGCGGTGAAGAGGCGGCAGTCAACGGTGGTAGGGGACGTGTAAAGTTTACGTTAGGTGGGGAAGAGAATCAAATGAAGAATAACATGCAGGACAAGACTAGTTCTCATTTAACAATGGATTTTAGTAGTAAGAATTTTCAAAAGGCTGTTGTTGATCCTAGAGTCGTTAGCGGTCCACCACCACCGATGCGACCTATGAACCATGGCACGGCGCTCTTAGCACCACCATTGTCACCATTGCGAGTACTAAGCAGACCCATGAGTGCCTCATTGATGACACAAAAAATGGACATCGATATTGCACAACAAATGCTAAGCCTTCTTACAAGATGCAACGACGTCGTGACGAATGTTTCTAGTATCTTAGGCTACTCGCCTTACCACCCTTTGTAACAAAAATGAGCAAATTACCATTTTCTTAGATATTTCTCGTTTTCATGAGTTGGCATAGGGATTTTAATGGGTAGAGAACCATCAAAGAGTCGGAAAAAAAGAATATTCATACTTTTCTGTTTGTTGTATCTTTTAGTAATATTTTTATTCAAAATTTGTATTTTCATCCTATGATATTACTATTTGAATAGTCATCCACCTCTAATCTTCTTTATTACATTTTCAATTTTAACGTACATTCCTAGATTAGGAATTTTTTATAACGAATATATCATACTTGCATTTTATACAATTTGAATTTTAACCTTTAACACTTCAACTGATTTCCCTTTTAAGGACATTTCTTTTTTATTACATTTTTTTTTGAACGGCTGCATAATATTAACTGCTAGCAGGATGCTAGATAAAAGGGAGATAACAAAGTTTACACAAAATAAAGAGCATTACAAATAAATAGAGACCAATCTAAGGGACCCCATTTGGTTCTGTGATGGAACCATTTGAAGGTATCTAACTTAATCTCCTCAAGTAGCCGACCCGGGTGGGTGTTGGAGTCATTGAACACTTTGCCATTTCTTGCTTTCTAAAGCACCCACATTGTAGCAAAGATGATTGAGAGAAATGGAATTCTTGATTTTTGATTGAGTGGTGTGTGGGAGGAGACCGGTTGCTTCACTGAGCCATCAGTTTGAACATCGACTTTACACCATTCTTGGACCATTTTCCATGTCTTTTTTGCAATATCACATTTCAGTAGCATGTGTTCCACTGTTTTCACATGAATGTTGCACCAAGGACATAGATCATTTGGCAAGTTTACCCCTATTTTTTTCAGCTCATGATTAACTGGAATTCGATCTAAGACAGCTTTCCAGGTGAACAAGTTTACTTTTTTGGGGACTGTTTTTGTCCAAGCATGATTGTATTCAAAAGGGCCGGCGTGATCTTCAATCCTTCTTCTGATATTTGCCGTTGTGAAGGAAGAATCGTTGGACCCGAGCCACTACCACTTGTCTTGATGAGTGCTGAAATTATAGTTTTGAATCATACTTTCCAGCCTATCCACGGAGGCTTGATCCACAGGAGGGCTGCTCCAGTTCCATATCGGGGGCTGATTGACAGGGAATGAGAGACATCTTTGGGCGACCGTGCATGATTTTTGTTTGTCAAGAGTGTATAGATCATAGAAAGAGTCACGAAGGCAACCAAAGCTTAACCATGAATCGTGCCAAAAGGATGTAGAGGAGCCGTTTCCGACCACTGCTTTGGTTTCGTTACAGAAGTCAATGTTATAGTTGGCCTACTCAGTGATCGACGAGCAGATGGGTTTCCAATAACCTGCGATACTTTTCTTTAGTGGAAAGAACCCGTGTATCCTCGAAGAGTGGTGAATTGCCTCAATGGTTTTTGCCCATAGTGAGTTTCTTTTGCTCTTGAATCGCCAACCCCATTTTGCGATTAATGCAAGGTTGGCTGCGTTTAGACTGCCCATTCCCAGCCCCCCATTTGCTTTGGGAGCCATTAGTCTCTCCCATGAAACCCACGAGATTTTTGATGATCTTTCGTTGATGCTCCAAAAGAAATCTTTCCTTATTTTTTCGAGGGTTTTGATGATCGACGAGGGAGCACGAAATAAAGAGAGATAATAGATCGGGAGGCTTCCCAATACTGATTTGATAAGAGTGAACTTATCACCTTGAGATATGTTGACGGCTTTCCAATTACTGAGTCTTGCTTTGAATTTTTCAATCATCGGGCTCCAATTTTTTGTTAACCTCATGTTTGCTCCTATTGGAATTCCTAGATATGTGAAAGGGAGGGAGTCTGTTGAGCAATTAAGGATGTTGGCAATTTGGGAGGTTGCCTCTTCTTTTTTATTACATGAAGGTTAAAATTTTCTCCTTTAAAATTCTACTTTTGTAAGTAATCTGTCTTTTTTTTTTTTTTGAAAAAAAACTCACATAATGTTTCGCTCTAAATAGAATAAATGCTTTATATCACGATATCGAAAGACCATAATTCATGAGTCATGAATAACACTTAAGGCTTTAGGTTCCAGTTGTAAGACTATACGTACTAGGGTGTTTCGGGTCTCTATAGCGTCCAAACACTGCCCTCGAGGCGCTATGAGGACAAAATTCGAAGAAGACGTTTTCTGTATAGCGCCCGCCCCTTCCTCCATTTCAATTTTTTGAACGTTAGTAAATCGTTGATATTCAATTGTTTGTATCATGAAGGCTAAAGAGAAGACGTAGTATAGAATGATTGATTCCGATCGTGAAGAAAATAAAGTTTACTGGGATCACGTAAAAGAATGAATAGAGGGGAATCGTATAATTGGATTAACGTTTAACTAAGATATGGGGGGTGTGAGGATGATGTCATATACACAAACCGAACAGTGGATGAGTTGAAAGCAAAGTGGGTTAGATTAGTTTCGTTTTTTTAAGGTTTGAAGCTATTTAGAAGACGAATGTTGATGTTTAGAGATCCGGAGGTTGATCACGACGAGGGTGTTATCAGTGAATCTTTTATCAAATATGAATGGTTGTATGGAATGCTGTTTATTAAGTTAGACCTTTGGAAGTATGTATATGAAATATATTACAACTAAATTTTTATAAAATTATATAATTTATTGTTTTTATTTAATACAATTATGTTTAATTTATTTGTTATTTAAAAAAATTAATGATTTTGCAATGATTGAAAGGGGCTCTATCCACTACACCATTTTTCCTTATGGAGCCCCTTGCTGACTGGACCGTCAGGTGTCGTGATTTGCCCCAGGGAGGGGCTCCATGACTACACATAGCTTAAAACCATCCTTAATGGTGTGGTTTTTCAAAGCTCAAAAGTGAGCCATGTAGACTATCACGCAAGCAATGGTGTGAAAGTAAAAAAATGGTGTAGAAATTAGTGATAGTATGCAGAAATGTAATAATTACTTAATTATTATTTTTCTCTTTTTATATATATTCTTTTTAATAATAAATATATTACAATAAAATTAAAAACATTACAACAAAAACTTAAAACTAAAACATTACAATAAAAACTTAAAACTAAAACATTAAAATTAAAACATAAGTTAAATTAAAAACATTACATTAAAAACGTAAATAAAATTAAATACACATTAAAAAATCGATAAAAGGGTGGGGGTGGGGTTGGGGTAGAACAAAACATCGTTTGGTTTTAGCGACTCTCACACCGGTTGAAGCGCCAAGTCTTTTCCAGTTTGTTGACGAAATTCTTCGAGCGCGTCGGCCAGCACGTTTTCAACTTGGTTCTCGTTGTAGACCCTGTGGAACCTTGTGATTTTGTGGAGCATGTCCCTCGAATTGGACGTCAATGCATCAACTGGACGGTAGGGGTCGCAACCCATAACAAAACATCGTTTGGTTTTAGCAACTCTCACACCGGTTGAAGCGTCAAGTCTTTTCCAGTTTGTTGACAAAACTCCTCGAGCGCGTCGGCCAACACGTTTTCAACTTGGTTCTCGTTGTAGACCCTGTGGAACCTTGTGATTTTGTGGAGCATGTCTCTCGAATTGGACGTCAATGCATCAACTGGACGGTAGGGGTCGCAACCCATAACAAAACATCGTTTGGTTTTAGCAACGGGTTAGGGTGGACGTCCGGACAGGTCTGTCACCCTGTTCAGATTTGGATTCCTTAGCATGCTTCTTAGCTGAGGAATATGAAGTGCCGCAGATGTCTGAGCCTCCTGAGATGAAGTTAATAATCTGAGCATCCTGTGGTGGAGAAGCTGCTCTCTGGGGCACCTTGTCGGCTTCTTGAGTCTTGACCTTCTTTCTGCCTAACAACTCCTTAAGATGCCCCTTGCTGAGTAGATAGCTGATTTCCTTTCGGAGTGCTATACATTCGTCTGTCAGGTGGCCGAAATCTTCGTGGAAGGCACACCACTTGGTCTTGTCTTTCCAGGACCCTTGCTTGGTATCCTTCCTGGGCCATCTTGCTTTCTCACCTAGGTCCTGCATAGCACACATCAAACCACCAATGTCAACAGAAAAACAGTATTCAGATACCTTAGGGTACTCCTCATCATCATCGTCTTGATCAACGGCATTGACTTTATGATTTTCCGGTTTGGAATATGGACGAGATCTATATGGCTTCCCGGGGGATTCCGCCTTTTTGCTGTTGGGATCATATTTAGGAACCTCTAGTCTTTGGTGGATCCTCTTGTCATCTTCCAAACGAATAAATATCAAAGCTCTATTGCGTACTTCATCAAGGTTCCTGCAAGGAGCCATGACAAGGTCATCATAAAAACGTGAATCTTTGGAGAGACCCAGCTTAAAGGCCTCCACGGCTGCAGCCATATCCAGGTTAGGTATCTCAAGAGATTCTCGTCCGAATCTGGCAATGTAGTCTCTGAGAGGCTCATCTGGCTTCTGAATTATTCGGTACAGGTCACCTGTGAGCTTCTCAAAGGTCCTGCTGCAAGAAAATTGATTGTTAAATAAGTTAACTAAATGAGAAAACGATGTAATAGTGTTAGGAGTAATGCTCAGTAGCCATTTCATGGCTGGTCCTGTTAAGGTTGAACCAAAGCCTTTGCATAGACAGGCTTCTTTAATTCCTGCCGGAATGGGATTGATCTCCATACGCTCCCGGTAATGTGCCACGTGTTCTTCAGGATCCGTGGTTCCATCATAAAGCTTCATGCTTGGAGTTTGGAAACGCTTCGGAATCTCCACCTGAGATATTGGCCAGGCAAATCTAGAGATCTTGTGGCTTTCCAAAGGAACTTCAGGGATAGGTTTCAGGATCCCTGGAACATTTGATATCATTTCTTTCAACTTCTGGAGCTCCCTGGCGATACTTGGATGAATACCTGCATCATAAGGAACACCCTGGTTAGAAACAATAGGGATTGAATTGGACATGTTACCTGGGTCAGGAATCTGGACTGGAACCCCGGAACCATATCCATAGCCCGCTGGGAAGCTCGGCTCTGTGGTGGTTGCTGTTTGCATGGGGATGACGTCTCCGTCATGCACTTCTGAGGAGCTGGTCTTAAAGATTCCTGCAGAAACAGAGGGGTTAGAGTACTGATATCCTTGAGGGTTCTGGTTTGGGTTTCCAACAGAAAAAGGATATCCTTGAGACGGCAAGGCCGAGGGTCCCAACAATGGTGGAACCCAAGGATTCTTGTAGCGTGACTGTGAGGATTCTGGCGGGACAGCTCCTGAGAATCCAGCAGTACTTCCCACATATCCAGCGGCCTGAGAAGTCATTATAGGGGCTGTAGTAAAGCCTGATGCTGATTTGTAATTGTAGCGAGACGGATCTGAGGATCCTGAAGCATTGAAATCAAGATGCCTAGGGAACAGGGGACTTTGTTCTTCTATGGGCTTCCTAGATTTCTTTAGTTCTTCAATCTCCTTCATCACCGTTGAGTTGGTTTTTTCTTGCTGATCCATTTGATTCTTTACCTGCTTAATCAAAGAAAACAGATCATTATTAGTAATAACAGGATCAACAGATGGAACCTGGGATCCCGTAAAGACAGGATAGTCAGTTTTTCTCGGCTGCTCGTCCACTTTCTTCTGACGGTCCATAGTTTTCTTCTGGCTTCCTGGAGCGGAAGGAAGAGGAGGAATGGAGGACGAGGTAGAGGCCGAAACGGATTTCTGTGGGTTTGACATCTTTGGGATTGGAGATCGAATGAAGCGAAGGAGATATATGATTTTGGTAAGACTAAGCACCACTTGCCCCACGGTGGGCGCCAAACTGTTTTGGTCAAAAATTCACTTAGGAATCCTGTATTCCAAACTTAGATTGTGAGGTAGAGTGCTTAATTATCAAGTGAGCGAGTAATCCAAGTTAGGATGATAACACAAGGATTTTAGCGAGGAAAACTCCAGAATCCTTTGAGTTGCCTCTCGGAATCCTGGATAAAAACCTCGGGTGCCGGTTGGAAAACCGCCACCAAGTCAATATTATTGAAGAACAGGTAATTCGTTACAGTGGGTTGGAGGATTGATCGATCAAGACTAAGTGTTACAGAGTTTTTCTATCAGCTAGTGCGAGTATGAGAGCTTGTGTGTGTTCCTATTGATCGAGTCCTCAATTATATAACAAATAACTATCAACTAACTATCCGAGATTCTCGGGATCCTCTTTCCCCACTCCACTTGACCGTTGAGGAAGATGCGAACCACTTCTCCTCGTACCAGTTAGTTGTAGACCGAGTCTTCAGGAATTAGTTAAGTCCCTTAACGTCCCTGAAAACGAATAAAACACATGGCAAAAATAAGGGTTAGTCGATAATTTTTAAATTTCAGGATACCTGACTGAACGGGATTCCCAAATCGTAGTGAGATTCCTAGTATTGCGCAGCTTCTCTGTAAGCATCCTGAAATCGACCCCTAACATAAATCATATTAGGATATATTTTTACTATATTCTAAGCCTCGGGATACTTATAATAATCATAGATACGTATAATATCCGTATACGTTTATAACTTTACAATAATTACACTTTTAGTCCTTTTACTTTTCCGTTAACTATTAACACACGTAATTATACTTATATATCCATCAATTCACACATGTCTCATTATGTTATTCATATAGACATATATCCATCTCATACTTTACCTTCGTTAGTATTTAAGACATCCGATTATGCACATTTCATCATATAGGCCATTAAACACGTATTTCTAACACATGCAATTTATCTAAAGCATAGTCTTACCACATTTATCAATTAAGCTCACGTATTTACTATGTATATCATGTATCTGTGAAAATTGGGGTGTTACAGGTTGAGGGTAGTTGGGATCAGATGAACTTCGAAATCCCCTGCCACTATTAGGTCGCCCGCTCCGGTTATTATATGTGCGGCGTCCCCGACCCCTGTTAAAGCCACGATTATCATTGATACGGGGCTGGTAAGACGGGTTATTTTGATATGGAGCCGAATTATTAGAAGGTGGTGCGGGTTGATTATTGGCGACAAGAACCTGTTGGTTTGGGTTATGACGACCGACAATATGTTGAACCTCCAAGTGAACCATATTGTGAGCCTCATCCCACGGCGGAGAACTTTGATTGATAAAGGAAGCAACAGTATCATACTCCGGAGAAAGGATGCAAAAAAGCTGTAGAACCTTTCTTTTCTCATCAACAGATCGTCCCACATCATTAAGTTGTTCAGCAAGATCATGAGTCTTCTGAAAATAGTCATCCATGGACGCGCATGCGGCAAGAGTGAGTGACGTGAATTCCTGTTCAAGGGCTGCAACACGAGAACCCTTGTTATTAAGAAATATATCTTGAAGTCTTACCCATGTTTTACGAGGAGTAGTTTTGAGTTCAACGACTCGGGCAAGATAATCTTCAGAAATAGATACGTAGATCCATTGTAAGACGAGAGCATCCGTGTCAGACCACACTTGGTACGTAGCATCAGTGGTTTCCGGCGGCGCTGTACCGTCAATGTGATCGGTTACTTTGTAAGCTTTAACGTGAGTAAGAAAAAGCTTCACCCACATCGAGTACGTAATCTTCTTACCATCCAAGACCTTGAAGCGCTGTGTTATGTTTGTGACTGAATACGCATGAGTAAGCTTGTCCGTAGTGTCCTTGAGACGGGTGTCGGCCATGACGTCGAGGTCGTCAGTTTTAGGAGGAGAGTGAGTGGGTGAAGGGGTGACCGACGACGAGGGCCGACTGGTAGCCAGTATGCCGGCGGCGACAGGAAGGGTGGGTAAGGTTGGGATCGAATGTTTTAGGGTTTAGAAAAAAAAGGCTGTGATACCATAATCGTGATTATGATTTCATATCATTAACAATAATTACATCCCCTATATATAACTATACTAGTTACATATCTAGTCCCTATACAATAATGTCACATACAATACAATAGTCTAATAATATATATATATATATATATATATATATATATATATATATATATATAGGTTTATGGTAAAATACATCAAGCAAAAACGCTACATTCATTGCGGATTGATCTGGGGCGTCCATCAAGATCATCCAACAGCCATGATCTATGGTGTTTCCGCCTATGGTGTTTTTTTCCCCCACCGAAAACGCCATAGGCGAAAACACCATAGATCTTGGCTGTTGGATGATCTTGATGGACGCCCCAGATCAATCCGCAATGGATGTAGGCTTTTTATGTGATGTAGCCTAACTCTCCTCTGTATATATATATATATATATATATATAGAGAGAGAGAGAGAGAGAGAGAGAGAAAAGTGAATACGGTGCTGTAATGCACCTAAATTACACGCGAAACCTTTCGAAACTACGTCGTTTTAATTTAAAAACAATCTAATTCATTTTAAAATTGATATTATATAAAGGATGAATCTATGGTCTCACTCCAATATTTACGTACATGATTTTCATACAACGTACATGAACTTCACCTTTGACAAATCGAAATCACAAAATACATAATTCTTAATAGATCGAATCACGATCGAGTGCTTTTCTTCACTCATATACAAATAGGCTACCCTCTTAATAATAATAAAAAAAAAGAAACTAACAGAAGCATATGTGTTAAAATTCTAGTAATGATTTGAATCCATGTGTTTTTATGTGGTTCTTAATTTCTTAACATATCAAAACCATCAGTAATTGGAGTTTTAGAAACGGAATTCGAGAGAGCTATAAATTTACAATGAAAAAGTGAAGTTTGGTAAAATTTGAAGAACGTATCTAAGGAATTGGGGGAATTAATTTTTTTTTTCCTTTTTTAATGTTAAACTACGTCATTTTGAAGGTTTCGCGTGTAATTTAGGTGCATTACAACACCGTATTCATTTTCCCCATACATATAGGAGAATGATAAAATGAAAACCTTTTCGAGTTGGAAAAACCGTGAAAACTAAGCTAAAAATTTATTTTTTGTTCCGATTTTTTTATGGTGACTCTATAACTTAAAAAAACACCCTTTATGAAAAGAAAAAAAAACGCTGAGTAAATTTTTTTAAGAAAAAAATATTTAAGAACCGATTTTTTTTGCAAAAAGAAGTTAACCGGCCAATAAAGACGTTCAAAATTTGTTATTTTTTTTAGATGTATTTTTTATAGATTCTACATTCATTTTTGATGGTTTTGATGAAAAAAAATAAAAAAGCGCCTAGAGATTTTTTTTAAAATTATTTACAGATTTTGTTACATATGTAACAAGGCATTTTACATATGTAACAGGTAAATGTTACATATGTAACATGACGTAACGTCAGATTTCGGAATTTTTTTTTAAAAAGAACTACTAGGCGTTTTTTTGATTTTTTTTCACCATAGGGCTTGTATTAACACATATAATCACTACAAAAATTTTAAAGAAAAACAAATCGTTTTGTGTTAGTTTCCACGGTTTTTCCAACTCAAAGAGGTTTTCATTATATCCATCCCCTATATATATATATATATATATATATATATATATATATATATATATAGAGAGAGAGAGAGAGAGAGAGAGAGAGGAAGGATAAAATGAAAACCTCTCCGAGTTTGGAAAACCGTGAAAACCAAGCTAAAAAATTTGATTTTTGTTCCGATTTTTTTATGGTGATTCTCTAAGTTAAAAAAACCCCCTTTATGCAAAAAAATAAAAAAAAACGCCTAGTAAAATTTAAAAAAAAAAAATTTTTATAACCGAGGTTACATATGTAACAGTACTATATATATATATATATACTAGCCGTGTGCCCGCGCGTTGCGGCGACGACAGTGTATAGCGTGTTATTCACTTCTGTTCGCGCGTTGCAGCGGCACAAAAAATTACAACGCAGTATTTGTTTATTAGTTCACTTGTTATGACGGTACGACAATTTACATCTAGGTTGAAAGATAAATTTACATGATAAATTTACATGATTCGTTATGTTTAATTATAAAAAGCATCTAGGTTTTAAAATATATATTTCTTCCTAATCACGTGTATAAATATATATAGATCACCTAACTTTTGACACTTTAACATTCACAAAAATTTTCATAACAATAAAATAATATTCAAACCTTGGTGACATGAATCAGACACACACATATTTATCATACTTTATAATGTTAATGCAGTCACAAGTGATTTGAGAAAGTTCATCACTTGAACTACATGAAATAGTGCCGTCACGTAATTTAGCTTTTATTTTGATAATATTTTCATTAATCTAGATGAAAAGATTTTTAATCAATTCAAACACCATGACGATGTTGTGCGCGTTCATATGTAAGAAATCCATATGCAGTATCTAAGTTTTTAAAAAGGCTCGAGCCTCACGTATTGCGGCGGGTTTCGTGACATTATCAAGTTGTAGAGAAGTCTAGTGTTATTGAAGTCAAATGATTTAAGTAACAAAATAGATCCAGAGAGAGAATTACAACCAACAAAAATTATATATAAGCTGTTACAAGTATGCCCTAAAGGAGAATTACAGCGATATAAAGGGGCTATAATGTAACAGTTAATTAGAAAGAAGACCTGCCACTGTTGAGTTGCTGGTTAACAAACCGAAGCAGAAGTAGCGACGATCAGGAGCAGTAGCAGCAGATGGAGCAAACGTATGTATTTTTGAGGAAGCCTGAGATGTTTTTTCCTTCATTTTTTATGTCCTCCTTTATCCAACGGAGACCTATTTAAATAGGGAGATAAGTCCAACCCTTAAAGGGTTCCTTTGATCCATGTGTAGCGACAGAAGGATGATAACAAGGGGCAATAAACATATTCCCAAAATAGAGCCCATAATTTTGATGGTCAATAAGGAAGGTCCACCAAGCAAACCTCAATCAAGAAAAAAGATAGATTAGAAAAGAAATAAAAATTAAAGATAAAGAAAAAAGAAAAAACACTTACACAAAAATTGGAATTAATTTCAACACAAGTGTGTAGTGGTGTCTTTTTCGTGAGTTAAGTATTTGGATTCCTGGTTAGTACATAAGCAATACATACCAAAAGTGGGCTATACATAATATCCATACATGGCATCTAAACCTAAACCACAGCAAAGGGCATGTGCAATTATACATATGTGAGGACAATTACTACATATGTGAGGACATACCAAAAATGACATGTACATAAGGTCCAAACATAAGCAGGTGCATTTAGTACATATATAGACGAGGTGCAGCAATGCTATTCCATTTGTGCAGCTTGAGGTCTATGCAGCTAGAAGTCAAATCAGATTTGAGCTATTTTAGAGTTTTGGCTAAGCAACATGGTCAATATTTAATCATTTAATACATTTCTAAAAAGGCTTGTTTCAACCCGAACCCACTTTGGACTGCTGGAAAAAGAAATGTGCCTGCAACACAAAAACCATTGATGCTTTTTAAATTCTGATATAAACTGGAAAACATATTCCATCTTGCCAAATGTGTTGGTGTCAAAATGACCTTGATATAGGTAAGAGAAACATTAAATGGCCGATGCTTCAAAGGTGTTGTCTAAATGACAAAATATTACAACCTGAGCCTTTTGTTACCTGTAATAAAATTAATATAACAAAATCATTATAAAAATCTAAAACTAAGTGATTAACCCCCTAACAATTTCTTGTAAATTAAGAGACTCAAACTCCAATAATTTATTTGAGTATTTGACTCATCCATTTTAGCACAAACTTGTATTTGACATGTTTAACCATACAAAGATAGACGGGTCAAGGGGTTAGTTAACTGGTAGAAACAGTATGGCTGGTTGGTTAACTGGTAGAAACAGTATGGCTGGGTCAAGGGATTAGTTAACTGGTAGAAACAGTATGGCTGGTTGGTTCACAGGCTTTAAGTGTATGGCTGGTTTAAATCCCGAAAATGAGTTCAAATTTAGAGGTGGAAAATTGTAGTTAATATGCTTATGGTTCTGTAAAATTGTTGTTAATATGTTTATGGTTCTGGATATTGTAGTTAATATGATTATGGTCAGGTTGGATATTTTCACCTTTGCCTCTTATGTTTTAGTTACTTACCTGATATTTAAATGTGAACAACCAGTTTATCTAATTAAATTTCAGTTGGTTTCTAAGGTGAAGTTTTTTTAGATGCTTAGTTATTTAAATGGTTAGGTTGTTATAAGCTTTCTTAAATCTCTACCTTATTAATTTGAAATTCCTGTCGTAACCATTATTTGCTGCTGAAATTTATAGTTCTGACCCATTATTTGTTGCTGAAATTTATATGCACAGATTCCTTTTATCCAGCCCTATTAGAACCCCAAGATTTTTTTTCAATGGGTCATGTATGTACTCTTGAAGTAGTGTGTTTTAGTTTGTAAAAGGAGGGGAAAAAACGTTGTATCTAGGTTGTAGATGTTGGGTTTTACAGTGGGATCCGGGTTACCGATTTTAATTTTATTAAAACCGATTTATTAATTAAATTAATTCTCAATTAATTTGGCAGCGGAAACGATTAAAACGCGGATGCAACCGTAACAGGATCAATCACCGAAACACGACAAACACAGAAAAATATATTTATTTAAAATAAATAAATAATTAATATCTAATAAATTAGATATACCTTGGCGGGATCCGAGCAACCGCTCGAGACACCCGGATTCAACGGGCTCGCGCTAGGACGAACTGAGACGTCTGACTCGAATCTTCGAGACAGATCATCGACGGCGGCATCGGCGGCGGCGGCGACAGGCGGCGGCGGCGGTCCAGGGTGGCCACCGGGACCGATCCCACAACGAATGACTCGCCGGAGATCGGAGGAGGGGCGGCGGCGGCAGACGGGTAGAGCGGCGCCGGCCACGACGACGCGACCGGGCGCGGCGGTCTCGGCTGCGCCGGCAGCGCGAGAACCACCGGCCAGTGGTCGCGCGGCGGCGCGTGAGGGGCAGCGGCGGCGGCGGCTTGAGCCGCGGCGGCGGCTCGGGCTGCGGCTTCGGCTTCGGCTCGGGCTGCGGCTTGGGCTCGGGCTGCGACTGCTTCGCTCTCGAGTCGGGCACAGATACTGGCAAGATGGGGATCCATCGGAAATCACGAACGGATCACGGTGGTGGAGGCTGGGCGGCGACGGCGGTCGGCGGCGGAGGAGCCGGCTTCGACGGGTTCGGCGCAGGGAGAGAGAGAGAGGAGATTAGGGTTTTTGTGACTTGTGTTTTCAATCCTCCTCCTTTTCTCATTTAATATTAAATTCGCGGACCGGGGCCAGACGGACTGGGCCCGGTCGCGATCTCCTTTAATCCACCAACCGATCAGTCTGTTAATCCGGTAACAACTGATCGGTTCGTCTTTTAATTACCGAGTATTTTGAACCGATAGATTTTGTCGATTTAAATAAATAATTAATATTTATTTAATTCACCATTTAGTTCGTTTATTTCTAATTAACAATTAATTAGATATAATAGTCCGTTGACCCGGGTGTAACTCTTACGGGTCAATATCGGTCGGGTTCGTTAATCTGTCGGGTCAGGACACCATATATCCAACAGTCTCCCACTTGGACTGAACGCGACAGTTTAACGAGCGCAGCCAGAGGCACTCTAGCTATGCATAGCCACACCAACTAATATTGACACTTTAAGTCGTTTGCCAAAGTATATCTGATTGACCATCAAGCAGACTCACGACTTGTGCATTCATTGTCATATGTTCCTTTCTGTATAAGACATTGATGAATTATGGGACATGGACTCCCATGTTTTATTCATCGATTTTCATTCTCGATACAATTCGAAGTGATCCAACAAACACACAGTAAGTTTGGGTGAGGCCTCACACTTATCACTTGGAATCAACGAGGGCGCCTTTATGTCTAACTGTTGCCGAAGCAAGAGTACAGAATCCCTTGTTGAGGCATACAACTCCCACTAAACCTCAGAGCCATTCCCAAAAGTAGCCGTTATGGCTGGCAGTTACGCGACAACGTTAGGCTACAATCAAAGAATGTTCTTTAGTAGAGAGGAGTTCGAATATGCGTCTCAGGTCTAAGGATACATTAGAGCATGCATTTAATCAAGCAGGCAAGTTTTCCATGTTTGCGTTGCATGATGCGAGTTACGTCCAACGTCATTCACCAATGAGGTCTGTGAGTTTGAACGTTAAACAACTTTAAAGTTCAACCAGTCACAATAGTCTTACTTTAGTATAGCTCCCACTTACTAATCGACTACGGACATTTAGGACAAGAACTTATTGTCCATGGATTAAACGTACAAATATTGAACACAGTTATGTAATTCATTATTGCATAAGACAGATGGAATAAGAATAATATAGATAACCGTTGGTGTTCATACATCCAAATACTGAATCAAAACATGTCTTTAGCTAATCTAAGCCCTATCGCTTCTCTGTGGCGTATATGAGTCTCCTGAGTCATAGGCTTAGTGAAGGGATCAGCTAAGTTTTGATCTGTGTGTACTTTGCTTATCTTGATTTCATTTCTGTCGACTACTTCTCTTATGTAGTGGAATTTCCTCAGTACGTGCTTGGCCATCTTATGGGACCGTTGCTCTTTGGCTTGAGCTATAGCGCCTGTGTTATCGCACAGCATCTCGATGGTTTGCCTAATACTTGGCATAGCATCGAGATCGGATATGAACTTCTTCATCCACACGGCTTCTTTAGCAGCTTCTGAGGCGGCTATGTATTCGGATTCAGTAGTAGAATCAGCTACTACTGGCTGTTTTGAGCTTCTCCAAGAAACAGCCCCTCCGTTAAGAGTGAATACGAATCCTGACTGTGAGCGAGAGTCATCTCGGTCAGTCTGAAAACTGGCGTCAGTGTAACATCTTACAGTGAGCTCCTCATCAACACCCCCGAATACGAGAAACATGTCAGTGGTGTTTCTCAAGTATTTCAGTATGTTCTTTACAGCCGTCCAGTGAGCTAGCCCTGGCGTCTGTTGGTACCGACTTGTCACGCTCAATGCATACGAGACATCCGGTCGTGTGCAGAGCATGGCGTACATGATAGATCCAATAGCAGAGGCAAATGGGATCGATGCCATTTGGCTTATCTCGCGCTCCGTTTTAGGTGCTTGAGATTTGTCCAATATTGTTCCCTTAGTCATGGGAACTGCTCCTTTCTTGGAGTTACTCATATTGAACCGAGCTATGATCTTATCTATGTATGTGCTTTGACTGAGTCCCAAAAGGCGCTTAGATCGATCTCTGTGAATCTTGATTCCCAGAATATAAGCGGCTTCTCCAAGGTCTTTCATAGCGAAACAAGATGAAAGCCATTTCTTAACTTCGTTAAGCATGGGTATGTTGTTTCCTATGATCAGTATATCGTCCACGTACAGTACGAGGAACGATACAGCGCTCCCACTTGCCTTTCTGTAAACACAAGGCTCATCTTTGTTTTGTTCAAAACCAAACTCTTTGACTTTCTGATCAAAACGAAGATTCCAGCTTCGAGATGCTTGCTTGAGTCCATAAATGGACTTGCTAAGCTTGCAAACCTTGTTTGGATTCTCTGGATCGACAAAACCATCAGGCTGAACCATATAGACATCTTCTTCGAGTTGCCCGTTCAGGAAGGCGGTTTTCACGTCCATTTGCCATATCTCATAGTCATGGTATGCGGCTATTGCAAGGAGAATCCTGATCGATTTGATCATGACAACGGGCGAAAAGGTCTCATCATAATCAATCCCTTGAGTTTGAGTGAAACCTTTCGCTACAAGCCGTGCCTTGTAGGTTTGCACATTTCCATGCATGTCAGTTTTTCTTTTAAAGATCCACTTGCTCCCTACTGCCCGTGTACCGGGGGGTAGCTCAATCAAGTCCCAGACGTGATTGTCACGCATAGATTGCATCTCAGCGTTCATGGCTTCAAGCCATTTATCAGATTCCGGGTCTGATATAGCAGCTTTGTAATTAATAGGTTCATCGTTAGAATCGGCTATTAATAGAACATCGAAGGCCTCATGATATCCAAGGTATCTATCAGGCTCATTTCGTATTCTTTCGCTCCTACGAACGCTTGTGCTTGTGTTTGGGTCTGATGGTGCGACAACAACTTGTCGGTCAGACACAGCGACCGCTTCAGGGTTGGGTGAATCTTGAATTTCTTCAAGATCCACTGGATCACTATTTGTTCCTCGAGTAAGAAATTCTTTCTCAAGGAATTTACCTTTCCGCTTGATGGAAACAGTGTTTGCATCGGGATGGTAGAAGTAATAACCGGTATTACCATAGTATCCAACGAAAGTTACCTTTTCGCCTCGAGGATCGAGCTTATTATCAGAATCACTGCTGACATAAGCATCACATCCCCATACCCTGAGGTATGAAAGTTTGGGAAGAGAACCATGCCATATCTCATATGGGGTCTTTCCTACTTTCTTGGTCGGTGCCAGATTTATTAGGCGAGCGGCGGTTAAGATGGCATATCCCCAAAAGGAATGCGGCAAGGTTGTCCTGCACAGCATCGATCGAACCATGTTAAGCAGAGTTCGATTCCTCCTCTCACTAACGCCATCTAACTGGGGTGTGCCAGGTGGAGTAGGTTGTGAAACGATTCCACATTCCTTCAGATGATTTAGGAATTCAGCGCTTAGGTATTCACCGCCTCTATCTGATCGAAGTATTTTAATAGTTCGAGTTAGCTGATTTTATACTTCGTTTTGAAACTCTTTGAACTTTTCAAAAGTTTCATGTTTGTGTTTCATCAGATAGACATAGGCATATCTGCTGTAGTCATCGATGAAAGTCACGAAGTACCGTTCACGATTTCTCGTCTCGGTTCGAAAGGGTCCACACACATCGGTGTGAATAACGCCTAACAAACCTTGGGCCCGTTCACCTGTGTGGGTGAAGGGTGACTTGGTTAATTTACCAGATAAGCATGACTCGCATTCATCAAAGGAATCTGCATCTTGGGATTCGAGAATGCCAGCAGTTTGCAACTTCTTGATGCGGGCCTTGCTTATGTGACCAAGTCTATGGTGCCATAACGAGGATTTCGTTACTATCAGCTTTGTTTCTTTTAGAAACATGATAGAGCTGGTCGTTTGTTTGAACATCTATCTCATATATTCCATGTTGAGGTTTAGCCTCGAAATAAAAGATATCATTAAGGTAAGCAGAAATCATATTTCCATTAAATTTATACCGAAATCCTTGTTCAAACAATGAAGAGACAGAAATAATGTTCCTGGATAAACCAGGTGCATATAAACAGTTAATCAAATTAACTACAAGGCCTGAAGAACATGAAAAAGAAAATGTTCCAGTAGCAAGTACTGGGACCTTCTTCCCGTCACCAACGATGAGGTCCATGCGGCCTCGTTCTGTCTTCTTCCACTTCTCAGGTTCCTGCAAAACATTAACAATGTGGTAACCACATCCAGTATCAAATACCCATGAATTGGAGGAAACAGTGAAAAGTTCAATAACATTTATTGAAATACCTGATGAGCAACCCTTATTAGAGTTCTTGGTCATCTTCAGCTTTGCAAGATAAACAGGACAGTTGCGACGCCAGTGTCCCATTTTGTTGCACTCATAGCACAGGCGCTCCTCAGGAGGCTGAACCTGTGGTTTCTTGCCTTTGCCCTCTTTAACCTTCTTGGCTTTGGAGATCTTTGTATTCGTAACCTTGAGCACGTCGGGCGTGGTCCTGATCTTCACGTTGGGTATCAACGGAATAACCTCCTCGATCGACTGAGCCGAACAATTAATCGCAAGAATACGATAATGTTCTGGCAAAGATCTGAGTACTACATCAAGAGCCATCCCGTCAGAGATGGAGTAGCCAAGGTCGATCAGTCTGTCACGATACGCTTTCATCAGCATGACATGATCGTATGGAGAGGAGTCGTTAGCCATAGAGCAGTTCACAAATTGTGAAAGTGCATCAGCTCGCTCAGTCCTCTGACTCAATTCAAATAAATCCTTGAGTTTACGAATGATGTCATAAGCAGACATTCCCATGAAATTGTACCGATAATCCTGAGTCATGCTAGACAACATCAGGTCAGTGACGTCCTTATCATCGTCAGTGTGCTTTTGGAGCTCAGACCGCGAGTTCTCATTTAGCAAGTAAGATGGAATACTCGCGATCGGTCGGTCAATGACATAGAGTTTCCCGAAGAGCCTTAAAAGGTTCCTCAGGGTTGTCTGCCATGCGAGAAAGCCAGACTCAGTGAAGGGGTCGAGTTGTACCATTGAACTTAATGGTGGTGAGTTTTCTTTAGCCTTCTGAAAATAAGCAAAGTAAATTTAATCAGTATTTTCGATGTTTATTTTTCTTTAAAATAAGTTGGTAAGGTTTATTTTAAGGAAATGAGAATTCGTTTAGACGAGATCACTTGAGACCGCCAAATGAGCCTCAGGAGCAAAACCGTGTAAACAAACTGACAACGATTGTCAATTGTGAGACTCAAGTCACAACTCTCGGTATGAGGCCGCTATATACATACAATTGTATTTTGCGATACGTTTAGCCTCATCCGTGCCCACTTTAGCAGTACACATCCGTGGCGCGGTGTTGAAATACTCCAACACCACGAACATATACGTTTAAAGCGATAGTAGTCCTAAATGGTCGATGTGATGACACGGTGTTGAAATACTCCAATGTCATTCACCTTAGAAGGTACCCTCGGCACCAAGTGCGGTGTTGAAATACTCCAACACTGATGCTCCGGTAAATACGTTCCAAGTTCAACTTGAGATAGGATGGCACGAACTACCAGTTTTAAAGAATTACCAAATAGGGATATTAATTACTTTTAATATTTAATCATCGTCAGACACGAACGATAAAACCCTATCTCCACTCGGGACCAGTAAATTAATTTAACCTAATTAAATTACTAAGTTGTCGCGAATGGCATATTGTGTGTTAAACGGCATAAGGTCTTGATCTCACTCGAGCCATACAAGCGAGATCATATGGGACAATTTAAAATAAATTAAATTATAAAATGGTGAACGATCGAGATGGCAACTCTGTGCGATCTGGAATCCTGTTCAGCTCCCACTTGCTTTGACATCCCTCTTGCGTGTGTCCAGTCTTCGACTTTTGGTTACATACAAATTTACAATTACTAAAACTACTTCTAGTAACCTAGCTCTAAATTTGTACAACTTTGAAACCCAAAAACCGGGTCCAATAAACCAAAATCAAAAAACAACCAATTGGGCCAACAACTTGGGCCAAACAGAGAAAAACAAATCACGCCATGACATTCATACATGATCACAAAATTAGAGGGGTCGGCCGTAACACACAATATAATATATGGAATTAAAATAATAAATTAAATTAATTCTAATTCGCAATTTGGATTTAAGTCGAAATTGCGAACTATCGGTCACGAAAAGACCGAATCTGGTTTGCGCGCGGTGATAATGGCTCTGATACCACTGTTGGGTTTTACAGTGGGATCCGGGTTACCGATTTTAATTTTATTAAAACCGATTTATTAATTAAATTAATTCTCAATTAATTTGGCAGCGGAAACGATTAAAACGCGGATGCAACCGTAACAGGATCAATCACCGAAACACGACAAACACAGAAAAATATATTTATTTAAAATAAATAAATAATTAATATCTAATAAATTAGATATACCTTGGCGGGATCCGAGCAACCGCTCGAGACACCCGGATTCAACGGGCTCGCGCTAGGACGAACTGAGACGTCTGACTCGAATCTTCGAGACAGATCATCGACGGCGGCATCGGCGGCGGCGGCGACAGGCGGCGGCGGCGGTAGTGGCGGCGGCGGTGGTAGGGATACCACCGGTGGTGGTGACAAAACCTTCTCCGTCGGGATGGCCACCGGGACCGATCCCACAACGAACGACTCGCCGGAGATCGGAGGAGGGGCGGCGGCGGCAGACGGGTAGAGCGGCGCCGGCCACGACGACGCGACCGGGCGCGGCGGTCTCGGCTGCGCCGGCAGCGCGAGAACCACCGGCCAGTGGTCGCGCGGCGGCGCGTGAGGGGCAGCGGCGGCGGCGGCGGCTTGAGCCGCGGCGGCGGCTCGGGCTGCGGCTTCGGCTCGGGCTGCGACTGCTTCGCTCTCGAGTCGGGCACAGATACTGGCAAGACGGGGATCCATCGGAAATCACGAACGGATCACGGTGGTGGAGGCTGGGCAGCGACGGCGGTCGGCGGCGGAGGAGCCGGCTTCGACGGGTTCGGCGCAGGGAGAGAGAGAGAGAGGAGATTAGGGTTTTTGTGACTTGTGTTTCCAATCCTCCTCTTTTTCTCATTTAATATTAAATTCGCGGACCGGGGCCAGACGGACTGGGCCCGGTCGCGATCTCCTTTAATCCACCAACCGATCAGTCTGTTAATCCGGTAACAACTGATCGGTTCGTCTTTTAATTACCGAGTATTTTGAACCGATAGATTTTGTCGATTTAAATAAATAATTAATATTTATTTAATTCACCATTTAGTTCGTTTATTTCTAATTAACAATTAATTAGATATAATAGTCCGTTGACCCGGGTGTAACTCTTACGGGTCAATATCGGTCGGGTTCGTTAATCTGTCGGGTCAGGACACCATATATCCAACAGTAGAAAGAGGGCAAATGTTTTTGGTATCTTACATAAAGCACTTTATATAATTTAGCTTTATGAGGCTGCACATCCTAGATTTGGATCTAACATCAAGCAATAGTGCAATACTATGACACACAAAAGCATTTGCATTTGACGTCATATTTTATTTTTTGTAAAAAATATCCAAAACAGCAAAAAAAAAAAAACAATAGAACACAAACCTGAAGACAGCTCTCCCTGCAAGCTAACAATTACCAATAGCAGCTGCAAAAATAACCAATAATGTTAATATTGTCGTATCTTTTATTACTTTAATATATAGATAAAGTATATATGATACATGACTTATAATATAGTTAATATTTTCTTGTAAGTATGGTATTTGTTATTTTTCTTTCCAAAAATATATATAGAGAGGCTATATCATATGTATATTATTAAACCATATAAGAAATACACATCAAACAACACTTGTTTCAATTTACTTGCATAATTACATTTTATTTTGTTTAGGATGTCCATGTAAAGTGGGTGGGGTAAAGTTGGTTCTTTTGTTTAAAATCGTTTATTACACTTCTTATTAGAAGTCACAACAAAGCAAAAAATCTGTTAAATCTCTTAAAAATGACCTGCAAACATATATATCGGTATTAGTAGATTCTTAATATAATTACCTTGGTAAATAAAACTAAAGATATAAGTGAATCATGGAGAACCCCAAATCATTCCTCTAGCATATATAAGTGAACCTGCAAACATAGACCTTGTTGTTAATATGTTTATGGTTCTGGATATTGTAGTTAATATAATTATGGTCAGGTTGGATATTTTCACCTTTGCCTCTTATGTTTTAGTTACTTACCTGATATTTAAATGTGAACAACCAGTTTATCTAATTAAATTTCAGTTGGTCTCAAAGGTAAAGGTTTTTTAGATGCTTAGTTATTTAAGTGGTTAGGTTGTTATAAGCTTTCTTAAATCTCTATCTTATTAATTTTAAATGGTTAGATTGTTATAAGCTTTCTTAAAAATAAACGGGTCGGTTTTAATTGAAAATAATGGGTCAGAACTATAAGACCCTTAATGGGTCAGAACTATAAGAATAATGAATTCTCATCTTATTACTGGGTCGGAACTATATCCAAAGACTACCTACTAACCTCTTATCAAAAAACTGTATCCTTTATCCAAAAACTGTATTATCTACTAACCTCTTATAAAAAAACAGCAAAACAACATTTACCAAGAAGACATCCAATAAATTTATGAAAGTAAATTATGAAAGACATATAATAGCATTGATGTATTGATCAGATGTTAAGTGATGTATTCACAAACCTGTTAACACTCAGAAAGATAACTTGGTAAGCCAACCAACCACTGAAGAGCAAGCACAACTGAGAAAAAATTAAGAACAAATTTAGTGGTCATATCTATTACTACATGGATAACACATACAGATGGAAAATGAACTTTTTGATGTAAAACATAAGTAAACAGGATTCAAAACATAAGTAAACATGATAACAAACAGATTCAAATATAAGTAAACAGGATAACAAACATATTCAAACTAAAACATAACTTCCATACAGTTTCACTAACTATATTACATAACTTCCACTGGGTCAGAACTATATTACAGAACTTCCACTGATGTATAACAGTTTCAAGTGGCTCATATTCCTTCATGGTTGCTGATTTCTGAGTGTCACATAGAAGCAAGGATATTATAGCAAATAGAGGAGATAATGCAGCCTTAGTACATTTATCCATGTATTAATACATAATGCAAACTTACAACATCAAAAACACCTCTGTTTCATTTATTCATTGAAGCAAAAACACCTCTGTTGCTATTTTCTGATTGTCACATTCAAAAGGGGAGATGTAACATTCAAATAGAGGAGATGTTATGACAGCTAAATCACATTCAAAAGCAAAGTTGAATAAAACGTTCGTATCTCAAACAGGAATGGAATAACAATTTGAAAAATTAGGAATGGAGAGTAGCAGTTTACCTCAAACAGGAGTTCGCTAATTATTCCTTGCAATCTTCGGTGTTTGAACAACATAATTAAAAAAAATTGTAAAGAAAATTAGAACATTGGAACAAAAATTAGAATTAGAACAAAGAAGGAGGAGCACATATACCTTGAATCGTTTAGAATGATGAATCAGTGATTGGACATTGAGAAGAGGTCTTCAATTTATAGAGTAGCAGATTCCGAACAGGCGCCTTCAATCCGTTTGAACCCCCCTCGATCTTGGCCCTCCAATAGAGTAGCAGATTCACGCTTTGATTTGATTCCCAATCGAAGGGAGAGAGAGTGCAGAGCGGGCTTAACGAAGTCGGCACTGTTCTTTGAAGGGAGAGAGAGTGGTTGAAGGCTCTGTTCTACTCGTGTAATCAAAGGCGGCGCCATCAAGGAGGTAGCATGCGGAGGATTAAAGGCCGGCCAAAAGTGAAGAGAGATTTATTTACCTTTTCAACCCTGAGGCTTCTACTTGTGTAATCAAAGACCAATCTCTTGCAATTACTTTTTATGCTTGAAACACTTGTACATTATGCATAATTCATTGTACGCGTCTTAAGGATTAAGCATTTTTCATGACGAAAATGTCCTTTAGGGCAATATGTATTATATATAGTAATAGATACATATATATATATATATATATATATATATATATATATACATAGGTTAGCTTCAAATGAGAACTTTTTTTTTGAGAACTTTTGAGAACCATTCTGAGCCACTAATTTTCAGGGGGGAAGCATTCAAATTCATGGGGGGGGGGGGGAGGGGGGTGGGGGGGTTTCCTTATATATATTTTGTGGCTCGGAATGGTTTTTAAAAGTTCTCAAACCCAATTGGTTCTCAAATGATCCTCTCCCTATATATATATATATATATATATATATATATATGTACTACTTTATAATGCATACTGGTCAAGTGCATTTTCGTCATATTAAAATGTTCTTAATTTTAAGACGCGTACACATCTTCAAGCCATATGTACAACATCTTGATGCATCAAATCTTAAAACCCTTAAAAACCTAAAGCTAGGCGGCTAAATTTTGAATTTGAATTCAATCTGCCTATAAACTCGCTTGAAATCAGAATTCACATCTTAATAGTCGCATTCATTTATTACACACCCTCTCTCTCTCAAAATTTAGATCTCGAAACTTAAAATTGCAAAAATCTCAAGAAAATTCTGCTGCGATGGACGGTGCTAACCTCGAATCAACTCCACTCTCTAACTCAATCTCTCTAAAGTTGAAGAGGTTTGTTTTCTTCCCCAAATTTAAACTCTAGATCTAGCCTCTTTGGGTCGTACTTTCTGTGTTGAATTTTCAAAATTTTAGTTGCTCAACGGATTGAGGAGAAATTAGGAACCCTAAAACGTTTCTTCAACTTCTAAATCCTTATTGCTCTACCAGGATCAGAAATGTAAGCTGATAAATTTCTTAATTTTTGTTATGTTATCCATTGAAGTTTCAAATGTAACAAGAGTTCCAAAGACAATTTTTGTTTTCGTGTTTGTGATTGCTCAGTTTTTGGTGCTCCACATTTCTTTCTCTTCTGATTGGTGGTGTACAAGCTCTTTGTTCCTAATCGTTGTTCTTCCTCTGATCGATGATGTAAAAGCTCTTTGTTACTAATTGTTGTTCTTTGCTTGCAGTTCGTTATATTTTTCACTCTTTTGTGATTGCTAAGGTTAAATCACTACTACAAAAAACAACTTTCTTGACGCTTTTTGCGCAAGGTGCCCGATGACGGGCATTTGCGCGTCAAGAAAGGCCCCGTCAAGAAGCTTCTTCACGCGTAAAATGCGCGTCATATAGGTTATGCCGCACAAACTATGACGCACATTTTATGACGTACATTGCGCGTCATAAAATGTGCGTCAAGGAAGCCCCCGTCATAAATCTACTTATGACACACATTTTTGCGTGTCATGGATTTAAAAAAAGAATAAAAAAATATTTTTTAATAGAATCACCAATTTCCACATTAAATGACAATTAACCTCATAATACAAAATAAAATACACTTATAGAAAAATAATGCGCTTCATATATATATATATATATATATCAATCATTACAAAGTTAACATGAGTTTACATAAAAAAATAATAAACTATGAACTAAATAACTAATTGAACAAGCGGTACTAGGATCTTGGGCAGCTGCACTGTATCCATAAGTTTCATATCCCGGTCCATAGCCATATTATTCACAAGTGTACTGGCTTGGTTCTACCCGAGGCTAAACAAAATGAAGAAAATACATTCTCGACCCGCAACTCATCATTTCCGTCATCATCATCTTCATCACAACTAAAGCTTCTACGGGGAAGGAGCTCTTCATGGCGTTGTGCACAAAAAATTCCATCAGTGTTTCGCTTATTTTCAATAAAAATATTAGTACTGAATGTAAAATTTTTGAACACAACCAAAATTTAGGATTCTTGAAAGAAATATTTAAGTCTACATACCAAAGCCTCTTCCAGATATTGACCTGCAAATGTCACACTGCTATGAATCCTAAAAGAAATTAAAAAAATTTTGAGAATATTCACTGAAAATGTATAGCTAAATACCATATGACCAAGTTTTGAAATTCAGAACAAAATTTCCCATCTGACAAAGCACAGTTAGCTTCACCAAAATAATCTTGGTCTTTTAGGTCCAACATCTGTACAACATATACAATATTAAAGATTAATTAAGATAATTGTTTTTAAAAACTATTATGCTACCAAAAAAATCCATAGGTTGAAAGAAATGACCCAAACTACGGAAGATCTTGAGGACATTTGTAAGCTCAGACATGTTAAAGTTCATACAAAGGGTATGAATTTCATGCAAATTGAAGAACAGAGTGGATGAATTTTTAATGTGAATCGAACTGTATGCTATAAGTATAGAAAGAAACCAATCAGAGTAAGGTCTAACTAGCCATAAAATACAGACAAATTTATAGTAGTGAACTTGTAAAGATTGCAGGCTGTGGAATTTATAGCAGTGATCTTGTAAAGATTGTAAACACTGCTAAGTCATTATGATATTTAATTCCACAGTTTACAATCTTTACAAGTTCACTGCTATAAATTTGTCTGTATTTTATGGCTAGATGGACCTTACTCTGATTGGTTTCTTTCTGTACTTATAGCATACAGTTCGATTCACATTAAAAGTTCATCCACTCTGTGCTTCAATTTGCATGAAATCCATACCCTTCGTATTAACTTTAACTTATCTGAGCTTACAAATGTCCTCAAGTTCTTCCGCAGTTTGGGTCATTTCTTTCAGCCCATGGATTGTTTTGGTAGCATAATAGTTTAATTTTTTATATTTTAATTAATCTTTAATATTGTATATGTTGTGCGATTGCTGGACTTAAAAGACCAAGATTATTTTTGGTGAAGCTAACTGTGTTTCGTCAGAGGGGAAATTTTGGTCTGAATTGCAAAACTTGGTCATATTGTGTTTAGCTATACATTTTCAATGAATATTCTCAAAAGTTTTCATTTCTTTTAGGATTCATAGCAGTGTGACATTTGCAGGTCAAAATCTGGAAGAGGCTTTGGTATGTAGACTTAAATATTTCTTTCAAGAATCCTAAATTTTGGTTGTGTTCAAAATTTTTACATTAAGTACTAATATTTTTTTTATTAAAATAAGCGAAATACTTATGGAATTTTTTGTGCACGACGCCATGAAGTTCTCCTTCCCCGTAGAAGCTTTAGTTGTGATGAATAGGATGATGACAAAAATGATGAGTTGTGGGTCGAGAATGTATTTTCTTCATTTTTAGTATCTTGGCCTCATGGCTTCTTCAATCAAGTTTGTTTAAATGTATCATGAATATTTGGTGATTGTATTCTTCAATATCTGCCCACTCATAAATTAGTCGAGAAAACATGACTCATATGTTGAATTTGTTTAGCCTCAGGTAGAACCAAGCCAATACACTGGTGGATAATATGGCTATGGACAGGGATATGAAACTTATGGATACACTCCAGCTGCCCAAGATCCTAGTACCTCTTGTTCAATTAGTTATTTAGTTCATAGTTTATTATATTTTATGTAAACTCATATTAACTTTGTAATGATTGATATATATATATAGGGTTAGGTTCAAACGAGAACTTTTTATTTTGAGAACTTTTGAGAACTAAATCTCAACCACAAATTTCAGGGGGGACCACTACAATTCATGGGAGGGGGGATACATGTAATAAACATGTGGCTCAAATTAGTTCTTTTTAGTTCTCAAATCAAATTGGTTCTCAAATGATCATCTCCCTATATATATATATATGTATATATGTATGTATATATATATATATGAAATGCATTATTTTGCTATAAGTGTATTTTATTTTGTATTATGAGGTTAATTGTCATTAAATGTGGAAATTGGTGATTCTATTAAAAAAAATTTAATTAGTTTTTTTAAAATCCATGACGCGCAAAAATGTGTGTCATAAGCAGATTTATGATGGGAACTTCCCTGACGCACAAATGCCCGTCATCTGGCACGTTTCTTGACGCGCAAAAAGCATCAAGAAAACTGTTTTTTGTAGTAGTGTTCTTTGATGATTTATATGATACTCCATTTCTTTAAAACAATATTTGTTTGACAAATCTGATGATGTTAGTTTCCTTGTAGATCATTATGATCTTTTTCTTGCTTTAATATTGTTTCAGTTATTTCTTGTTCATGTGCATTCAGCATTATATCTTTATCATACAAGGACCTAATATGTGTGTATGATATAACAGTACTTATATGTTATATATATGTTGTAACATAAGCAGTTCTTGTTGAAATTAATATGGCAAGTTAATTCTAATTTTTTTTTAATTCTGGTCATAGTACAGGGGGCCATTGTGTAAAAATAGTTAAGCAGGTTGTTAGTCGTTGATTAGCTGTTAGTATCAGTAGTGTAGCTTCTGTTATTGTTTGTTAATCTTTTCCCAAATTGTAATCTTCACATTTCATTAATAAGATATCTGATTCTCTTCATACGTGATTTTGATTTCATCTTATAAACTTCAATTGGTATCAGAGCACTGTAGAGGTGCTCATTTTCATCGTCACATTTCCGTTTGAATCAGTGATATCTTTATCACCGAAGATCGATTGATTCTTTATTCCGTGGTGGTTTTTGGTAGTTCAAAATGGTGTTATGGCGGACGACGCAGGCATAGTTAATTTATGTGGCCTAGTATCTCCTACTACTGAGGCATGTAACACATATTTAATCCCTGAGATTTGATAGGGGAGGAGAGATTACATCACACAAATTCAATGAATTTTGTGAATTGAATGGCATCACTAGGCTCTTAACAAGTCCTTATTCCCAACAACAGAATGGGAAAGTAGAAAGAAGGAATATGAGAATCATGAATATGACAAGATGCATTATGAAAGCTATGGATGTGCCACAAACCTTATGGGCTGAGGGTGTGAGACACTCAGTCTATGTCTTAAATAGGTTACCCACTGAAGCTTTGAAAAATACTACTCCTTATACAGTAATAAAAGGAAGGAAGCCAAACTCGAAACACCTCAAGGTCTTTGGAAGTGTAGGGCATGTGAAAGTAGTGAAACCTGGTCTCAAGAAGTTAGATAGCAGTAGTTATCAAATGGTATACCTAGGAACATAAGAGGGTACACAAGGTTATATGATGTATGATGTTGTTAATGGAAAGATAGTCATTAGCAGGGATGTCAAGTTTGATGAGAACAGGAAATGTAAGTGGTCTAACAAGCATGATGACAGGGAAGGTGAAAGCTCTAATAGAGCATGGGAAACCACTCATGGTGATGGTGGAGATCAAGATGATTATGTACCTGGGTTCAGTGAATCAAAAGGGGAAGTTGATGCTAAGGGACCACAACCTGATCAAGAAGTGGGTAATACTCTACAAAACCTAGGAAATGTAAGGAGGTCTGGGAGAGTTACTGTTTTACCAACCCATTTGAATGATTATGTGTTAGATAAAAGGGTAAGAATGGGAGAGCAAAGACAAGAGGAAATTGATCAAGTTGAGCTTTTGTTAGTCCAAGAAGAAGAACCCATTACTTATTAAGAGGCTTCAAGGCATCCGAGTTGGAAAGATGTCATGCAGGAAGAGATAAATGCAATTGAAAGAAACAGAACTTGGGTGTTAACAGATCCTCCAAAGAAATGAAAACCCGTTGGGTTGAAATGGTTATTCAAGATTAAGAGGCATGCAAAAGGTGACATTACAAAATACAAGGCAATGTTGGTTGCAAAAGGGTATGTTCAGCAACTAGGAATTGATTATGAAGAAATGTTTGCTCTAGTTGCTAGAATAGAGAAAATTAGACTTATTCTGGCTTATGCATCAAGGATGCATGGAAGGTATATCGCTTAGATGTGAAGGATGCTTTCTTACATGGTAACTTGCAGGAAACAATATTTGTAGAACAACCAGAGGGCTATGTGTAAAAGGGATCAGAAAATTAAGTTTACAAGTTGGATAAGGCTTTATATGGGCTTAAACAAGCACCTAGGGCATGTAATATTGGACTAAATGAGGTATTACAGGAGTTTGGTTTCAAAAGGTGTAAACATGAGCAAGTTGTTTATACCAGGGTATCTAAAAATTCAAACCTAATTCTGGGTGTATATGTAGAAGATCTGTTGGTTACAGGGAGCAGTAAACAAGAGGTTGAATTATATAAAGGTCAAATGCATGAAAAATTTAAAATGATAGACTTGGGGGAATTATGTTATTACCTTAGGATAGAAGTATCTTGTGACAACCCGTCAGAAAATACAATGTTAAACCTGCACATTGACTATATATATACGTATATACATGTGAATGAGTTGATTTAATAGTAATATTAGTAAATACTATGCACGAAAACGTCCAACCTAGACAATTCTCGCGTTTGTACTGAAAAAACATACCTGTAAAAAAAGGAAATTCAATCAAATGACTTATAGAATTTCAAAAATAAGAAAATTAAATATAAAATGACTTTTCATATATTTCTTGAAACGGTGTCGTAAGACAACATACCGACACCTGAAGAACACTTTAAGCGAACGTTTTATTTAACACTTTAGTTAGTTTTAACTAAGTAAAATATTCGAGCTTAAAACATATTAAACAAATTATTTATTTTATGTACGCGGTACGCGAACAATTAAAGTAAATAATACCGCTAACTCTAAATAATTAAATTTTTTACTAAAACTATAGTCTTTCATCACCGACTAAGACTTGTAAATTATTTATAAGTTTGTCGTAATTAAAAACAAATCGTTTTATTTCTCTCGAGTCTGTACCCGAATTGGGCCCAACAAAGCCCAATAGCCCAAAATTAATTATCCAAGCCCGGAACCCAACCCAACGATCCGACCCGACACCCCGACGACCCGGCCCAAATCGGCCGACCATTTCCCTTTATTTCTTTTTAAGAATTTCGGCCCATCTCTTTCATACCATTTTGTTAATTTTCGGCCCACTTAAAAAAATACAAAAGCCCATTCTTTTATATTTCCTTTTCATAATTATTGGCCCATTTAAAATATAAAAGCCGGTCTCTTTTACTTTTATTAAAGGTTTCCATAATAGAAGTTTTCTCCATGTGTTAGTTTTTATAAAAAGTAGAGAAAGACATGGAGATTTTTATAATATAAAAAAAGATGAAGCAAGTAACTAGATTAGACCACATGTCTATTAAAATTTTGTTAGTTGCCCTTACCCAAAACCACACTCAAACTCCTTACACCATACCCCCTAACTAAACTTCACACTACATCTCCCACTATAAAACCCAACCAAAGAACACTCAAGCTCACACCCCACTCTCCCTTTTCTTTCCTCTTGTTTCGGCCAAAAGAAAGCCAAACCACCCATTTTCTTTTTTGGAAATCTCGAACACACATACAATTAAACAAAACAATCTCAAGCACACCCGTCCCTTTCTTCTACATCAGGCACATATTTTTTTTTCTTCCTTTCTTTAACTTGTGTTCAAATAGCCCCAAACGAGCTCCAAAACGCAACCATTTCTCCACCATCGGACCACCATCGATCCGCCAACGCACCACCAACGGCAACTCCATCAAGCCACCTCCCAAACGGCCTCATCGGTTGCCCCTAACGAGCACTCTACGCCACCAAAAACCAGCCCACAAATAGCTGCTTTTCCTTTCGGATCTACGTATAAACTTTCGGAATTAATCTCGTCTCTTTTGGCTCATCACTGAGCATAGTGCTAGAGGTAAAAGTTTAAAGTTTTTGATATAATCATTTTGTTCATTTTTTTTTATTTATATCCACCTAAAACGAGTCTTGACGTTCCACTCCTAAATATATAAATGGACGAACCATCCTAAATATTAAACTAGTGTCGAACACTTAAGGACTTAAATCATTTTGCAATATATAATTGATAAACGCTTCGAAAACTTAAACGATTATAAGTCTAAGCGGTGTAAAAACCGACACGAGAACCATCACAGTGTCACCTTGGACTTAAAAATATAAATGATTATATTTTGGACATAAAAATATAAGGATTATATTCCTGACTATGTTATTATAAAGTAGGTTTATTTTTATAAAACATAGATATTTCTAAGACGTTAAGGAATACCGAGCAGTTGGACTCATAATTAAGTGTACATATTTTTAGATCTCATTTATAATAACTTGAAATATTTATTTTAAGTTATCACAACCCGGTAATATTTAAGGACTTAAATATTAGTTTTCGTATTGTATTTTCTTGTCGGAATACTTACATATATTATATATTACGTTAATTCCGGACTTTGGAACTAGAAATATGAGGTATTATATTTTGGACTTACACGATATTAAACATATATATTGCGACAATTATATTTTCCTAAGAGTGTCGACAACACTTCACATAAATATCTCGTTTTAATACTTTATTGCTTAAATATGATTTTCTAAATATAATTTAGAAAAACTTGAGATATCATAAACCTAATAATATTTAAGGGAGTTAAATATTATTTATAATAACGAATCATTTGTCAGATACTTGGGTATTTAAAACGACTTATAGCGGTAGAGCCGACGACTAAATTTCTAAAAAGTTTATAAAGACTTATATTTTTGAATTTTGAGAATATTGAAACAATATTCATTCCGTTTAACACTAGTTGTTTTCAAGAGAACGATCTATATCGCGTGCCTATCACGTAGTTGAAAATATACATATCTACGAACGTTTATATAATAAACGTGCCCTATTATTTACAAATGTTCAAGACTTGATTTAAATATATATGTTGTTAGAACACAATGTAAATGTAAAGGAAAACAGTCAAGTATTAGAAGAAAAGACAAGATATATCCTCAAAAAAAGAAATGATATGAAAATCTGTACAGAATACAGATTTCTGTATTCATACAGAACTACTCCGGAATTTCCGAAGTAGTTATGTACAGACCAAATTCAACAAAAATCCTCATTTCTGTAGAAGACTTCTAATGGGAAGCATCAACAGTCTTCAAAGAAGAGTCTTGAAGGAGTTCTGGACTATCAGAAGATAAACATTACAAGAAGAACAAATTCTGCCTTTGTGTAAAGAACAAGTAAAGTGAATACCAACTTGGAATTAACACGAAAGTAGTTGAAGACAGTTGAAAAGAGATAAATTGAATATCCTCAATTTATCTCTATATACTCTGACATACTCTAAATTCAACAGTCCTCAACCACCTTATCCACTTACTACTTGCCACTACCTCCTATAAATAGCAAGCAGACTTCACCAAAGAAAGTAAGACAACAAGCACACATTTCGATATCTTCTCAAAGAAATTACAACTTACTCCCATAGAAAAGTTACTTCTGTTGATACATTGTTATACTATAAACTCGTGTAAACCATTATTTACATTTGAAATATACAGAAAAACCCTTTTTATTAATTGTTGTCTTCCAATTTTATTTACTTTCCGTATTTTGTTTATCTTGTTAAAATCAAATTGTACCAACATTGTTAAAGAGCCCCTCACGAGACCTAACAATTGGTATCAGAGCAGATTGAATAATCAATATTCAAAGATCCTGCTCTTTAACACCTTCTCCTTAACACTCCCTCAAAAATGTCTTCTATCTGGAACAATGGAAAATCACTTGGCTCATTGGCAAAAGGAAAATTGGACATATATAATCCTACCTATTCACGATTGGCGGATAATAATCTCAAGTAATTTTTTGGCCAAAAATAATCCTACCTTTACACCCTGTTATTTTTAATAATCTTTTCCGTAAAAAAACTAACATTGTTAGTGTGGAGGACCAATTATGTCATTTGCTAAACTTCTTTATATTTAACAAACCCCGAGGACCAAAGTTGTCATTTTTAAAACTTAATTTAATAATATCCCCCAACACCCCTTCTTTTCCATTCGACCTAACCAACCACCGCCGAAAATAACACAGCCGCCGGAAATCACCACCCTTCGCGGTGGTCTCTTGGTGGTGGGCCGCTAACCGGTAATTACACTTCTCGCATCCACAATAACTATAGCCACCACCATCATCAACCAATTGCCACCACCCTCCACCGCAGTCCCAGCGGTTCACCACCATCATCGCCATCACCCGTCCAACACCATCATACAAACTTTATCTTCATCAAAACATCATCAATTATCATAAACACATCATCAAAATTAAATCAGAAGTTTAAAAGGGGTTAAACACCCAGAAATTCAAGCTAAACCGTACCCTAATCGGGTTTCTTACCAATGAATCGGAGTAGGTTTACGGTTGTGATTGGCAACGAGCCCAAGGCCGCCGCTGCTTCTATAATGTCACAAGACCACCACCATCACTACGCTGGCCCTCGTCGCCTGTGATTGGAGTCAAGCCGGAAAAAGAAGAAAGGTCACATAGGCTTGAATCGGGGAGGGAGAGATGGATGTGAAGGTCGTGTGAGCGGGTGGTTGTTTTGAGCGGAAACAACTGTGACCCAGATTCCGACGATAAGGATTCATCACCATATTGATTTTGCATACGTCTTCTACTCCCTCTATCCGGAGATTCAGCCCCGTGTTTATCCGATTACGCTCAGCGGGACCTAACCTTCTAAGCCGTGAGATCGGCGACCCTTAGATGCGATTCCGGTAATTCAGGCGACCCTTAGTTGCGACGAGGGGAAGAAGACGAACGGGAGGAGGGATTTGGTTTTATTTTAATAAATCAAGTTTATATAAATGACATTATGTACCCTTCAAGTTTATATAAATAAAACAAGTTTGGATAATGACATTATAGTCCTCCACACTAACGGTGTTAGTTTTTTAACGGAAAAGATTATTAGAAATAACAGGGTGTAAAGGAAGGATCGTTTTTGGCCAAAAAATTACTTGGGATTATTATCCGCCAATCGTGAATAGGTAGGATTATATATGTCCAATTTTCCTTTTCCTTGGCAAAACCCCCTATTTCTAGTAGTGGGAGGAATATCCACAATGGAAAATCAGAATTACCAACTTCCTAAAAGAAGTTGATAGCTTCCTGAGATAAAGAAAACTGAAACCTCAGCTAGTGTTCCTGCTCGCACCATCCCCGAAGAAAGAAAATGGTGGAGTGAGGAGGACAAGACCAAAGAAATTAATGAGGACAGAGCCAAGACAGTCCTCATTATGCCTCTTTCCCATGAGATATTTTGTCAAGTTGACGGCAATACCTCAGCTAATGGCATATGGGATGCCCTTGAGAAACTCTTTGATGGGGGGGGGGGGGATCAAATGAAAAGAAACAAAAGAACTAAAGCACTAAACGAATGAGAATCTTTCAAGTCACTCCCAAGCGAGTCACTCTTAAACACTTACAATCGTTTTGCCACAATAATTAACAATCTAAGGAAGTTCAACGTTTCTAAATCTAATGAGGAAACAAATATAAAATTTATCAAAAGTCTTCCTCATGAATGGAGAATTATAACCATGACTCTTCAATCAACTTTGGATTTAAAAGAAAAAAGGCTAAATGATCTCTTCTGTATTCTAGACTCTCAAGAGTATGAAATGCTGGACATCTCCAAATCCAAAGTCGACCCACTGGCTCTTTACTCTGGAAAGAGGAAAAGAAATACTAAACAAGAACCAAACCACTCAAAGAGAAAAGAATTAAGTGACTAAGAAATTGAGTATTCTGAAAGTGACACATAAAATGAGTCATTTGAAAAATCACTGGCGTTACCGACCAAACAATTTGGAAGATAAAAAAGAATCCTTATTGGTCAACCAGAAATAATTTCTCAAAAAATGAAGAAAGCAAGAAACAAACATCTGAATATAACAAACCTGAAATTGACAAGAGTGAGATAAAGTGCTTCAAATGTGGAATAATTGGCCACTATACCTCAGAATACAAGAATAAGAAACTCAAAGATGGAGCATACTATAAAAGGAAGTATGAACAGGCCATGCAGAAACAAAAAAACATTAATGGCTGAAGTTGAAAACTGGGACTCAGATTCATCATCTGATGAAGAATGCCATTCAAACAGATGTCTCGTGGCCAATGATGAATCTCTCTCGACTGATCTCTCTGAAACTTCACATGAAAAACAAGTAAGCTCCTCTCATACTGATCTAATTTTTCAATTCAACAACATGTCAATAAATTACAAATTTCTTCAAGAAAACTCTGAAGGAAACAAACTTTTAAATGAAAACAAGTTTAAAACTTTTGAAGAAGAAATCAGCTCTCTCCTATCTGAACTTCATCAACTAAAAGGAGACAGGGAAAAAGAATTGTTAAGATTAAGATAACTAGAAACACAGAACTTGAGCAACAAGACCAAAATTGATCACTATGAGACTGAACGTGCAACTTTGTATCAAAGGTTGCACATAGAAACAAAGAAAATAAATGGTCTCATAAGTGCTCATGATCAACTTGAAAATATGACAAACACACCAAGGAATTATGGTCAGGGGATTGGGTATATTCAAGAGACTAAAAGTTTCAAGACTGTCTTTGTAAAAAGCAGCATTCAAAACAACTCACAACTGGACAACAATGAAAAAAAAAACAAAAATCCAGTTTCTGAAACTCTGATTAAAAATCAATCCAACCCCGATGACTCTAACAAATCTAAATCTGAGTCAACCAGTTCCTCCAGTTAAAATTTTGAAAATTTTGGAGAAAATACCATATACAAAACTGCATGTGTACTGAAATGGTAAAACTGATTGGAAAACATTACAGCATGAAAAGTATATACTCTACAAACTCTAACACCTCCTTGAATGTTTCTTCCAAATCTGTACAAAATCAAAAGAAAAAGGAATCCACAGAAATAATGAACAAAAAATCCAAAAATAAATGGGTTCCAAAAACCAGATAACTTTAAAAAGGGGGGGGGGGGTGTTAAACAGACACACTTCAGAATTTCTGAGATACATCTGTATCAACTAAATGATTCCCCTCCTTGCACCTATCAAGGGGGAGCACCTCTGTTTATTTATGTTTTCTTTCTTTTTGTTTAAACCTTTCTTTCCTTCTGTCTGTTTCCAAATAAAAATAAATGAATGAGACATGTGTCACTATCTGGATCCCTCTTCAAAAAGTTGACTTTCATTTCCCTCCTGAAAAGAAATGATGCCCATCAAATCACTCTTTTTAAATGACAATAAGCATATCAGGAAACAAATCTTTGTGAGTTAAGGCACCCAAAAGAGGTAATAATAACTCTAAATAGGAGAATGATGAAAATAAGAGTTAATTTACTCTCATAAACCTTCTCAACTACCTCTACCAGGGGTCTAATCAGCCGACAAAACGCAAAAGTCTCATTGACAAATCTCCAGACCTCTGAACTTTTCCTGATTACAAAGAGATGGATGTCACTCTCATATCTTCTTATCCCAATCCCCATCCAAACAAGTGCTCATCAAATATGGATCTTCAAGCACTTATAGATAGAAAAACATTCCAAATTCCACTCCACCTCACCCACAATATTTGTCTTCATACTTCTAACTACCAACATACATTCATCAATGATGAGGTTTTGCAAACCTGCTCCATTGGTATTGCTCTCACCCAGAACACTCCCTTCTATTTTGAATTTCTAAGGGAGTTCTGGGTCAATGCCAGGTCTGGCCCCAATCTACCTGGAAGCTCAATCAGAACTCGAGTGTACCATCTCTCCTTTGAAGCCAGTGAAGACTCCATCCGCTCTGCTCTCCATCTAAATGACAAAAATGGAGCCACTCACTTCAACAGGGCCCAAGTCATTCAAAAATTCACTGACATGGGGTATGCTGGAGATTTTTTTGAAGAACAAGCCAACAGATTCCACCCCCCTATCTGGCAATTCTTCTTCTCACAAATCCAACTCTACTTCTCCTCCCGTGTCAATAATCATCATCTTGCTAACCATAGCACCCAAATGGTCATGTATGCTCTGATTCAGGTACTGGACATGAACTTCTCTCACCATCTTCTGCAAAACATGAAACATAACTGCTACTTCCCTGTTGAAGAAAGAGTTCTTTTGTATCCCTGATTTGTGACAAGCATAATATTCCAGGCCAAGCAATGGGAGGGAATTACTCATGAATTTCAAACCCAACTCCTACCCTCTCAAAGGTATCTTGGACTTCAACTGACTGGTCTTCCAAATAATATAATAGAGGAAGAAGATGAGGGCTTGAGACCCATTTTTCACAACAACATTCCTCTCCAACTCGAAGCCAGAGCACATCCACATGTGCCCACCAGAATAATCCAACCCCTGTATTTGTAGAATTGCATGCACTCACTAAACTTAATGTTTAAATAGTTCTGTACTAGTGGTTTCTTCTGTGTGATAATTCTCGAAATGAAATCTTTTGGGAATATATCAAGAAAAACTCAAATTGTGTTTATTTAGATCATCATAGCCAAAAATTAAATTATTTATGTATCTTTCTTCTATTCTATTCAGAAAATAAAGCCATACAAAACCGCTTCGGAATTTCCGACGTAGTTCTGTACAGAAGTTGCAGTGTCAGTATGAAACAAAAAGGGAGGGAAAACTTTTTGACACACACACAAAGGGGTTTGAAGGAAGGGAAAGAAGGATGAAAAAGAAGGGAACAATAATTCCTACTGTGGTTGTTAAGAAGACATTTGATCTCTGCTGGAAAAATCACCTCAAAATTTAGGGATTAAAATTAATCTTTCACCAAGATTACCAGTAATCCCAAACGATAATGAGGATGATAAAAACTCCCAATGAATGAAAATGGTAACTTTTCCAGTAACAAGGAAATCAGTGATCCAACGGATATCCGTTTCACCACCTAGTCAATCCAATCGATTAAAAAGAGCTGTTAAAACACTTGAATCTCTCGCCAAGCATAAAATCCTCACTCACTTTCTAAATTATACACTGTTCCTAAAATCATCATCTTCACCAAGCAGAGCATCTCTTAGAACAATCAAAATGGCCTCATCTTCTCAAAACTCCCCTTTCAAAACCTTTAACATCGAGCCAAACAATATGCGAGCAAACCTAAACCCATTGGTGTATTCCAGCGACGTATAAATCGTCTTTGAAGCCCTAAGATTTTCACCTCTCAGGGCAACTCTCACTGAAGATGAAGAAATCACCAAATAGATCCTTATGAATGTCTGGTCAACCATCAAAGTAAAAACAGAGACCGTGAACAAGAAGGAATGGATTGAAGCACTATTTGAGAATGAAGATCGATCTAAACTATGCTACGGTTACAGAAGAAGACTTCAGACAAGCTATCGATCTCAAGAAACCTGAAGATCCTACACGACCCCCAAATAAAGAAGAAATTCTTAAAATCATCAATTCTCTGAACCAAGGGGCAAGCTTTACCACAGTCTCAGGAATAAACATCAATCAACTAAAGAGAAAGTGGAAGCTGATGATGCACACCCTCATCTACAGCCTGACTGTAAAAGTTGGCTAATCAGATCTGGCTAGTGAATCTGTATACTCCATAATGGTTGCTCTAATTATAAATAAAAGAGTAGACAATGGGGAAATACTCTGGAGAAATTTGATAAAAAGAATTGAAGACAAACACAAGGAAAAGAAAGAAACTGCTCACATTCCATTTATAAGATTCCTTTCCCTACTTATCTTCAATAAGTGTCAGGAAGAATCAATAGCTATGACAAGAGCCAAACACAACTCAACCATTCTGATAATCCTGAAGAAATTTGAATCAGGTACAATCCATTCTATATCCTCTATACCCTCCTCCTTGCTATCATATATACCAGATGAATCCCCAATTCTGATAAAATACAAAGAAGGGATAGAACTAGAGGAGCATAACCCATCTGAGCCAGAACAACCAATCCCCAAACACAGCCCACAAACATCCCATTTTATGAATCAGTCAATCTAAACAGAAACTGACCAGACTCTCCCACATCCAACTCCTCCATCCCAGCCTACAAAGATTTCAACTTCAGTCCACCAAACTCACCACCTCACATCCATATTTCCGAAATAGCCACCAAGCCCAGCCTGTTTGATGACTCTGAAAGTCATCAACAAGCACCAACAAGTGGAGACTCAATGAGTCAAGGAAGAATGGAAAGAATCCACAGGGATTGGTTCCCTAAGGATTCGACACTTGGATGTTATGAAAAGTACATTCAAACAACACACGAGTCTGAATCATCTAAGATGAAGACAATGAATGTGGAAGACCTGGGAACACTAGATATCTCTGGTTCTCTAGGCACTAACAAAACTCTCAACAGAGAATTTATTAGTAAAACAACTGGACATGTGTTATCCACTAATGTGTTAGAAGGAGAAAGATCACCTGTTGACCTCTCTCCAAATTTACCCAGTGCCCTACATAAAACTGATCTCTTAAATTTTTCTCAAACAATTAAAGAGAAAATATTTAATTTTAAAAGAGATTAGAAAATTGACCTTCATGAACTAGGAAAACTCAATTCCTCAAACTTAGAAAAGCTCATGAAAGTGGAATTAACACAGCTCAAAGCACCAATTAATTAAATAATCTAGCAGATTAGCTAAAGACTTGGAAAGAAGAACTAAGAGAAGAGGCAAACCAGATATCAAAAGATATCAACAGAAGCCTCCAAAAGCTGCCATCTGTAGACACAAGTGCTAATGAATCAATGCTCAAGAACCTGTCTACAGAACTAATGAACAAGAAATGACTCTGGAAGAAATAGGCAGAAATCAAACAAAGGAGGCACATGAGGTAATAAAGATGGTCAGAAGCAACCTGATAAGAAATCAAATGACTTCAGTAAATCTGGAAATCAAACACTCTTTCCAAAAAGATCAGATGAGAGAAATTGAAAGAGAGTGGAACATAAGATAAAAGGAACAGGTGATAAAAGGAAACAAGTCGCAATCTCTGTTCAACCTCCAACAAAGAAGACAAAATTTTAAAGTGAGGACCCAAGTGAACAAGAAGAGGAGGAATAACAACTAAACAGGAAAAATTCAAAGAAATGCAGACCTCCACCTCAAACTTATGAAGTATGCCTCCACCTCCTCCTCTCTCTTCCCCTAAATCACCATAAAAAACAGCCAAGAAAACAAATACTTCTTAACCCATCTCCATCGAAATAACAAAGAAAACCCCAACAAAGCATACTCAAAAGCAATCATCTTCATTAGCTGGATCTTTCATATCTAGATCCGCTTTTGAAGATGATTACACTGAAAAACAGATGATGCAAAAAGTTATCTTGGAAGAAGTTAGAAAGCTGCAAGAGAGACTACTCAAGAAAGAAGAAGATAGACATTCAATGAGTCCTCTCTCTAGAAAGGCATTTAACAAGACCACCGGAAATCCTGTTGATGAAGATCCAACGTACATAATGCCTATGATCACTGAGTTCATAATGATCAAAGCCCAATCAATAACAAAACACCTATGGGTAGATCACTTCAACTGATACAAAGTCAAGACACATGATGAAAGCATAAAAGAATTCACTAACAAAGATCTGGAGCAATCAAACCCAATTAAGTTGATTTCATTCATAAGGTACTTTTCAAATCAACCCTAAAAAATTGAAAGGGTAAGCAATGCCTTGTATCAAGGAATTGAAGCTGGAAAAAGAACGTTCAGAAGACCAGCACAAGTGGATGTTGAATTGGAAAAAGACTCTGACATCCCTCTACATTTTCTAACAAAGCCAAATGAAGACACCCCTCCTGGAATCTCTTGTAGAGGATCTGGAATAGCATTTCTCGGCCAAGTTCCCGGCTGAAGAAAGAAGATTCTTCAGGCTGAAAGAAAAACAGATGTACACAAATCTGGCCTTGGATTTCTTCTTATTTATCTTAGAGAAATGTAGAAAAAACAACAGTAGAGCGAAGGAAGCCATCAAAAGAGAAATTGAAGCGTTAATGAAAGAAAGAACAGTCTTTCGAACCCTGCAGGAAGAATGGACTAAAGATAACTACTTTGAAATTAACTCACTCAGTGGTAGGGCAAGGGTTAGAAAAGACTTGTAAAACTTTAATTACTATTTCTGTAGAATGATCAATGAGAATGATCTATGCACCTTTACTTTCTCCTTTTATTAATTTTTTTTTTCAAATACTTAGGGGGAGATTGTTAGAACACAATGAAAATGATAAGGAAAACAGTCAAGTATTAGAAGAAAAGACAAGATATAACCTCAAAAGAGAAATGATATGAAAATCTGTACGGAATACATATTTCTGTATTCATACAGAAGTACTCCGGAATTTCCGAAGTAGTTTTATGCAGACTAAATTCTACAGAAATCCTCATTTCTGTAGAAGGCTTCTAATGGGAAGCATCAACAGTCTTCAAAGAAGAGTCTTGAAGGAGTTCTAGACTCTCAGAAGATATACATTACGAGAAGAACAAATTCTGCCTTTGTGTGAAGAACAAGTAAAGTGAATACCAACTTGGCATTTAACATGAAAGTAGTTGAAGACAGTTGAGAAGAGATAAATTGAATATCCTCAATTTATCTCTATATACTCTTACATACTCCAAATTCAACCGTCCTCAACCACCTTATCTACTTACTACTTGCCACTACTTCCTATAAATAGCAAGCAGACTTCACCAAAGAAAGTAAGACAACAAGCATACATTTCGATATCTTCTCAAAGAAATTACAACTTACTCCCATAGAAAAGTTATATTTGTTGATACATTGTTATACTATAAACTCGTGTAAACCATTATTTACATTTGAGATATACGAAAAACCCTTTTTATGAATTGCTGTCTTCCAATTTGATTTACTTTCCGCAACTTGTTTATCTTGTTTAAATCAAATTGTACCAACATTGTTAAAGAGCCCCTCACGGGACCCAAGATATTTTAATAACTTTTAGTAATTAAATTCATTTCAATCATTTCTATAAGTTTAATATTTATTTGTATAAATATTTCTATGACTTATATATAATTATTTGTCTATAATTATAAACTCGAACTTAAATATATAATGAGAACTTCGAATAATAAAAATACTTTATTATTTGTCTCAATATTCAAAACTTGATTGAATATATATTTTCTTAACCTTAAATAGTTATTTGATTTATAATTTAAGTCTAAAAGTTATATATTTATTTGAATATAAATATAAATACCAACCTAAATATTTATTTGAACAATAAATATTTCAAACGGGTTTTCCAACAAATACAAACGGGAACGTTATGTCAAGACTTGACCAGGACCACTTGTGTAACTAATCGTTACTCAATTGAACCATGACTTTAAAACTGTCTTATTATTTATTATTAGGACACTGTTTATTTACTACATCCAGCGCGATATAGCTATCATCATCACCTTGATCAGGTGAGATTCACGGCCCCTTTTCCTTTACTGTTTTAACTATGGGGGAGAAATACATGAAACATTAAACTTGATACATTCTTTTTGATTTACACAATGTCCCTTTCTTTTAAATTACTTTTAAATACTTTGGGGAAAAATCATAAAACATACAAACACAACTTTACATAATTATTGGATCTATAATTATTTCTACAAGTTATATATTTATTTGACTAGAAATATAATCACACACCTAAACATTCTACTTGATATTATGGCAAACTGTACAGACGTATGATTACGTGTTATTTTCCTATCCTAAACAAAAGTGCAATTCGTTACATAACGTCTTGCAAACTAAAACCCCACTATTAATTAAATTCGATTAGTTCTAGTGCAAAACGATAACTAGTGAATAGATCTATTTGAGTTGATGCCCCTGCCCTAATTGGTCGCTCCAATTCTGACTCCGCGGTAATAGTCACGGGGTACATGTCAATTATTCTGGTCTATTTGGTATTCACAGGATAGAATGTCATGAGTGGGTAAACAGTTAGTGTTCGAATTTGAGGTTCATGTGAGATCATTAAAGCACGGTAAGCCAGCAAATAATATCATGTATGTCTTAAACTGTGCATAACTTGACTTGCACAAGTCCTTCATCATACCGTGTATTACTTGACTTGCACAAGTCCTTCATCAAACCGTGCAAACTTGGCTTGCACAAGTCTTTCATTCAACTGTGTAAAACTTAACTTTCCTGAGTCTATTTACTTAAGACCGTTATAATATTTTGTATGCTATAAGAAGCTTACAAATTTACTTGTAAGAGTCTTAAACCTGTGAACTCACCAATATTATGTTAACCTTTTGCACTCATGTATTTCTCAGGTAACCAAGCCAAACTGTATGCAAAAAGGACGTCAAACCTTAGGGCCTCTATCTTGGAGTAATAGTCTCATTCATTATCATAAAATAACTTATGAAACACTTACCTTTTAATTATTAATCCTTGGTTGAAACGATTTCAACACTTAACTATTTTATCATATTTCATATCTTATTATTCTTGAATAATTTTCATTTCAGTATTGTAAAACAATGTCGTCTTATATATTTCCGCTGCAACTTTGATGACATACTTGGTTTTTCAAACATATATTAATCAGATAGAGGTCGTTATATGTATCCACGACTATGATCTCATGACGTCACACGCCTCCGTTATTGAAAGTTTAGGGTGTGACATATCTCAAAGAGAAGATGGGATTATACTTAAGCAATCTGCATATGCAAATAAAATGATAAAATTGGCAGGATTGGAAGAGTGTAATGACACTAAAATTCCCATGGAACCAGGACTAAAATTGAACAAAGAAGAGGGTGGAAAGGATGTGGAAGCTTCAGGCTACATAAAATTAGTAGGCTCCTTAAGGTATCTGACTCAAACTAGACCAGATTGATGTTTTGCTATGGGATATGTGAGCAGGTTTATGCACCAACCTAAGGAAGCACATTTTAAAGGAGTTAAACATATCATAAGATATGTAAAAGTAACAGTGCATTATAGTTTGATGTATAAATCAGGAAAAAGGATGTGACTTGATTGGATATAGTGATAGTAATAATCTAATGAGCACTGAAGATGGTAAAAGTACTTTAGGTGATGTGTTTTACTACAATAATTCAACAATATCCTGGCATTCTCAAAAGCACAAAATTGTTGCATTGTCAAGTTGTGAGGCTGAATTTATGGCTGCAACAGCAGCAGCATGTTAGGCTGTGTGGTTGTCTAGGTTGTTAGCTGAATTAAAAGGAAGGAAATAATAGAAAGTTAAGTTGTTTGTGGATAACAAGTCAGCTATAGCACTGATGAAAAATGCAGTTTTTCATGGAAGGTATAAACACATAAATTTGAGGTTTCACTTTATCAGGGAATGCATTGAAAGAGGGCAAATTGTAGTGGAATTTCTGAGTGGTAATATGTAAAGAGCTGATGTAATGACCAAAGCTCTAGCAAGAAATAAATTTACAGAAATGAGACTCCTACTTGGAGTAGAAGAGCACACTTGAGTTCATGTCAGGAGTAATGGTTTGGCACATTAGTACAGTTAAATCCATTGGATCACTGCTGTGCAATGATGTTGGATTGTTGCTGCTTGGAATTTAGTGTTCATAGATTGTGAAGGGTTGGAATTATGATCAGAATTAGGGAGGAGTATGTTGGAATTAATATGACAAGTTAATTCTAATTTTTGTAATTCTTATTATAGTACAGGGGCTCATTGTGTAAATATAAGTAGTGTAGCTTTTGTTATTGTTTGCTAATCTTTTCCCAAATTGTAATCATCAATAAGATCTATGATTCTCTTCATACATGATCTTGACTTCATCTTATAAACTTCAGTTCTTCCACTTCATCTGGACACACTTCCACTAGAATAATCCATCGATATGAAGGATGGCATTCTGATTCACTTGGCTATTATTCCAAGCCCACTCAAGTGTATGTCTCACAATATAACTTTTTATTTATATATTTTGAAGTATAACCTTTTATATGATGTTTTTTTCATTTGCAAGATGTCAAAACGTACATGAAGACATAAAAAGTTTTAAAATACCCATATTCTTTGCAGGCTGTAGCGTTGACTCTTCGTAAGGTTCCTCAATGCAACAATTTGTGCACTAATGATTATATTCTTTAGTGAGTATATGAAATCTGGAAACATTATTATTCAGACTTTTATTAAAAACTACAAAGCAACTCGACTTAAATTTACAGGTTTCAATGAGTGCATATCAATGTGGCTATGCAGACATATTAAAATTGATAAATGTTTCTTCGTATATTTTTCCATTTTGTAAAATTATTTTATAGGAGCGTTACAAGGACTTGAGCTCCATGTCGCATTCTTCCCCACACTGATTTGCAATGGCAGTACCATGACAATTTTTAGCTGTTTATTTTTGTTTTATTATATATATATTTAATTCTTCTACAACTATGTTTCCTATTTTATAGGGAGTATGTGAGCTTGATGAATCCATTTTCAAAATTATCATGCGAGTTGGGAGCTCAGCTAGAGGTCTTAGATGGTCCTTCATTTCCAAAGAGGCTTATGTGGATTGGGGGGTCGGCTGGAAGTCTTACATGAGCCGCTATTTGGTGTATACTTTAGTTGCTGTAGACTGGATACATTATACGAAGACATGATATACATCAGTTATGACACCAATAATTTTTAAATCATATGATTAAGTTACTTAAAAGTAACTAATGTAATTTATATCAAGCTATCGTGGAAGCTTGGACATTTAGTACATCTCGGGCCATGGCGGAATGAATGGAAACTTGTGTTTGATGTTCTTTCCACCAAACCAAAGTATCAAAGTTTTCAAACTCATCGGTGTTTAGAAGTTGAAGAAAATCCATCCCTTTGTATCTCCCAACTTCACTACTCGGGGTGCTACTTTTGGCCCGTTTACTACTCACATTTCTTAACGTGTTAAAAAAGTTTCAGCTTTTGTTAGTTTTTGAAGTACTAGTCGATGCCGAACTCATAGATTCATGTATATTGCTTAAGTTAAAAGCATTTGTGATATCATCAATTATGACTTCGACACCTGACGCATTGAAAAAAGGGGTCAAAGCAAGGGCACAAGTGAAGACGGTCGATAAATCCTCAAAATATTTTTTAAACGTTTCCTTCATCGGACCAAACATGTTTTCAAAAACCTCACTTTCGAATTCAAAGTCATTTAGTTTTTCACACAAAAAACAATTGGTGCAGTACAAAGTTACTCGTGGGACAGTAAACTCCGGATAAATATGTAGTGGCGGTTTTAAAAGTTTCAAGCAAATTGGTTAATTTTTTAATAGCTTCCCACCCCAAAGTAGGAAATGTATCAACAAGACCCGCTTGAGCAAGTCCGTCATGAAACATTTCTAAAGAAGGTTTTTTACCCAACAGCACAATCCAACATTTTTCATGTCGAGTTCCACCTAGTTGGAACATCCCAATTTGGTCCTAAATAGAGCGAACCCGTATCGAGACAAAAACGATGATAATCGGTATATCGTTTCTTTCCACTATTAAAAACAACTTTTAGCATTTCTTGAAAATAATCCTGTATAGTTTTAATGCCTTCAACGGTTAACCCGTCTTGCACAACCAAGGTAATGATATGTGCGCCACAACGGGTATGAAAAAACACACCGTTACAAATCGTTTGGTATTTTAGTTTTAGTATTTGAACTGCACTTGTGTTGTTCGAAGCGTTATCAAAAGAGACTGAATTTTTTTTCCTTCAAGATTAAAATATTGAATAACACTATCCAAAATATACAACAAGTTTTCACCGTCATGCGGATAATCAAACCTTTCAAAAGCTATGGTTAGTTTCATCATTTGCCACGTATCCGGTTTAACCCAATGTGCAGTAACTAAGTGTACGAATCGGGTGAACCATATGGAGCCAACCAAACATCGGTTGCTAAGTTAACTTCGGTATTTAAATTTTAAAAACCCAAACTAATTGTTTTTTTGCTTGCTTCCATCTTTTTACACAATCTTTAACAAGAGATTTTGTGACGCCCACTCCTAGACTTGGCACCGGGAGAGGTAACTAATCGGATTTACTCATAAACACATGGTACAACAGAGATAACTAAGCAGCGGAAAATAAAAACCTTTTGTGACATCCGAGAATTTCAAGGTTTACTTCCGTTAGACAATTCCGTTAGTTACGTTATAAGTGTTAACTTAGTAACTAATGCATAACTAGGCCGAATACGTCCATGTCCTTTGGTTGATCACCGAACCCGTCCATATGTGTTATGTGTTTAACTATTTATTGTCATTATGTGCAATGAGATTTAAATACATGATTTAGTATTGTGAATAGCATGACAATTTATGAATCGTGTTTATCTTGCTTAGAATGTGAAATTGACCACTTTTGGTAACCAGCGAAACTACCGGGCGAAACTATAGTGTCGCCCGGCAGTCTATTGGCTCACTCGTGATCAGAGCCAGTTTCGCCTGGCCAGCGAAACTGCCAGCGAAACTAGCCTCTGATATAAATAATCTTAATAAACCCTAGCTCTCCTATTTGCCTCATTTCACACAAAAACACACACACTCTCCTGAAACTTCTGGACCAGCTGATTCCAACCAAGAACCATCAAGAATCAGCCATCACCCCGAGTTGTGAAGATCATCCATCGATCCTAGAATCAACCGTGAGTCCCAAAACTATGTTTCTTGCTTTTCTATGTGTTTTCTTCTTAAAGCATGACCAAACCTTCATAGAATCACTTGATCTTCTGATATGTTGTTTAGGGATGCTAGAACTACCATAAAGTTGATAACTTTACGTGTGAAACTGATCCATGATAAAGATTTATGCTATTTAGGTCATTTTAGGATTTTAAATGTATTTTGGTGATTTGATGATGAAAATGCATGTTTAAGGTGTTAAAGCTTACTGATTTATGTTGGTAAATGGTTATGTATGCTAGATAATGAATTACATGTAATATGGAAGCTGTTAGATTGATTTTTAGGCTGATTTATGTGTTTTTCGCGACCAGCGAAACTGTCATGTTCTCTGGGCGAAACTGTCCAGCGAAATTATGCATATCTTCAACCAGCGACACTATGGAGCGAAACTGTAGTGTCGCCGGGTAAACCAACCAGACCTGTTCGGACGAAACTACCGAGCGAAATTCCCTGAACGAAAGTTCAAACCAGTTTCGGGCGAAACTAGGCTAGCGAAACTGTGCCAACAGTTTCGAGCGAAACTAGCCTAGCGAAACTGTGTCATCGGGTATTGCCTAGCGAAAGTGCTGCCCGTGCACACAGCGAAACTGCCTAGCGAAACTGCTAGCGAAACTGAGACCAGAATCCAAACTTGTGCAATTTGCTTGAATGTTATGCCATGACTTACATGATTATGCTATGATGATACATGCTTTGATTTCTGATGTATATGAACCCTTGTTTATGATCAACCATCGGTGTCGTGTGTCGTTATGTCGAGTCATAGTTTCAACGTGCTATGTTATGGGCCATAGTGACGTTAAGTAAAGATTAGACACCAAACTAATACTTAAGACCTAAACGTGTTCATAGGTCTTCGTTAAGCAAAACTTGGATTATATAACAAGTGTAGCAGTGCAACCAAAGGTGAGTGTCACTAACCCGTTTACTGTGAGCCCGTTTGGGACACACTGAATAACTTAATGGAAAACAATGCTGACAACTTTACGAGTGCTATGCACTACTTGATGAAACTGAAAACTTAGAATGCTATGCATCTACTTGATGAACTTGAAGTGTTTTATGGGAAACACTTATGAAACTTAACAAACTATTTCTGAAACGAAAACCGTTTTAATATGGCTAGTGTAGGTTAAAGTCTAAACCACATGATATCACATGATTTCTAAGGATTGCCTTTTTAACTGAAAAAGTCCTCAACTTAATTGTGCCATTAATTGTAAAGCGAGGGGATGTTGGGTAGATCTACTGGAGTTTGACAAACTCCGCCTCGTGACACTGGAGGTGCACGGAGGTACAATATCAGCCTATCTGACCGTGTTACCGAGAGGACACGGGGGAGGCAAAGCCGCGATGACGAATGTCCGCAAAACAAAATGGCTGAAGGCTCTACCTCTACTATACTTAATCGTCAGCTTTTGTACGAACTTCCTTAGTGCATGGAAACAACGGATTAGCTACCCGCGATATCGGTTGAGCACTTTAATTATACAAGACTAGTACATACCTGATAACTTTGTTACGGACAATAACTTTACTAAATAACAAATGTTTATGAATTGACGTATATAACTGAGCATTGCTTTTCACAAACAAATATTACGTATGCATATGTTGACACGAATACGATTATGAGACCGGGCCAATGCATGACATGCCCACTGTGAACTCACCAACCGTTAGGTTGACACTTATGTGGTTTTCACTTTTGCAGATCATTGAAGAGTATCCACTGGAGGTTGGCATGGCACAAGAAGATATTTACTTTTATTAAACTAAATTTGGGAATTTGAATTCAAAACAAAGATTTGTAAAGCACGTGGTTAGTGCTAAGATACTTATGCCTTTATTCCGCTGCGTAACTTTTGAAACTGTTTTGAAATGAATGTTTTGGACTTTACTCTGATTCGTTTAGTATTTGTAACTAATGGTTGTGGTCCTGGTTTGCTCGCACCCCTTAACGGTATAAACTCCGTTAGTGGTTATTTGGGGGTGTGACAGATTGGTATCAGAGCCATAAGTTGCAGAGAACTGGAATCATTTTTGAAAAACGATTTGGAAACTGCAACTTGAAACCTTAGTTACAAACGAACAAACAAATTCCCAAAACAAAAATTTTTACGTGCCAACCTGGGATACTCGCTCTGCTGTGTAAGTAAATACTCCATATGTAGATATATATATATGTAGATATATATAGAGACCGTGTCTAAGTAGTCTAACGGAAAGGCCTTAGGAAGATTTCACACACGAATACGAAATGCGAACGATAAATATACGCACTACTCTGGGGAAAGCGACAACGAAACGATGCTACGCGCGACGTCCTGATTTCTGCTACGATGACTACGCCGACGGTGACTTTTATGGGGAAGCCGACTTTCGACGATAGTACTCACGACTTACGACGTTCTCCGACGACGCCTCGATTGTGCACAAAATTTTTTTCTGGACTAATAGAGGGATAACGGGAAATTGCTAATATACATATTATGGGATATGTATAGAATATAATTGTTACTGAACACTGTCTACTTTCACAATCCAGAAAATGTCTGGAAGAGCGGGAAGGAATAACATCAACCTGACGCCTGCACAACTGCAAGCGATGATCAACGAGCATGTGCAAGCCGTCGTGGCCGCCGTGCAAGCTACAATTGCCGCGCATGGTAATTATTATGACCGGTTAAGGCACAAGGCGATATATATATTTTGACCTGTTTAAATTTGAAACCCGAACTATTAATTGCATCAGGAAACGTTCATCACTGCACATTTAAGACTTTCATGGACTGCAAGCCGATGACGTTTTCCGGCGAGGAAGGAGCGGTAGGACTCCTCAGGTGGATCGAGAAGTCTGAGAAGGTCTTCTCCATGTGTAACTGCCCGGCTGAGAACAAGGTGAAATTTGCGACTGGTACATTCGAAGGAGCTGCTCTCTCCTGGTGGAACGCTGAAATTAAAATGGTCGGGGTAAATGTGGCTAACAACATGGAATGGGAAGCATTTAAGGAACTGATCATGGAGGAGTATTGCCCTCGGGACCAAGTCAAGAAGCTAGAAGGAGAATTTCTGAACTCCAAGATGTCTGGGTCTGAAGTCGAAGAGTACACTGCGCGTTACCACGAGTACGCGGTACTGTGTCCGTCCATGGTTGATGCTGAATTCAAGCGCATTGAGCGTTATCTGGAGGGTCTCGTGCCCCAAATCAAGAGTTTGGTGACTGCCAGCAACCCAATAACTGTGCAACAAGCCATCCGTCTGGCTCACAAGTTAACTGATCAGGAAATTGAGAGGGGTACACTTCCTGCAAGAGTTTCTGAAAAGACTGCCTTGAGTGGCAAAAGAAAAGCTGATGGAGAAGCTCCTGAAAATTCAATGAACAATCAGAGTGTTGGAAACAACACGGGGAGATCGTTTAACTCCCAGGGTCAGAGTAAGAGGTCTGGAAACAACAGTGTTAACAATCACCAGTGCGGGAATGGTCAAGGTAACTACAAGGGTAACCTGCCCAGGTGCAACAAGTGCGGGAAGCATCACACCGGTACCTGCAGAAAAAGTTTGAACTGCGAAAGATGTGGCAAGAGGAGCCATGAAGCAAAAGACTGTTGGGCAATTCTTCCTGAGCAACAGAATCGCCAAAGGCACAACAACAACTATGGAAACAACCGGGGCAATGGAAACAACAATGGTCAGAACCGTAACAACAATGAAGCTCCCAGAGGAAATGGTAATGGGAACTGCTATGAATGTGGTGCTCAAGGCCACATAAAGAGGGATTGCCCGCAGTTGAGAAGACAGGGGAATGGTAATCAGGGAAACAATGGTGGAAATGGTAATGGCGGAGGTAATGCCAACGGGAATGGAAATGGCAGAGGAAGAGCTTTCGTCATGGGTCAAGGACAAGCTCGCAACGACGCCAACGTGATTAATGGTAAATTCATATTGAATGGTTTCTTTGCTACTGTATTGTTTGATTCTGGTGCTGAGAAAAGTTTTATTTCCACTAAATTTGCTAAGTTGATTAATGCTAAACCGGTTGCCTTAGACGCTAAATATGTGGTAGAACTAGCAAATGGTAAACTCCATGATACAACTCAGATAGTTAAGGACTGTAAGCTAGAACTAGCTGGCCATACATTAGGAATCGACCTTATGCCTTTTCCGATTGGTAGTTTTGACATTATAGTAGGAATGGATTGGTTATCTGAGAATCGAGCTGAAATCTTATGTAAAGAAAAAGTGGTTCGTATCCCACTCGAAGGAGGTAAAGTGTTAACGGTCCAAGGTGAAAAAGGTGGAACAGTAACTGGAATTATTTCGTTTCTCAAAGCTCAAAAGTGCCTTCGCAAAGGTCACTTCGCGATTCTTGCAAACGTCACCGATTCGACACTTCCTGAGCGCAGAATCGACGACTACCCGATAGTCCGCGACTTCCACGATGTATTTCCTGAAGATCTGCCTGGTTTGCCTCCATTTCGTCAAGTGGAGTTTGGGATCGACTTAACTCCTGGAGCCGCTCCGATTGCACGCGCACCTTACCGTTTGGCGGTAAGTGAACTCAACGAACTCTCCTCACAACTTCAAGAGCTACTCGACAAAGGATTTATCCGTCCCAGTTCGTCTCCGTGGGGAGCTCCGGTATTGTTTGTTAAGAAGAAGGATGGAACGTTCCGAATGTGTATCGACTACCGAGAGCTTAACAAAGTTACGATCAAGAATCGGTATCCACTTCCTCGAATCGACGATCTCTTCGATCAGCTACAAGGTTCAAGTTACTTCTCAAAGATTGATCTACGGTCTGGATATCACCAGCTTCGCGTTCGAGATGAGGATGTCCCCAAGACTGCTTTCAGAACTCGGTATGGTCACTACGAATTCCTGGTTATGCCGTTCGGGCTAACCAATGCACCGGCCGTATTTATGGATCTGATGAATCGAGTGTGCAAGCCGTACCTCGATAAGTTTGTGATAGTTTTCATTGATGATATTTTGATCTACTCCAAGACAAAGAAGGAACACGAGGAGCACCTGCGACTTATCTTGGAATTGCTCCGCAAGGAACAGCTTTACGCCAAGTTTTCGAAATGCGATTTTTGGATTCGCGAAGTCCAGTTTCTTGGACACATTGTTGATCAGAATGGAATTCATGTCGACCCAGCTAAAGTGGAAGCTATCAAGAATTGGCCTACCCCAAGAGCGCCGACCGAAATCCGACAATTTTTGGGACTTGCCGGATACTATCGAAGATTCATCAAGGGTTTCTCGCAGTTGGCTCAACCCTTAACGGCTTTAACGCACAAAGGAGTGCAATACAGATGGGGTGAAAAAGAAGAACGTGCGTTTCAAACTCTTAAAGATATGTTATGTTCAGCTCCAATTCTCGCGTTACCCGATGGAATTGACGACTTTGTGGTTTACTGTGATGCATCAATCCAAGGACTCGGTTGTGTGTTGATGCAACGGGACAAAGTGATTGCCTATGGGTCCAGGCAACTGAAGGACACTGAGAAGAATTATACAACGCATGATTTGGAAATGGGAGCCGTTGTTCATGCACTCAAGATTTGGAGACATTACCTCTACGGAACAAAGTGCACAATATTTACCGACCACAAAAGCTTACAGCACATCTTTGATCAGAAGGATCTCAACATGCGACAACGAAGATGGGTCGAGCTACTGAATGATTATGACTTAGCAATCAAATATCACCCGGGAAAAGCCAATGTTGTGGCTGATGCCTTAAGTCGGAAAGAATACGAAAAGCCTCGACGGGTACGAGCGCTGCAACTTACCATTCACACGGGATTGCCGGATCGGATCCGCGATGCCCAACAAGAAGCTCTAAAGGAAGAAAACTTCGCAGCTGAAGCACTGCGTGGTATAGACGGTAACTCTGAAGTTAGGTCCGACGGACTCAGGTATTATAATGACAGAATTTGGGTTCCTTTACTTGGAAATCTCCGAGAGCTCGTGATGGACGAGGCTCACAAATCAAGGTATTCGGTGCACCCTGGATCGGATAAAATGTACCAAGATTTGAAGAACTTGTATTGGTGGCCGAATATGAAAGCCGACATCGCGCGATATGTGGCTAAGTGTTTAACATGCTCAAGAGTGAAGATTGAATACCAAAAGCCTTCTGGGCTATTACAGCAACCAAAGATCCCAGAATGGAAATGGGAGGATATCTCAATGGATTTTGTAACGGGATTACCTCATCGATCGAATCGACCGGATGCGATTTGGGTTATCATTGATCGACTAACCAAATCTGCACATTTCATTCCAATGAGGGAAAGTGACAATATGGATAAGTTGACAAAACTATATATCGACCGAATTGTGGCACGTCATGGGGTGCCAAAGACTATTATCTCTGACAGAGATCCCCGATTCACTTCCCGATTATGGCAATCTATGCAAGAAGCACTGGGAACCAGACTTGATATGAGCACAGCCTATCACCCGCAGACCGATGGTCAGACGGAAAGAACTATTCAGACTTTAGAAGACATGCTCCGAGCTTGCGTTCTCGACTTCGGTAAAGACTGGGAAGCTCATCTTCCGTTGGTGGAGTTATCCTACAACAACAGTTATCATTCAAGTATCGGTGCAGCACTTTTGAAGCACTTTATGGCAGGAAATGTAGATCGCCCGTGTGTTGGGCCGAAACGGGTGAGAAGGGACTCACCGGACCAGAACTCATTCATGATACAACTGAACGGATTATTCAAATCAGAAAGCGGATAGCCGCAGCACGTGACAGACAAAAGAGCTATGCCGACAAACGCCGTAAACCTTTGAAGTTCGAGGTAGGCGACAAGGTACTATTGAAGGTATCTCCCTGGAAAGGTGTGATACGCTTCGGAAAGCGTGGAAAGCTAAATCCTCGCTATATCGGTCCATTTGAAATTATTGGGGAGGTAGGCCCGGTGGCCTACCGATTAAAACTCCCTGCTGAACTCGATGGAGTTCACAACGTGTTTCACGTCTCCAACCTAAAGAAATGTCTGGCAGAAGACACTAAAATAATTCCTTTGAAGGAATTGGAAATTGACGAACATCTGAGATTCATTGAGCAACCAGTGGAAATCATGGGACGCGAGGAGAAAACCCTCAAACGTAGCAAGATTCCAATCGTCAAGGTTCGATGGAACTCAATACGTGGACCAGAATATACTTGGGAACGAGAGGATCAGATGAAGAAGAAGTATCCTCACTTGTTCGAGCAAACGTCCACAGAAACTCAAGGTATGATTTAATTTTGGGGACCAAAATTCCTTTAACAGGAGGAGGATGTGGCAACCCTAAAACTTTTGCTTTCTTTCCCCAGCGACGACAGCCGAGGCTGCAAACGCTACGACGCAAGAATAATTTTTGGGACGAAAATTCCAATTACAAGGGGATGATGTGACATCCGAGAATTTCAAGGTTTACTTCCGTTAGACAATTCCGTTAGTTACGTTATAAGTGTTAACTTAGTAACTAATGCATAACTAGGCCGAATACGTCCACGTCCTTTGGTTGATCACCGAACCCGTCCATATGTGTTATGTGTTTAACTATTTATTGTCATTATGTGCAATGTGATTTAAATACATGATTTAGTATTGTGAAAAGCATGACAATTTATGAATTTTGTTTATCTTGCTTAGAATGTGAAATTGACCACTTTTGGTAACCAGCGAAACTACCGGGCGAAACTATAGTGTCGCCCGACAGTCTATTGGCTCACTCGTGATCAGAGCCAGTTTCGCCTGGCCAGCGAAACTGCCAGCGAAACTAGCCTCTGATATAAATAATCTTAATAAACCCTAGCTCTCCTATTTGCCTCATTTCACACAAAAACACACACACTCTCCTGAAACTTTGGACCAGCTGATTCCAACCAAGAACCATCAAGAATCAGCCATCACCCCGAGTTGTGAAGATCATCCATCGATCCTAGAATCAACCGTGAGTCCCAAAACTATGTTTCTTGCTTTTCTATGTGTTTTCTTCTTAAAGCATGACCAAACCTTCATAGAATCACTTGATCTTCTGATATGTTGTTTAGGGATGCTAGAACTACCATAAAGTTGATAACTTTACGTGTGAAACTGATCCATGATAAAGATTTATGCTATTTAGGTCATTTTAGGGTTTTAAATGTATTTTGGTGATTTGATGATGAAAATGCATGTTTAAGGTGTTAAAGCTTACTGATTTATGTTGGTAAATGGTTATGTATGCTAGATAATGAATTACATGTAATATGGAAGCTGTTAGATTGATTTTTAGGCTGATTTATGTGTTTTTCGCGACCAGCGAAACTGTCATGTTCTCTGGGCGAAACTGTCCAGCGAAATTATGCATATCTTCAACCAGCGACACTATGGAGCGAAACTGTAGTGTCGCCGGGTAAACCAACCAGACCTGTTCGGACGAAACTACCGAGCGAAATTCCCTGAACGAAAGTTCAAACCAGTTTCGGGCGAAACTAGGCTAGCGAAACTGTGCCAACAGTTTCGAGCGAAACTAGCCTAGCGAAACTGTGTCATCGGGTATTGCCTAGCGAAAGTGTTGCCCGTGCACACAGCGAAACTGCCTAGCGAAACTGCTAGCGAAACTGAGACCAGAATCCAAACTTGTGCAATTTGCTTGAATGTTATGCCATGACTTACATGATTATGCTATGATGATACATGCTTTGATTTCTGATGTATATGAACCCTTGTTTATGATCAACCATCGGTGTCGTGTGTCGTTATGTCGAGTCATAGTTTCAACGTGCTATGTTATGGGCCATAGTGACGTTAAGTAAAGATTAGACACCAAACTAATACTTAAGACCTAAACGTGTTCATAGGTCTTCGTTAAGCAAAACTTGGATTATATAACAAGTGTAGCAGTGCAACCAAAGGTGAGTGTCACTAACCCGTTTACTGTGAGCCCGTTTGGGACACACTGAATAACTTAATGGAAAACAATGCTGACAACTTTACGAGTGCTATGCACTACTTGATGAAACTGAAAACTTAGAATGCTATGCATCTACTTGATGAACTTGAAGTGTTTTATGGGAAACACTTGTGAAACTTAACAAACTATTTCTGAAACGAAAACCGTTTTAATATGGCTAGTGTAGGTTAAAGTCTAAACCACATGATATCACATGATTTCTAAGGATTGCCTTTTTAACTGAAAAAGTCCTCAACTTAATTGTGCCATTAATTGTAAAGCGAGGGGATGTTGGGTAGATCTACTGGAGTTTGACAAACTCCGCCTCGTGACACTGGAGGTGCACGGAGGTACAATATCAGCCTATCTGACCGTGATCCCGAGAGGACACGGGGGAGGCAAAGCCGCGATGACGAATGTCCGCAAAACAAAATGGCTGAAGGCTCTGCCTCTACTTTACTTAATCGTCAGCTTTGGTACGAACTTCCTTAGTGCATGGAAACAACGGATTAGCTACCCGCGATATCGGTTGAGCACTTTAATTATACAAGACTAGTACATACCTGATAACTTTGTTACGGACAATAACTTTACTAAATAACAAATGTTTATGAATTGACGTATATAACTGAGCATTGCTTTTCACAAACAAATATTACGTATGCATATGTTGACACGAATACGATTATGAGACCGGGCCAATGCATGACATGCCCACTGTGAACTCACCAACCGTTAGGTTGACACTTGTGTGGTTTTCACTTTTGCAGATCATTGAAGAGTATCCACTGGAGGTTGGCATGGCACAAGAAGATATTTACTTTTATTAAACTAAATTTGGGAATTTGAATTTAAAACAAAGATTTGTAAAGCACGTGGTTAGTGCTAAGATACTTATGCCTTTATTCCGCTGCGTAACTTTTGAAACTGTTTTGAAATGAATGTTTTGGACTTTACTCTGATTCGTTTAGTATTTGTAACTAATGGTTGTGGTCCTGGTTTGCTCGCACCCCTTAACGGTATAAACTCCGTTAGTGGTTATTTGGGGGTGTGACAGATTGGTATCAGAGCCATAAGTTGCAGAGAACTGGAATCATTTTTGAAAAACGATTTGGAAACTGCAACTTGAAACCTTAGTTACAAACGAACAAACAAATTCCCAAAACAAAAATTTTTACGTGCCAACCTGGGATACTCGCTCTGCTGTGTAAGTAAATACTCCATATGTAGATATATATATATGTAGATATATATAGAGACCGTGTCTAAGTAGTCTAACGGAAAGGCCTTAGGAAGATTTCACACACGAATACGAAATGCGAACGATAAATATACGCACTACTCTGGGGAAAGCGACAACGAAACGATGCTACGCGCGACGTCCTGATTTCTGCTACGATGACTACGCCGACGGTGACTTTTATGGGGAAGCCGACTTTTATGGGGAAGCCGACGGTACTTTTATTAAACTAAATTTGGGAATTTGAATTTGAATTTAAAACAAAGATTTGTAAAGCACGTGGTTAGTGCTAAGATACTTATGCCTTTATTCCGCTGCGTAACTTTTGAAACTGTTTTGAAATGAATGTTTTGGACTTTACTCTGATTCGTTTAGTATTTGTAACTAATGGTTGTGGTCCTGGTTTGCTCGCACCCCTTAACGGTATAAACTCCGTTAGTGGTTATTTGGGGGTGTGACACCTTTTATATGCCAAGTACAACAGCAATGAAGATAATACATACGATAACATCTAGATCATATCTAAGTCTATGCCAGTATACTACCGAGTCCTTCCTGATAGCTTGCCCACCTAGTCTGTCCTCACCAAAGCCCTTTCCTTGCTACCTTAAACATCGTCATCACCTGACATACATATATTTTTGGAAGGGTCAGCTTACGCTGCTGAGTTCTACGTCTTTCAAAAACGTTGTCTCGAAAGTTTATCCCAACACTTGGGCCTAACGGCCCCTTTCATCAAACATTTATCATAACAGAATTATACTGTAACTTTAAAACCATTATCCTTTAAACAATTATCAGGTATAAGACTCAACAACATTATACCAAAATATAACTTTTAAACATTTATCAGGTATAAGACCTAAGAAAATATAATATTTAAACATTTGTTAGGTATAAGACATAACAGAGTTATACCAAAACATTCATCCGTTTAACCATTTAACCGTTAATCATTTAACTGTTTAAGCATTCACTATTTAGCCATTTAACAAGTATAAACATAACAGTGTTATACCAAAACATAACCTTTAAATCATTATAAAAACCATTTAGTACTCAAAGTACTTTGGGTCTCCTAGACCCTCTCTTGTGCAAATAATCATTAGGTATAAAAGAGTTATATGAAATATTATAAGCAGTCATTATTTACTAAGCATTGTCTATTGGAACCACGTTAGTTCCTCAGGCAACCGTTGCCACCCAAATACCATTTCAATGATTAGAGTAACCGTCGCTGCCCCGGAGAACCGTCATTCCCCGCTTATAGTTGTACAACCACCATTTCCCTTTTCACAAGACACTATTTGCTTAGATTAAAACATTTTCAACCTTTTAAACTTTTTCAAAAGTCCATTTAAATAACATTTGTATTTGGACTCATAACCTTTTCAACACTAGTCCATCACCCGTATATGGAAATAAGCGTTTTATAAATATAATGTTATTGGTCTTGTTAAACTTCAGTGAAACCTATACTAGACTAAATCTATAACATTTCCTATTGTATTACGGGTGTTTATATATATAGGAAGTACCGCAGCGTATCCACCACACCTTAAATACAAAGATTACATCTTACAATCATAACAAGGCTAATAAGATCATATTTACCCAATACTTATTCACATACACAAGCTTAGACCAAACATTCACATTTTCCATTTCTCAAAACTTTATATAAAAGTTTCATCCTTTACATTACCCGTTTATTATAACCTTCCCGAAAACAGTTTATTATAGGTAATCATCATTTATAACAGTTATAGGCCTTAAAACATTTCACGTATGTGTATCGACACAAAACATGTAAAAGGCATTTTAACGTATTCCCTAAACATTTCCCATATATATCATTCCTAAAGCAATTTAGCAGCTTAACAGTTTAGGACATTTCACTCGTAAACATTATCACAACCTTTTCACGTATATTTTAATTTAACAACTATTTAACAGTTTAATACTGTATAACATTTCATCAATAATCATTTTCATAACCTTTCATGTATATATCAATCAAAAACCTTATAATAGTTCTAACACTTAAAATAGGCAATATTTTAGTTAGAAATCATCTAAATATATTTTCATAACATTTGTATGTATATCAGCCCGAAACATTTAAAACATTTAAAGTAGAGTTGGCTCATATAACTCACCTTATTCTCTTAAGCAGTTAATTTAGGCAAAACCTCCGCTATGCCTTCCAATTAAACATAATCGCGTATTGTATATTTTAACATCTTATTATCTTAATAATATTCAATTATTAAGTTTATCTCTTTTAAAGGTCGAAATGACTAAAATGCCCTTTAGGCAGTTATCATTTTCTTTTAACAATAATACGAAGACGCACATTCCTATAAATGAACGCTCACTCCGGGATGGCCCAGTGTTATATGCCAGGTCCCCGTTAGGATTTATACGACACACCCGCTTTGTCAGAAACCCCAGTGTACAGGCGCTTACCCTTCGGTCCGCACGAACTTCTAAATATCCGATTAACTTGGTATCTTTAATACTTTATCATTTATCCATTTTAACTTCATATATACTTATTATATATGTAAACATGGTATTATACCAAAAATAAAGTCCCCTTACCCTCCAGATTATTTTATATTAAATAATCTTATTTCGAAACCCTAATTTCCCTTTTTATCTCATTTCTTGATCAAAAATCAATTTTATTCGAAACCGACTTAGGGTATTATCCATTATAACATTTTATAATATGCTTTAAAATATCAAAGCTTAGTTTAATACTGTTTACTCGACTTGGGCAGAACAACGTTACGAAAACCCTAATTTTGACCCGTTAACAAAACCTTAACCAAACCTTTTCCAATTGTTGATAGATAATCTGTGCGTCATGTGAAGTATTTGAACAAGACAATGTGAAGATCAAGACAAGTTCAAGCTGCTAGCCAAACCTGGTCCAAACCTGAGGTTCGGATCAGGCGAACCTCAAGTTCGCCTGAGGTTCGGCCAGCCCAGTATAAATAGAAAGTTTGTCTTTGTATTTGATAACTGTGAGAGAGAACTAAGAGCTTAAGTGTGTGTTTTCTATAGTGTTTCTCTAGAGAGCTTTTGAGAGAGAGTTTGTAATTGTATCTTTATGATTTTAATAAAACAAAGTCTTATTTACATCTCGTTCTCACTCTTACGATCAAGCAAACCTTTAGTAAGATCCGTCTTACAGTTTTTCAATTGGTATCATAGCAAATTCAGGTTGCTCTATTGCGTTTGCTTTGATCGCGTTCGTTTTCTTGATAAAACCGAGTGGTTTTCTATCAAAAACGTGTCAATCTTTGAGCTTTACGAGTGCAAATCATTTCTGAAACCTTTATGTTGCTAAAACCACGTTGACTACTAAAAATCTCATTCAAATCTGCTTAAAATCGCGATTTTTGACCAAAAACTTCAGTTCGGTCGAGTTCTCGAGTCTGCCAAATAACCGTCGTCCGAACCTCAGGTTCGTCCAAATAACTACTCCGAACCTTAAGTTCGTGTGAAGTTCGGATGAAGTTTGGATAGAGTTCGGGTAGAGTTCGGAAGCCATTCGAACAAAGTTTGGATAGAGTTCGGTTAAGGTTCGGCAAGTCTACAGTTTGGACCAAGTTCGGATCAAGTTCGGACAAGGTTGGGATTTTTGGGTTGTTTCACGAATACTGACGTAACTTGAGAACCGTTAAGAGTTACGGAACCTAATACCATCCAAAACGACCGTCTCGGAGAGATCTATACTTTTAATAGCCTAACAGCCAGTACCCTCCGTTTTGGTACCCAAAATCTGCTTCTAAGACCTTCGTTTTCAAGGTTGAAGTTTTGATCTCTAATTTCACAATTTTCAAAATGTATGAAATTGAGGTATTCATTGAGCGTCATCATCAGAATGTGCCAAAGTTGATAAATCTTGAAGGTTATCATGGTTGGGCAACAAATTTTAGAGCTTATGTTGTTGATTTGGATAAAAGTTTATGGTTACCGGTTACGAATGAATTTAAGTATCCAATATATGGTGGTGATTTTAAAAAGATGAGAGACACTACAAGTGAAGAAAGGAAATCGTATGATCAAAATGAAAAGGCTGCTGCACTTCTTCTGTTAGCTTTGCCTATAACTCTTAAAAGTCAAATCAGGAAGTGTCGAAAAACAAAACTGATATGGGATTTTGTAAAGACACAGTGTGAGGAACATATGTCTAAAATTTCACAGATAACAATTTATCAAGATTTGAAGTTTAAAGGTATGATTGAAGAGTTAGAGAATAAGGTGGGAAAGTTGACTGAAGAGAATATTTTTCTGACAAAAGAAGTGGAGAAATGGAAAAATAAAGTTTGTGATGGTTTAGCTGCCGAAATTTAAAAGGATGTGTCTGCATCATGTTCAAATTGTTTGGAATTTGCTAGTATCAAGGAAGAATTGTTGAAAGAGAAGAATATGTTGATTGAAGAATGCAATAAAACAAAAGCTAATGAAAAGGAAGTTGTTGAAGATTTTGATGCTTTATTTGCGAAATGTCATCCGCTTCAACAAAAATATGAAAATGTTAATAAAATTGATGTCGAAGTTGCTGATAGCATAATTCAACTTCAGGAGGAACTCACAAAGTTGAGTATTGAACATGGTGAGGTTCAAAGTCAAAATAACATTTTGAAAAAAGATGTTATCTACTATAAGAAACAGGTTGAGAATTTACTGCAAAAGTTCTGGAAGAGTGTCGCTTCAGAGAATGTCATAAAAGTGATTATAAAAGACCGTCAGACAAGTACATTGCTTCGCAGAAAGAGTTGATGGAAGCTAATATGAAAATAGCGGAACAAAAGATAGAAATTTTTGACTTGCAAAGGAAATTGAAAAATTGTAACAATTCACCGACTTTCCTGAATTATTTGTATAAGCTGGAGAAGAGTCAGAAGAATGGTAAAGATGCAAGTCTTCATCAAGTTCATGCTCTCGTGGATATTGAAATGTCTGTTCTAGCTATACCATCTGGTTTTGAACAACATGATTATTCAAAATTTGCTGATACCAGTTCAGGAAAGAAAACCAAGTGAAAATCTAAGAAGAATAAAAAGGTGGTTGATTATTGCAAAGGGTTGAAGTTTGATTCCAAATCTACATTTCTTAAAAAAGAAAATGTGTTTATGGAAATCCAGGAAACGTGAAAGTGCCAAAGTTTTCTGAGATTTTGATCGATGATATTTTGATTTCTGGGAATAATGATCTGAAAGGAATCAAGTTTGAATTTACAAAGCTTGCCAAACAAGGTCATGAGATACCAAATTCTGTTCAAGATAAATTCAAGCAGAAAAATGGTGGTTTGGGATTTGAAGAAAAAGAAATGCCAATTAAGGATTTCAACAAGAAGGAAGTTAAAGCTAAGAAGATAAAGAAGTAGAAGGTTTTTTCAGATAAGAAGCCACAATGTTGGAAGAAGAAAGTATCTTCACTAGATGAAAAGCTTTCTTCTGAAGATTCTTCTTGTATATCTGATGTCACACCACAAGGCGGTAAAAGTTCAGATTCATTTCATTCGGCTAAATCAATCAGGTTTTATCATCAAGATAAATATTTGGTTATGAAGATGATTCAGGTTTTTATGATTCTCCAAAATGTTTTCCAAACTTTCAGAAACCAAAGAAATTTAAACCCGTGTTTTCAAAAGTTTATGATGAATATTTGACTGATCAGTTTGGAAAACCAATTTCACTCAATCCAACTGGTAGTCGACGTTGTTATACTTGTCGTCAGAAGGGTCATTATGCAAATAATTGTCCTGCGTCAACTAACAATATATCATCTAATGCCAAACATACAAAGTATGTTGATCTTGATGGCATTATTTTTAGTGAACCAATGGCCAACACTAATTTTTTATGGAAAAAGAAGCTTACTTCGGAAAAGTTGGGTAGTAGTTCTGATTGTCATTCATCAGTTGACAATGGTTCACTAGAAATCATAAAATCAAAACAGGAATGGAGACCAAAAGTTGTCTCTACGGCCAACAGTGATTTTGTTGAAGACACTGGACGACCTATCATCGTTGGGGATGAGGGTAGGGGTTTTAAGAACTTATTGTTTTCCATTGTTTGTAGGTATTTCAAGAAGACCTGTTAGTAATCGAGAGATTGTTGCCAGTGGAATACTTGTGTTTTAAGTTCAAATGCATTTGTTGATACATAATCTGTGTGTCATGTGAAGTATTTGAACGAGACAATGTGAAGATCAAGACAAGTTCAAGCTGCCAGCCGAACCTGGTCTGAACCTGAGGTTTGGATCAGGCGAACCTCAAGTTCGCCTGAGGTTCGGCCAGCCTAGTATAAATAGAAAGTTTGTCTTTGTATTTGATAACTGTGAGAGAGTACTAAGAGCATAAGTGTGTGTTTTCGATAGTGTTTCTCTAGAGAGCTTTTGAGAGAGAGTTTGTAATTGTATCTTTGTGATTTCGATAAACAACAACAACAACAACCATACCCAGTAAAATCCCACCAATAGCAAGACTACCAATAGGTTCTGGGGATGGTGGGATGTAGGCTAGCCTTACCTTTATCCCGGAAGATAGAGAGGTTGCTTTCAGAGAGACCCTTAGCACCGACAAAAAGGTTGAATCATAAAACAAGTGAAAACAAGTGAAAACAAGTCCAAGAACCGGACATCAAAAGACAAAAAGGAAGAAAAACCACAGAAACGCACACACCCACAAAGAAAGTAAAGAGTAAAAATAATAATACAAACAATAATAAGATCCGTCTTACGGTTTTTCAATAAAACAAACTCTTATTTACATCTCGTTCTCACTCTTACGATCAAGCAAACCTCTAGTAAGATCCGTCTTACGGTTTTTCACCAATTATGAAATAAACTTAGAGCTTTCTTAAAACACATTATTTTAAGATTACCTACAAAAATTCAGACCCTAATTCCAACCCGATTACCCAATTTTGGCAAAACAAGCTTAAGAACCCTAATTTTTACACATTTTTAGAAATCATACTTAGAGACAATATTATCAAAACTGAAAGAGGTTTTTGTAGATCATACCGAATGAAGCAATACTGCAGAATTTCGGCTTCTAATTCCAAGCAGATTGAATGAATTGAGCAGAAGAGGGATTCGGTTCATAAGAGGGTTTTTAGGATGAATTTTGATGAATTGGTGAGTTAAATTGTTGAATTCAATCCGTCTTTATACTAAGGAGGGTCGCATTTAGGTCCTTACACGTTAGGTGGTGACTAACAGGCAGGTTTGACACGAATTTGAAGCAATCGTGGTCTGCAAGTCGAGTTACGTGGACAAACACAAGCCAAACCCTAATCTGGTCTTTGTAATGGGCCGCGGTACGCGACGTCTTTTCCTGAAAACCTTCGCGACCCGCGGAGCATCTTTGAAGAAATGACAGAATTGGTCCTCTATCTTTTATTTACATTTTAGCCCCCAGACTTCTACCAAACTGTTATTTTATGCTTTAAAACATTCTGGGGTATATTTATAAAAGTTTGTAAGGCTCGGAACATGTACGATGATATTAAAACCTACATAACTTCTTCATACGTTAATGTTTTTTTCATAAAATTGGTGCCAATGTCTTAGAATTACGTTATCTTCAATTCTGGAAACAAATATTAGAAAAAATTAACGGTTTTTTTTTCCGGGTGATACACATGTGTATCACGTGTGAACATGTGTATCATCATCATTACTACTGCACAAAAACGAATTATCATGTCTAAAAACACTCCTTATGTTAAAAGCATATTAAAAACACTAAAACATTTATGGTACTAATGATAATGAAACATAGTGCACATGTGCAACATATAATTAAAAAAAGTTATAAAGTGTTATTTTTTTCATTAGATATAAATATAACATAACTATAAGACTTATGGTGCAATTTCCTTTTAAAAATAGTAATGTATACCACATATATGAGGGTTTTTTTGGTGTGGTACACATGTGTATCATTAAAAAAAACACACAAAAAAATGACAGAAATATAACACATATGGTGCGTCTTAGAGAAAACAAATATTAACTCATACTAAAGTATGAGTTTTTTTTTGTGGTACACATGTGTATCACAGAAGAAAAATAAAAAATAAAAAAACACTAACTTTTTATTTTTTGTTTTTATAGAATTAGAGATAACATAATTATAAGACTTTTGGTGAAAATTTTTAAAAAATATATTAACGTATGAAAAAGTTATGTTGGTTTTAAGATGGTTTTCGTGTTTTCACAAAATATATGCGTTTTCGCATGATCATTTCCCCTATATATATATATATATATATATATATATATATATATATATATATATATATATATATATATATATATATAGGGAAAGAGTATTTTGGAACCCACGTTGAGTTGAGGAAACTTTGGAACCTCGTCAAAAACGAGGTTAAAAAAACGTTTTTTTTTCTAAATTTTTTTATGATGGTTCTTTAGGTTATAAACTACTCGTATATGAAAAAAAATCAAAAAACCGCCTAGTAGATTTTTTTAAAAAAAATCTCAAAAAAGATTGGTTACATATGTAACTTTTATGTGTAAACGCATATATATACAGTTTACACATGAAAGTTACATATGTAACAATTTTTTTTTGAGATTTTTTTTAAAAAAATCTACTAGGCGGTTTTTTGATTTTTTTTCATATACGAGTAGTTTATAACCTAAAGAACCACCATAAAAAAATTTAGAAAAAAAAACGTTTTTTTAACCTCGTTTTTGACGAGGTTCCAAAGTTTCCTCAACTCAACGTGGGTTCCAAATTACCCCAACCCTATATATATATATATATATATATATATATATATATATATATATATATATATATATATATATAGGGAGAGGATCATTTGAGAACCAATTTGGTTTGAGAACTTTTGAGCACCATTCTAAGCCACTAGTTTATATATATGGAAATCCCCCTATGAATTTGAATGCTTCCCCCTGAAAATTAGTGGCTCAGAATGGTTCTCAAAAGTTCTCAAAATAAAAAGTTCTCATTTGAACCTAACCCATATATATATATATATATATATATATATATATATATATATATATATATATATATATATCTTTCACTATTTTACACTTTAGCCCCTCATACTTTTATCTCTTTATCATTTTATGCTCCGAATCATTTTAGGATATATTTCTAATATTCTCGAAGCCTTGGGATGTGTATAATAAATAAAAGCTTATAATACTTGTATACGTTACGTATTTATTTATTTTTAACAATCCGTTTAATGTAAGGATACTTTCTTATTTATTTTTCACGCGTTTAACTATTCTAACACGTATTCCCACGTATCTATTCATCAAATAACTATCTTATATGCATTAATGCTATCAGAATATATACATGTATATACTTACACATATATCTAACATAATACAATCATGTACATGTATTTTCTTCCGGTTATCATGTATTTCTATCATGTCAACTTCTAAACACGTTTTTCATTCTAATATCATCTATATCAATTATCCTTGTTATAAAACACGTATTCATTTCATTTCATCAATTAACACGTGTATTATTCACGTAAACCCTACCTTTTATCAATTCCTTATCCGTTAATGGGTAAACATGCATTTTTCATACGTTTTATCATGTTTAGCTATCTAATACATTGATCACATGCATCTATCATATCAGTCATATATGTCACGTTCTTGATATATGTATATATAACATAAATACGTATAGCATTTGCAAATCATTACCCTTTACCCATTTATCAACCCGTAAGCTATATCAATATACATTTTAGCTACTTAACACGTATAGCACACGTATATTATTCAAGTTATGAAATTTTAGGGTGTTACAGTTTTACACAAGCGTGTCAAGCACGGGTTGTCGAAGTGATCAAATGGTAAGCTTTCCTGAATCACAAAGTTAGCCATTTGTTCCCAAACCATCTCCGCATCAAAATTCCATATGCCTCCATCGGGTCCAATTTGAGTTTGATCCGAACTCGGGTTATACTTTTCATTTTACAATATAGGTTCAAATGGTTTCGTAGAATTGAGTTGGAATCTCCCTTCAATAATAATCCAAAATACCTACACCGAGCCTTTTGGAGACCATTTCTCAACTCAACCAAGTCGAATGTACACCGGACAACGTCGGCTCTCTCTTCGTTGCTACGATCTTCACAACTGCGTATGCATCGTCGTCACCGGTTTGAGCATCAACGTTGGCATTACTTTGAGCACTAGAACTTTGCCATTTGGAGTGAAAAAAGTAGTATGTTTGAGTGTTGTTTTGAGAGTTAGAGAAGTGAGGTAATGTTTATAACACACTATGGAGGTATATATACAAAAGATTAGGGCCAAAATGTGTTTAAAACGGTTAAAGAAGTGGCAATAACGGCAATATAGCCATTACCAGCGGTAAAAAAAGCGGCTCTAAAATTATCCGAACAAACCGGTTAGTTTGGGCGGTTTGAGAACCTGTTTGGTTGAAACCAGTTTTGACCGGTTCCGAGTATAGAAGGATCCTCTATAAGAGGATGTGGACGTGGCATGTGGGTCTAGATAGATCCAATAGTTTAATCCTTTTCAAGTTTGGGTTTGGACGTTGAGCCCAATTCAAGACCCGTCATCATCATTAGTCATTCTATTGTAAAGTTATTCAATTATTAAAACAAAACTAAAAGTTATTTAATGGGTTTTGCTTGTATACCATTCAATTATCGTAAATATCTTTTTTTTAACGGCCAACAAACATATAATTGTTCAGGTACTTCGTACGAGGTGATTCAATAGCAAAAGGTTACCACCAGCTGGCCCAACCCAGCCGCACGGAGCCCTTAAGCAAACCCAAGTTATCTCCAGTTCCGGTAAAAACGCACCCGCCCGAAGGCCCACTGATGGTAAAACCCGGTCGCTCTCGGGATAGAACTAGAGACAACAAGATCTTGGTTTTCCTTCATAGAGCCCACATGCCTCAGAGCAATATTGCTGGGAGTAGGGATAGAACCCGAGTCACTTGGACAATTTTAAAAATAAATGTGTTATTATGTGTCCATGCATCACATTTTCAATTCTTCAATGCTTATGGATTTATTTATGTGAAAATTCACAAAAGTGTTCAATATAAGTATACTTTAAGATAAGATGACATGTTCGCTTCTCAGTAGATATCCCGAATAGTAGTTGTACAGCGGGATGTAAACTCACAAATCCGAGATAACACCATAACTTCCAGTGTTGATCGTCTCTCTTGTTATCAAAAGGTATATCAAAATGAAGCAACTTCTATACTGAAAAGAAAACTTGTCCAACACTTTGAATTGCAATAAGCAAACTCTAATATATATACAATTATATTAGAAATCGGTTGTTTCATATATATATGACAACAGTTACAATTGGTCGTTAGTGTTTAGAAGAATCATAATCGCTGTGAAAGCAACGAGTCCAAAAGCTAATCTATGCCTGTTCGACCATTTTTAAGGGACAAGTTTTGCAAAAAAAAATTCTTTCAAGATTCATATCAAACTCACTATATATTTTTAGAATGAATATCTCCTTCATTTTACTTTTGTTCTTATCTCTTATTTGATTGTTGCAAACTCTCTAAAAGAAAAGAGTATTCTTAGAGACACCTCATTTTTTTTAATACACCTTACTTAGAGGTCACTTGGATGTCTTAAGGTCACATATATGACGGGTGTCCCTAAGAGAACCTCATCTTGAGTCCAAATGTTCACATTAAGCCTATTTTTTTGTATTATTTATATATATGTAGTAGTAATATAATAATAATAATAATAATAATATTAATAATAATAATAATATTAATAATAATATTAATTTTTATAATAATAATAATAATAATTAATAATAATAATAATTAATATTATTATAATTAGTATTATTAATAATTATTATTATTATTAATATTACAATAATAATTTTATATGTGTACGTGCGGTATGCATGTTTATATACATGTAAAAGTGTAGTGTATGCATATATGGACGTATATTAAGCTTATTCATGTTGATATTGTATGTACATATGTGTGTGCATCTAAGTGTGTTGGTATGTGTGTGTACATTTGCATGTAGTACATACAATATACCAACAGAGTTTTTATATGAGGTTGTATCCACGTGACCATATGTATGTATATATAAACATATATTAAGTCAAAATCTATCATGTATGTATGTATATATATATGTGTGTGGTTTGATAACGTATTTGTATGCGTTTGTATGTGTGTGTGTATGCACGTAACGGTGTAATAATACGTAAGAGATGCGATAATATAGGTCACACAGAGACCTTAGAGGGAGCCTGGATGGTAAGATGTGAGCCCTTAAGGTCACTCCGAGACCTTGGCGTTATCTTTAATTTCTGCTAGTAGGTGACCTCTCGCTTGAATATGAGAGCTGAATCTCACAATCTAACATAAGGAGTCTTATAGCTCACCTCGAGACCTTTGTGTCACCTTGAATTTTTAGTAGTTCACATGTGGATTAAAATTGTAGCCGGTATCTCGAAGTCAGTGCGCCAGGAGGTTTATATTGTGTTAGGTCAGATTTAGGGGTTTTGTTGACCGCACCTGCCCTAGGGGTGACTCTTAGGGCATTATGTGAGGTTTTTATTCTTGGAGGTGACTCTTAGGCCTCAGAGTTACCTATATAAGAGGTGTCAACCAACATTTAAGGGGTTGTCCCTAACAGACCCCAAAGAAAAACGCGCGCAGTCCCACAAATTATTACATTTATATGTCGTATTTAAAGATAACAATTTATGTTTAAAAGTAATATATATATATATATATATATATATATATATATATATATATATATGATGTGTTGCAAACACATCCTAAATTAAGAGTCTTTTATTTTATAATTTGAGTCCATTTGAGTCAGTTTCCATTTGTTTTAAGTGCTTTTATTAAAGTTTGAGTCTTTTGGTCCTTTTTATGTTTTCTTATAAGTTTTGTAGGTTTTTAATAAAGTCCCGAGCCAAGTTGAAAGTTAAGAAGAAAAGAAGAAGAAATGCTGAAGAAGTAGTTCCAGGCGTATCGCCTGGAACATGATCATGGGCAAGCGATACGCGCGTGAAAAGGAAAGTCAACGGGGGTTAAGTCGGTTTGACCGACTAAACTGTCGCGTAGCAAGGCCCAGGCGTATCGCCTGGGGGAATGGAGGCAGTAGGCGATACGCCTAAAGCCTCAGAACCCGCAAATCTTGCTTAATTGATATAAATTCGATTTTAGGGTTTCAATTCGGGAGAGACGAACTCCAGACGAATTATAGGGCGATTAAGGGCGATTTTCAGAGGAGAAGAGAGCTGGGATCAAGGAGAAGCATTGGGAGATCGGAATTGCACTACATATCATTCACCGGTTCTTCTAATCACTTCGCTTTCGTTTTAAATTGTTAGATACTATCATGTCTTTGAATCAAGTTCCAGACTTTGTTATGTTTATCATTCAAACCATGATTGTAGGCTAAACTAATTATGCCATCTAGACCATTGTGATGAGTAGTTGAATGTTTGACTTTCTTCTCGGTTTTGACTTATTGATTGATGTTGCGATTCTATTAAATTCCGTATATTGCCATGGTTGATGCATATGTGTGTTATGATCAGTTTATTAGTAGATTGTTGATGCTTAATTTACCCGCGAATGTCTTTCGGTTTAGGTAGATTAACTAAAGTAGTTGACTTTAAGGTTGATTGCTAAAGTGTAGTTAGGGTTCCCTTGACTATTGCATTAATATTTAATTGATAATTTGGTTATAATGTGCTGCTAAACTGAAGACTTAAAAGGTACAAGTTTAACGGGTAGTTGGGTTGGTTAAAGCTCTAGGGTTGCATTGTCTCAAAAGGAAGTGTCCTAGGGTTTTGTCTGGCTTGCTAGTTCGTGTCATTCATGGTAATCAGTGGTAGCTCCGGTTAGTCTAGGTGTGCCTTAGGTATATCCGAGGGTGGCTAGGGTAATTGAAGTGGGAAGGACTTAAAAGGTGAACCCTTGTTCGAGCGTTAGAATCGTCGTCTAGGAAGGACTTAAAAGGTGAACTAGCGACCATCAGATTAGTCAGAGCCGAGGTAAAGTTAAGTGTCAATTGCGAGTCTGGGTCTAGGTGGTATATCTCTCTCTCATTTGAATTTCCCCAAGATTTTCTGGGTTCGTCTGTCTGCTCGTTATTTTAGTTAATCCAATTCTCAAATCAAATCCAAATAAATTTACTCAGTATTTCCATTTCATAGGTCCTAGGTTAAGTCTTTGTCTTTAGAGTGTCTTTGGATTCGATATTCCGGTCTTACCTCAGCTTTACTATAATCCGACAGGTACACTGCCTTAGGGTTCGGTTCGGTTTAGGTTATTTTCGGTAAAATTTAGGTGTGTCTTAGGTCTAGGTTTAGGTCTATTTTATTAGTGTTTTTAGAGTCGTTCCGAGCACATCAAGTTTTTGGCGCCGTTGCCGGGGACACTTGGCAATTGGCAAGATTAACTTAGGTCGTCGTTAGGAAATTTTGAGTCTTTTTGGTCTTTCCGTGTCTAGAGTCTTAGGAGTTTCTACTTTCGAGTCTAGTTCTTAGGTTTAATTTTTTCTTCGTTTTCTTCGAGTCATTCCATCGTTTTATGCCACACACTCGTTCACGGGGTCGACCTGAGCTGTCACCACTTTCTGATCCCGACGCGGATATCCGTGAACGATTTCGCCTTCTACGCACCGAGCTAGAGGCATTCATCATTTCCACCGCTCAATCCAAACCATCCTCTTCATCCACACACACCACACGCGACACCAAACCCATCCCATTCCCCGATCTTTCATCCATGGCGTCACGTCGCACCGTCCACGAGCAGGCTAGCGCCGGTGTCACCGAGGCCCGGTTTGCTATCGCACAGCCTGCTATTGCCAACACCGCAAATTGGCAAGTTCCGTCCCACGTCATAAACGCTTTGACGCATTCGATCCAGTTTCATGGACGTGAGGACGAAGATGCACCGACGCATATTTCTCGGTTTATTCGCATCTGCAACACGTTCGGACTCACCGGAGTCGCGAACGAAATCTTTTATCTGCGTCTGTTCCCTTTCTCCCTTACGTCTCGAGCCGCCGAGTGGCTTGAGACGCTTCCGCCGAATTCGATCGCCACCTGGGGCGATCTGACCGCAAAATTCCTGAAGAAGTATCATCCTCCAGCCAAGGCTGCACGTACGCGGGAGGAAATCCATTCCTTCAAGATGGATTCCGATGAGCCGTATTCTGTAGCGTACGAGCGCTTTAACACTCTTCTGAGTAGATGTCCGCAACACGGGTTGACGGAATGGGCTATCATCGAGAAGTTCTACAATGGACTTCCATATTCTGTTCAGAAGGATTTCAATATTTCGGCTGGAGGGCATATGATGGAGAAGCTCAGTGTGGATGAATGTAAATCATTATTCGAGAGCTTCGCACTTGCTGAACAGCAGGCACCCGGAGGTCGGAGAGCCACCTTGGCCCCGACTAGATCACTCGCACCATCTACATCTACCCGGGGTGTCAATCACATTGGCTCAGAAACCATGTCACCTAGGGAGTTAGAGAATATTTACAAATCTTTAGAAGAAATTAAACTCCACATTAAAGCCAAATGTGAGCTGTGCAGAGGCGCTCACGACACTCGAGACTGCCCGCTTGCTCCCGCTGAGCAAGTGGATTATATTGGAAACCGAAACCAGTTCGGTAATTCGTTCCAGTCTGGGTGGAGGAGTGGCCAAAATTCAGGATGGCGAGAGGGAGGAAATCCACCTGGTTTTCAACCAAGATATAATCAGAATGGTGGAGGAACTGAGGGGCCAACCATGAAGGAGCTTACAGAGCTGGTCATGAACCAAACGCAGATCCTGCAGCAGATGAACGCGAGAGATGAGGCCACACAGAAGAAGTTGGCGGAGCATGACACGTTGCTAAGAAATCAACAAGCTTCATTCCTGGATTTCCAGCGGTCAGTCGGTGACATAGCGAAGCAGCTGAAGGAGCTCAATTCCCGTGGGGGTCAATTCTCTGGTAGTACTTACAAGAACCCCAATGCGTCGGTTAATGCTGTTACCACACGGAGTGGTCGAGCTCTGGAGAGTCCATCGCCGACGGTAGTTGATGAAGAGCCGGTTGATGAAGAGATTGAGTTGGAGACGCCGGACGGGAGGGTGCACGAGAGCGTTACGCCAGCAAGTACCGCACCAAACGTCGAGGCCGAGTTAGTGAAAGAGAAGCCGCTGAAGTGGGAGGCTGTTAAAGAGAAGAAGAGGGTGCGATTCGCAAGTAAACCGATTACAGAGGATGATTTGAAGAAAGTGCCGTATCCTGAGACGTCTGGTTCAACAGAAGAATGCACGTGAATATAATCAGTTCTTAGAGCTTCTTAAGCAACTTAGGGTCACTTTGCCTTTCACTGATGTTATTAAACAAATGCCTAAGTATGCTAAATTTCTGAAAGATATGTTAACTAATAAGAAAAAGCTTGAAAGTTTTTCAGATGTTACTCTTGATGCTAATTGTTCTGCTGTAGTTCAAAATAAATTGCCTGAAAAATTGACTGATCCTGGTACATTTACAATTCCGTGCTCTTTTGGTGATTCATCTGTTACTTGTGCTTTAGCTGATTTAGGTGCTAGTATCAATGTGATGCCTTATTCTGTCTTCATGCATCTAGGCTTAGGAGAGTTAGAGCCGACTAGGATGACGATTTCTCTGGCGGATAGGTCGGTAGTTAGACCCAAAGGAATAGTGGAAAATGTTCTTGTTCAAATTGATAAATTTTTGTTCCCTATAGACTTTGTGGTAGTTGACTGTGCATACGATGCTAGTTGTCCTCTGATTTTAGGTAGGCCTTTTCTTAGGACTGCCCGTGCTTTAGTGGATGTTTTTGAGGGTATCATAACTTTGAGGGTTGAGAATGAGAGTGTGATGTTTAAGGTGGGTAGAAAAGAGGATAAGGGCTCCGAATCTGTTTGCTTGATAGGTACTTTCATGTCCTTTATAGATTTGGTGGTTGTAGGTAATAGGTTAGAGGATGAGGAGATTGTAGAGGATGAGTGTGGGGAGGACACCGGGGGGTTAGTTGAGGTAATTGATCTGACTGATATTTTTGACCCGTTAGTAAAACCCGGTGCGAAAGAGAGTGTAGGTTTGGTTGTCGAGTTAGCTAATGAGGTGTTGAGTGACCCATTAGGAGAACCCGTGGAGTTGGTTACTGTGGAGAGTGACTTGGTAGTGGATAAGGTAGTTAGGACCCCCACACTTGAGGATTTAGGTATTTTGGATGATAGGATTGTGCTTAGTTCAAGTGTGGGGAGGTTAGATGTGATTGTTGCTACCCATGACCCGGAAATGAGTTTTCTTGGTAAATGTCAATTTCTTCCGGGTAGGTATAAGCATTGGAAGGTTAAGAGGTTGTTGAGAGCAGAAAAGTTTAGTGCTTTATGGGGTAGGAAGTTGTTAGATGGTTGGTTGGTTAGAAACCGGTTGAAATCCGGTGTTTTTGTGGTCAAGGATGTTAAATCCAAGCCTCCTGATGGTTTTGGGAGGTTGTGTGATGTTTTAAGTTGATTGATGCAGTATCTGGAGTTGTATATTTCTGTATTTGTGGTTTTAAATTTATGCAATTTTTCGTTTTTCGTGCATTTGCGTCTTTTGGTTTGTGTTTTTGTGTTTGCAGGTAATTCTGGAGATTCGAGCTATTGGGAATTTGAGGATGTGCAGGTCAAATTTGCAGTTTTGGCTGGAAATTTCGACTAAGGAGCTGCTGGAGCATAAAAGAGATAGAAAATATTTTGGGGCTTAATTCTGAGGTTCCCTGGAAATCACGTTCCAAGCGTATCGCTTGGCGGATGGTGGGTTATAAGCGATACGCTTGCTCCTTTGGCGGGCAGGATGTTTGAAGTTCCAGGCCTATCGCCTGGGAATTTCATGGCTGTAGGCGATACGCCTGGAGGAGGTAAGTCAGAAAATTTTTAAATCTTTAAATTTTATATTCTTTCTGTTTACCGGAGTTCGTGGATCGTTGTTGGTTGCTGTGCTGAGTCTCTAGAATGTCAGGTGAACACGTTTCAACTTCTTTTATTTTATTTATTTTATTTCTGATTTGTTTTTTTGTTCCATTCCACATTGAGGGCAATGTGTGGTTCAAGTGTGGGGATGGGATACTTTCGTAGTTCGTCTTGAGTTCTTTTAGTTTTGGTGTGTTATTGAGTCAGAAAATTTGAAAATTTGAAAAAAATTGAAAAATTGTTCAAAAATGTCCGAGATTCTGGCTGCAACTTTAAATGGAAAATGATAGTAAAACTGGGATTTGACTGTCTATTTTGTGCTTAATTGTTAAATAATAATTGAATTTGGGAAAGTGGATAAGTTTGGTTGTATGGAAAGCATTACCAAACTATGATGTGTCGGTAGGCCCAGCTGATCTAGGAGTAGCTTAAATAGCCTGTGTGTTTATTGTTGTATAAATATGCTAATCAGTCTGCTAGTGGGTTCCCATTTTAGGAGTGATAGGGATTCCGAATCTGATGATTAGGGGGAAAGAGACCGCTTTAGGCTAGATACTCTTATGTCCTTAGAATTTCAATTGAGCATGTTAGTTAATGATTTGGCTAATGAATTAGAGTGAAGGGGCAGAATACTCATGTACAAACTAAGGATAGTATCCCGTGGTAAGTACCTCTGATGATGTTCCGGATCTCGCGGGCAAAATACTCATGTATGATTTCGGGGGTAAGACCTTGTGAAAGAGTACCTCTGGTGATGTCCGTCGGTAATTTTAGGTAAAAGTAACCAACTATAAAAAAAAAGAAAAAAATTTGAGAAAAGGAAAAAAATGAAAGAAAATTTTAGTTTAGTGAATAAATGCTCAATAAGTGCATATAAATAAATAGTTATTCTTTGGACATCCTAGTATATGGTTTAAGGGGGGTTGGAGAAAATATATAAATTTAAATCAATTTTACCCTTTGCTTTGACTGAATATGATTCGGTAATAGGTTGAACTTGACCTTTCTTTAGTGGGATCCATAGGCGACTGAACTTATATCTGGTAATGTCATAAACACATGGGGGCGAAACAAAAGGTCGGTGGTTGGGTTTAGTCGGATCGAAATATCGGCAATCGTAGTTAGGGTGTTATTACGTTATGGTTTGTGGAATTGTATGGTGGCTATTGAATTTTGGAATGTTAATGTTTTAGAAGTCAATCTCCTGGTTGTGATTCCATTGCAGTATTTTTCGAGGACGAAAAAAGAGTCAGTGTGGGGATGTTTGATGTGTTGCAAACACATCCTAAATTAAGAGTCTTTTATTTTATAATTTGAGTCCATTTGAGTCAGTTTCCATTTGTTTTAAGTGCTTTTATTAAAGTTTGAGTCTTTTGGTCCTTTTTATGTTTTCTTATAAGTTTTGTAGGTTTTTAATAAAGTCCCGAGCCAAGTTGAAAGTTAAGAAGAAAAGAAGAAGAAATGCTGAAGAAGTAGTTCCAGGCGTATCGCCTGGAACATGATCATGGGCAAGCGGTACGCGCGTGAAAAGGAAAGTCAACGGGGGTTAAGTCGGTTTGACCGACTAAACTGTCGCGTAGCAAGGCCCAGGCGTATCGCCTGGGGGAATGGAGGCAGTAGGCGATACGCCTAAAGCCTCAGAACCCGCAAATCTTGCTTAATTGATATAAATTCGATTTTAGGGTTTCAATTCGGGAGAGACGAACTCCAGACGAATTATAGGGCGATTAAGGGCGATTTTCAGAGGAGAAGAGAGCTGGGATCAAGGAGAAGCATTGGGAGATCGGAATTGCACTACATATCATTCACCGGTTCTTCTAATCACTTCGCTTTCGTTTTAAATGTTAGATACTATCATGTCTTTGAATCAAGTTCCAGACTTTGTTATGTTTATCATTCAAACCATGATTGTAGGCTAAACTAATTATGCCATCTAGACCATTGTGATGAGTAGTTGAATGTTTGACTTTCTTCTCGGTTTTGACTTATTGATTGATGTTGCGATTCTATTAAATTCCATATATTGCCATGGTTGATGCATATGTGTGTTATGATCAGTTTATTAGTAGATTGTTGATGCTTAATTTACCCGCGAATGTCTTTCGGTTTAGGTAGATTAACTAAAGTAGTTGACTTTAAGGTTGATTGCTAAAGTGTAGTTAGGGTTCCCTTGACTATTGCATTAATATTTAATTGATAATTTGGTTATAATGTGCTGCTAAACTGAAGACTTAAAAGGTACAGGTTTAACGGGTAGTTGGGTTGGTTAAAGCTCTAGGGTTGCATTGTCTCAAAAGGAAGTGTCCTAGGGTTTTGTCTGGCTTGCTAGTTCATGTCATTCATGGTAATCAGTGGTAGCTCCGGTTAGTCTAGGTGTGCCTTAGGTATATCCGAGGGTGGCTAGGGTAATTGAAGTGGGAAGGACTTAAAAGGTGAACCCTTGTTCGAGCGTTAGAATCGTCGTCTAGGAAGGACTTAAAAGGTGAACTAGCGACCATCAGATTAGTCAGAGCCGAGGTAAAGTTAAGTGTCAATTGCGAGTCTGGGTCTAGGTGGTATATCTCTCTCTCATTTGAATTTCCCCAAGATTTTCTGCGTTCGTCTGTCTGCTCGTTATTTTAGTTAATCCAATTCTCAAATCAAATCCAAATAAATTTACTCAGTATTTCCATTTCATAGGTCCTAGGTTAAGTCTTTGTCTTTAGAGTGTCTTTGGATTCGATATTCCGGTCTTACCTCAGCTTTACTATAATCCGACAGGTACACTGCCTTAGGGTTCGGTTCGGTTTAGGTTATTTTCGGTAAAATTTAGGTGTGTCTTAGGTCTAGGTTTAGGTCTATTTTATTAGTGTTTTTAGAGTCGTTCCGAGCACATCAATATATATATATATATTTCTTACTAATTTTCCGACATGCACTAGGTCGGGATACATGTACAAGTGACGCTTTCTTATATTAAGAGAAGATGCATGAGGTAGAGATGCTGTGAGAATGTAAAGTGGTGACGTTAAACTAAAATGTTTATAGTCATATCAAAGTTAATTTGGAATGGTGACCCGTAAAATGATGGCCTGGAACGAATTAGCCGCATGACTAACGAGGATGTTGCTTGGCCTTCACTAGTGTCAATTGTTATGGACCATGACCATTTCAACGTATGATTGTCTCATCAATAAACTTTATAGATAACAAATGTTAAGTTTATAAGTTACCAAAGAGAATCTCTCAACTACCATACTCTTTGGATATAATGTAAACCCTAATTGATTTGTCCTAATTACAAATTAAGTTTCCTTACACTGAAATTGTTTCTTATTTATTCTTATTTTTTTGAAAGGCGAACTTTATAGAAAAAATATCCCTAGGTTAGCAATAACTAACCAATGCAAAACACAAACAATTACATGCTAAGAATTGCGTTTTTGAGTCACTTGGTCTAAACAATTTTACACTTGTAATTATAATAAAAAAAACATATAGTAACGATCGAATCAAATAAGCTATCTTGTCTGCCGTCTTGACGATCAAACACAAGTCTTCCGAGCTCTCTAAATAATTGACCAACCGTAAATCACCAATTTTTTCAATTTAATCAAAGAAACCCAATCTATCGAAAATATCAATAAATAATTTTTATACCATTTATTCAATATATATAAATACCAACAGTTTTTTAGGCGATTGGTTGTGAATAAGGAAAAAACTATAAAAAAAAACTTTCATCTCGGTTATTGTTAATTCTAGGAACAAAGTCACACATTATACATTACATGATATTAGGGGACAAAACCTTTTATCATCTCATTTTTTGCATTTGATCTTTTCTTTTTATCATCACCCACATGCATTATATATTTACTCCTAACTACCTAAATTCCAAGTCATAACTTCTATCATTTTCATACTTTATATCGTGTTGAAGTTCTCAAGATATCAAAATATGATGATCTCGTATCAATTATCAAACACTTTTCATGCAGAACCTAGAAACTTTTGGGGCAGCACATGTGACCTGGGATATTATAATTACAATAATACCAGGCTTTTGTGTATCTTAACAACTATTACACTTTTTGTTTCTTTATTATTATTTTCAAACACAATCTTTTGCACATTTTATATTAAAAAAAAATTCACTGAAAAACGGCACAACTTTTGCTACCTTTTTATGACACAAAAGTTAGTGAAGTATTATTCTTGTAAAACACATATGTCCAAATATTTAAATATGCTTAACTATTTACTTACAAAAAGGGTATAATAAAATAAAATTTAAATAGTATCAGAATATATGTTTTAGAAAGTAAAATAGCACCTTTGTTATCAATCTGAAAGTGCCCCAAAAACCATGCATAGATGCCCTAATTGGCCTAATTTGCATAATTGCACATATACTGAGATCGTAATCCCTAGGAAATATAGAAGGAAAACAAAAGAGTAAATTACACTTTTGTTCTATATGGTTGTGTCATTTAACCTTTTTTAGTTCAGAAATGAATTTTTTGATATATCAATCTTTAACATTTCATATCTTTTATTGTTTCGGCTCTAGGTTCATGCTGTCTTGAAAGAAAACAGAAAAAACTAAAACTATACACATCCAAACAATTAAAAAATATAAAATATTAGGATTGATATTTTAGTAGATTTATTTTAAACAATGTTAAATAACCAAACGAGAAAGAGCAGAAAATTCATAATAGTAATTAGTAAATGTCTTGAGGAATAGATCGTTATCTATATTTGGGTTGACTAGGGATGTGTACCATCCATACCCACATAGGATACCCACAAATTCAATGTGTTCATTTCCAAACTAAAACGTGAGATTGGATTAGATGTATTCGCGCATACATTTAAAAAACATATAACAATAGTTATATAACAACTACATTAGTGTGTTGCCGCGTGCTGTAAGAAGGAAAACACAGACATACGTAACAGGGAAAATACAGACATACTGAACAATCGTATTGGCATAATGCAATATTAAAAAAACGAAAATATAAAATGAGTGCGCAACAACATTATAGTTAGAAGCGGAAATATAAAATGAATGCGTAACAACATAAAAGTTATAAGCGAAACGCTAAAAATATCGAGTGTGAAACTTAAATGTTATGTTATACAACTATGCTTATCAAACCATAAATAGATGCCACTTGACATCACCACATGCTGCCACGTGGCATGTACTATTCATCAAAATTCTAATTTGTAAGTAGGGTAGTTACGGATTTATCATAAGGATCTTGCTTAGTTTTAACATTTCCTAAATTTACGGAATTAACATATACACAAGTTAGGAATATCACTACAAGGAACTAGGTCTATGGCGACAAACATCTAGAGATCTATGGCGAAGACATGTCGCCACCATAGCCTTTTGCGACGACATGTTATCGGCATTGCGTTGCCACAATTGTTTTCTCATTATAGGTAAAAAATGTTGTCGCGATAGGGCTCGTCATCATTGAATATACATTTTATTTTTTTGTTTATTTTTTATATATAGCAACGACATGTCGTTGCCATAGAAAAATTGTTTAAATAAAAGTTAAAAATGATAACCAATTAAAATCAACAATTAATTCATATGACAATTCAAATAAATGTTACAAAACAGATATATTCAAATACTTCATATACTTCATAATGTTAAACAAATAGTTTTAAAAAAAACAGATATATTCAAATACTTCATAATGTTAAACAAATAGTTTTCAAACTATATAATCATTTCTTATCATTAGGTTGTTGTGACCGAACTTTGCAAGTAGTTGATTCAATTGGTTTTTCGTTTTTTGATTTTGGTTTTGTATTTCTTTATTCACTTTTTGTTGTTGATTCAATTGTTCCCATAATTATGAGGACGGATCGATCATGATCATGTGAGGTGCATGTTTTACTTGTTGACCAACACCTTTTGTATGCACTCTTGTTGGACCTATGAGATGTAAGATGCAATATTCTTCCTTATCAATCAGTTCTTCATTGCCAACCTCACATTCCATTTTCTTATTTTATCCTTGTATTGTTTTCTATAGTCTTTTCATTCAAAAACAACGGTTACAACTCAACATGAAGTACAAGGGAGGCGGGCAACAAGCTGCGCCGCCACCCCTTTCTGAATAGCAAAGCCTAACCGAGTGAAGACTACATTCAAACCCCCAGGGCTCGCCACATTCCCATTCATGACCTTCTGGACGCGGGTCAAAGTATCCACAGCTTCCGGGGCAAGGTAACCGAAGGTGTCAAACGCAAAAGGCACGAACACATGTTGATTCGCCAGACACGCTTGCTCATGTTTGCGCACTTTCCCGGCAGCAGCATACGTGGCCGCCTGACCTGCCCGGAAACCTGACTCCTTGAACCCCACGAGAGGGGAAACACCAGTAAGGTCGACACAAGCATGCTTCCCGTGCTTCCACCCAAAGACAAGGACGTCCGCTGGTCGAAGGGAGGAACGCCCGTCCATTGGGTCCGACAAAAAGTTAACCGGGGCCTCCTTCTTTGCAGATATCCCGGCTCTTCTGAAAATGTCAAATAAGACGTCCCGGACCAGATCATGCCGGTATTTGAAACCGGGCAACTCTTTGCAATGGACCGCGTGTTCCCCATAAGCATCCAGGCATGCCTTGCGGCAGACTGGACACCTCTCATCCCTCGGGTATAGGGGGATCATAAGCCGATATTTAAGAATCGCCCGGTATTCGACTGGCGACATGTGCTGCCCCAGCCCATCAATAGGGAGGGCGAGGAGGAAATCTTGAGCATGTGGTTGGCGGAGGCATTCCCACACCGCTTTATCCCTGGCTGACATCCCGAAGGCAGCTTCCATTTCTCCCACGGCTTTACCGAAAAGGACATTCGCCAAAACATGTTGGGCTTTGGATGGGGCGGTGTCCTTGTTAGAGAAACCGCTAAGATCAAAGCCCGGAATAAGGGCACGGAGGCCAGCCAACGCGCCTGTGTATGCCGAGTCCATGGGGCACACCCCACACTCCCGAAGGATGTGGTCCTGGAGCTCCCAAGATTGGGCCCTCGAGGCCACGAAAGCGTAAGAGGAGGCCTCGGCAGCCGAGTAGACCCCAAGCCCACCCAGCTTGATGGGCAAGGAGGCAATCCGCCATTGGAGGTCCCCAAAGAAAGGCCCACCGCTTACGACAATATCTTCAATGGTCGCGCGAAGGTCGTTGTCAAAAGCCACTGCAGCCCGAGCCACATGAACGGGAGAGCAGGTTCGAAGGCCAAAGGAAAGTTTGGCGATACCCATACACGACCGGAGCAGGAGGAGGGCACATTGGGGATCACCCAGCTTGGGGAGAAGGCGCATAAGATCAGCAGCAGTATTGGCCCTCCTCAAAGCCAACCCTTGGATAAACCCCTCATCGATGCTGACCGCACCGCCTAAGAGCTTCACCCCTAAGGGCGGTCTGCTGATGCCAACGGGGAAAAGCCCCGGCAGAGTCTTCCTACCATCGCAACTCGGCCAGAAAAGCTCGGTCTTCTTGATGTTAAGGTCCAGCCCTAAAGGAGGACCCATAACCTTAATGATTTCGAGGGCCCTGGAAACCTCTTCAACATCCCCAATGATCGTGCCATCATCGAGGTACCAAGCTTGTAGAAGGAGGCGGCAAGAGTCCCGGATGTGGTGGGCAAGGGGGTGAAGAACAAGGGCAAACAGGAGTGGCCCCAACGGGTCACCCTGCTGAACCCCCGTAGTGGCCCAAATATGATCGTCCCCCAAGTACAAACGAGCCGGATGCCCGTATAGGAAGTCCACCCAGGGCGAGATCGCCGGGCACCTCAGCCGAACCTCCCGTAGTAAGGACGAGCGGTCGACAAGGTTAAAGGCGTTAGAGAAGTCCACGGTGAGCATGGCAAGGGACCCATCGGTGTGTCGAGCATCCAGGAGACGGTTGACACTATGCAAAATAGCCTCAGCCCCGCTGGGGACACCAACCCCGAACTGGAAGTCTTGGAGATATTGGGTCATGTCCTTAGCAACCCCTCTCATAGCGATTTTCGAAACCAGACGGCGCCAAATAGTGCCCACCGCAATAGGCCGAATCCCATTGTCAGGCTTTAAAAGCGGTGTGAGGGGCGCCGAGGCAACGAATTCCGCAAGACTAGCAGGGCACCTCCCCCCCAGCCACAGGTTAACGACTGAAGCCAAAGCGCCCAAAAGGTCATTGGCAGTGGCAGACCCTTCCCCGCAGAGACTGTCCAAAAGGTGTTGAGCCCTCAGCCCATCCCTGCCACAAGAAGTCCCTTTAGGAAACGATTTAACGCCGTCAAGGACCCAATCAGCGGTGACGACAAGCGCGGGCTCGGCGAAGGGGTCAATAGGCATGGAGGGCCCCGGACGAGACGGGTGCTTGGCCACCAAAGCGCGAATAGTGTCGGCGTTATACGGCGCGACCCCAGAAGAGGATAGCACCTTCACAGCAGCCGTAAAATGGCCATCCGCGACCTTCCGGAGACACCGTTTGACATTAGGGGCGGCCTGGTCTCCCTTATCTTTATCTTTACCAGCCACAGGCCCGCCCCCAGAGGAGTCAAGGAGACGACTAACCAACTTCTCCACCCCATCTTCCCCCGCCCAGGTGGCTAAGGAAGTCATAATGGAACGACACTGCAGAGCCTTCCGATTCCCGGAGCGACATTCCTGCCGACTCTGGGGTTTAAACACCTGCAACGTGCACCGCGGGAGGAGAAGAAGGCGCACCCAGGCGGCCACCGAATCAGGGTGGCCCACCACCGCGAGGAGAGCATTTTTAAGGGCTTGGGAGAAAGCCATGCGGCAGCTGTGCGGGATGCTCTTAACGGTAGTGCAACGAACCCTGAAAACACGATCAAGAAGTGCCACATCCGACAAGAAGGAGGACGTGGGGGAGCCCAAATCGACAGGAGATTGGGGCGCCGAGATCCCAACGATATGGGTACCCCCACCCCCAGAGGGAGCATCGCACCAGACGATGCCATCAGGGTGGTGGCATCCACGACTCAGGGCATGAATCCTCATACACCTCCCACACAACCACACCCCCTGACATTTTAAGGCCCCGTCGAAGGCCATAAACATATCGAGGTCGGAAGCCAAGGCCTCACGCACAGACATCCGACGATCATCAGAGGAAAGGTGAAGGGTTTTGAGGTGGGCGACGAGACGGGAGAAACCCTTGGCTCCGACGTCCCCATCGGGGCAGCAGTGAAGGGAGCGGAGTGGGCAGCGGGCACCGCCCGAGCCAAGGGCCGACACGGAACCCATAAAGGAGAGACGGAATAAGGAAAAAGAAAAGAAAAGGAAAGGCAAAAGAAACCGGGACCCCACAACCGAGCAGGAGCGGGAAACGACACAACGAGGTGCTAAGGTAGCACCCACCGGTATGCCAACCGGAGGTTGGCAAAACCGGGAGACGCTAGACGGAATCTACATCCCGGGTCCACGGCGGACCCGTGGCGGACCAGAGGGTGGCAGACCCGAGGACGTGGCCGGACGCCGGATCAGAGGTGGCGGCGCACCGCCGGCGGATCAGGCAGTCGGCGGACCAGGGAAGGCGGCGGACCAACGAGGGCGGTGGACCCGCGAAGGCGGCGGACCAGAAGGCGGCGGACCAGCGAACCGGCGGACCAGCAGCGGAGGAGAAAAACCCGGCGGACCAGAGAGGGAGCGGACCCGTTCAAACTGGTCCGGCGACCCGTTGGGGAGGTCAGGCGGGGGCGGCGATCTGGTCCGACGGCCAAGCAGCAGGCGGCGAACAGGGGGTAGGAGAAGGGGCGGAGGAGGGCGGAGGGAGGGAGGAGGAGGAGGGGCCGGCGAGAGAGGAAGGAAGGGAGGAGATCTGGTCCGGCGGCCAAGCAGCAGGCGGCGAACAGGGAGTAGGAGAAGGGGCGGAGGAGGGCGGAGGGAGGGAGGAGGAGGAGGGGCCGGCGAGAGAGGAAGGAAGGGAGGAGCGGCGGAAAGGAGGAGGGGCGGGCAAGGAAAACCAATTTGGAAAATAGTTCACTTCAAAATCTATAGTAAATAATACAATAAGCATACATTAGAAGTTTACTAAAAATCGACAAAATAACAGCGCTATAAAATGGATAACCAACATACTCAACTATAAAGAATAACTGATAACAATTCCTAAATTTCAAAAAACGTGCAATAATAGCAACCATAATATCAATATTATCCAAGTTAAGATGTTAAACGGGTTACAATGACTCGAACATACTTTAAAACACATAAAATATCGAACTAAAAGACTAACATGTGATAATGACTTGAACCAACTTTAAAACAATTAATATATCTAACTAAATACTAAACATATCAAAATGACTCGAACCAACTTTAAAACACTTAGTATATCAACTAAAAGACTAAATAGGTCAAAGTGACTTGAACCCACTTTAATTCATCTAAGAAATCAAACTAAAAGACAAACGGGTCAAAACTACTCGAACCCAAATTCACCTAAAACATCCAACTAAAAGATTAAATTGGTTAATATTCCTCAAACCCACTTCAATTAACCTAAGATATCCAACTAAAAGACTAAATGGGTCAAGATTACTCTATCACACGTACATACATCTATATAATAACATACTAATGATGCAAATTAAACTATTTTTCTTACCCAATCAGCTTCTGCTCTAGCGTTAACGCATCCACTCTTTTCCTTTCTGTGGTTAGTCTTACAAATCCTAATAGGGCTTGACGTCATAGGTTTTTTGCACATTTATTGTTTATCGAGCTGATGGGTCATTTACAAGACATAAGAATTAAGAATTGATCCCAGTCAATGGAATTATGCTGACAAAAGGACAGTTCTCAAAATTACAACCTCCAACAAATTGTTCTCATACAACAAATGATAGTGGATATGAAGAAGAGTAAGTGGCGATGGTTTTTGCAAATTGTTAAAGATTGAAAATTTTTTGAAGATTTTGAAGCCGCTTATATGTTTATTAAGTTATTTACAGAAGATTTTGGAAGCAATCATCTTGGGGGGGGGGGGAGACTCTAAGGAATTATTTCCCAAGTCTATGATGTTATCTCGGCTAGATAAAGTTATCTCGGAAGGCTTAGAAGACCTGAGGTAATAAGTTATATCCGGAAGAGAAAACTGTCCAAAGTAACTTAATTTACCTCGGGTGGCAACTGTAACACCTGGTTAATTCCGGTAAATCGGAGAGAAATTTTTCCAATTATTGAACTGGATTGTTGAGCCCAATTAGGCCCGTAAGGCCCATTTAGAGATTTGCAGCCCGGCAAAGGCCCAATTCACTACCCGATGTCTGGATAAGTTGTCAGAAGTATTTTGGTTGATTTTTATGTTATTGGAAATGTTGTGGAGCGATGAAAGCTGAATTTGGTGTAAACCGGCTAAGTTCGTTGTATAATCGGTAAACGTGCCGGATAACCGGACGTTAATATAAATACGTTAGTTCGAGTGATTTTGATAATGGATATATTAACATGGACGTTAATAATTGTCAGAAAGCCTATCCTGATGAATACACGTGGGTTGTGCGAACAAATCCGATAAATGACACTTAACGCGCGTAAGTCACCGGCAGTGACGGAGCGGTCACTGAGGCCGTATTAGAGTGTCTGGAAGTGCCAGACACTTGAACATTGATGTTTTGATCGTTAGAAAGGATAACCGTAGGAAACGGTGAAATTGGTGAACCGTTCGGTTACGCGAGAATAACCGAATTTGATAATTTAATTGTTTAAAATGAATTTAACGACCCTGTGAGGTTATAGATATTTTTCTGAGTGTTTTCATTGAATTACAGTCACGGAGATATGTTCAGTTAGCGAAACGAAGGTAAACGGTATATGCGCTTTATACCGCGTGTTTAACCGAATATTCACCAAATTATACTTAATCTGACGTTTTAAGAATTCCGAGAATATTTATGAGGGTTTTATAGTATTACATTCATGTCGGAATTATCGCGGATGAATTAAGAGGCGCTTACAGTTTAACGTTTCGAATATCACGGTATAATACCTGCGTATCTGACTTTTACCCACCTAAAAACCCTACATATATAAAGGATCCTTAGCCCCTTTTTCTTTTCATTTAAGTGCAGCCCCCAAACACACACTTGTGTGTGTCGAGAGAGAGAGAAGAGAGCAAAGCTCTCCTTCCGTTTTTCCGGCGTCAGACCGGCCGGCGGCGGCGGTAACACGGCGGCGCTACGGTGGCTTCATGGCGGTGGACCCATTTTCGACTCCCTTCCTCCCCTTTTCTTCTCCTAAGCCCGAATCCAAGGTCCACAAGCTCATTCCCGGTCCCGATCGACGGCAAAAGTGGCGACAGCCGCGGAGGCGGCTAGGGTTCCGCCTAGCTGCGGCGGCGGCGCCTCCCCCTCCTTGTTCTCCTTGCGTTTTCCGATGGCAGCAACAGTAAGGGTTTGATTTTTTAGTGTTTCCTTTCACTTTCCAGCTTTTTCTTGCTTTCCATCTCCCGATCGTGACATGCATGTGTGTTCTTGCTCAGATCCGCGACCTCCTTGGTGTGTTATGATTTTATGGACTTAAATGGAGTTGGATGATTATCTCAAGGTGGATGGATGATGATTTTGGTGGCGGATAGTGGCTGTGACGGAATTCGGGCGGCGGCCATGGCCTCCGGCCGCCGGAACAGGCGCGATGGATGGCGGTTGTGGGTTATTTTGAGCATAGAGATGTTTTTGGGTGGTATTTGGATACATTTGGGGCTAAACTGAGTCAGCTCATTGCCGAGTCAACTGAGTCAACTCGGTGAACGAGTCTGGTCAACAGGTTTGACTGGTCAAACGTGGTCAAACTC
>JBCNJP010000012.1:75487127-75561889 GCA_039602395.1 Deinandra increscens subsp. villosa | reverse complement strand
ATTATAAGATTATGTAGATGAACAAGTATCATTTTATGTTAATAAAATGTATGATTTCATGTAATAAAATGTATCATTTTATGTTAATGAAACCTATCATTTCATGTGAAATATAAACTGAGTAAACCTATATATAAAAGCTATCATTTTATGTAAAACTCTATAAGGTTTTATAGAAGATAAAACCAAATGGAAACGAGAGATTTTATAAATATATGACATCCGGTTTCGGAGAATATATAAGTTATGATTTTCTGTTAAACGAAGTCATGATTTTATATAAACAAAACTATGATTTTATGCAACAAAAGTTATCATTTTATGTAAGCAAAGTTATGATTTTATGTAAACAAGCTTATGATTTCATGTGGACAAAAGCTACGCTTTCACCTTTATAAAAGTCATAACATCATGAGAAACGTAATCGAATAAGTATCTATGTATAGATATTTAAGTTATGACTTCAGGGAATATTCTAAGGATAATAAAATATAATCGTTCGAGATCCGAGAGTTTCGTTAGAATAAATAATCTGTCATCAAGTCACACGGTCGTATTGCCACTAAGGGCAATACCACTGTGTCCGACAGAAACTGTCTATTTAGAAATAGACAGATAAATGCGATTGCATCCGGGTTAAGCCGTATGACTGTATTGGGACATCCGGTCGTATCGGAACTTCAACCTACGGACGCATCGTATATTTTGGGCGCGGAGCACAACCGAGCCTAACCAGTATTATTGCTGTGTTAAATTAAAGGTACCTATGTTTGTTTAGGTCATCAGATTCTCCGAGCTTGATGCATTGTCGAGTTGCCTAACCTTCAATTTGTATGCTGGACCAACTGTGAGTTGTAGTTTCCCCTTTTTAACTTATCATGTTTTTGGGGTGCATATGAACTGTGTCTAAACATTGTTTTTGTGTTCAATACTGTGCTGTGTTATATATCGTGACTTGAGGTGCCGGCGGAATCCCACCGCGTTTATGTTTCGGTACCTGCGGTGTTACCGCGTTTGGGAAGCGTAGGGTCAATTTAGGCCGTTCTTGTTTTGTTCCTGGAATTGAGGAGCAAGGCCACGAGGCATATGCGTATCCTCACAGCTGTGTAGGTAGATCAAGGTGTCGCATACCCGTTGTTTTGGGCCCCTTTTGGTTACTTGTGTTGGTTGAACGGGTGATGTCGTATATGTTTGAAACATGAGGAGGGGCTCGGGAAAGTCGCTCCGGGTTTCCTCCGATTGCTGGTTTGACCCTAATGGTATTTATCACAGGCACTATGTATTGGAAATGTTTTTAGACTGTTTTGGAGTCAACTGCTACGACTCACCAACAACGTTTGTTGTTGACGTGTTTTTGGTTCATATGCAGGTAAGTAACTACTGGGTTGATCTGAAGGATAGGCGGGGATGGGCTAGACTTGATGTGTGCAAGACCTAGCAGTTGGGGTAGCCTAAGTTCGCGGTCTACGGTGTTGTACCAGTCTTAGAGAACCTGGGCCCAATGAAACGCAGAGAATACAATAGTGCACCAATGAGATAGAATATAAGTAACCCCCTCATAGGTGGTTGACGCTTGGGTATGTCCCGTCGTTTCATTGTTTGGACTGGTCAGCCCGTTCTAAGATAAGGTATCTGTTTGCTTCCGCGTGTTCTGATACGGGCAGCCGGTCCCACACCCTCCCCGCGGTGGCGGCCGCGGAGTGGGGTGTGACAGGTTGGTATCAGAGCCCAAGGTTTCAGCAGATTAGGTGTTCAGATAGAAACCCCTAAGCTTGAACCTATAACGGCTCTAAGGCTAGTAAGTAGACGTTGCGAGACTTAGGCAGATATCTGTGTGCTAGGCAGCGATCAAAGATTAGTGTAAGGTCGGTGCGGGTTGCAGCCTCGCAAACTGTCATCCGTACCCACAGGTGCACTAGATTTGATGAACCCTACCAGGCATATAGCTGTCGATAGTCTGTAGAGGTCCTTGTTTGTGCTTCATTAGTATATGACACATTGGCACTAGTGAGAGTTGTGTGGTATAATTGTGGTTTAGTACCTTTGGTAATGCTCGAGGCATTTTTAGGTCATATGGGCGGCTACTACGAATTCGTACAAGGTCGGCAGGGGTTAGACTTGATCAACCTAACTACTGAGCCCACAGGTGTGCGAAGGCGTTAGTGAACCCCACTAAATCGATTAATGCCGAGAGTATTGTCATTTAGGGTAATGTTTCCCTTAGGACTTAAGGATTCTTTTGGTGTACCCGATTGGTCAAGTCACCTGGACAGTCTTGTAGTATGGGATGCATGACCAGCTGCAAAGACTATGACCAGGGTTAGGAAAACACCGGATAGTTAATAGTTATAAGCCCAAATGAGTAAATTTTTGGACTCGTATTTCAAGAGATTTAATTATTTCATGATTAATGATATTTGCTTTACGTGTGCCTATGTGTTATAACTGTATTATATGACTGCTTGCATGATGCTGTGTATAAATTCACATTTGGTGCTGGCGATAGTACATAGGAAGGGCCTTATTACGTTTCTTGTGCACTGTAGTTTGACCCAGTAGGGCTTGCTTTGATTGACTGCTTTGTTGTGAATTTATTATGTGCCTTGTGGTGATGTAAATCACCTCTAGAAGTATCACTGTTTGTCATTGGCTGAGACGGATGTCGGAAGGACACCCGCAATTGGAATAGGGTGTTATGCCGGATTAAAAAGGATTTTGGCAAAGTGATGGGTCACAAGTATATGCGATGTTGGATTATGTTGGTGCTACGTTCCAGATTCATGCGTTTGAATCTTTCCTCGCATGTTCTAAGTTGAAGAAAGGCTTAACATACCCTCCTTAGATAAATTTCCCAGCAGTGGGCGGTATAGTCTAACTAAACTCTTAGCGGGTTGGCTATGAGTAGTTAGACAAAGTGGATTGCAAATGAAGATCAAGACTGATATATTGAAGATTTCGAGGATATAACAAAGCTCAACGGAGGACGCTTACCAACAACGACATGACGACCGTACCTGTTTTTACTCAACGTGGCATAACAAAGGAGCCAACCAATAAACCCAGCGGCGACAAGGAGTGGAGCAGCAACAGACGACTACAAATTCTTCTTCTTTTCTAATTCTCCTTCTCTTTGATGCGGTCATTCTTTTATATTATAGTTCATCTTAAAGCTCTCTTGTGTAACGTTGTTACATTCAGATCATATCCGACTCGTGATCTGATCCCTTTATTCTATCAGCTTTGTATAGCTGATTAAATTTTCATTTGTCGCACGACCATTCGTGGTTGGTCTTGCTAATATGATTCAGCAGAGGTGGCACCATCGGTGAAAGTGCTCTGCTTTCTATCCTAATGTACGGTATTCTGGTTCGTACCGTCTCCATACTTGTGTGAGCAATCGTTAAAGTGCAGAGGATTGGAAGCTGAGACAAGTAAGTCATTCGATCATCGTGGAAAATTTTCACACAAGTAATTGTCACGTAATCTCAAGCGTTGAGATGTGACACTAACTTCGTGCTTTCTCTAATATTGTGCTCATATTCTAAATCTGGAGGAGAATCCTGGAGCTATTGGGTATTGATAACCATTTAGCTAGTTTCCTCGACGGAGACGTGGATCATCCATGATTAGAATTATCCCTCTTAAATCTGTTGCTTCGCCCGATGAGGTTTAAGTGACTAGATAGTGATTGTCATGAAAGGTTTAATTTTTCGTGAGACATCTTGATGTCGATTCGTTCAGCGATTCAAATGATGAGTCCTGGTGCGGGATAGTAAGGTCTAGTAGTATAATTGCTACAGAGCAGGACCTAAGGATGGCAAATGTTTGAGTTTTACCAAGAAGGGTAAGGAAAGGATTTTGGTGTAACCATATGTTGGGTTTGGCAACACATAGAGTTATGCAAGGCCAGGCAGGAACTATGGACGTACATGAATGTACGAATGTAAATATGTGTTTGAAGTTTGTATTGTTTATACACTACTGAAGGGTAGTGGATCAAAGATTGAAACGCGTATATGTGGACATGCACGTGCCAGGTAATGGTGCATTTAGCATTGTGTCCGAAGTGTGGTGGGATAGCTGCGGTAAGCCCTATATATAAGCACTTTTGGCATAATGGTTTACGGCACCTGAACCGGGTAAGTGCGGGTAGTAGGCATGGAGACCACACGTGTGTGGTGATTGATGTGCTGTCATTTGTGCTAAGTTGAAAATGTATTAAGTTGATTAAACTACCAAGTAAAGGCAAGATAGTCGCCTAAAGTATGGCAAGAATGCATCACCAAGTAGGATGAATCGAATATAACCGCGATGGTTATGAGTGTGGTCTGAAGACATATTGGTGGATTGTTTTATGTGAAAGAAGACTTGATATAGTTGTGATGATGCGTTAATCCAACTAAGTGCGTAGTGAAACACGTAGGAATTTTAGATATTTTAGAATAGGATTGAACCCTGCATCAAAAATGAAAACTTGTTGGCTTAGACTCTATACATATGGAAATGTTGAGGTTTTATGGTGGTTATAAATTTTAGTGTGGAATTTGGTGAGTAAGTGTTAAGATTGATCGTGACTTGTGGAAACTGATTAGGAGTAACGCGATACTTCATGAGGACATTTACCTTGGAATTTTGACGCATGTCAAAATAAGATTATAGGTGACACTCGGAAAGGGTAGTGTAACGAATTGTTGATTTTGGAAATATGGTTGCAAGGAGTACCATGGAGTACGCACTCTGATCAATGAAAGGCAACCAATGTTTGAGGATTCTAGTCGATCCAATTTAGGGATGACAAAGACTTTTTGAGCAAAGTGCTTCGAGTATCCATCAGGATTTATGGTTTGGTGGATCGAATTGAACTTATGAGTTCATGTGGTTGACAAGCTGTCAACATAGCTTTTGTGATTGGAAATAGCTATGAGTAGCTTTGAAAAGTTGCGAGATATACTTGTTAATTTGGATTATTTTGGAAATAACTTTGAGGCCTATTATGCTGGGTGTTGTGATGCATAAATTGTTATAAAATTGGTGGTCTTCAAGTAACGAAAAATATGGGAATCGGCACACGACATAAAATATTGTAGACCTTCGCATTACGCGAAGGAGGGGAGAGACGTAAAGTTTCCTTGTTATATGCACTCGTATTTGCTCGACCGATAAGCCAAAGACACATTTTAATCTTGTGAGTAGAAGTTGTATGTTGTATAGCGATGTTGTGATCCGCTAGTAACACGTTGATCTCTCCGGAATCATATGGTCGTGATCAGTTATTTAAGAGCAAAGTGCTTTGTCTTTTGTGGAATAAGGATCTAATATCATTGTCTAGTGTAGCCGGTTGGCTTGTAACGGAATGTTGAAATTATGGAAGGCGTCTTTAGGTCGCCATTAATGGCAAAGACCGGTGACGAGTACTTCGAGCATCCTTGGGAATTAATGATAGATCATAGTGAATTAATGAGTCCATCATATTGACATACGGTCAATAGGACTGTTGGTTTTCTGTGGGCCAGGGTGCAGCCACTGCTTTAAAAATGACGTCGCCTAGTTTCGGGGGTCCGCTTTGTCTTGTTGGGACAGATCCGAAGTTGTATGCTTCGTATGTCCGTTTTGTCTTGTTGGGACAGATCCGAAGCTGTATGCTTCGTGTGTCCGTTTTGTCTTGTTGGGACATGCCCGAAGCTGTGTGCTTCGTGTGTCCGCTTTGTTGGGATAGATCCGAAGCCGTGTGCTTCGTGATTTCGTTTTGTTGGAAAGCCTCTGAAGCTGCGTGCTTCTTGGGTTCATGTTGTTGGGACGGCCCGAAACGAACGCACGTCGCCCTGGCAGGATGTTGAGTTGTTGTGACGAAGATGTTACGAAGTTGACTCGATGGTTCGTATGACATGGAACCAGCTGCGATGTCTTGATATGTTGACATTATGTGTGACTGTTGTGTATTTGTGCTACACAACTTATTTGTTAGACCTAAGCTAGGTCCCTTAAGTGATAGTTGTGACCTTTGCGTTAGGACGCATATAGGGATTGTGTATGCTAGAACCATGAGTTGTGACAGATTCGTCACGTTGGATGTAAGTCCCTCGCGGAGGGCATTCGGTTTAGTTGTGTTCGGTTCTAGCAGAAAACCCCCAACCTTCCCTTCGGAGAATCTGATAGTGGGATTGGACTTGTCCATTCTGTGACTTATCGCAGCAATAGGAATGTGACTTCCTATTTTTCACCAAGTTGGGTGATGAGAAAAGTTTGCTGATCAAATGAGAAAATTCATTTGGTCTGATGTCAGGGAAGGCATCAAGGCTACGTGGTAGCCCCAAGGAAGATAGATGTCCCTCGGAGAACATCCCGTGTGATGTCATCCGCATCTGTATGGTTACTCCCCGTCCTGTTAGTTGAGGCGAATTTCGGGACGAAATTCTTTTAAGGAGGGGAGGATGTAACACCTGGTTAATTCCGGTAAATCGGATGGAAATTTTTCCGATTATTGAACTGGATTGTTGAGCCCAATTAGGCCCGTAAGGCCCATTTAGAGATTTGCAGCTCGGCAAAGGCCCAATTCACTACCCGATGTCTGGATAAGTTGTCAGAAGTATTTTGGTTGATTTTTATGTTATTGGAAATGTTGTGGAGCGATGAAAGCTGAATTCGGTGTAAACCGGCTAAGTTCGTTGTCTAATCGGTAAACGTGCCGGATAACCGGACGTTAATATAAATACGTTAGTTCGAGTGATTTTGATAATGGATATATTAACATGGACGTTAATAATTGTCAGAAAGCCTATCCTGATGAATACACGTGGGTTGTGCGAACAGATCCGATAAATGACACTTAACGCGCGTAAGTCACCGGCAGTGACGGAGCGGTCACTGAGGCCGTATTAGAGTGTCTGGAAGTGCCAGACACTTGAACATTGGTGTTTTGATCGTTAGAAAGGATAACCGTAGGAAACGGTGCGAGAAACGGTGAAATTGGTGAACCGTTCGGTTACGCGAGAATAACCGAATTTGATAATTTAATTGTTTAAAATGAATTTAACGACCCTGTGAGGTTATAGATATTTTTCTGAGTGTTTTCATTGAATTACAGTCACGGAGATATGTTCAGTTCGCGAAACGAAGGTAAACGGTATATGCGCTTTATACCGCGTGTTTAACCGAATATTCACCAGATTATACTTAATCTGACGTTTTAAGAATTCCGAGAATATTTATGAGGGTTTTATAGTATTACATTCATGTCGGAATTATCGCGGATGAATTAAGAGGCACTTACAGTTTAACGTTTCGAATATCACGGTATAATACCTGCGTATCTGACTTTTACCCACCTAAAAACCCTACATATATAAAGGATCCTTAGCCCCTTTTTCTTTTCATTTAAGTGCAGCCCCCAAACACACACTTGTGTGTGTCGAGAGAGAGAGAAGAGAGCAAAGCTCTCCTCCCGTTTTTCCGGCGTCAGATCGGCCGGCGGCGGCGGTAACACGGCGGCGCTACGGCGGCTTCATGGCGGTGGACCCATTTTCGACTCCCTTCCTCCCCTTTTCTTCTCCTAAGCCCGAATCCAAGGTCCACAAGCTCATTCCCTGTCCCGATCAACGGCAAAAGTGGCGACAGCCGCGGAGGCGGCTAGGGTTCCGCCTAGCTGCAGCGGCGGCGCCTCCCCCTCCTTGTTCTCCTTGCGTTTTCCGATGGCAGTAAGGGTTTGATTTTTTAGTGTTTCCTTTCACTTTCCAGCTTTTTCTTGCTTTCCATCTCCCGATCATGACATGCATGTGTGTTCTTGCTCAGATCCGCGACCTCCTTGGTGTGTTATGATTTTATGGACTTAAATGGAGTTGGATGATTATCTCAAGGTGGATGGATGATGATTTTGGTGGCGGATAGTGGCTGTGACGGAATTCCGGCGGCGGCCATGGCCTCCGGCCGCCGGAACAGGCGCGATGGATGGCGGTTGTGGGTTATTTTGAGCATAGAGATGTTTTTGGGTGGTATTTGGATACATTTGGGGCTAAACTGAGTCAGCTCATTGCCGAGTCAACTGAGTCAACTCGGTGAACGAGTCTGGTCAACAGGTTTGACTGGTCAAACGTGGTCAAACTCAGAAACCGACTTCGGATTATTGTTCGTGGTGAAGCCCCGTGTGGAAAGGACTATCTACTCGTTTGATTCAGACAACGTTGCGTTATACGGTTAACCGGGTCCGGGTTTGCAAACCGACCGGAAGGTATAACCGTGTTCGTTACTTGGTTCGAATTATAGTAATATTGGATACGCGTTGTGTGAGGAACGTTTAGTAATACAAAAGTATATTGTATTTAAAATGACGATAACAAAGAAAAATATATATAAAGTATCGGTTGTCGTTTAAGGATAATAAAAATCATAAGTTTATGATTAAGTGCGGTTATCAGTTTATATAAATAAAAACCACGGTTTTGTTGATAGCAAAAATTATGAGCCTTTGAACTTAAAATATACGATATCATGTAATAAAACCTATGATTTTATGTGGATTATAAATGGGTTAACACATATATATATAAGTTATCATTTTATGTAATAAGATTATAGTTTTTGTGATAACAAATATTATAAGATTATGTAGATGAAAAATATCATTTTATGTTAATGAAATGTATGATTTCATGTAATAAAATGTATCATTTTATGTTAATGAAACCTATCATTTCATTTGAAATATAAACTGAGTAAACCTATATATAAAAGCTATCATTTTATGTAAAACTCTATAAGGTTTTATAGAAGATAAAACCAAATGGAAACGAGAGATTTTATAAATATATGACATCCGGTTTCGGAGAATATATAAGTTATGATTTTCCGTTAAAACGAAGCCATGATTTTATATAAACAAAACTATGATTTTATGCAACAAAAGTTGTCATTTTATGTAAGCAAAGTTATGATTTTATGTAAACAAGTTTATGTTTTCATGTGGACCAAAGCTACGCTTTCACCTTTATAAGAGTCATAACATCATGGGAAACGTAATCGAATAAGTATCTATGTATAGATATTTAAGTTATGACTTCAGGGAATATTCTAAGGATAATAAAATATAATCGTTCGAGATCCGAGAGTTTTGTTAGAATAATTAATCTGTCATCAATTCACACGGTCGTATTGCCACTAAGGGCAATACCACTGTGTCTGACAGAAACTGTCTATTTAGAAATGGACAGATAAATGCGATTGCATCCGGGTTAAGCCATATGACTGTATTGGGACATCCGATCATATCGGAACTTCAACCTACGGACGCATCGTATATTTTGGGCGCGGAGCACAACCGAGCCTAACCAGTATTATTGCTGTGTTAAATTAAAGGTACCTATGTTTGTTTAGGTCATCAGATTCTCCGAGCTTGATGCATTGTCGAGTTGCCTAACCTTCAAATTGTATGCTGGACCAACTGTGAGTTGTAGTTTCCCCTTTTTATCTTATCATGTTTTTGGGGTGCATATGAACTGTGTCTAAACATTGTTTTTGTGTTCAATAATGTGCTGTGTTATATATCGTGACTTGAGGTGCCGGCGGAATCCCACAGCGTTTATGTTTCGGTACCTGCGGTGTTACCGCGTTTGGGAAGCGTAGGGTCAATTTAGGCCGTTCTTGTTTTGTTCCTGGAATTGAGGAGCAAGGCCATGAGGCATATGCGTATCCTCACAGCTGTGTAGGTAGATCAAGGTGTCGCATACCCGTTGTTTTGGGCCCCTTTTGGTTACTTGTGTTGGTTGAACGGGTGATGTCGTATATGTTTGAAACATGAGGAGGGGCTCGGGAAAGTCGCTCCGGGTTTCCTCCGATTGCTGGTTTGACCCTAATGGTATTTATCACAGGCACTATGTATTGGAAATGTTTTTAGACTGTTTTGGAGTCAACTGCTACGACTCACCAACAACGTTTGTTGTTGACGTGTTTTTGGTTCATATGCAGGTAAGTAACTACTAGGTTGATCTGAAGGATAGGCGGGGATGGGCTAGACTTGATGTGTGCAAGACCTAGCAGTTGGGGTAGCCTAAGTTCGCGGTCTACGGTGTTGTACCAGTCTTAGAGAACCTGGGCCCAATGAAACGCAGAGAATACAATAGTGCACCAATGAGATAGAATATAAGTAACCCCCTCATAGGTGGTTGACGCTTGGGTATGTCCCGTCGTTTCATTGTTTGGACTGGTCAGCCCGTTCTAAGATAAGGTATCTGTTTGCTTCCGCGTGTTCTGATACGGGCAGCCGGTCCCACACTCTCCCCGCGGTGGCGGCCGCGGAGTGGGGTGTGACAGCAACTTTACTCGGAAGCAATGTTTTACCCCGGGCAGGGGAAATGCTCGAGATAACTCGATTTACCTCGGTAAGGAGAGTTATCTCAGACAACTTGACTTCTCCACTGGTTCCGACAAGACTTCTTTTTGACAGAGACGCAAGCTGCTCTGCTCTTAATCTATTAGGAGCCGTCATTTTATCTTCTAGACTAGTTTATTATATTCTAGTTCATGTATCTCTGTTTAACGGTCCAGATAATCGTTAGAGAAATCAAGGGCTCTCCTTGATTTCTTAGGCACTATATATAGTTTACTTGTACTATGTAATTCACCAGGTTGATGTACGCTTTCTCAAATTATCAAGTAACAACAATATAGTGTCGTGTATTATTTTTATTTTTGTTTTACTTGCTTTACATTCGATTTCTGTCTTTCTAACTAAACCAGAGCATATGGCTTAACTTTTTTTCGCCTGGTTAACCATAAGTAAATTCGTGTATTTGGTTTATGTGACATTGTGGCCCTTCGGGTGGAACCCGAGCCTTAGCAACGGATAAAACTGATAAAACTGGCAAACCAGGAGATGCATATATAGGCGCAGTATGTCAATTAAGGTATTAGAAGAGTCTAGTATCCTTAAAACACTTCACAAACATCACACACAAGTTGGAGTCTCGAAACATTGGTGATAAACTAAAAGCTGCTATGTGTCGTGAAATATGTGCAAACTAATACATGAATTTAATTGCATGATTGTAAATTAGTATATGGCATGTTTATACTTGATTTTATTAGATTTGATATGATAAAAATAATGGTAAAAAATGTGAGAAAACCTAGAAAACCGGGACCAAAAATACGAAAAACGGACAAAACAGGCTGCGGTCAAGAAATGTCAAAGGGGCTACTGGATCGAGGCTCTAGGCGTATCGCCTAGAGCTACCCGTGGTTCCAAAAAATACGTTTAGAGGCCATTTTCCAGCAAAAACCCTAATTCTCCCTATTTAAGCACATTTAGCCCCCACAATCCCACTTGTGCTCTCCTAAAACATCCAATCAGCTGCTACTATGACTCCAAACCCTAACCTATTAAAAACCCATCAAGATTAGTGCTTTCCTTCAAGAATCAAGTCCCAATATCATCCTTGATCATCCTCTATTCATCAGTAAGTGTTATATCTTGATTTGCTTGTTCAAAAGTTGCCAAGATCCAAGATCTAAGCTTTATGCTAGATCGAGGGCTGATTTGTGATGATATAGTGTTCTCATGCATAGATCTAGAGTTTGCGGTGATAAAGTTTGCAATCTTTGAATAAAAAATGTGATTTTTATGCAAGATATGATGACCCATGCTAGATCTAGGGTTTTGCATGGTTTTACATGGTTGCATGTGGATAAAGCTTGAAGATTGATGCAAGATCTATGTCCTAAAAGCTTGCTAATGATAGATCTAGGTTTATCAAGTAATAAAGTTGCTAGCTTTACATGAGATCTATAATAAAAACCCGATTTCCGTAATCATGCATGCTAAATCTTGAATAAAAGTGCTTGATTTGTGTTAGATCTACAATAAAGTTGCTTGATCTAGGTTAATGGATGCATGATAGTCTATAAAGTTGCCAACTTAATGTCGGATTGCATGAGGATTAATATATAAAAATTATTTATGGGAAATTATGGTGAAAATGGCTATTAGGTCAAAGTGGAATGCATGCATATGGTTAGGTACTTATGACATTGGCTTGAAATATGTTAATTAATGATCTATGTGATTTAGTATGAGATGATGATGTGGTTTTATCATGGAATTAGCCTACATGTGGTAAATATATACTTACCGGAAAATAAATAACTATGTAAATGCATGTGTATGATTACAGGGGCGCAACTTTCTTTGGGCCAGCAGTGACCTCGGTTACTACGGTTTTTTTGCTCAAAAGTGTCGGGTATACGTGTAATTTTCTGAAAATATTTATATGTATTAATTAGGTCCCTACAGAATATGTTAACAAACTACTATATAGCTCAGTGGTATCCACCACGTTTCGAATCCCATAGGTCTCGAGTTCGACACTCACTGCCTTCGTTTTTTCCGCTTTGTCTTGGTTTTTTTTAATTTTCTGGAAAACCCTAAATGGGTCGCTACTTCTAAACAGCCACTCAAAGCCTCAAACAAACACACATCACATAGCAGACTTTTCACGCACTCTGAGCCTTCAATCAATCAGACTTTTTTAGAGATTTCCAAGCTCCAAACTTCAATTCATCAAAGGAGGCTTGGGTTAAATCCTTCCAAACTTCGTTTCTTAGTAACATAGATTGGTAAGCATCTTCACCCAATTTTTTTAACACAGATTGGTCACTGTCATTTGTCATCCTAATGACGATTCTAATCAGTCTGGTTGTTTCTCTTAGCCACGTAAACCTTCTTCAATCTCGCATGTCAATCACCAGCCATTAGCCTTGCTGTCAATTTGCGATTAATGTATTAAATTGTATTTGTTTGATTTCCATGAATAGTTTGAATAGGTTGTGACTAGAACTTGTATATAGGACATCTTTTGGCTAATTAAAAGAAAATTATGATTATGTAGAAAGTAGTTTAGAGAAAGTAAAAAAGAAAAAAAGGGACAATTTGGAATAGAACATGAGCAATAATTTGGCTCTTTCTAAATCCTAAAAGTAATGCTTCAACAGTTTAATTAATAAGTATATGCAGGAAATTAATCAATATTTGGCTCTTTCTAAGGTTCCTAATTTCCTTATTCATGTGGTTGAACTATTTATGTCCGAGGCTGATGAATTTTTAGGGACAAAATTCATCGGTGTTTAAATCTAATTTATGTTCCTTCACAAAGACTTTTTTGTTGAATTTTGTTAGGATCTTCTTGAAGTTCAAACTATTTATTTCCAATAGTTAATTGTTAAAGAGTTACGGTTTGATCTATTTTATATTAATGTGTACCAATCCGAGAGAACAAATACTAGGAAGGAGTTACTTTAGAACCACAAAACAAAGGTCTGTCCCATCTTTAAAGTCTTTAATTTTCTTTTTGAGTTTCTATTATTTATAGTTTTTATAGTTTGACTTGACCCGAACCGGATCGCTGATTTAAATATTTACCTCGAAACATAGCGATAGAATTTTTTTTGGGCCAAATGACTTTCGGTCACCACTAGAAAAATTTCCAAGCTCCGCCACTTTATGATCATGATATTACTTGATTTAGTTTTTGAATGTCATTAGTCAAAATTGTTATGAGTTATACGAGTGTACAAAGCCTAAGTCTCCTACCTCGGTGGTAATGACAAGACTTTGTATGGTTTCCTCGTCGATCGTACATCGTATACGCGAGATAATGTCATAAGCAATTGTGATGCGTTGTGTTTATCATCGTACAACATGTTATATGTGATATACATGTTAGGTTAAATATAGAAAACCTAAATTCAATCCCCAATATGTATTCGAGTTCACTTGTCAGTTGTCCACGCATTGTCAGGATGGTTGGCCAACACAGTCAACACTCACACTGTTATGTGTCATAGGTGAAGTCTAATAAGATCACTGCTATCGTTTAGTTGGTTGTTGGAAATACTAAATTGCACCCTAAGGTGAGTTCATACCCAACTTTTTCACTGTTTACGCTTTCGGGGGAGAAGAAATACGGTAACTTGTTTTATAACTTAACTTGATGATTTATACCAACAATTATAAACCATGGATGAAATGTTTGCTGAAAGTCCTTTACTGAGGTGAACCGTGAATAATTTACAACAGGTAATTATAAGGTTGATCTACTTGGCCTAACAAGCCCTACTCGACCGCTGGAAGCGGGCGGGTATTATATTGTCTCTAGCGCTGTCATACTTGCAAACAGTATGGCTGGAAGGAAATGTAGCTATCAGTAATGGTGTCACGAAACCCAGTGGTGTTATAAAAATCTTATGGGCTAGCTACCCACATGTATAAATATCAGCTTTTTCAAGGCGGAGTCCCTGCTTGGGTTATGCCTCGTTGAGGGTAACTGGTTAACGAACTACTTTGATAAATGTTATTTATCTGCTTAAATTTATGAACTCATCAACCTAGTATTGACACTTTTTAGTATGTTCTTCTCAGGTCCTCAGGAGCAGCTAAGGAGCACGTCAGGATCATTCATATGCTCATTCTGCATGGTTTGTATTTGCATGATACTTTTGTAGCCTTGGGAGAAATGACACTTTTAATCTGTCTTCTTATGATTGTCGCTTCCACTTATGACTTGTTAAAACTTTTTTGAAATGATTCCGCTAAAACTTTAAGACTTTTATAACTCTGAAAAATCTTTTGATACTTTGGTATCCAAACTTGGATTTAAAATGTTGTGTCGAGCATATGGAATGTTCGAAGTGTCTAACGACTCCGATCCTGGTGTGGCTCATGCCCCAGTTCACGGTATTTCACAAGTCGGTTTTGCGGGGGTGTGACAGATTGGTATCAGAGTTCATCAGTCCTAGCGAACGTAGGATTGCATTAGATCCAACTATGACTAGAGTCGGTTAGACACATACTTAGACACACATATACGCAGTTTGCCCATCTTACTATTATATATATATACATATATATATGTATATGAGTATATGTATATACTATATTGCCTATCTGTGGTACTGTTATTTTTATATTTATCCTTATCACATCATCAACCTTCTGTAGTGCTTGTTTGAATTAAATGTCTAGTTATTCAAAAAGTATATACTCACTGTAATATACATGAAATGTATATTGTAGGCATGGTGTAACACCCGTGTCCGACCCAAATACAAAACCCGACCCGAATTTGAACTTGTTATGCAAATCGAATTTTGATTTAACAATTACCGGAAGAATTTATCCAAAATATACAATTAAATTATGTTCGGGATACTCGATAATCATTTTTGAAAACAAAATAATACATTTACAAGATTTTAGGTTAAATAATTCGATTAAAACGAAAATAAACCGATTTTTGGTTTTTACGCGATTTCGGTATTCGATTTATCGTTTACCGGGAATCTCGGGGTTTATATTTCAAAATATATAATTTTTAAAGTCCTACAATCATTTTATAACATTAAAAACCAATTGGTTAAATTTGGGATCAATTTTGTTAATTAAAACGCAAATAAATGAATTTACCATTTTTCGTGCAATTCCGTTAATAACCTGGAATCATGTAAATTTCAAAAATCATATTTTAATGTTCCTTAGTGTTTTATAAGGTCAATATAAGTCACTCGTAAAATTTTAGAGGTTAACAAGTTAAAACGAGAACGAACGAATAAAAAGAAAATAAATATATATTAAATACGTATTTTTATACCTCGTTATGCGTATCCCGAGACTTAGAAAACCATGATAAAATATTCTAAACTAATTTTGGGCATAAAATATTAAGTTTCACAAAGTTTATGGGTTAAAATCACGCAAAAACCAAAGTTCAGGGGTTAAAATGTAAATAAAAACTACAGGGACCATTTCTGCCAAACCAGCAAACTGGCTCGCGGGTCGTCGAGCCCTTGGGCTCAACCGGCGCGTACCGCCGCCCAAAACTGTCGCGACCAGATCTTTTTTTCCGACTTGTTCTCCACGTTTAACCTTGCTACGCGTCATTTTCGATCGATTAATCACCCCCTTACGTGTCTACATCAAATTACGACCCTTCCCACTATAAATTCGAGCTCAGATCGTCCGGTTATACTCGCCAATTCACGAATTCCATCCTTAAAAACCCTAAACCTTCATCCGAATCTGGTTCCATCAAATTCGAGCAAACCGCAAGGTGTTAAGAGCTGATCTCCTGCAGTTACACGTTATTAGGTATGCTCTGCAAAAGCCCTCTATCAATTTCTGTTAGTTTTGTTGTTTTGATCGAGTTCTAAAATTATAAAAAAATTAGGGTTCTTGATGTGTTTCTTTAAATTCTGGATAATTGGAAAGGAATTAAGGCTTGAGTTTTTGCAGGATATGATGTTATAACATATATTAAAGAACCCCTAAGTCAATTTCATGATATCTAAACGTTTGATATTTTATATAAAAATGTGCCAAAATTAGGGTTTTCGGGTCGTTGTTCTGCCCAAATTAAATAAACGGTATTGAATTAAGGTTTACTATTTTTAGGGATATTATAATATATCATAATGAATAAAACCCTAAGTTTTTACAATTTTATAAATTGTTTTGATATTTATTTAATAAATACAATGAAATTAGGGTTTCCTCGACGTTATTTTGTCAAAATAAAGCAAACAAGTTAATTTTAGGGCAAATCTCTTAAAATATATTATAAAATAATATTTTAAGTAAAAGCCCTAATTTTATTTGATTTTATAAATTATTTTGCTATTTATTTAATAATTATTTCAAGATTAGGGTTTTAAATATGATAATTAAATATCAAACAAACCAGAAGGTGTTGAAACTTGAATTTTGGTTTTAAAACATATTTATATATATAATAAGTGTATATGAGTTCAAAATTTATAAATGAATTAATTATTGGATAAATTACTAAAACCCTAATTCTCTAAAAAGGGCAAAATGGTCTTTTAGCAAATAAAACCTAAACACTCATTAAGTTCCTCGTGTCCTTAGAACTATAATCATTATCATTCCCTATGTTCATTTAGCATGTTCGTTCCATTAGGATAATCTCCGGATTGTTATCTCTCGCGATTGGTTCTATCTCTCGTTTCCGATCTACCTATCAGGTGAGTATTCACTAAACCCCCTTTTTAAACATTAGGGTTTGTGCCTAAATGATCAACTCGTATTATCCTTCAAATGGTGATACATTAGAATGATAATCCGTGTTGTGAGTAACCACTAAACCCCCCATCTTTTAATATTATGGGATGTGATGCGATATCAACTCTTGTTATCATTAGAAGGGTGATTCCTTCAAATGATAATTTGAGTAGTGAGTAATTCACAAAACCCCCCTCTTTAAATATTGTTGGTTATGACTATTCAATTCGTATTATCATTACTAATGGTGATTCATTCGAATGATAATCCGACTTGTGAGAAATCATACCTGCATTATCTTTTAACCTTTTTGGGGTGTAACATGTATCCTTATTTCAAATTATTTATCCAAAACACAAACGCGATTATATGATGATTTGATACGTTCTATGTATGTTAAATATGTGTGGATTATTGTGATTGGTTTGATCTAGCATCGGTTACTATCTTTATCTAGCATGCGTACTCATTAACATACCGAGCCGGGGTAACAATAATAGATCTATTGGTTTGACAGCCCACTTGGCATGCTTCGTGTGTAGCGCCTTGTGATTGGAAGCCTAGTTGTCTAGGGTTTGATGCGCACATTCATTGGCTTTAACTCATTACTTGTTTGACTATACATATGAAAATATCTGATTAGACATATATCGCTGTTATTGATATTATACTTATATTATTTAAACACGTGTTTACTCACCAACTACTTTTATAGTTGACACTTTATCTTATACATGTTGCAGGAACTTATACTTGAGCTATGTTGTGATCACGCTAGGATTGCTGGACCTAGATTAAAGACTTTAAATCAATTTGATATGTATTCTCCATGTTTAACTTTATTGTACAATATCTTTAGTGATTAATGAAAAAGGGCATGTTTAAGTATTACAACTTAATTTAGTTGTCATGTGCATCTGGACAATCATTACGCCCCGACATATTCCGCCGTCGGTTGGGGTGTGACAGATTGGTATCAGAGCCTTGGCTATAGGGATTTAGGTTATTAGAACCGGATAACCTAGACTATATGCCTTAGGTGTCCTACATGATTAACTCATGTCTATATGCCTATTATTATATGTCTGTAGATGCTGCTTAAACTTGCCTCCCTTAGATCTCATCATTACCTTAACACTTGACACACAGATATATCCCTTCTGGCTTCCTAGCCTCTATCCTTAGTAATGGTGCCTTACGTGCCATTTTAGTATTTTGAAAATTCTGATTTTGAAAATCCCGTCGGAGTTAGGTTCCTAACAGTAGACATGTAGTAACTGGAAGGGGGAAGGCACCGGTAGCTGGAGGTCTATCTAGGCAGGCATTTCGTATATAACCTGATCAGCCGTGTGGATCGGGATGCCTACCTAGAAGTCTTTGGTGAGAGTGTTGGAACCTATTAGGCCAAAGCATGTCATTTACTGCTACGGATCCCAACTAACTCTGATTAGTCACAGGTTGTAGTTTCTCAATCGAGGAACGAAAGCCATTCCATTGTGTTTTACTAAAACAACATGATTTCATCTTTATCCCTTGTTTAAAACCTCATGATTTCTGAATTCTGATGTTTTATAAAATATTCGTCATCATGATCTCGAATTGATTATCGTATCCATTATCTCCTAAACATTTTCCATCAGCATGAATTCTGACAATCAACAAATGGCCCAACAAATTTCTCAACAAGTGGCAACTTTCATCTCCAACATTTTCCGACAAGCCCTCAATGATAAGTTTGGCAACAATAATGCTACTGCGAATCCTGCTTGCTCTCCCAAACACTGTAAGGCGTGTAACTCTCTGAAGTGCAGTGGCTCTGAAAATCCTACTGAACTACCTCAAGGATTAGAAGTCATCAAACGTTCTGGTGCCAAAACCAAGAAGAGGAAAAGGAAGGCTAAACATCTTGATGAGACAGCCACATTTGCAGAAGCTACTATACCTACTACCCCGAAGACTCCCGATACTCGGCCAACCAAGAAACCTTATACTGGAGCTCACCCTCTTTGCAAAACTTGTAAATACCATCACTCCACTCAAACCCCTTGTTGGCGTTGTCTCAATTGCGGAAAATTTGGTCATCTCATAAAAGTTTGTCGTCAACCTCAGCCCCCGATGGGCCAACCTGTGATACCTGCTCAAGCTACTATTTCTCCTTATCGTACTTGTTATAACTGTAGTCAACCTGGACACTTTAGAAACGCTTACCCTCTGCTTGCTGCTGCTGTTATTCCAAACCCTCTGGCCAACAATGTAGACCCTAGAACCCAACCTCCAATAGTTCAAACTATGACACCTACACCCGTTCAAATTACTACTGCTATCCAGAATACTTTCTCTTCCATGTTTCATTGCTACCATTGTAAAAACTTTGGTCACCTACCATACACATGTCCCAAATTGGCCACTAGTAACCCTCCAATGAAACCACAACATCAAACTCCAAGCAACTACTACTTTCGCCATGGATGATCTCTGAAGAAAGAATGATGATGATGATTGAAGATCGTTTGGACTCTGTTAATATTTGAATAAATCGATTACCCTGTAATTAAAGTTTGTAATCCTTCCAATCGATGTTCATCTTGTATATATATCAGAATATGAGTTTTACTCTTTATTTCCTGTCCTCCTACTTACTCAATCATTTCTTATGTTCAAATTACCCTTAAACCTCTCATTATGATTAATCAGTGGACAAGAAACCTATTACCCAATTTCCATTATCCTTAATTGCAACACAATCACTGACAAACATATTTGCGCCTCTCGGGAAAATCAAACATCATCATTAAATTGAGTGTCTCAAACATCACGTAGAATTTGTTCCTCATTCAGATAACCCAGACTTGACTATCCGTTATCCAGTAAATTAGAAACACGCATCCTTCATCAAAACCCATAAGTACCTACACATGACGATTCTGGTATTATTCCTGTTGTGAAAATCACTTTATCAAAATTCGTTCGATCTAGTTCCCACCTTAAGAAAACAACAATTCATTAAAGATGATACATCTCGAATGTACATCACCAGTCCAATGGACTCAATCACCAAATATCAAAACTCTTATATTAACGACATCTTCAAGAGAATTCTCAGAATCATCTATCTCCTCAATATCAATTCTCGTTATCCCTATACGAAATAATTATCCGTTAAGTGATTCCTGAACTTTCTCAAAACCATGATTTAATCTGGTCTTGATTCCCCTATTAATCTTATTAAAGGAAAGATAATGATATCCAAATTGCATTATCATTCGAATGGTGATTCATTCAAATAATGATATGCACTTCAATATCAAGTAATTAATTCGTAATATCATTTGAATGGTGATTCATTTAAATGACAATTTCGTGTTATATCGCTATCCTTTCCTCAAATGGATTAATCAAATATCTCTGTTGAAAACGCTTCTCCCACATTATCACCGCCGTAAAAGACGATGATTGAATTTGCTCTAGATAATAAAGAATCATTAATTTATCTGGCCAGTCCAAGACTTATACGTACTACACCTAAACACTTGTGTGTGATGCTAGCTTAGCATACATTTGGTTTTGGTCATAGACGTTAACCTTGGGTTTTAGCCAATTTCTAATCCAGATTATTAACAAGACCTCGCGTCCCGTAGGTGAATTAAATGTGGCTCGCTACCCATTTAGCCCACCAGTACTCGACACGTTCTCTCGTTAAGAAATCTGTGATCCCATTTTATTGTATGGAATGATGTTCTTGACTTAAATGTCAAAATATCAGTTTCAACAATTTAAAAGTAAATCATGTTACCCCCACCACTCTCTTCATATTCCACCGGTCTTTTCACTGAAGTAGGGGAGACAGTGATAAATCAAATCCATAATCTGTTTATTCAGTTGCTCGTATAATCATAATCTTAGCTTTAGAATCTAATCATCTTACAATCCATCATATCTGATGTTATTCAATCTCTATCGCGATCTTAAAATCATTCGTTATTATATGAAAGTGGTAGTTCTTCGTAAGATGACTATCGCATTCTTAAAGTATTACAGATGTGGTGGGTTAGCTGCAGTACACCCTATATATAAGCATCGAAGATACTTTAAAAATGAATTAGGAATTGAGCCTAGAACTGATCATTGGTTGTTTGTCTGTATCAAATTCCCTATCACCATTGATATATTCTTCCTCCTAACTCGAATATCTCTTCTAATTTCGGGACGAAATTTCCTGAAGTAGGGGAGACTGTAACACCCGTGTCCGACCCAAATACAAAACCCGACCCGAATTTGAACTTGTTATGCAAATCGAATTTTGATTTAACAATTACCGGAAGAATTTATCCAAAATATACAATTAAATTATGTTCGGGATACTCGATAATCATTTTTGAAAACAAAATAATACATTTACAAGATTTTAGGTTAAATAATTCGATTAAAACGAAAATAAACCGATTTTTGGTTTTTACGCGATTTCGGTATTCGATTTATCGTTTACCGGGAATCTCGGGGTTTATATTTCAAAATATATAATTTTTAAAGTCCTACAATCATTTTATAACATTAAAAACCAATTGGTTAAATTTGGGATCAATTTTGTTAATTAAAACGCAAATAAATGAATTTACCATTTTTCGTGCAATTCCGTTAATAACCTGGAATCATGTAAATTTCAAAAATCATATTTTAATGTTCCTTAGTGTTTTATAAGGTCAATATAAGTCACTCGTAAAATTTTAGAGGTTAACAAGTTAAAACGAGAACGAACGAATAAAAAGAAAATAAATATATATTAAATACGTATTTTTATACCTCGTTATGCGTATCCCGAGACTTAGAAAACCATGATAAAATATTCTAAACTAATTTTGGGCATAAAATATTAAGTTTCACAAAGTTTATGGGTTAAAATCACGCAAAAACCAAAGTTCAGGGGTTAAAATGTAAATAAAAACTACAGGGACCATTTCTGCCAAACCAGCAAACTGGCTCGCGGGTCGTCGAGCCCTTGGGCTCAACCGGCGCGTACCGCCGCCCAAAACTGTCGCGACCAGATCTTTTTTTCCGACTTGTTCTCCACGTTTAACCTTGCTACGCGTCATTTTCGATCGATTAATCACCCCCTTACGTGTCTACATCAAATTACGACCCTTCCCACTATAAATTCGAGCTCAGATCGTCCGGTTATACTCGCCAATTCACGAATTCCATCCTTAAAAACCCTAAACCTTCATCCGAATCTGGTTCCATCAAATTCGAGCAAACCGCAAGGTGTTAAGAGCTGATCTCCTGCAGTTACACGTTATTAGGTATGCTCTGCAAAAGCCCTCTATCAATTTCTGTTAGTTTTGTTGTTTTGATCGAGTTCTAAAATTATAAAAAAATTAGGGTTCTTGATGTGTTTCTTTAAATTCTGGATAATTGGAAAGGAATTAAGGCTTGAGTTTTTGCAGGATATGATGTTATAACATATATTAAAGAACCCCTAAGTCAATTTCATGATATCTAAACGTTTGATATTTTATATAAAAATGTGCCAAAATTAGGGTTTTCGGGTCGTTGTTCTGCCCAAATTAAATAAACGGTATTGAATTAAGGTTTACTATTTTTAGGGATATTATAATATATCATAATGAATAAAACCCTAAGTTTTTACAATTTTATAAATTGTTTTGATATTTATTTAATAAATACAATGAAATTAGGGTTTCCTCGACGTTATTTTGTCAAAATAAAGCAAACAAGTTAATTTTAGGGCAAATCTCTTAAAATATATTATAAAATAATATTTTAAGTAAAAGCCCTAATTTTATTTGATTTTATAAATTATTTTGCTATTTATTTAATAATTATTTCAAGATTAGGGTTTTAAATATGATAATTAAATATCAAACAAACCAGAAGGTGTTGAAACTTGAATTTTGGTTTTAAAACATATTTATATATATAATAAGTGTATATGAGTTCAAAATTTATAAATGAATTAATTATTGGATAAATTACTAAAACCCTAATTCTCCAAAAAGGGCAAAATGGTCTTTTAGCAAATAAAACCTAAACACGCATTAAGTTCCTCGTGTCCTTAGAACTATAATCATTATCATTCCCTATGTTCATTTAGCATGTTCGTTCCATTAGGATAATCTCCGGATTGTTATCTCTCGCGATTGGTTCTATCTCTCGTTTCCGATCTACCTATCAGGTGAGTATTCACTAAACCCCCTTTTTAAACATTAGGGTTTGTGCCTAAATGATCAACTCGTATTATCCTTCAAATGGTGATACATTAGAATGATAATCCGTGTTGTGAGTAACCACTAACCCCCCCCCCCCCCTCTTTTAATATTATGGGATGTGATGCGATATCAACTCTTGTTATCATTAGAAGGGTGATTCCTTCAAATGATAATTTGAGTAGTGAGTAATTCACAAAACCCCCCTCTTTAAATATTGTTGGTTATGACTATTCAATTCGTATTATCATTACTAATGGTGATTCATTCGAATGATAATCCGACTTGTGAGAAATCATACCTGCATTATCTTTTAACCTTTTTGGGGTGTAACATGTATCCTTATTTCAAATTATTTATCCAAAACACAAACGCGATTATATGATGATTTGATACGTTCTATGTATGTTAAATATGTGTGGATTATTGTGATTGGTTTGATCTAGCATCGGTTACTATCTTTATCTAGCATGCGTACTCATTAACATACCGAGCCGGGGTAACAATAATAGATCTATTGGTTTGACAGCCCACTTGGCATGCTTCGTGTGTAGCGCCTTGTGATTGGAAGCCTAGTTGTCTAGGGTTTGATGCGCACATTCATTGGCTTTAACTCATTACTTGTTTGACTATACATATGAAAATATCTGATTAGACATATATCGCTGTTATTGATATTATACTTATATTATTTAAACACGTGTTTACTCACCAACTACTTTTGTAGTTGACACTTTATCTTATACATGTTGCAGGAACTTATACTTGAGCTATGTTGTGATCACGCTAGGATTGCTGGACCTAGATTAAAGACTTTAAATCAATTCGATATGTATTCTCCATGTTTAACTTTATTGTACAATATCTTTAGTGATTAATGAAAAAGGGCATGTTTAAGTATTACAACTTAATTTAGTTGTCATGTGCATCTGGACAATCATTGCGCCCCGACATATTCCGCCGTCGGTTGGGGTGTGACACATGGCATCGAGAGATTCAGCATCGTCAGACTCGTCAGCACTGAAATCACCCACAGGGAGCAGGGGGACATGGCCATTAGGAGAGTCTAGGGCGTCTGCACCAACTATCTCAAAGAGACGGTTGGACACTAGGGACTGGACGACATACCCTGCGTACGTGGACGATATGGTGAGAGTCCACCGTGGACCTGCACCCCCCATCGCTCGCACTACAGCACGGATGAGGGCTACACCAGCCCTACCCTACGCGATAGATCGAGTTGTAGCGGTACTGGTGGCCGACCAATCCTGCACATCGGGATCGCGTCACTCGTGCATTGGGAGACATCACCGATCTTTAGGTTGGAGTAGGTGATAACGATTACTGACTTAGGGGTGTTATCGCTCAGTGGCAATAGAGTGAGGAACACCTGGCTAGTCTGACACGACAGCATGAGGACATACAAATGAGGTTCTCTGTCCTGAGGGCGATGATCGACGCACATGGAGATCTCATTCAACAATTACTCTTCAGGGTTCAACAGTTGACTGCTCGGATCGCAGCAGTGGAGGCAGAGTTGGAGCCGCAGAAGGAGCCTGCAGCCCCAGAGCCAGCACCCATGGATCCAGATGACGCGGAGAGTGACGGTTCGGTCATCTCTGGTGGAGGGGATCGGTTGGTTAGCTCGTAGTATGTGCTCGTAGCTAGTATCTATCTTAGACGCTTTCGTGAAGCATTGTATAAAGATTAGTAGTCTTTATCTATCTTTTGACATGTAAATATTTTGGAATCAATTTAAAGTTCAATGAAATTGCGAGTCACTTGCGATTTTATTTTATTTAAAGCTGTAGTTAAATTTGTTATGTGTTCTGTATGTCATTTGAAATTTTTACTATGCTTGAATGGTAAACAGCAGGATCTTAATCATTTTTGTATGCTATTAACAAAGAAGAAATGACAGGACGTGGTCGAGAATTGGATGGTACCTTCTCAATATCAATAGAGGAACTGGGAGCTATCATCAGACGAAGTGTGGCTGCTTATGCCGCGCTAACCCAAGCAAATCAAGTCAATCGAAGTCAGACTCCAGAGGATGGTAACTCTAAAAAGAGGCAGATCAGTCGAGGTTAGAATAATCTTACCAGTGGGTATAAAGGAAACTACCCAAAATGCCGCAAATGTAAGTATAACCATCGAGGAAGCTGCGATAAGCTGACGTGTAACAAGTGTGAGAAAACATGACACATGGCCATGCGTTGCAAGGTTAAAGGTCAGAAGGGCAGTGTTAAAATGTTCCTACTAAAGGATATCAGGGAAACCTAACCAAGTGTAGCAAGTGTGGGTTTCATCACCAGGGAAACTATGACAGCGTGAAGTGCCGCAAATATGGTAAAGGTGGGCACAAGTTGGTAGACAGCAGATCTTGTCAGAAGAAACAAGGCAACCAAAGCAAGCCAACAACCCAAACGAGATGCTACCAATGCGGACAAGTGGAACACTTCAAGAAGAAATGTCCTAAGACAAAAGGGATCAGGAGCAGAAAGCACGAGAAAAAAGAACATGGAAACAACAATGGGGAAAGTAGTAAAGAGCAAGCAATCATGATTAGAGCAGGAGAAGCTCGGAATGACACTAACGTGGTAAACGGTAAGTTTTTCGTCTATGGCTATTTTGCTTCCGTATTGTTCGATACTGGTGCCGATAGGAGTTTTATTTCAAGTATATTTAGCAAAATGATTTGAGTCGTAGAAAGCCCATTAGAGGTTAAGTATTCAATAGAGCTCGCAAATGGGAAGTTGGTTGAAATCCATAGTATTGTCTGAAATTGCATATTGGATTTGTCTGGTCATCAAATGAGCATAGATTTGTTCCCAGCAACTTTGAGAAGCTTCGATGTTATTATTGGTATGGATTGGCTATCCAAGCACCATGCTGAAATCGTAAGCCAGGAGAAAGTGGTTCGAATTCCTCTTATGAATGGAGAAATTTTGACCATTCAAGGCGAGTGAAGTGGATCTGTAGTTGGGATAATTTTATTTCTCAAGGCGCATAAGTGTCTGCGAAAGGGACACGTAGCTATCTTAGCTCACGTTATCGAGAAGCCGGTAGAAGAACCGCATCTGGAAGATATTCCTGCCGTTCGTGATTATCCTGAGGTATTTCCTGAAGATCTGCCAGGTCTACCACCGCATAGGCAGATAAAATTTCAGATCGATTTGGCACCAAGAGCATCGCCGATTGCTCGCGCACCTTATCGATTAGTCCCAAGCGAACTCCAAGATTTGTACGCTTAGTTGCAGGATCTGCTAGAGAAGGGTTTTATTAGACCTAGTTCGTCACCATGGGGTGCGCATGTTTTATTTGTCAAGAAGAAAGATGGTACTTTTCGAATGTGTATCGATTACCGTGAGTTGAATAAGGTTATCGTGAAGAATCGGTATCCTCTTCCGCGAATCGACGATTTGTTCGATCTACTTCAAGGTTCGAGTTATTATTCGAAGATTGATATGAGATTCGGAAAAAAAATCATCAGCTACGAGTTCGAGATGAAGACATCGCAAAAATAGATTTCGGGAAAAGGTATGGTCACTACGACTTCTTGGTTATGCCATATGGGCTAACCAATGCGCCTGTTGTTTTCATGGATTTGATGAATCGGGTCTGCAGGACGTATTTGGATCTGTTTATCATAGTGTTTATCGACAATATTCTCATCTACTTTAAGATTGAAGAAGATCACGCGAAGCATCTTCGTGTTATTCTCGACTTGCTAAGAAAAGGGCAGTTGTATGTTAAATTTTTGAAGTGCATTTTTTTGGATTTGGAAAGTGCAACTCTTGAGATGAATCAGAGGTTCAAGTCGATCCGTCAAAGATTAAGGCGATTAATAGTTGGCCTGTACGAAAGATGCCGGCTGAAGTACGCCAATTCCTCGGTCTGGTGGGGTATTACAGACGATTCATTGAGGGATTTTCCTCAATCGCACAACCTTTGACAACGTTAATGCATAAAGGCATTGTGTATAAATGGGATGCGAAGCAGGATGCAACGTTTCAGCTTTTGAAGCAGAAGCTTTGCAGTGTACCTATTATTTCATTGCCTGAGGGAACCAATGATTTTGTAGTATATTATGATGCATCTATTCGAAGAATGGGATGTGTGCTCATGCAACGCGATAAGGTTATCGCTTATGTATCAAGACAACTCCGGGATAACGAGAAGAACTATAAAACTCATGATTTAGAGTTGGGAGTGGTAGTCTTTGCGTTGAAGATTTGGAGACATTACTTGTACGGTACCCAGTGTACGATTTACACTGATCACAAGAGTCTTCAGCATATCTTTGACCAAGAGGAATTGAGCATGTGGCTACTCAGATGGGTGGAATTGTTCAATGATTATGAATGCGCTATCAAGTATAATCCGGGTAAGGATAATGTGGTAGACGATGCCCTGATCCGAAAGGAAACAAAGCCGAAGCATGTTCATGCCTTGCATATGACAATTCACTCAAGTTTGCCATATCAGATTAGGAACGCTCAGATTGAAGCACTGAAGGATGAGAACTTGGAATCTGAATCTTTGCGTGGCTTAGACAAACAGTTTGAGATCCGATCAGATGGAGCTCGGTACTTTGCTATTAGGCTATGGGTGCCTCGATACGGAAACTTATGGCAACTAATTATGGATGAGACTCATAAGTCTCGGTACTCTATACATTGGGGTTCGGACAAGATGTACAACGATTTAAAGGCTGTTTATTGGTGGCCGAAGATGAAGGCCGACATCGCCCCTTATGTGAGAAAATGTTTGACATGTTCGAAGGTCAAGATCGAGTATCAGAAACCATCGCTTCAGCAACCAAAGATCCCAGGATGGAAATGGGAGAACATAACGATGGATTTCATAACAAAGTTGCCTAAGATTCCAAGTCAATACGATACGATTTGGGTGATTGTTGATCGATTGACGAAATCAGTTCATTTCTTGCCATTTCGGGAGACTGACAAGATGGATAAGTGGACCCGCTTATACATGAAGGAAGTTGTCTCACGTCGCGGTGTTCCCTTATCTATTATATCTGATCGAGATACGCGATTCAGATCGCACTTTTGGAAGTCCTTGCAGAAGGCACTGGGAGCCCAGCTCGACATGAGTACGACTAATCATCCTTAGACTGATGGTCAAAGCGAAAGGACTATTCAGACGCTGGAGGACATGTTCAAAGCCTGTGTGATAGATTTCGGTAACAGCTGGAAATCTCACTTATTGTTTGTGGAGTTTTCCTATAACAATAGTTATCACACAAGTATTGTAGCAGCGCCATTCAAGGCATTATATGGACGTCAGTGTAGGTCACCAATCTACTTGCATAGGTGGGTGACACTACGGGTGTTCAACGAATCGAATTTCGAATACTCGAGTAATTCAAATCGAATTACTCGAATTTCAATTTTTAAAAAAGACGGATTCGAAATTCGATTAAAATTCGAAATAGATTCGTCGAATCGAATCGAATTTGAATTCGAAATAAAAATCCAATTCGAAATTCGATTCGATTCGTATTAAGTTTTCGAATTCGAACCGTATACAAATCGAATTCAAATCAAATGCAAATCGTATCCGAATAAACTGATTTTGAATTCAACAAAAAAAACATGTTTTAATTTTATTTTCAAAGCTACTAAAAACTTAAATTATAGTAAAAAATACAAATCTATATAAGTAAAAAAAATACAAATTTCGAACTGAACTTTGAACTGCTCATTTTCGAATCGAATCGAACCTAATTCCGAGTTCTTTGAATTAGATTTGAAATATGAACACCCCTAGGTGACAGTCAGCTTACTGGTCTCGAACTTATTCACGAGACAACAAAGAGAATCGTTCAAATCCGAAATCGCTTAGCAGCAGCTCGTGAGAAACAGAATAGTTACGCCGATAAGCGTAGGAAGCCATTGACATTTCAGAAAGGGGATCGTTCTTCTGAAAGTTTCACTTTGGAAAGGAGTTATTTGCTTCGGGAAACGAGGAAAGCTAAATCCAAGTAAGTTGGACCATTCGAGATTGTCGAATGTATTGGTCTAGCCGCTTATAGATTAAATCTTCCCGATGAGCTAAGTTATGTGCATAACGTATTCCATGTATCTAATCTGAAGAAATGTCTATCAGACGAATCGCTCGTAGTTCCACTTGAGGAGTTGGATATTGACAAGAAATTGCGTTTCGTAGAGGAGCCAGTAAAGATAGTGGATCTGAAAACCAAACAGCTCAAGCAAAGCAAAATTCCGATTGTCAAAGTTTGGTGGAACTCGAAACATGGACCAGAGTTTACCTGGGAAAGTGAGGATCAGATGATGAAAAAATATCCGAACTTGTTTAGACAGTCGGTGCCGATGGTCGGGACTACATTTTAAATTCCGGGACGAAATTTTTTTAAAGGAGGGGATGATGTGATAATCTGAAAACTTATGTGATAATCTGAAAATCTTTTGCGAGAATCTGAAAACTTTTATCTTTTAATGTTGAGTAAACTACTAAACTTTAATCTTTACGGTTGAGTAAAGCGTGAAACGTTATTTTACAGTTGAGTAAAATGCTATAACTTGATTTCTTACTATTTACAATGAAGTTGCAACAGTTAAACTTGTGAAACTTATACCCTTAGCAACGTGGTTACGATCTTAATTTTCGGGACGAAAATTCTTTAACGAGGGAGGATGTGACATTCTGGCCCTTCGGGTGGTACTAAAAAAATGGATAAAACTGATAAATCGGCAAACCAGGAGATATGTATATAGACGTAGTATGTCAAGTGATGTATTAGAAGAGTCTAGTAGCCTTAAAACACCTTACAAACATCACACACAAGTTGGAACTGAAAACTGCTATATGTCGGGAAATACATGCAAACTGATACGTGAATTTAATTGCATGATTGTAAATTAGTATGTGGCATGTTGATACTTGATTTTATTGGATTTGATGTGATAAATATGATGGTAAATTAAAAATGGAAGAAAACGTAGAAAACCAGGACCAAAAACCCGAAAAAACGGGCAAAACGGGTTGCTGTAAATAAAAGTCAAAGGGGCTGCCGAATGGAGGCTCTAGGCGTATCACCTAGAGCTACCAGTGGCTCCAAGTGATAGGCTTGGAGGCCATTTTACAGCAAAAACCCTAATTCTCCCTATATAAGCACAATTAGGCCCCACCATCCCATTTGTGCTCTCCTAAAATGTCCCATCAGCTGCTACTACGACCCGAAAACCCTAAACTACTATAAATCCATCAAGATTAGTGCTTTCCTTCAAGAATCAAGTCCCGATATCATCCTTGATCATCCTCTATTCATCGATAAGTGTTCTATCTTAATTTTCTTATTTAAAAGTTGCCAAGATCTGAGCTTTATGCTTGATCTAGGGCTGATTTGTGATGATATAGTGTTCTCATGCATAGATCTAGGGTTTGTGATGATAAAGTTTGCATCTTTGAATCAACAATGTTACTTTTATGCAAGATATGATGATCCATGCTAGATTTAGGGTTTTGCATGGTTGCATGTGGATAAAGCTTGAAGATTGATGCAAGATCTATGTCCTAAAAACTTGCTAATGATAGATCTAGGGTTGTCAAGTAATAAAGTTGCTAGCTTTACATGAAATCTATAATAAAAACCCGATTTCGGTAGTCATGCATGTTAAATCTTGAATAAATGTGCTTGATTTGTGTTAGATCTACAATAAAGTTGCTTGATCTAGGTTAATGGATGCATGATAGTCTATAAAGTTGCCAAATTGATGTCAGATTGCATGAGGAATAATTTATAAAAATTATTTACGTGAAATCATGGTGAAATGGCCTATTAGGTCAAATTGGAATGCATGAATGTGGTTATGAATTATGACATGGCTTGAAATATTTTAATTGATGATTTGTGATTTAGTGTGAGATGATGATGCGGTTTTATCATGGAATTAGCCTACATGTGGTAAATATATATTTACTGAAAAATAAATAAATATGTAAATGCATGTGTAAGACATGAGATTACTTGATTTAGTGTTTGCATGCCATTTGTCAAATATGTTATATGTTATACGAGTATACAAGTCCTAAGTCTCCTACCTCGGTAGGAATGACAAGACTTTGTACGATCGCCCCATCGATCGTACATCGTATACGTGGGCTAATATCGTAAGCAATTGTGACGCGTTATGTTTATCATCGTACAACGTTTTATATGTGATATACGTGTTAAGTTAAATATAGAAAACCTAAATTCAGTCACCAATGTGTATTCGAGTTCACTTGTTAGTTGTCCGCGCGTTTTGGGGACGGTTGGTCAACACTCACACTATTACGTGTCATAAGTGAATTCTAAGAAGATTCACTGCTATCATTTGATTGGTTGTTGGAAATCTTAAATTGCACCCTAAAGTGAGTTTAGGGGAGAAGACATACGGTAACTTTTTTTTATAACTTAACTTGATGATTTATACTAACACTTTATAAACCATGGATGAAATGTTTGCTGAAAGTCCTTTGACCGAGGTGAACCATGAATAATTTACAATGGAGAATTATAAGGTAGATCTATTGGGCCTGAGAAGCCCTACTCGACCGCTGGAAGCGGGGCGAGTATTATATTGTCTCTAGCGTGGTCATACTTGCAAACAGTATGTCTGGAAGGCAAAGTAGATGTCAGTATTGGAGTCATGAAACCCTATGGTGTTATAAAAATATTATGGGCTAGCTACCCATGGGTATAAATATCAGCTTTTTCAAGGTGTAATCGCTGCTTGGGTTATGCCTCGTTGAGGGTAACTGGTTAACGAACTATTTTGATAAAAGTTATTTATCTGCTTATATTTATGAACTCACCAACCTAGCGTTGACACTTTTTAGTATGTTCTTCTTAGGTCCTAAGGAGCACATTAGGATCATTCATATGGTCATTCTGCAGGGTTTGTATTTGCATGATATTTTTTTCTCCTAGGGCGAAATGACACTTTTAAACTGTTTTCTTATGATTGTCGCTTCTGCTTATGACTTATTAAAACTTTGTTGAAATGCTTCCGCTAAAACTTTAAGAGTTTTATAACTCTGGTAAATCTTTTGATACTTCGGTATCAAAACTAGGATTTAAAACGTTGAATCGAGCATATAGAATATTCGAAGTGTCTAACGACTCAGGTCCTGGTCTGGCTCAAGCCCTTCTTTGTATTTCACGGGTGGGTTTAGAGGGGGGGGGGGTGACAGTTTACTCTGTAACTGGCTTTCGATCCTACTATACTTACATACATTATTGCTGATTCAAAATTTTAAGAGTAAAATTCTTTTATCATCCCGAGTTTTGGTCCAGTTAACCATTTCAGTCTAAACTTTAAAAAGTTCGCTTTTGGTGTTTGATATGTCATTTTCATTTCAGTTTTAATCCTTTTCTTAATGCCATTAGTATTTTTCTGTTAAGTCAGGTGATAAGACCAAGATACGCTATTATTAAAAAATAAATATAAAAAGTAAACGTTCCAAATCATGACTTCTCATTCCAAGTCACAGAATTTTGTCCGTGAACTTCCTTTGCAAACCACATGCCACCGGCGAAGATATCTTCAGTAACTTTTACTTTTTTCTAAATTAATCAATTTTATTGTTTATTTGTCCAAATTTATATTATTGTTATTTGATGTATTGCAAATACATCTTATAATTTCGTATAAATTGTTTAATATTTGAGTTGAGTTTGAGTCATTTTTGTCTAGTTTTTATCTAAGTTATGTTATTTGAGTCTAAATTGTGTATTGGGTCATTTTTTATATATTTTGGTGTGAGTTTAAATAATTATTTAAGTGGTTTATTTATTTATGTCAATGTGCTCAAATTGTTTAAATATATTTGGTTGTAGCCTTGTAGGTTGGCACACGAGTCTGATGGAATAATATGACATTACATCAAAGTTCAAAGGGTTGAAAGAATTAATTTGTAAGTCAGAGGACTGCCGTAAAATTAAAGGGAAGTCAAGGGGATCAATTGAAAGTGTGTTGAATTGATTTTTAAAGTTGGTGTATTGGTTAAAATTCTAAGCTTGTGGTTGAAGAGACCCAAGTTCTAGTGTCACTCACACCACTTTGTGAGATATTGATGGGCAATGAAGGATTGAGCTTGCTTGATCCTGAGTCACAAGGGAGGGTTTACGGGCTTGCCCCGTTTCCGCCCGATGGTGCAAATGGGGGGCGCTCCCGGGTTGCCTCGCTATGAGGTTTGGACTCGAGACAGTATGTAGGTCCAGGATAAACAGTCCTGATACACCGCTGAGCCAAATTGCCGTTCAAAACAAAAAAAAATTGATTTTTAAAGCTTCTGGTCACGTGGAATTTTTCCATTGGTTCGCAAGTTGATTAAAACTATATGATTGGCTATGGAAAATTATCCATTTCATGCGATATGCATTCTGGTCCAAGTTCAAATTACGCCCGATATTAGAACCGGCTATTTTGTCGGTTATTACATGCATACATAGCGCTTGGGGATATTTTGCTAGCGGTACGCTAGTTTCGAACAAACCCGCAAGCCCTAATCGTTTTATATAAATTCGATCATAAGGTTCCAAGAAAAGGGAAATAAATTTTCAGCCGGCTAAGGGAGACATCGAGGACGAATTCTGGACATGAGGAAGAGGAGAATCAAGGAGGAATAAATTCGGGTTAATCATTCAACTTCAAATTGGTGATTCGGTTTATTTTTATTCTTGGTTTTCAACTTGTATTGAACTTAGCACTATGAACTTCTGTCAAGATTCTTACTTTATGTTTGATTTTGCACTGATCATGGTCCTAGGCCAATTGATGACTATTTAATGATTTTGATTTCTTTCGTTTATGGAAAAAGTATGTATGGATTTGATATTCTTTAAGGTTTACTAATTTTTCTAGGAATTAATGTGTTTAACTACATTATTTAGGTTTATGATTAGTGATTGATTCTTGCTCTGCTTGTGGATGTCTTCCAGTTTGAGTAGGGTAGTTGTGATTGTGTGACTATGTGTTTGCATCTTGACATGTTTGCTATTTGGTAATCATAGAATAAGTTATTAGTTATCTGCTTAAATTTTGTGGGCTGCTATCCTTAGACAAGACGGGAGGTGATAAGGGTAATGATTAGTCGGGTTGGTTAATTGCTTATGATAAAATTATCCCAAAAGGAAATTCCCTAGGTTAGTTAATTAATCTGCTGATTGTGTTACTTGTAGAACTTTAGTGAGGCTTCGTCTATCTTAAGGTGCCCGAGAAAATTTCGGAGGTGGTTAGGATAGGTGGGTTGGGACGAACTCATATGGTGAAAATCGTTCAAGCACTAGAATTATCAGTTAGGAACAAGCCGAAAGGTGACTTAACCAATTAGTTAGCGTATTCGATTCTTAGGATTTCATATTGCGTGACACCCGGTAAATGGTCTGGGGTCCACTAGGATGTTCTTAAAGTTGTCATTAAGATCCTGATGCCATCATCTTTGTCGTAGCCGTTAGAAGTCAATTGCGTGATTTAGGAGTCTAGGCATGGGTGGTACTGTTTCTCTCATCTGGTTTTCTCTGCTTTCGGTCATTTAGTTAATTAGTTAGGTTAGTTAAGTTAATTTCTAAATCCAAAAACCCAAAATCACTCAGTATTTCCATTTCTTAAGTCCTAATTGAGTCTGGCTTCGTAGTGTCCTTAGGTTCGATATCCGGTCTTACCTTATCTATTCTACAATCCGATAGGTACATTTGCCTAGGGTTCGGTTTAGTTTAGGCAGTTTCGGTAAAATTATGTGTGTCTAGGTCTAGGCTTTATTATATATTTTTTTAGTATTTTTTTAGTGTTATTCCGAACACATCAAGTTTTTGGCGACGTTGGCAGGGACACTTGGCAATAGCAAGATTAACTAGGTTGTCTAGGAATTTTGAGTCTTTTTGGTTTTTCCGTCTAGATTTCCTTTAGGTTTATTTTTCTCGAGTCTAGTTTTTATATTTTCATATTTTTATTTTTTTCTTTGAAATTATTTTTCTTAGATATTTATTTTTCTTTTCATGGCTGAACGACACACCGTCCACCAGCAGGTTAGTGTCGGCTTCGACGATGCTAGCTTTGCTATCGCACCCACCACCATCACCGCCACTGCCAACTGGCAGATTCCATCTCACGTCATCAACGCGCTATCTAACACTGTTCAATCCAGCGGACGTGAAGATGAAGACGCACTAGCTCACCTTTCGAGGTTTGTGCGTGTCTGTAACATAGTCGGGCTCACCGTAGTTACGGATGATGTTATGTACCTATGGATGTTCCCATTCTCGCTCACATCTAAAGTGGCCGTTTGGTTGGAGACGCTTCCTCCTAACTCGATTACCACCTGGGCAGATTTTAAGCAAAAATTCTTAAAGAAATATCACCCACCAGCGAAGGCTTCGCGTACTCGGGAGAAAATTCACAGCTTTCGCAAGGATCCCGACGAGCCTTATTCTGTAGCGTATGAGCGTTTCAACACTCTTCTCAGCAGGTGTCCGCAACACGGGTTGACAGACTGGGCGATCATCGAAAAGTTCTATAATGGACTTCCTTACTCGGTTCAAAAGGAGTTCAATATTTCGGCTGGAGGTCACATGATGGAGAAGCTGAGCGTTTATGAATGCAAATCATTATTTGAGAGCTTCGCGATAGCTGGACAGCAGACACCCGAAGATCGGAGAGCCGCCGTGGCCCCGACTAGATCACTCGCACCTTCTACTTCTACCCGGGGTGTCCATCACATTGGCTCAGAGACCATGACGCCGAAGGGGCTTGAAAACATCTATAGGACTTTAGAGGAAATTAAGCTCCACATCAAAGCCAAATGTGAGCTGTGTTGAGGCACTCACAACACCCGAGACTGCCCGCTCGCCTCTGCTGAGCAAGTTGACTATATTGGAAACCGTACCCAGTTTGGTAATTCTTTTCGGTCCGGGCGGAGGAGTGGCCAGAATTCTGGATGGCGAGACGGAGGAAACCCGCCGGGGTTCCAGTCGAGGAACAACCAGTACGAGAGAGGAGATGACGGGCCTGGAATGAGAGAAATGAGAGAGCTGATTGTGAACCAGACTCAGATCCTTGCGCAGATGAACACGAGAGACGAGGCGACACAAAAGAAGTTGCTCGAGCACCACACGTTACTAAGAAATCAGCAAGCTTCATTCTTAGATTTGCAGCAGTCGGTAGGAGATATTATGAAGCAGTTTAACGAGCCAAGGGGGTCAATTTTTCGTTGGTACCTATTAAAACCCCAACGCATCGGTTAATACGGTTACCACACGAAGTGGTCGAGTTTTGGAGAGTCCATCACCTGTAGTTGAGGAGGAACCGGTTGATGAGGAGATTGAGTTGAAGACTCCCGACGGGAGGGTGCACGAGAGCGTAAGGCCAACAAGTACATCACCGAATGTCGAGATCGAGGGAGTTAAAGAACCACCATCTAGAGAGAAGCAGATGAAGTGGGAGGCTGCAAGAGAGAAGAAAAGAGTGAGATTCTCTAGTCAGCCGATTACAACAGAGGACCTCAAGCGTGTACCATACCCTGAACGATTGATTCAACAGAAAAATGCGCAAGAATATGGTCAATTCCTTGAACTTCTTAGGTCGCTTAGGATCTCTTTGCCTTTTACCGAAGTTTTACAAAAGATGCCTAAGTATGCCAAATTTTGAAAGAAATGCTATCTAACAAAAAGAAGTTAGAGGCTTTATCTGAAATTCAACTTGATGCTCAATGCTCTATTATTGTCCAGAATAGGCTACCCGAGAAATTAACTGATCCGGGAACATTCACCATTCCTTGTGTTTTTGGTAGCTCTTTTGTGACCCATGCTTTGGCGGATCTTGGTGCTTCCATTAATGTCATGCCATATTCCATTTTTCAGCACTTGGGATTAGGTGATCCTGCCCCGACCCGAATGACCATTTCATTAGCTGATAGATATGTGGTGACACCTAGGGGAATTGTTGAAAACTTTCGTGTTAAAGTTGACAAATTTTTATTCCCTGTTGATTTTGTGCTTGTTGATACTGATTATGATGTTAAATGCCCGTTAATTCTAGGTAGACCTTTCATTAGGACTGCCCGTGCCTTAGTTGATGCTTTTGAGGGTACAATTACATTAAGAGTTGATAGAGAGAGTGTGCTTTTCAAGGTTGGTGGATCAGTGAGTAAGAACAACGAGTCCATTTACATGTTAGAATCTTTTAAATCTTATGTGGACCGTTATGTAGGATTTGTTACTGGGAAAGAGTTGGTGGTAGGAAATAGGTTAGGCGAGGGTGAGAGTGTGATGGAACCCACAGCTTGGGAGGTCCTAGAAGATGTGAAAAACTTAGATGAGTGGGTAGTAATAGGGCCCAGGTGTGGGGAGGATCCTGGTGGACTAGAGGATGTTGATAAGAACAAGTGTGGGGAAGATCCTGGGGGTTTAGTTGATTTAGTGGAAATAGGTGAGATTGTTGACCCATCTGTAGAACCCACGGGTAACGTAGTCTATGATGAGGTTGTGGTTGTTAACTGTGATAGTAGGAAGGCCACACTTTGCGATTTTGGTAGTTTTGATTGTGCTAAGATAGTGCTTATACCAAGTGTGCGGAGGTTGTTGGTAGTTAAGTGTGTACATGACCCGGAACTAAACTTCATAGGAAATATTAGATTTTTACCGGGTAGATATAAACATTGGAAGGTTAAAGAGATGTTGAGGTTAGTGAGTTGTAGTGATATGCCAGCTAGGAAGTTGGTTGGTAGTTGGAAGGGTAGAACCCGGGTAGTTACCGGTAGTTGTCTGTTGAAGGATGTTAAGGGGTTGTTTGTATGGGTCTTAATGACCTGTTGATGATTCAGTATCTTAATGGTTCAGATATAGACTGTTTGTTTGACGAGTTTTATCACCTCTTAATGAAAAAAAGTCTGAATCGGTAAGAGATTGAGATCTGAATCGGTCAGTTGAAAATCGAAGTCTGAATAAAAAAGACAGCGTTGCTTTTGCCCTTCCCCCTTCATCATCAACGACACCTCTCACCAGCGCCTCTCCTTTCCGCGACAAATCAGTCTCCACAACAGCCAACTTCTCCAGCACCTCGGTTGCCTCCTTTCGCACATACCAATCCTCACTTTTGGCCACAAAATCAGTCATCATCTACACCAAACTCCTCATAATCACCGAGCTCGAAGCCGCACCGACTCCGATAACACTCATCATGAGATTCAGGCAAGTGGAGATTAAACAAATGCATTGTTTGCGTAACGTAGATTTATCGGAGGAGTCGGTGGCTGAGATAGATGAGAGAAACAAGGGAATTGATTCGTGATGTAGGGCTTGGTGATGGACTCGAGCTCCTTGGCGGCGGCAGAGTACGTAATTGTTTATTGAGTTCACTTTTGATTTTGCTTATTAAAATTAGATTTGTGAACCCCAACCGATTATTAAAATTGAGTTCAGTTTTGATTTGTAACCTCAATCAGATGCTATGGTACTCAATCAAATTGGAGTTCAGTTTTGATTTTGATTATTAAAATGGATTTCTGAAGTCACTTTAGTATTCAAACTATATGGTAACTTTATTTTGATTTTAATTACTGAAATGGATTTTGCTTGTTATTTGATCTTGTTATTTGATCTCGTAGTTTTGAATATTGGGTTTTCGTTCTAATTTGATTAATTGTAGCTTGAATTTATTCCATGATTAATTGTAGATTTTCTGTATAGTATAGAGCCATAGAGATAAAATAGTCATTTTCCACGTCATTCAAAGGTCCAACCAAACAACATTTACTGGTTCAGGGTCTCTTATTTAATCAGACATCTTACTGGTTCAACACTTAATGAAACAGACGCTACCAAACAACCCCTAAGTCTAAGCCTCCAGATGTTGGAATAGGAGGTTGTTGTTTGTTTAGGAGCTGAATTGATTAGTGCCCGGGGTTGTAGAGTTTATATACTTGTTTATATTTTTCTCCAATTTTTTTTAGTTTTGTGCTTATATTTTTCGTGAATCGTTACTAATTGTTTTTGTTCGAGTCTTTTGTCGTGTGTTTTGGTTTAAGCTGCAGGTTCGATGATAAATGTGCATCCAAGGTATAAATTTCTAATTATGGAGAATATGGAGAACCTGGGAGCCAAGCTCGCCTGTCGTTCATCAAATTCAGAAACCAGGGGAGTTTGTTCCAATTCTACTTTTTGTTTTTTAATTTTCATTGCATTTTTACTTTTATCGTTCGTGTGTGTTTATTGTTATTTCTATCTTATTTTATTCTCATCCACATTGAGGGAAATATGTAATTCAAGTGTGGGGATGAGAAGACTTGCGTCTTGTTTTAATTTTGGTTTGCTTTGAGTCATAAAAAGTCCAAAAATAAAAAAGAATTTTAAAAAATTGTTTAAAAATGTCCGAGATTCTGGCTGCAATTAGATGGAAAATGATAGTACAATCAATGTCAACATTCTAATAATGTGCATAAATGATAAATAATTGTAGTTAGTTAAGATCTATAGCTAGTTCCGATGTATTGGTAGGCCCAGCTAACTAATTAAGCTTAAAAATCCTTATACATTATAAGAAATATAATAAATCATAAAAGTGAATGAAATCATGACACTTTAGTACGTTCCCATCTTATTATGAGTAATGTAAACAGAAACTGTCAAAAATAGATGATATGTACCTTAGTATTTAAAAATGTGTATGTCTCTTAAATATAAGCACGCCTCTGTCTTTTTATGAAAATAAATCCGACTTTGGTGGCGCTCGAAAAATTCCATATTCCATTCCATTTCTGCTTGAGCTGAGCTAAATATCCTATGTGCTACCCATCGGGTTCGCTCTCAGTGGATGCTCCTCTAGGTGAAGCTCTTAAGAAAAAGAAAAAGAAAAAAAAAGAGAGAAAGAAAAAATTATATATAGCTCAAAATAGCAGAGCATTCATCCATCATTCCATCAGTTTTTAGACATCTATAGTTTTAAATACTAAGGTCGGAATATCTAAATGGTTTAACATGTGCCTTGACTCTTGAGACGGGATTAGGGTAAAGTTGCAATTTTTAAGTGTGGGACACATTAAGTAGAATGATTGCTAAACTAAATAAATTAAGTTGATGCATTTGGGGCTAAAAGGTTGGTGGTTGGGTTTAATTAGACAGAAATACTGGTAATCGAACTAGGCTATAAGATTGAGAATGTAATTGTGAAATGTTGAAAAATGATTTGAATAATAAGTTAGAGGTTGAGTCTTGGTTATGATTCCATTGCAGTATGTTTCAAGGACGAAAAAAGAGTCAATGTGGGGATGTTTGATGTATTGCAAATACATCTTATAATTTCGTGTAAATTGTGTAATATTTGAGTCATTTTTGTCTAGTTTTTATCTAAGTTATGTTATTCGAGTCTCAATTGTATATTGGGTCATTTTTATATATTTTGGTGTGAGTTTAAATAATTATTTGAGTGGTGTATTTATTTATGTCAATGTGCTCAAATTGTTTAAATATATCTAGTTGTAGGTTGACACACGAGTCCGAGGGAATAGTATGACATTACGTCAAAGTTCAGGGGTTGAAAGAATTAATTAGTAAGTCAGAGGACTGCCGTAAAATTAAAGGGAAGTCAAGGGGATGAATTGAAAGTGTGTTGAATTGATTTTTAAAGCCTCTGGTCACATGGAATTTTTCCAGTGGTTCGTAAGTTGATTAAAATTATGTGATTGGCTATGGAAAATTATCCATTTCATGCGATATGCATTCTGGTCCAAGTTCAAATTACGCCCGAGATTAGAACCGGCTATTTTGTCGGTTATTACATGCATACGTAGCGCTCGGGGATATTTTGCTAGCGATACGCTAGTTTCGAACAAACCCGTAAGCTCTAATCGTTTTATATAAATTCGATCATAAAGTTCCAAGAAAAGGGAAATAAATTTTCAGCCGGCTAAGGGAGACATCGAGGACGAATTCTGGACGTGAGGAAGAGGAGAATCAAGGAGGAATAAATCCATGTTAATCATTCAACTTCAAATTGGTGATTCGGTTTCTTTTTATTCTTGGTTTTCAACTTGTATTTAACATAGCACTATGAACTTCTGTCAAGATTCTTACTTTATGTTTGATTTTGTACTGATCATGGTCCTAGGCTAAGCACATAGTGCCGCCTAGGCCAATTGATGACTATTTCATGATTTTGATTTCTTTCGGTTTATGTCAAAAGTATGTATGGATTTGATATTCTTTAAGGTTTAGTAATTTTCTGAAATTAATGCGTTTAACTACATTATTTAGGTTTATGATTAGTGATTGATTCTTGCTCTGCTTGTGGATGTCTTCCAGTTTGAGTAGGGTAGTTGTGATTGTGTGACTGTGTGTTTGTAACTTGACATGTTTGCTATTTGGTAATCATAGAATAAGTTATTAGTTATCTGCTTAAATTTTGTGGGTTGCTATCCTTAGACAAGCCGGGAGGTGATAAGGGTAATGATTAGTCGGGTTGGTTAATTGCTTAGGATAAAATTGTCCCAAAAGGAAATTCCCTAGGTTAGTTAATTAATCTGTTGATTGTGTTACTTGTAGAACTTTAGTGAGGCTTCGTCTATCTTAAGGTGCCCGAGAAAATTTCAGAGGTGGTTAGGATAGGTGGGTTGGGACGAACTCAAACGGTGAAAATCCTTCAAGCACTAGAATTATCAGTTAGGAAAAAGCCGGAAGGTGACTTAACCAATTAGTTAGCGTATTCGATTCTTAGGACTTCATATTGCGTGATACCCGGTAAATGGTCTGGGGTCCACTAGGATGTTCTTAGAGTTGTCATTAAGATCCTGATTCCATCATCTTTGTCGTAGCCGTTAGAAGTCAATTGCGTGATTTAGGAGTCTAGGCATGGGTGGTACTGTTTCTCTCATCTGGTTTTCTCTTACGTTTTCTCTGCTTTCGGTCATTTAGTTAATTAGTTAGGTTAGTTAAGTTAATTTCTAAATCCAAAAACCCAAAATCACTCAGTATTTCCATTTCTTAAGTCCTAGTTGAGTCTGGCTTCGTAGTGTCCTTAGGTTCGATATCCAGTCTTACCTTATCTATTCTACAATCCGATAGGTACACTTGCCTAGGGTTCGGTTCAGTTTAGGTAGTTAATTATGTGTGTCTAGGTCTAGGCTTTATTATATATATTTTTTAGTATTTTTTTAGTGTCATTCCGAACACATCAAGTTTTTGGCACCGTTGGCAGGGACACTTGGTAATAGCAAGATTAACTAGGTTGTCTAGGAATTTTGAGTCTTTTTGTTTTTTTCCGTCTAGATTTCCTTTAGGTTTATTTTTCTCGATTTTAGTTTTTATATTTTCATATTTTTATTTTTTTCTTTGTAACTATTTTTCTTAGATATTTATTTTTATTTTCATGGCTGAACAATGCACCGTCCACCAGCAGGCTAGTGTCGGCTTCGACGATGCTAGCTTTGCTATCGCACCCACCACCATCACCGCCACTGCCAACTGGCAGATTCCATCTCACGTCATCAACGCGCTATCTAACAGTGTTTAATCCAGCGAACGTGAAGATGAAGATGCACTAGCTCACCTTTCGAGGTTTGTGCGTGTCTGTAACATATTCGGGCTCGCCGCAGTTACGAATGATGTTATATACCTACGGCTGTTCCCATTCTCGCCCACATCTAAAGTGGCCGTTTGGTTGGAGACGCTTCCTCCTAACTCGATTGCCACCTGGGCAGATTTTAAGCAAAAATTCTTAAAGAAATATCACCCTCCAGCGAAGGCTTCGCGTACTCGGGAGAAATTCATAGCTTTCGCAAGGATCCCGACGAGCCTTATTCTGTGGCGTATGAGCATTTCAACACTCTTCTCAGCAGGTGTCCGCAACACGGGTTGACAGACTGGGGATCATCGAAAAGTTCTATAATGGACTTCCTTACTCGGTTCAAAAGGAGTTCAATATTTCGGCTGGAGGTCACATGATGGAGAAGCTGAGCGTTTATGAATGCAAATCATTATTTGAGAGCTTCGCGATAGCTGGACAGCAGACACCCGGAGATCGGAGAGCCGCCGTGGCCCCGACTAGATCACTCGCACCTTCTACTTCTACCCGGGGTGTCCATCACATTGGCTCAGAGACCATGACGCCGAAGGAGCTTGAAAACATCTATAGGACTTTAGAGGAAATTAAGCTCCACATCAAAGCCAAATGTGAGCTTAGGATAAAATTGTCCCAAAAGGAAATTCCCTAGGTTAGTTAATTAATCTGCTGATTTTGTTACTTGTAGAACTTTAGTGAGGCTTCGTCTATCTTAAGGTGTCTGAGAAAATTTCAGAGGTGGTTAGGATAGGTGGGTTGGGACGAACTCAAAAGGTGAAAATCGTTCAAGCACTAGAATTATCAGTTAGGAACAAGCCGGAAGGTGACTTAACCAATCAGTTAGCGTATTCGATTCTTAGGATTTTATATTTTGTGACACCCGGTAAATGGTCTGGGGTCCACTAGGATGTTCCTAGAGTTGTCATTAAGATCCTGATTCCATCATCTTTGTCGTAGCCGTTAGAAGTCAATTGCGTGATTTAGGAGTCTAGGCATGGGTGGTACTGTTTCTCTCATCTGGTTTTCTCTTACGTTTTCTCTGCTTTCGGTCATTTAGTTAATTAGTTAGGTTAGTTAAGTTAATTTCTAAATCCAAAAACCCAAAATCACTCAGTATTTTCATTTCTTAAGTCCTTGTTGAGTCTGGCTTTGTAGTGTCCTTAGGTTCGATATCCGGTCTTACCTTATCTATTCTACAATCCGATAGGTACACTTGCCTAGGGTTCGGTTCAGTTTAGGTATTTTCGGTAAAATTATGTGTGCCTAGGTCTAGGCTTTATTATATATATTTTTAGTATTTTTTTAGTGTCATTCTGAACACATCATTATTTGAGGAGAAAACAAAATTCTAACTGCAACAGAGACATTCTGAATGACAAATCTAATATCCATCTCAGGTGAACACCCATAGTTCACCATACCACCGCCTCCATCTCTGGCACTCACATCCTTCCACACATCGATGGATTAGTCCAGAAGTTAAAACAATTTTAAGATTGGTTTAAATGTGGTGAATAGATCTTGTTTTACAAATCTCAAATCCTGGCAGCAGCGGTTTAAATGTGGTGAAAAGATGGTGAACATAACTAGTTTTACAACCCTCAAATCTCGGAGGCGGTGGTTTAGAGGTGGTGAAAGATTTAAGCCTCGATTTCTTCTCCTGGCGACAGTGGGTTAGCATCGTTTCTTCGGATCTAGGTTAGATCCAGCGGCGACGTTATGGCTTAGGTCCGACGGTGATGGATGCGATTGAGATCTTGGTCAGGTCTGCCGTTTCGTCAGATCTAGGTTAGATGAGAAGTCGTGATTGCTCAAATGAAATATGCAATTAAGGTCCGGCGGTGATAGTGGTGGACATGTACGGTGGAGACGGTGGTTTTCATATAGAGCTACGACGGTGGTCGTCATGTGATTGAGGTCCGACGGTGATTTCTCAAACCAAAGATATGTGAAATGAGAATGTGAAGGAAGATGAGTAGATAAATATATTATATTTTAATGTAGGTTATTTAAGGATATTTAAATTTTTAGTAACGGGGGTATTTTGGTCTTATCATCTGACTTAATAGAAAAAACTAAAAACGTTAAGAAAATGACTGAAATTGAAATGAAAATGAAATGTCAAACACCAATATTGGATTTTTTAAAAGCTTGGACTTAAATGGTTAAATGGTTAAAACCTTGGGGACAAAAAAGAAGTATCTCAAATTTTAATTTGCCTTAATTATCCGATATAATGTGAAAGATTGGGGTTTGTTTATGGGCGAGTACGGTATCTTGGTTGGTGATGAGATCAATTTGAGGTATGATGATTAAACCAGAGCTCTTAGGGGGCGTTTGGTATGATGGAATTCGTGGGATTTCATTGGAGTTGAAATTCGAATTCTATTCCATAGTGTGTTTGGTTTGCGGAATTCAGTGGAATTGGAATTTGAATTCCATATTTGATGTGTTTGGTTAATAAAGGAATTCGAATTAGAATTTGATTAAATTCCATCAAATTCCTTCATTCAATGGATTTCACATTACTTCATAATAATGAAGGATTTCACATTCCTTCCACACCGAAGACAACTACCCGAGTGGACCCGACCTGTGGACCGAACCGATCGGACCTGACCGGACCCGACACCTAGACCGACCGACCCGACCGACTCAATCCCCGGACCTGACTGACCGGACTCCCGGACCCCGCACCGGACCCGACCGGCCCGACCCCCGGACCAAACCCGACCCCGGGACCGGACCCGACTGACCGGACCCCCCGACCCCTGGACCGGACCGACCGGGCCGAACAATTGAACCTGGCCCCGGACCCGACCAGACCAGAACCGAACCCCCGACCGACCGAGCTCGAGCGATCAAACCCGACCCCCGTACCCGACCGACCCAACCCGACCTGACCCCCAGACCGAACCCTTGAACCGAACCGGACTACCCGACTCCCGGACTAGACACGATACCTAGACCGACCAGACCCGACCAGACCCGACTCGACACCGGACCCTCAGACTGATTGGGCCAGACCCCCGGACACGACCGAACAGACCCGACCTGACCCCCGGGCCCGACCGACCGGACCGGACCCCCGAACCGAACCGGACCCTCAGGCCAAACCAGACCCGACACCTGGACCGACCGGACTCTCGAACCGGACCGGACCCTCAGGCCGGACCAGACCCGACACCTGGACCGACCACACCCCCGAACCGGGCCGGACCAGACCCGACAACCGGACTGACCGAACCCGACTCAACACCGGACCGGACCGACTAGGCCAGACCCCCGGACCCGACCGACCGGACCCGAACCCCGAACCGGACCGCCGACCACACCATGCCCCCAAACCGGACAGGACCCCCGAACCCGACCCGGACCCGAACCCCGGCCCGGATCGGTCCGGTTCGACGGTCCGGTCTGGGGTCGGGTCCAGGTCAGGGTTTCCATTGAGCCTCACCTTATATATATATATATATATATATATATAGAGAGAGAGAGAGAGGGAGAGAGAGAGAGAGAGAGAGAGAGAGCAAGGGTAGAATGAAAACTACTTGAGTTGAGAAAACTTTAGAAACTAATTCTTGACCCTTGATCATGATGATCTAATGGATGAGAATTATCCTGGTATTTTTCATTTAAGTTAATTAATAAATTTGGTTTGTCTTTAGTGAAGGAGGGTATAATAGGAAAAGAGAAAAAGAAGTTCTGTACTTGCTAGTACTTGGTTCAGACCCCACATGCACTTATCCTTTCACTATTTCTTTCATCCATTTAAATTTTAATTTTAATCTTATTTCAAATCTTAAGAACCCGCCACCTCCACACTTCTATCTCCACACCACCTACTACCTTCTCCACCACCACCACCTATATCCAGAGATATATCCGCCACCACCACCACCTCCATTCACAGATCCATGGGCTAATGGATGACATCCATCACTGAATTATATCTTCATCTCCGGCCGATCTCCGGTGGCTTTCACGGTGCCGATGCTCCTTCTTGTCCTTGTGATGGTCCAACAAAGACGAGGTTCTTAGTCTTAAATGAGCTAAGAAATGGTGACAGAAGGGTCGGAGGCACAGTTTGAACCCGCCACAACTCCACCGATGGTTCAGGTGGTTATTCCGGTCACCAAGAAACCGTAGTCCATGGATATGAGGTAAGAGCTCATTTATATAACCATGAATTCCAAGGGAGTGTTTGGATCATGTTCACACAAAATGAAAAATGCTAAGGGGTATTTTTTATGTTTTTGTTTTCTATAAGATTTCTGATATAATTCCAAGGCAAAAAATAGTGTTTTTTCTTTAAGTGGTAAACAGTCTAACATTTGATGTTTTATGTGAGTTTTTCTTTATTTATTTAAATATTCTAAAGTAATATTCTTTTATCCCTAAGGATTTCTCAAGAAAGTTAGTATTTTAATTTAATTTATTACACATGGAAAGAAGATTCAACAATTGAACAATTTCATAATACTTGCCTGTTGTAACATATGTAATATGTTAGTGATGTTACCTTTGTAACTTGTTTACATCTTATTATCTATTTGAATTTACCTATATTGTTTTCCGTGTATTTGTATCTGTAATCCCCATATACTTTCAACTAGAAACTAATTTATGTAACATTTTTCAACCACCAACTAAGACTTTTACATTAGAATTCATTACGAGTCTTTATTTTTTTGATGTTATATATGTAAACTCTTTATTAAAAAAATTAATTCATTACGAGTTCTTTATTTATAATTCATTAAGACCTTTAAAAAGGATGTTATATATGTAAATTTACTTACGTAAAATGCGTAGCTCAAATTTTTTTAACACAATGTGTTTTATAGGCATGTTATATATATGTCACACCCCCAAATTAACCACTAACGGAGTTTATACCGTTAAGGGGTGCGACCAGACCAGGACCACAACCATTAGTTACAAATACTAAACGAATCAGAGTAAAGTCCAAACATTAATAATAAAAAAACAGTTTAACAGTACGCAGCGGAAAGCATTATCTTTAGCACTAACCACGTGCTTTACATAAACGTTGTTTTAAATTCCCAATTAAGTTTTAACTAAAAATAAAAGTCTTCATGTGCCATGCCAACCCGCTCCGGATACTCCTTAGCGATCTGCAAAAGTTTAAACCACGCAAGTGTCAACCTAACGGTTGGTGAGTTCACAGTGGGCATGTCACGCATTGGCCCGGTCTCATAACCATAATCGAATCAACATATACTTATGAAATATTCATTTGTGAAAAGCAATGCTTAGTGATATCCAAAATCATATTATTGTGGTTTAGTAAAAGTATTGTCCGTAACCTACGTTATCGGGTATGTACTAGTTTTGTATAGTTAAAGTGCTCAACCGATATCGCGGGTAGCTAATCCGTTGTTTCCATGCACTAAGGAAGTTTGTACCAAAGCTGACCATAAATTATTGTAGTGGCCGTGCCATCAGGTTCTGTGGACCTACGTCATCGCGGATTTGCCTCCCCCGTGTCCTCGCGGGATCACGGTCAGATAGGCTGATATTGTGCCTCCGTGCACTCCCCGTACCACGGGGCGGAGTTTGTCAAACTCCAGTAGATCTACCCAACATCCCCTCGCTTTACAATTAATGGTACAATTTAGTTGAGGACTTTTAAGTTTCAAGGCATCCTTAGAAATCATGTGATATCATGTGGTTTAGACTTTAACCTACGCTAGCCATATTAAAAGGTTTACCGGATTCTCATGAATCTCAAAAGTGTTTTCAGTTTTGTTTCAGAAATACTTGTTTAAGTAATTCGCAAGTGCTTCCCATAAAGCACTTCAAGTTCATCAAGTGGGTGCCGAGCACTACAAGTTTTCAAGTCCATCAGGGAGGTGCGTAGCACTCTCGAAGTTGTCAGCATTGTTTTTCATTTAGTTATTCGGTGTGACCCAAACGGGTTCACGGTAATCGGGTTAGTGACACTCACCTTGGGTTGCACTGCTACACTTGCTATATAATCCAAGTTTGCTTAACGAAGACCTATGAACACGTTTAGGTCTTAAGTATTAGTTTTGTGTCTAATCTTTACTTAACGTCACTATGGCCCATAACATGGCACGTTGGAACTATGACTCGACATACAGACGCACGACACCGATGGTTGATCATAAACAAGGGTTCATATGCATCAGAAATCAAAGCATGTATCATCATGGCATAATCATGTAAGTCATGGCATAACATTCAAGTAAATTGTACAAGTTTGGATTCTGGTCTCAGTTTCGCTAGCAGTTTCGCTAGTCAGTTTCGCTGTGTGCACGGGCAGCACTTTCGCTAGGCAATACCCGATGACACAGTTTCGCTAGGCTAGTTTCGCTCGAAACTGTTGGCACAGTTTCGCTAGCCTAGTTTCGCATGAAACTGGTTTGAACTTTCGTTCAGGTTGGTTCGCTCGGTAATTTCGTTCGAGCTGGTCTTGGTCAGTTTCGCGGGCGACACTACAGTTTCGCCAGCACAGTTTCGCTGGAGGGAGATCTATACAGTTTCGCTGTATAGTTTCGCCCAAAGAACTTAACAGTTTCGCTGGTCGCGAAAAACATACGGATCAGCCTAAAAATCAACCTAACAGCTTCCATACATCATGCAATTCATTGTTTAGCATACATAGGCATTTACCAACATCAAACAACAAGTTTTAACACCTTATTCATGCATTTTCATCATCAAATCACCAAAATGCTTTTAAAACCCTAAAGTGACCTAAATAGCATAAATCTCTATCATGGTTGGATTTCAAACGTAAAGTTGCAAACTTTATGATAGATCTAGCATTCCTAAGCATTTCTACAGAAGATCTAACGATAACACAGAGATTTAGGCATGCTTTATGAAGAAACACATAGAAAAGCACAAAAATGGTGGTTTTGGGACTCACGGTTGATCTAGGATCGATGGATGATCTTCACAACTCGGAATGATAGCTGATCCTTGGTGGTTCTCGGCTGGAATCAGCTGGTCCAGAAGTTTCAGGAGAGTGTGTGTGTTTTTGTGTAAATGAGGCAAAATGGGAGAACTAGGGTTTATTAAGATTATTTATATCAGGGCCTAGTTTCGCTGGCAGTTTCGCTGGCCAGGCGAAACTGGCTCTGATCACGAGTGAGCCAATAGACTGTCGGGCGACACTATAGTTTCGCCCGGTAGTTTTGCTGGTTACCAAAAGTGACTAATTTACATTCTAAGAAAGATAAGCACGGTTCATGAATTTCACACAATTACACAATTAATCAACAAACATGTTGCACATACTTCCTCATAGAGACAATTCAATAATTAAACACATATGGACGGGTTCGGTGATCAACCAAAGGACGTGGACGTATTCGGCCTAGTTAAGCATTAGTTACTAAGTTGATACTTATAACGTAACTAACGGAGATTGTCTAACGGAAGTAAACCTTGAAATTCTCGGATGTCACATCATCCCCTTGTAATTGGAATTTTCGTCCCGAAAATTATTCTTGCGTCGTAGCGTTCGCAGCCTCGGCTGTCGTTGTTGCTGTATTTGCTGGGGAAAGAAAGCAAAAGTTTTAGGGTCGTCACATCCTCCTCCTGTTACAGGAATTTTGGTCCCCAAAATTAAATCATACCTTGAGTATTTGTGGACGTTTGCTCGAACAAGTGAGGATACTTTTTCTTCATTTGGTCCTCTCGTTCCCAAGTATATTCAGGTCCAAGCTTTGAGTTCCATCGAACCTTGACGATCGGAATCTTGCTACGTTTGAGGGCTTTCTCCTCGCGTCCCATGATTTCTACCGGTTGCTCGATAAATCTCAAATGTTCATCAATTTCCAATTCCTCCAAAGGAATTATTTCGGTGTCTTCAGCCAGACATTTCTTTAAGTTAGAAACGTGAAACACGTTGTGAACTCCATCTAGTTCGGCAGGGAGTTGTAATCGGTAGGCCACCGGGCCTACTTCCCCAATGATCTCAAAAGGACCGATGTAGCGAGGATTCAACTTTCCACGCTTTCCGAAGCGTATCACACCTTTCCAGGGAGATACCTTCAACAGTACCTTGTCGCCCACCTCGAACTTCAAAGGTTTACGGCGTTTGTCGGCATAGCTCTTTTGTCTGTCACGTGCTGCAGCTATCCGTTTTCTGATTTGAATAATTCGCTCGGTTGTATCATGAATGAGTTCTGGTCCGGTGAGTCCCTTCTCACCCGTTTCGGCCCAACACACGGGCGATCTACATTTTCTGCCATAAAGGGCTTCAAAAGGTGCAGCACCGATACTTGAATGATAACTGTTGTTGTAGGAGAACTCCACCAACGGAAGGTGAGCCTCCTAATCCTTACCAAAGTCGAGAACGCAAGCTCGGAGCATGTCTTCCAAAGTCTGAATAGTTCGTTCCGTCTGACCATCGGTCTGCGGGTGATAAGCTGTGCTCATATCCAGTCTGGTTCCCAGTGCTTCTTGCATAGATTGCCATAGCCGAGAAGTAAACCGGGGATCTCGATCGGAGATAATAGTCTTAGGCACTCCATGACGTGCCACAATTCGGTCAATGTATAGCTTTGTCAACTTATCCATATTGTCGTTTTCCTTCATCGGGATAAAATGTGCAGATTTGGTTAATCGATCTATGATAACCCAAATCGCATCTGGTCGATTCGATCGATGAGGTAATCCTGTTACGAAATCCATGGAGATATCCTCCCATTTCCATTCTGGGATCTTTGGTTGCTGTAATAGCCCAGAAGGCTTTTGGTACTCGATCTTAACCCTTGAGCACGTTAAACACTTAGCCACATATCGCGCGATGTCGGCTTTCATATTCGGCCACCAATACAAGTTCTTCAAATCTTGGTACATTTTATCCGATCCAGGGTGCACCGAATACCTTGATTTGTGAGCCTCGTCCATCACGAGCTCACGGAGATTTCCAAGTAAAGGAACCCAAATTCTATCACTGTAATACCTGAGTCCGTCGGATTTAATTTCAGAGTTACCATCTACCCCTCGTAGTGCTTCAGCTGCGAAGTTTTCTTCTTTTAAAGCTTCTTGTTGGGCATCGCGGATCCGATCCCGCAATCCCGTGTGGATGGTAAGTTGCAGCGCTCGTACTCGTCGAGGCTTTTCATACTCCTTCCGACTTAATGCATCAGCCACAACATTGGCTTTTCCCGGGTGATATTTGATTGCTAGGTCATAATCATTCAGTAACTCGACCCACCGTCGTTGTCGCATGTTGAGATCCTTCTGATTAAAGATGTGCTGTAAGCTCTTGTGGTCGGTAAATATTGTGCACTTTGTTCCGTAGAGGTAATGTCTCCAAATCTTGAGTGCATGAATAACGACTCCCAATTCCAAATCATGCGTTGTATAATTCTTTTCAGTATCCTTCAGTTGCCTGGACCCATAGGCAATCACCTTATCCCGTTGCATCAACACGCAACCGAGTCCTTGGATAGATGCGTCACAGTAGACTACAAAGTCGTCAATCCCATCGGGTAACGCGAGAATTGGAGCTGAACATAACATATCTTTAAGAGTTTGAAACGCACGTTCTTCTTTTTCACCCCATCTATATTGCACTCCTTTGTGCGTTAAAGCTGTTAAGGGTTGAGCCAATTGCGAGAAACCCTTAATGAACCTTCGGTAATATCCGGCAAGTCCCAAAAATTGTCGGATTTCGGTTGGCGCTCTAGGGGTAGACCAATTCTTGATAGCTTCCACTTTAGCTGGGTCGACGTGAATTCCTTCCTGGTCAACAATGTGTCCAGGAAACTGGACTTCGCGAATCCAAAAATCGCACTTTGAAAACTTAGCATAAAGCTGTTCCCTGCGAAGTAATTCCAAAATAAGTCGCAGGTGCTCTTCGTGTTCCTCCTTTGTCTTGGAGTAGATCAAAATATCATCGATGAAAACTATCACAAACTTATCGAGGTACGGCTTGCACACTCGATTCATCAGATCCATAAACACAGCAGGTGCATTAGTTAGCCCAAACGGCATAACCAAAAACTCGTAGTGACCATAGCGAGTTCTGAAAGCAGTCTTGGGGACATCTTCATCACGAACACGGAGTTGGTGATATCCAGACCGTAGATCAATCTTTGAGAAGTAGCTCGAACCTTGCAGCTGGTCGAAGAGATCGTCGATTCGAGGAAGTGGATACCGATTCTTGATCGTAACCTTGTTAAGCTCTCTATAGTCAATACACATACGGAACGTTCCATCCTTCTTCTTAACAAACAATACCGGAGCTCCCCACGGAGACGAACTGGGACGGATAAATCCTTTGTCGAGTAGCTCTTGAAGTTGCGCGGAGAGTTCGTTGAGTTCGCTTACTGCCAAACGATAAGGTGCGCGTGCAATCGGAGACGCTCCAGGAACTAAGTCGATTCCAAACTCTACTTGTCGAAATGGAGGCAGACCAGGCAGATCTTCAGGAAATACATCTTGGAAGTCGCGGACTATCGGGTAGTCGTCGATTCTGCGCTCGGGAAGTGTCGAATCGGTGACGTTTGCAAGAATCGCGAAGTGACCTTTACGAAGGCACTTTTGAGCCTTGAGGAAAGAGATAATACCGGTGACTGCTCCACCTTTTTCACCTTGGACCGTTAACACTTTACCTCCTTCGAGTGGGATACGAACCACTTTTTCTTTACATAAGATTTCTGCTCGATTCTCAGATAACCAATCCATTCCTACTATAACATCAAAACTACCGATCGGGAAAGGCATAAGGTCGATTTCTAATGTATGGCCAGCTAGTTCTAACTTACAGTCCTTAACTATCTGAGTTGTATCATGGAGTTTACCGTTTGCTAGTTCTACCACATATTTAGCGTCTAAGGCAACCGGTTTAGCATTAATCAGCAAATTTAGTGGAAATAAAACTTTTCTCAGCACCAGAATCAAACAATACAGTAGCAAAGAAACCGTTAAGGATGAATTTACCGTTAATCACGTTGGCATCGTTGCGAGCTTCACCTTAACCCATGACAAAAGCTCTTCCCCTGCCATTTCCACCATTCCCGTTGCCATTCCCGTTACCATTTCCTCCACCATTACCATTCCCACCGCTGTTTCCTTGATTACCATTACCCTGTCTTCTCAGCTGCGGGCAGTCCCTCTTAATGTGGCCTTGAGCACCACATTCAAAACAGCCACGGGCTCCACCATTGTTGTTCTGATTGTTTCCTTGCCCGTTACGGTTGTTCCCATAGTTGTTGTTGCCATGATTGTTGTTGTTGTTGTTTTGCCTTTGGCGGTTTTGTTGCTCAGGTAGAGTTGCCCAACAGTCTTTTGCTTCGTGGCTCTTCTTCCCACACCTTTCACAGCTCAAGTTCTTTCTACAAACACCAGCATGATGTTTCCCACACTTGTTGCACAGAGGCAGGTTACCCCTGTAGTTGCTTTGCCCATTACCGACCTGGCGGTAGTTACCACTGTTGTTTCCAGACCTCTTACTTTGACCTTGGGAGTTATAAGACCTCCCAGTGCTGTTTCCAACACTCTGATTGTTCATTGAGTTCTCGGGAGCTTCATCATCAGCTTTTCTTTTGCCACTAAGGGCAGTCTTCTCTGTGGCCTTTGCAGGAAGTGTACCCTTCTCAACCTCCTGATCAGTAAGTTTGTGAGCCAAACGGATGGCTTGCCGCACGGTTGCGGGGTTGCTGGCAGTCACTAGTCCTTTGATTTGAGGCGCGAGGCCCTCCAGATAACGCTCGATGCGTTTGAACTCAGCATCCACCATTGTGGGGCATAGTACCGCGTACTCGTGGTAACGCGCAGTATACTGTTCGATTTCAGACCCAGTCATTTTCAAATTCAAGAATTCACCCTCTAGCTTCTTCACTTGATCACGGGGACAGTATTCGTCCATAATCAGTTCCTTAAATGCTCCCCATTGCATGTTATTAGCCGCATCAATCCCAATCATCTTGATTTCGGCATTCCACCAGGAGAGAGCAGCTCCCTCAAAGGTACCAGTCGCAAACTTCACTTTGTCTCCAGCAGGGCAGTTGCACATAGAGAAGACCTTCTCAGACTTCTCAATCCACCTGAGGAGTCCCACCGCCCCTTCTTCGCCGGAAAACGTCATCGGCTTGCAGTCCATGAAGGACTTAAACGTACAGTGATGCTGGTTTCCTGATGCAATAAATAGTTCGGGTTTTAAACAGTTCAAAATATAATCGCTTTGTGCCTTAACCGGCATAATAATTACCATGCGCGGCAATTGTAGCTTGGACGGCTGCCACGGCAGCTTGCACGTGTTCGTTAATCATCGCTTGCAGTTGCGCGGGTGTCAAGTTAATGTTGTTTCTTCCAGCCCTTCCAGACATTTTGCTGAACAGTTAAAGTAGCCAGTGTTCAGTCACAGTTATACTTTATACATATCCCATAATATGTATATTAAGAATTCCCGTCATCCCACTATTAGTCCAGAAAATTTTGTGCAAAATCGAGGCGTCGTCGGACCACACCATGCCCCCAAACCGGACAAGACCCCCGAACCCGACCCGGACCCGAACCCCGGCTCGGATCGATCTGGTTCGACGGTCCGGTCTGGGGTCGGGTCCAGGTCAGGGTTTCCATTGAGCCTCACCTTATATATATATATAGAGAGAGAGAGAGAGAGGAGAGAGAGAGAGAGAGAGCAAGGGTAGAATGAAAACTACTTGAGTTGAGAAAACTTTAGAAACTAATTCTTGACCCTTGATCATGATGATCTAATGGATGAGAATTATCCTGGTATTTTTCATTTAAGTTAATTAATAAATTTGGTTTGTCTTTAGTGAAGGAGGGTATAATAGGAAAAGAGAAAAAGAAGTTCTGTACTTGCTAGTACTTGGTTCAGACCCCACATGCACTTATCCTTTCACTATTTCTTTCATCCATTTAAATTTTAATTTTAATCTTATTTCAAATCTTAAGAACCCGCCACCTCCACACTTCTATCTCCACACCACCTACTACCTTCTCCACCACCACCACCTATATCCAGAGATATATCCGCCACCACCACCACCTCCATTCACAGATCCATGGGCTAATGGATGACATCCATCACTGAATTATATCTTCATCTCCGGCCGATCTCCGGTGGCTTTCACGGTGCCGATGCTCCTTCTTGTCCTTGTGATGGTCCAACAAAGACGAGGTTCTTAGTCTTAAATGAGCTAAGAAATGGTGACAGAAGGGTCGGAGGCACAGTTTGAACCCGCCACAACTCCACCGATGGTTCAGGTGGTTATTCCGGTCACCAAGAAACCGTAGTCCACGGATATGAGGTAAGAGCTCGTTTATATAACCATGAATTCCAAGGGAGTGTTTGGATCATGTTCACACAAAATGAAAAATGCTAAGGGGTATTTTTTATGTTTTTGTTTTCTATAAGATTTCTGATATAATTCCAAGGCAAAAAATAGTGTTTTTTCTTTAAGTGGTAAACAGTCTAACATTTGATGTTTTATGTGAGTTTTTCTTTATTTATTTAAATATTCTAAAGTAATATTCTTTTATCCCTAAGGATTTCTCAAGAAAGTTAGTATTTTAATTTAATTTATTACACATAAGATTCAACAATTGAACAATTTCATAATACTTGCCTGTTGTAACATATGTAATATGTTAGTGATGTTACCTTTGTAACTTGTTTACATCTTATTATCTATTTGAATTTACCTATATAGTTTTCCGTGTATTTGTATCTGTAATCCCCATATACTTTCAACTAGAAACTAATTTATGTAACAATTTTCAACCACCAACTAAGACTTTTACATTAGAATTCATTACGAGTCTTTATTTTTTTGATGTTATATATGTAAACTCTTTATTAAAAAAATTAATTCATTACGAGTTCTTTATTTATAATTCATTAAGACCTTTAAAAAGGATGTTATATATGTAAATTTACTTACGTAAAATGCGTAGCTCAAATTTTTTTAACACAATGTGTTTTATAGGCATGTTATATATATGTCACACCCCCAAATTAACCACTAACGGAGTTTATACCGTTAAGGGGTGCGACCAGACCAGGACCACAACCATTAGTTACAAATACTAAACGAATCAGAGTAAAGTCCAAACATTAATAATAAAAAAACAGTTTAACAGTACGCAGCGGAAAGCATTATCTTTAGCACTAACCACGTGCTTTACATAAACGTTGTTTTAAATTCCCAATTAAGTTTTAACTAAAAATAAAAGTCTTCATGTGCCATGCCAACCCGCTCCGGATACTCCTTAGCGATCTGCAAAAGTTTAAACCACGCAAGTGTCAACCTAACGGTTGGTGAGTTCACAGTGGGCATGTCACGCATTGGCCCGGTCTCATAACCATAATCGAATCAACATATACTTATGAAATATTCATTTGTGAAAAGCAATGCTTCGGGAAGCGTGGAAAGTTAAATCCTCGCTACATCGGTCCGTTTGAAATTATTGGGGAAGTAGGCCCGGTGGCCTATCGATTGCAACTCCCTGCTGAACTCAATGGAGTTCACAACGTGTTTCACGTTTCCAATCTGAAGAAATGTCTAGCTGAAGACATCGAAATAATTCCCTTGGAGGAATTGGAAATTGATGAACATTTGAGATTTATTGAGCAACCAGTAGAAATCATGGGACGCGAGGAGAAAGCCCTCAAACGTAGCAAGATTCCGATCGTCAAGGTGCGATGGAACTCGAGACGTGGACCTGAATATACTTGGGAACGTGAGGATCAGATGAAGAAAAAGTATCCTCACCTGTTCGAGCAAACGTCCACGGAAACTCATGGTATGATTTAATTTTGGGGACCAAAATTCCTTAACGGGAGGAGGATGTGACAACCCTAAAACTTTTTGCTTTCTTTTCCCCAGCGACGATAGCAACAACGACAGCTGATGCTGCGAACGCTACGACACAAGAATAATTTTCGGGACGAAAATTCCAATTTCAGGGGAATGGTGTGACACCCGAGAATTTCAAGGTTAACTTCCGTTAGACAAACCCGTTAGTTACGTTATAAGTAGCTAATGCATAACTAGGCCGAATACGTCCACGACCTTTGGTTGATCACCAAACCGTCCATATGTGTTATGTGTTCATCATTGATTGTCTGTATGTGCAATGTGATTTAAATACATAACTTATTATTGTGAATAGCATGATTAATTGTAAATACTTGATTATGTGAAAATTGCCTAGATATGGTAGTCAGCGAAACTACCGAGCGAAACTACAGATTCGCCCGGTAGCTGGCTAGACTGATCAATGTACCCGAGATCAGAGCCAGTTTCGCCAGCCAGCGAAACTGCCAGCGAAACTAGCCTCTGATATAAATAAACTTAATGAACCCTAGTAGCCTCATTTGCCTCATTTCACAACCAACACACACATACACTTCTCTGGAACCTGGTCAGCCGAGAATACCATCAAGAGACCAAGATCTCAGCCTCTAGACCATCATCTCATCTCATCTATCGACTCTAGAATCAACCGTGAGTCCCACAAACTATGCTTTATGTGTTTCTATATGTTTTCTTCTTAAAGCATGCTCAAACCTTCATGATATTGCTTGATCTTCTGTATATATGCTTTAGGATGCTAGATCTGTAATAGAGTTGATAACTTTGCGTGTGAAATCCATCCATGTTAGAGATTTGTGCAAAATAGGTCATTTTAGGGTTTTGAACCTATTTTAGAGATTTGATGATCAAAATGCTGTTAAACTTGTTAAAGTTGCTTGATTTATGTTGGTAAATGCTTAGGGATGCTAGATAATGAATTGCATGTATGATCAGAAGCTGTTAGGTTAATTTTTAGGCAAATCCGTATGTTTTTCGCGACCAGCGAAACTGTTGTTCTCTGGGCGAAACTAAGTAGCGAAATTGCATCTCCTTCCAGCGACACTGACCAGCGAAACTATAGTGTCGCCGGGAACCCGACCAGACCAGCTCGAGCGAAACTATCGAGCGAAATACCTGAACGAAAGTTCAAACCAGTTTCCCTGCGAAACTAGGCTAGCGAAACTGCGTCAGCAGTTTCGGGCGAAACTAGCCTAGCGAAACTGTGTTACCGGGCATTGCCTAGCGAAAGTGCTGCCCGTGCACCTAGCGAAACTGCCTAGCGAAACTATGCTAGCGAAACTAAGGCCTGACCTAAAAACCAAACTTGTGAAATTTGCTTAAGTGTTGTGCCATGACCTACATGATTATGCCATGATGAAACATGTTCGATTTCTGATTTATATGAACCCTTATCTATGATCAACCATTGGTGTCGTGTGTCGGTATGTCGAGTCATAGTTGCAACGTGCTATGTTATGGACCATAGTGACGTTAAGTAAAGATTAGACACGAAACTAATGCTTAAGACCTAAACGTGTTCTAGGTCTTCATTAAACAACAATATTTGGATTTACTTGAAGTGTAGCAGTGCAACCAAAGGTGAGTGTCACTAACCCGCTTACCGTGAGTCCGATGGGCCACACAGAATAACTTAACGAAAACAATGCTGATAAACTCGAGAGTGCTAGGCACCTCACTGATAAACTTGAGAACACGGGATGCTCGGCACCCACTTGATGAACTGAAGTGTTTTATGGGAACACTTGTGAATTCTGATCAAACTGCTTTTGAAACAAAACTGAAAACATTTTAATATGGCTAGTGTAGGTTAAAGTCTGAACCATATGATATCACATGTTTTCTAAGGATGCTTTATAACTTAAAAGTCCTCAACTTAATTGTGCCATTAATTTGTGAAAGCGAGGGGATGTTGGGTAGATCTACTGGAGTTTGACAAACTCCGCCCCGTGGCACGGGGAGTGCACGGAGGAACAATATCAGCCTATTTGACCGTGGTCCCGAGAGGACACGGGGGAGGCAGAAACCGCGATGACTTGGTCCGCACCGTACGGGATGGCTCGGCCCCCACAAAATAAGTCAGCTTTGGTACAAACTTCCTTAGAGCATGGAACAACGGATTAGCTACCCGCGATATCGGTTGAGTCCTTTAACTTTACGGAACTAGTACATACCCGATGACGTGGTCACGGACAAACCATTTATAAACTGAGAATTAAATACGAGCATTGCTTTTCACAAATGAATATTTTGTAAGTACATTTTGATACGAACTATGATTATGAGACCGGGCCAATGCATGACAAGCCCACTGTGAACTCACCAACCGTTAGGTTGACACTTGCGTGGTTTAAACTTTTGCAGATCGCTAAGGAGTATCCGGAGCGGGTTGGCATGGCACGTGAAGACCTTTATTTAATTAAACTATTTGGGAATTTAAAACAAAGTTTATGTAAAGCACGTGGTTAGTGCTAAGACAAATATTATTTCCGCTGCGTATGTACTTTAAGACTTTGATTTATAACTTGTGTTTGAACTAACCCTGATTCGTTTAGTATTTGTAACTATGGTTGTGGATCCTGGTCTAGTCGCGCCCCTTAACGGTATAAACTCCGTTAGTGGTATTTTGGGGGTGTGACAGATTGGTATCAGAGCCATAGGTTGCAGAGAACTGGAATCATTTTTTTTTCTTGAAAACGATTTGGAAACTGCAACTTGAAAACCTTGGTTACAAAACAAACAAACAAAATTCCCGAAGACAAAATTTTTACGTGCCAACCTGGGATACTCGCTCTGCTGTGTAAGTAAAAGCTTAGTACGTACAGATATATGTATATATATATATACTAGTGGGGTACCCGCGCGTTGCGGCGGGCGATAGTTTATAGTGCGTTATTTGTCTTTTGTTCGAGCGTTCGATGATGACGACAATTTACAACGCGATATTCGTTTCTGTTAGCACGATGTGGCGGAACGACAATTTATAATGCGGTACATGTGTGTTTGATGGAATCGACAATTTACAAAACTCATGACGTAGGTGCAACCCTCGCGATTCGTCAATTTCAAGATCGACATTTGGTTTGGATCGTAAGTTTTGAAGGTTTACAAAAAACAACATTTATTTTAGATAATACCAAGAAATATGGTTGAAACTTGGGATTAATGTTAGATCAATACTCATGTGATAAAGCTTTTAAAGTTTCCAATGGGTATAAAGAAAAGTATGCAAGAGAAAAGTAATAACAAACACACGGATAAGGTTAGTTAATTGGTCATAAACATAGTATTTTAGCACATGAATAATAAAATATAAGTCATAAACATAGTAATTGCGAATAAAAAAAATCTTTGTGTCAATTACTGCCATTGTGATAAAATCAACTTTTGTCATAAGCATTACACATCTTAATCGTCTCATCATCATGGTTCTGTGTCAATTACTGCCATTGTGATAAAATCAACTTTTGTCATAAGCATTACACACCTTAATCGTCTCATCATCATGGTTCGACGTCTATTCGTCATCAAAATTTGAATAGAAAGTCTTTTGTATCTCTTTCTTTTTTACAACCATAGTCCCTTCATTATTTTATTACTTTCCAATAATTAATTAGTTATTAAGTTTTGCTACTTGAGTTCGAGTTACACAAGGCTCGGTTTAAAAACCGAGAGTGTTAAACGTTATGTAGCATCCAAAACCTTATTTGATAGCTTTGAAAATCCACACTTGCATTCAAATAGAAACACTTTGTTTATGTGAATGAGCAAAGCCTTATAAAGCGAGCCAAGGATCGATATACATTTAATATTTACAGGTGAATACCTGTGCGTTGCGGCAACGGCAATTCATAGGGCGTTATTGGTAATGCAGACGTGCGGAGACATATCGAACGGATGAACGGGGATGGGCGTCATGTTATGAGCAGCCTTATAATGCAGTACATGCGTGTTAAATGATGACAACAACCAACACATAGGAATCGAACCATGGATCTCTCAAAGTGAAAGACGGTGCCCTACAAATTCTTCTACATTCCATTTAGCTTAAGTTTTACAAAAATAAATTAAAACACATATATAACAAACTAAAAATTCAGCCAACTGTTAATGCTAAACGTAAAAAAAAGACATTTAAAAAAAACAAAAATTTGGAACCCTAGGAATTGAACCTTGGATCTATCAAAGTTAAAACCGATGTCCAACCAATTATTCTACATTACATTTAGCTTAAGTTTTACAAAAATAAATTAAAAACATATATATAACAAATTAAAAATTCAACTCATGTGTTAATGCTAAACGTTAAAAAAAAAGGTGTCTTGCGGGAATCGAACTGCGTAGCTCTTTAACTAAATCACGGCAAATTACCGGTTGTTCTATCTCACATTTAAACGAAAGTATTACAAATACAATTAAAAACATACATATGTACAACAATTTTGTTAAAAAAATTCCATGCCCTAGGCGGATAATCATGACACCTGCATACCTGATAACTGTAGTTTGTTAGAGCAAAATTGATTTAGATTAAAAGAAAACTAAAAAAAAGAAATATAATAAATCAATGGTATCCAGTTATCCACTATGGCACTATCCAATGTTGCTTCTTCTTTGGCGAGCTCTAATAATCTTGGGATAGTATAAAGATATTATACCTGGTAGGGTTCAAACTCATAAATGATGGGACTGAAAGATGGAATCAGATTGCAGCATATTTGGTTTATCGATCCTAGGATGTTTCTCTTGAATTTAAGACGACCCTGTAGTTCTTCTGCTTCATTCTGCTTCATCCCTCAAATAATTTAACCATTCCTTTACCGGTGTACACAATTCCTTTGCATCTTCATAAGTCAATTGTTATACAATTTCATCCTCAATTGATAGTCTTCATAAAGTTGTTCATACTTTCTGAAAAAGCACCAACAACACCACTTGACACTTGCTCCAACAATACAAAGTCCACTGAAACACATTTATCTGCTGCATCCTATGAGGAAGTAATTCTGTGCACACAATTAACATGTTGAAACTGCTTACATCTAAAAGTTGTTAACAAGTAAATGAAACAAAATAACAACTAAACAAGATGTTGAACTTATCACCATTAAAGTCTTCTTTGCAATAGAGTCTAGATTTTCAAGTAGACATGAACCGATAACAATCACTTTGTTTCCAACATCTTCATCAATACCTCCCCATGAGTATAGAACTTTATCACTAAGGACAGTTTCAAGGTGGGCATCTGCTAGACATAAAAATTAATTTATGCCAAAAACAAGTAAAAGAAACTATGAGAAGCAAAATGTATCTGATAGCATAGAATACTCATCATCACTACAAGAGATAGTTATGTAATTGTTGAGTTCTGGCAAGAAGGCTTCAATAGGCAAGTTGTTAACAGCGTGATTAAAATTACGAAGACTGAAATTACCACTTGGCCTGTATGCTACCTTCATATGCTTCAAAGCATGAACCACAAGAAAAGCACATTATACAGAAGAACAAAGAAATGGCCTATACATGCACACTAAAGAGTTGGCCTCAACAAAGAACTAAAAAAATACAAAAAAAAAGACTTGGAGTCAATTCATATGTGGAACAAAAACTATTCACAGGATTGAAGGTATCTCCAAGTAGGGCTTCGCTTGCTACTGTCAGAGCATGTATCATAAAATAAAATGTGTTGCTTCATAACAAGCGAGCATTACCATAAATAATAAAGAACCTTGCCTTAATCAATTTTAAATGGCCGCTGATCCTTTCTGCAACATATTAAGTCGAATGAATCGTAACATTATCGTTCTGTTACACTAATTTTTACATCTTCTGGTTTATCAGCAAAGCTTCGCTTGCTACTGCCAGAGCCAGTCATGCTTGAAGAGCCCTAAAATATGAATAAAACATACAAGATGAGAGTTTCAAATAAACCCAATTCCAAAACTATGAATCAATTAAACAAGAAACAGACAATTATCCATTATTACTTGAGATTTGATTTTTGTGTCTAAAATATTCAGCATAACATTTGTTGTCATATTAGAATTAGATAAGAACCATTGGCCAATTCAACCTAAGTGACAAAATCATAATTAGGAATACATCCAATCACCCAGAAGATTTATGTAATCAACAATGATATTTAACATAGAACATTCCACAACAATTAGAACAAATTCAAATTTATTACTTTTTGACATCGACGACAACAACCATCTTTTGCCACCATGACGATTCTAAGCGCTCTTTGATCACACGAATAAAAAACCAGTCACCTGAGAAAATTAATGTTTTTACTGAGAAACTTAATGTTTTTACCTGATTGGAGCCATCCAATCCCACCCTTGAACATATTGTGTGGTAACATCTTCTCCAATCTGGTATGACACATTAGGTTAGTAGCATGAATATGAAACAAAGAAAATAATGTTATGCACATAAGTATATACTAAAGGTAGAAAACATGTAGTACAGATCGGGCTTGCTACACGGATCAAACTGGGTTCCAGGCCGTTTTCTTACCTCGTGATCTCTGCCTTGGTCTTCCTCAGCAGGAATGGTACCTGGATGATCAAGTGGATGAACAAGAGCTGCAAGGATATTATGACCATTAGGATTAAGAAAATCAGTCACATCAATAGAATGCCTATGTAACTCACTCATTCTGTGAGGGACTGTTGGCCTTTAGGTCGGTTAAGATCCACTGTTTTTCATCCTGTAACAAGCTCTACCAATACAACCCCAAATCTGGCCACTTTGTGCATACTCAGGAACGAAGTATCTAATCAATAAAACACAACATATTGTTATTACCATTACAATTTACAAAAATATGAAAGATGTTGAGAAGAAACAAATATACATTAAAGACTAACCCCGATGTCTTTATTACTTTTGTTTGTTCTCCAGTTACACCATCGGGATGCCGAATCGCTAAGCCAAAATCTACTACCTTCATCAATAAAATCACTCAATTTCATAGCAAATAAGCAGGGTGAAGGCATAGGTATGATAGTAAACATTAATGTCTATAAGAAACAATGAACATCTTACCACTTAGTAAAACCTGCTTGAACACATCTGCGAACAGCAAATCCCACAACCAAACAGGAAAACCTAGGTTAGTAATTTCTTGGTCCTGTCAAACAATTAAAATAAGCAATCAAACGAAATATTACCAGGGTGCGATTCAAGCAGATCTCCCAAGAACAACCATTTAAATAGAGGCCATTTCACCACAGGTAGGCAATGGTTTAACAAGGAGATAGTCCCCTTCATCCTACCACAAATATGAAATCCAAATACTGGTTAGAAGCCTGAAATCGTAAAGGCTTAGCATCACTATATAAAACCAAATTCAAATCTTGATTTTGAATATTCTGATCCAGAAACACCAAAGACATCAGTGGAAGACACCTATTCTTGGAATCTCCTCATCCTGTCAAAAATTTCATCAATTTTCTTAGAAAGCCTAAAGATCAAATTCACAAACAGTTTATCTATGGGAAAACCAAAAGCACACCTCAAATGCTTGACAAAATAGCTCATATGGTTCTGTTCTCATGTCCGAGACTCAATTTCTCAGCCCCGTTCTTGGCCTTCTCAAAACCTACGAAATCATAAGATTTCAAACTGATTAGCAAAACATTATTGAATGCACAAAACTTTTAGCTAGAAAACCAGGCACAAAGTTGGATAAGAAACTAAAAATATACCTCTCTAAGAACAGAAATCTGAAAATTTCTAGCAACCTCCAATCCTTTACAAATTTCATAAAAGTCAGAAAAGCTCCCAGCCTGCATAAAAAAATTGAATATGACTACAAAAACTTATTAATAACACCAAATAAAACTCCCATAGCCTCCTGAATTTCTTTTGTATAAGATGTTAATCTCACCTAGGATAAAACCATTAGTAATTAACACCAAATAAGATGGATTATATGAAGCAACTGAAGCATTCAACCATTTAGCTGTAAATGGGGTCAGTTGCCACTTCTACTTGGAGTATATGCATATAGAAACTTAAATACCTGATAGTAGAGATAAGCTGCATAGAAGAGCAACAAAAGTGGCAAGATAGCCCAAAAAGATATGGTGCTCAATAGTCTTATGAGAAAAAAAGTTGACCTGATCACAAAATAAAGATGGGTAAAAAATTCTTGAATCAAGAAAGAAATATCCAACTGTTCTTATAAATGTGTTATACCGAGTTTACATATGAACCTGTTTGCATCAGCCCTGTATTAAAGCAACATATTAATTAATAATAAGAGAGCCAACAGCAGAAATCCCACAGCTAATGAAAACAAATCAAAAGAAATCAGAGGAATAGAGACATACCTGCCAGAATAAAATGAGTGGGGTTGATTCTTCGTTCAAATTTGAAGTCAAAGGTCAGTATAAAGTTCAGATACTCAAGATCGAAGCTTTAATCTTGTTGTTAATCCACAACCTCATAAACAGTAACAAAGAATCATAAAAAACAGGAAAAAATTCAAGAATTTCAGTAAGCAATCCATGTGATTATGAACCCTAATCGTTAACCAGCTATAATAATCATGTGTAATCGGTATAATAATCAAGAACAACCTGAAATCAGAATCCGAAGGTTTCAAAAACCGAATCATAAACGATAGAATTTCAAGAAAAAAAACAAGATCTCTGGTAATAAAGTTTGTACCTGGAGGAGCCTCCAGGAGGAATTTGGCCAACTTATTTGCGACGGATCTCCACTCCTCTTCATCAGCTCCTTAATCGCGCATTCTTCTGAGATCTGGACCCAAAGCCGAATGGAAGAAAATTTGAAAGAAAATCGATCTAAGAAAGAGCTGCGATTTAGGGTTTATCTGCCGATAGAGAGAGAAGAGGAACACGACCAAATCGATTGATTTGGGATGAAGATAGAGAAACACCATTTTGAATTTCAAATTTTTCTGCTTTCTCTGCTATCTCTGGGTATTATTTTTCTAAAAATGGTACTGTGTAAAAGCAAGGAAGAAAGCAGAATGAAAGGCTTATGGGATTTAGGTTATATGATGAGCAGGAAGTCGGAAATGACAAATTTTGGGAAAGCATTCTGAGTTCTTACCGGAAGTAGAGAGGAGAACCCGTCGCTTTGTTGCTGCTGTTCTTACCGAAAGAGCAAAGAGGGTAAACCTTTTAGGGTTTGTCTGCATTTTCAACCACTTGTACATGTAGCCTTAAAGATTGTACCTCTTAATTTTCACTTGTAACTTATGCATAAATAAGTTGTACATCTTAATTTTCAACCACTTGGATAGAATATGCATTATAAGATAGTAGAGATAAGTATATATATAGACCGTGTCTAAGTAGTCTAACGGAAAGACCTTAGGAAATTTTCACACGAATACGAAACGCGAACTCGAATACGCACACTACTCTGGGGAAAGCGACAACGAAACGATGCTACACGCTACGTCCTGATTTCTACTACGACGACTACGCCGACGGTGACTTTATGGGAAGCCGACCTTCGACGATAGCATTTACGACGTTCTTCGACGACGCCTCGATTTTGCACAAAATTTTCTGGACTAATAGTGGGAAAACGGGAACAGGCTAATATACATATTATGGGGTATGTATAAGAATATAACTGTGACTGAACACTGGCTACTTTAAACTGTTCAGCAAGATGTCTGGAAGAGGAAACGGAAGAGGCGGTATAAACATGACGCCTGCACAGCTGCAAGCGATGATTGCTGAACATGTGCAAGCCGCGGTGGCAGCTGTCCAAGCTGCATATGCCGCACAGGGTAACTATTATGCCGGATAAGGCACAAAGCAATTATATCATGACCTGTTTAATTTTAAGTCCGAACTATTTATGCATCAGGAAACCAACACCACTGCACGTACAAGTCTTTCATGGACTGCAAGCCGATGACATTTTCCGGCGAAGAAGGAGCTGTAGGACTCCTTAGGTGGATTGAAAAGTCCGAAAAGGTTTTCTCCATATGTAACTGCCCAGCTGAAAGCAAGGTGAAGTTTGCTACTGGTACCTTCGAAGGAGCCGCACTCTCCTGGTGGAACGCTGAAATTCAGATGGTTGGGCTAGAAGCGGCTGATAACATGCAGTGGGCAGCATTTAAGGAGCCGATCATGGAGGAATACTGTCCCCGCGACCAAGTGAAGAAGCTTGAAGGAGAATTCCTGAACTTGAAGATGTCTGGGTCTGAAGTTGAACAGTACACTGCACGATATCACGAGTATGAGGTTTTGTGCCCCTCAATGGTTGACGCTGAATTCAAACGCATCGAGCGTTATCTGGAAGGCCTCGCGCCTCAAATCAAGGGATTGGTGACTGCCAGCAACCCCGCAAACGTGCAGCAAGCCATTCGGTTGGCTCACAAACTTACTGATCAAGAGGTCGAGAAAGGTACACTACCTGCGAAAGCCACCGAGAAGACTGCCTTGAGTGGCAAGAGAAAAGCTGATGATGAAGCTCCTGAAAACTCGATGAATGTTCAGAGTGTTGGAAACAGCACTGGGAGGTCCTATAACTCCCAAGGTCAAAGCAAGAGGTCTGGGAATAACAGTGGTAACTACCGCCAGGGCGGAAATGGTCAGAGCAACTACAGGGGTAACCTGCCCTTGTGCAACAGGTGTGGAAAGCATCATGCTGGTAATTGTAGGAAGAATGTGAGCTGCGAAAGGTGTGGCAAGGGAGGCCACGAAGCGAAGGACTGTTGGGCAACTTTACCCGAGCAGCAAAACCGCCCCAGAAGGAACAGCAACAATCAAGGGAACAACTATGGGAACAATCGGGGTAATGGGAACAACGGTCAGAACCAGAACAACAACAATGGGGGAGCCCGTGGCTGCTTTGAGTGTGGTGCTCAAGGTCACATCAAGAGAGACTGCCCTCAGTTAAGAAGACAAGGTAATGGTAATCAGGGAAATAACGGTGGGAATGGTAACGGCGGAGGTAATGGTAATGGGAATGGCAATGGTAATGGTGGAAACGGGAATGGTGGAAATGGTAGAGGTCGAGCTTTCGTCATGGGCCAGGGTGAAGCTCGCAATGACGCCAACGTGATCAATGGTAAATTTATTTTGAACGGTTTCTTTGCTACTGTTTTATTTGATTCTGGTGCTGAAAGAAGCTTTATTTCCACTAAATTTGCTAGAATAATTAATGCTAAACCGATCGACTTAGACGCTAAATATGTGGTAGAACTAGCAAATGGTAAACTTCATGATACTACTCAGATAGTTAAGGATTGTAAGCTAGAACTAGCGGGCCATACCCTAGGAATCGACCTTATGCCTTTCCCAATTGGTAGTTTCGATGTTATAGTAGGAATGGATTGGTTATCCGAGAATCGGGCTGAGATTTTATGTAAGGAAAAAGTGGTTCGTATTCCACTCGAAGACGGCAAAGAATTAACGGTTCAAGGTGAAAAAGGTGGAGTAGTAACTGGTATTATCTCGTTTCTTAAAGCTCAGAAATGCCTCCGTAAGGGTCACTTCGCGATTCTTGCAAACGTCACTGACACAACACATCCCGAGCGCAAAATTGGTGATTAGGGATGCTAGATAATGAATTGCATGTATGATCAGAAGCTGTTAGGTTAATTTTTAGGCAAATCCGTATGTTTTTCGCGACCAGCGAAACTGTTGTTCTCTGGGCGAAACTAAGTAGCGAAATTGCATCTCCTTCCAGCGACACTGACCAGCGAAACTATAGTGTCGCCGGGAACCCGACCAGACCAGCTCGAGCGAAACTATCGAGCGAAATACCTGAACGAAAGTTCAAACCAGTTTCCCTGCGAAACTAGGCTAGCGAAACTGCGTCAGCAGTTTCGGGCGAAACTAGCCTAGCGAAACTGTGTTACCGGGCATTGCCTAGCGAAAGTGCTGCCCGTGCACCTAGCGAAACTGCCTAGCGAAACTATGCTAGCGAAACTAAGGCCTGACCTAAAAACCAAACTTGTGAAATTTGCTTAAGTGTTGTGCCATGACCTACATGATTATGCCATGATGAAACATGTTCGATTTCTGATTTATATGAACCCTTATCTATGATCAACCATTGGTGTCGTGTGTCGGTATGTCGAGTCATAGTTGCAACGTGCTATGTTATGGACCATAGTGACGTTAAGTAAAGATTAGACACGAAACTAATGCTTAAGACCTAAACGTGTTCTAGGTCTTCATTAAACAACAATATTTGGATTTACTTGAAGTGTAGCAGTGCAACCAAAGGTGAGTGTCACTAACCCGCTTACCGTGAGTCCGATGGGCCACACAGAATAACTTAACGAAAACAATGCTGATAAACTCGAGAGTGCTAGGCACCTCACTGATAAACTTGAGAACACGGGATGCTCGGCACCCACTTGATGAACTGAAGTGTTTTATGGGAACACTTGTGAATTCTGATCAAACTGCTTTTGAAACAAAACTGAAAACATTTTAATATGGCTAGTGTAGGTTAAAGTCTGAACCATATGATATCACATGTTTTCTAAGGATGCTTTATAACTTAAAAGTCCTCAACTTAATTGTGCCATTAATTTGTGAAAGCGAGGGGATGTTGGGTAGATCTACTGGAGTTTGACAAACTCCGCCCCGTGGCACGGGGAGTGCACGGAGGAACAATATCAGCCTATTTGACCGTGGTCCCGAGAGGACACGGGGGAGGCAGAAACCGCGATGACTTGGTCCGCACCGTACGGGATGGCTCGGCCCCCACAAAATAAGTCAGCTTTGGTACAAACTTCCTTAGAGCATGGAACAACGGATTAGCTACCCGCGATATCGGTTGAGTCCTTTAACTTTACGGAACTAGTACATACCCGATGACGTGGTCACAGACAAACCATTTATAAACTGAGAATTAAATACGAGCATTGCTTTTCACAAATGAATATTTTGTAAGTACATTTTGATACGAACTATGATTATGAGACCGGGCCAATGCATGACAAGCCCACTGTGAACTCACCAACCGTTAGGTTGACACTTGCGTGGTTTAAACTTTTGCAGATCGCTAAGGAGTATCCGGAGCGGGTTGGCATGGCACGTGAAGACCTTTATTTAATTAAACTATTTGGGAATTTAAAACAAAGTTTATGTAAAGCACGTGGTTAGTGCTAAGACAAATATTATTTCCGCTGCGTATGTACTTTAAGACTTTGATTTATAACTTGTGTTTGAACTAACCCTGATTCGTTTAGTATTTGTAACTATGGTTGTGGATCCTGGTCTAGTCGCGCCCCTTAACGGTATAAACTCCGTTAGTGGTATTTTGGGGGTGTGACAGCAAGTGCTTCCCATAAAGCACTTCAAGTTCATCAAGTGGGTGCCGAGCACTCCAAGTTTTCAAGTCCATCAGGGAGGTGCGTAGCACTCTCGAAGTTGTCAGCATTGTTTTTCATTTAGTTATTCGGTGTGACCCAAACAGGTTCACGGTAATCGGGTTAGTGACACTCACCTTGGGTTGCACTGCTACACTTGCTATATAATCCAAGTTTGCTTAACGAAGACCTATGAACACGTTTAGGTCTTAAGTATTAGTTTTGTGTCTAATCTTTACTTAACGTCACTATGGCCCATAACATGGCACGTTGGAACTATGACTCGACATACAGACGCACGACACCGATGGTTGATCATAAACAAGGGTTCATATGCATCAGAAATCAAAGCATGTATCATCATGGCATAATCATGTAAGTCATGGCATAACATTCAAGTAAATTGTACAAGTTTGGATTCTGGTCTCAGTTTCGCTAGCAGTTTCGCTAGTCAGTTTCGCTGTGTGCACGGGTAGCACTTTCGCTAGGCAATACCCGATGACACAGTTTTGCTAGGCTAGTTTCGCTCGAAACTGTTGGCACAGTTTCGCTAGCCTAGTTTCGCATGAAACTGGTTTGAACTTTCGTTCAGGTTGGTTCGCTCGGTAATTTCGTTCGAGCTGGTCTTGGTCAGTTTCGCGGGCGACACTACAGTTTCGCCAGCACAGTTTCGCTGGAGGGAGATCTATACAGTTTCGCTGTATAGTTTCGCCCAAAGAACTTAACTGTTTCGCTGGTCGCGAAAAACATACGGATCAGCCTAAAAATCAACCTAACAGCTTCCATACATCATGCAATTCATTGTTTAGCATACATAGGCATTTACCAACATCAAACAACAAGTTTTAACACCTTATTCATGCATTTTCATCATCAAATCACCAAAATGCTTTTAAAACCCTAAAGTGACCTAAATAGCATAAATCTCTATCATGGTTGGATTTCAAATGTAAAGTTGCAAACTTTATGATAGATCTAGCATTCCTAAGCATTTCTATAGAAGATCTAACGATAACACAGAGATTTAGGCATGCTTTATGAAGAAACACATAGAAAAGCACAAAAATGGTGGTTTTGGGACTCACGGTTGATCTAGGATCGATGGATGATCTTCACAACTCGGAATGATAGCTGATCCTTGGTGGTTCTCGGCTGGAATCAGCTGGTCCAGAAGTTTCAGGAGAGTGTGTGTGTTTTTGTGTAAATGAGGCAAAATGGGAGAACTAGGGTTTATTAAGATTATTTATATCAGGGCCTAGTTTCGCTGGCAGTTTCGCTGGCCAGGCGAAACTGGCTCTGATCACGAGTGAGCCAATAGACTGCCGGGCGACACTATAGTTTCGCCCGGTAGTTTCGCTGGTTACCAAAAGTGACTAATTTACATTCTAAGCAAGATAAGCACGGTTCATGAATTTCACACAATTACACAATTAATCAACAAACATGTTGCACATACTTCCTCATAGAGACAATTCAATAATTAAACACATATGGACGGGTTCGGTGATCAACCAAAGGACGTGGACGTATTCGGCCTAGTTAAGCATTAGTTACTAAGTTGATACTTATAACGTAACTAACGGAGATTGTCTAACGGAAGTAAACCTTGAAATTCTCGGATGTCACATCATCCCCTTGTAATTGGAATTTTCGTCCCGAAAATTATTCTTGCGTCGTAGCGTTCGCAGCCTCGGTTGTCGTTGTTGCTGTATTTGCTGGGGAAAGAAAGCAAAAGTTTTAGGGTCGTCACAATATATATATAATATCTTATGGTACATATGTAAAATCTAATGTTATGTATGTAAATTTAGTTATGTATGTAAATTTTCACATGTATTTACATATGTAAATTATATATACAATAGACAAAGCAAACTTATGGTTTTGTGCCATTTTGTCTTTTTCAGCACCTCATATGGTTTAATATATATTAATAGATTTCATAAAATGTTAAATGAACATTGGTTTGCTTTGGTGGCTAAGACTTTAGAGTTTGGTGGCTTGGGCTCAAGTTCAAATCCTTCATATTCACTTTTTTTTTCCTCAGTTTCTTTTCATACATATTAAGTGTTATTAAGAACTATTTAATATTCACTAATATACAGGAGTATTTAATTGACTTTTCATGACTAATGTGTGCAGTTCTAGCCACTATGGGTTTCGTTTGTTCATGGTAACATCATTTTAAAGGTTAGTTTCCTTTAGTTATTTACATTTTCATAGTTTAAGAAGGTATTGTTGTTGCTTTCTTATGGCAACAGATGTGGATTAAAATTGATAGGCATTGAGAATGTTCGGTTTACTCATTTTTATTACCAATCTATACAGAAAATCTGTACGACCGTAGCAACGAACGGTTGATCTCTATTATATATTAATATACAAAACTCATAAAATTAAAATTATATTCAACCTCAAATACCGTAGCAACGCGCGGTCGATCTCTAGTTTACTTACATAAGGTATGTACATATGGTTCCATATCTGTTACATATGTAATTTTAATGTGTAACATATTACCATTTGTTAAATATGTCTTTTTAAAAATGTTGCATATGCAACTTTTTCTTATCTAACATGTTATATATCATTATCTATTTAAAGCTTCATATGTATTGTCTAATGTTATGTATGTAAAGTTACTTACGTAACATGTGTAAATTTACCTAAGTAACATGTGTAGCTCACAATTAACATGTTACATCTCATTATCTTTATAATTTTACTTATGTAACATGTTACATCTTATTATGTTCAATATGTAAATTAACACATGTTACATCTTATTATGTTTAATATGTAAATTAACATGTTACATCTTATTATGTTCAATATGTAAATTAACATATGTACCCACCACACCATCGCCACTTACCACCACCGTTGCGTTCTCAAATTAGCCTACGGAGAAGCTCGAATTTACTTACATAACGTATGTACATATGGTTCCATATCTGTTACATATGTAATTTTAATGTGTAACATATTACCATTTGTTAAATATGTCTTTTTAAAGATGTTGCATATGCAACTTTTTCTTATCTAACATGTTATATATCATTATCTATTTAAAGCTTCATATGTATTGTCTAATGTTATGTATGTAAAGTGTGACGCCCACTCCCAGACTTGGCTAGATGCGACTAACTGGCATCATATTCAGAACAGCGGAAGCCATTTGAATTAACTACATAAGGACCATTTTTATTTAAATAGATAAGGTAATGGGTGGAACCCTTGCATGTCATCAGAATGTAACACAAGTTTTTAGGAAATACAAATACATCACGAAACATAAAGAAACATAAGTCGTTTATTAATAGCGTTGAGGTCTTCTGAGGAAGAGGGTAGGTCTTCTAAGCGGTACTTTAGCATCCATATTTAGAAAAGCTATCATAATCTTAGCATCAACATCCTGAAACACATGCTCAAAATAATACGTTAGCTATAAAGCTAGTGAGTCCATAACTTGACACAATAATAGCCGGCATCCAAAGTAGTAGGTGTAGTATAAACATGTCACATTTGTATCCACCAATCAATCCTAGTCAAGGCCGCAACCCCAAGGTGAGCAATGTTGAAATTCAAACCCCGTTGAACATCACACTTACACTCTTGTAGCACACACATACATGATGCAAAAACGTGGTGTAAAACGGTTAACCATGTTATCTAGTAGCCAAAAATTGGCCGTGGTTTATAGATTCCCCAATTCACCTTAGG
>JBCNJP010000012.1:75440607-75486627 GCA_039602395.1 Deinandra increscens subsp. villosa | reverse complement strand
ACCAATAAGAAACTCCAAGAGAAGCTAACAATGACTTAACTGCAGGTTATTAGGTGCTTTAAATAGAGAATGATAAAATATCAACCTGTTCCACTGAACCTTTACCCATTTTTTCAGGGTAAGTTGATTTTGTCTCGGTGATTCTACCGGGTGATAAAACCATTTGAACCATGACTATCTAAAAACTTATAATTCAATAATTTCCAATGAAACTTTCGATCAGTTTAGCAAAACTCATATGCTTAGTAACAGATGAAAATAAAGCTTTAAAAGAAACAAATTACTTGAAGCACAACTGTTTAAAAACTTTGATTAGATATGCATGTCTTACATACCTCGATACCATTCCAGTTTAGAAGTAAAGATGACATGCTTGACTGCTTTCAAACTAAGATCCTGAATAATGACACACTATCAATCACATAATCATAAGTTGTGAAGCGAAACGTAAACCTAAATTAACCCAATTAAAAATCATAATCATTTGTATGCATAATTTCATCTCTTAGTATACAAAATAAAATTAATTTAGTCGGTTGCAACCTATTTTAAACATGAGAGCAATCTTGAACTATTAAAAAACTGAACAAACAGAGCTAAAAGAAACTCACATTTACTTGCGTCCTATATCGTCGGCAACCAAAAAGCACCAGCAGATCCCTTTTTACGTTCGACACCACCATTTCTTTCTATTAAGCACCAATACCGGATCTAATCATTAAATTTAAAAGTTAAAGCACACTATAACAAAACTAACATAAATTAACTGCACTTGCAGATCTAATAACCTGATTGAAATAAATATATTTAAAGAAAACCACAAATCAACAAAGATTATAGCAAACACGAACGTACCTGAAATGGATTGCAAACCCCTGAAATCTGCAATTCACTTTAGCATAAGCAAACCCAAAAACGATTATAAATCATCTATAAAAGAACAGACTGAATATCATCATCAGGTTGTTTCCATGTAACCGAACATCAGTTGTGACTTCAAAATAGTTCAATCCCTCTGATGCAATGTGGTGTAAAATAAAAACACCATTTAGCTAGCAAGCTCTAGATACTGATATGGAGAACCATATATTATTCCATATGAGGAATCAACAAAGACATGAACAAAACATATAAATGCTAAAAGATTAAAACATACCTGAACCTTTAATACACCATAAAAGACTTGGATTCTTGATCAAATGTCACTACATTCTCAATGAACTAAACTAACACCTCTTGTATTTACAAACAAAAATTTGGTTGCATATAATTGCATCATAAATTATGAAAAAAAATCATACCTAAAAGGAGATAAACCCAATTCCTTCACGTCTATAGCGGATCTGTACTCAAAAGCTTTTCAAACACACAAACCCAAGTAATGGCAGCAGGAACAAAGAATCGAGCAATGAAAGAAAGAAAGAAAATGCACACGAACAGATTCTATTAGAAACAACCAAGATAAAATCGAAGCCAAACGCTGAATTACATAAACTTCAATCGCCTGTTGAGTTGTCTGCTCTTGAAGCTTTTCTAAAGCAAACACCTCCATTAATTGTTACCTAATAAATTTTTTTTCCATATATAAAATCTACAATCAGGCAAGAAATTAGATAGTATATGCAACAATTGATGATATAAAAATTCTTAAAACTATAAGTCAAAGCAAACATATTAATAAAAAGATAATATTAGAAAATCAAACACAAACTATATAACAGACATTTGTAAAATGAACCTCCTTATTATTCTATGAAAGGAGCCAAATACATTGGTTATGTTAATAACATAGGTGTAGCTAAATTCATTAAAACGTACAGTGTTAATAACATAGGAAACATTTTCATCAACGGACACTAACTACATTTTTTACCAATAACCAAAATTAACTCATTAATGATCACATGGTTATTTTACCCCTGTAAATAACCATCCCTGTATATCTGAAATATGTTTTCAATAACTTCATAATCAAAGAACTACAAAGTCATCAAGAATCCAAAAATCTAACCTCTAAAAGCCCTTCCTATGAACCCAGAAAAGCAACAACAGTTGTAAACATAAGATGGAAAATCACAATTGATGACAAAAAAAACTAATAGAAAGATGATAACAACACAAATGATACCTTTATTTTCATATTCTAAACCGTTCAACATGCACTTGTATGAAGAATTGAAGATCAAGCTAGCAATAGAAGAAAACTAAATTGGGTCAAAATCAAAAGAAAACTTACCTATGCTAACTAATCTCATGTGTTAAGAACCGGATTCCCACTTCATTCTCTTTCTTTATTGCTGCAAATGTCTCGTCATCAGGCGTTCCAGACATAAACCATAGAAGAAGTAACTATGGAAATGAAAGATTGATCATCAGGAGCATCAAAATTAGGGCTAAAGATGTGTGGGCTAAAGATGTGTGGCTACAAAGACAGATTCGAACAACAATGCAATCAAGGAACTCAATCAAAAGACAAAATCAGAAGGAGAAAGTATTAAATACCATAGTGTAGAAAACATAGTTGAAAACGTACATAAACATACCAAAATTAAAGTCGAAGAAAGCTCACCTGCAAAAACCGTATATGGAAGGAGAAGAGCGATGACGAAATCAAAAACTGAAAAACTAAAGCAATTGAAACGGCGATGGCGGAGCAACGGCTGCAACCAAACACCGCCGCCACTCTCGTTTCACCGTAACCGCTCCCTCACTGGCTCCCCAGAACTCCGACCAGAAGAGGTGAACACGGAGGCTAAGATCCATAGAGAGACTCCCAGATCTGAAAGAAATCGATAGGGAGAGAGAGAGAGACAGCAAGCGAGCAGAAGGGGATGGTGGTGAAGTAAGGTCGATATGATAGAAAGCGTGGAGCAGGAGAGAAGCAGGTATGGGTGGGCGGTTCAATTCAACGCAAAGATGTATGGTGTACATAAGTTCTTTCTCTATTGCCGAAAGTACCCTCAGTTTCTTTTCTATATGGCCGAACATACCCTCAGTTATAAGGTTGAAGCTAGACTTGAATGGTGCAAGAATAGGTTGTACACAATGCATAAAAGGCTGTACAATGCATGCTTTATAGACTTGTACAACATGTTTTAAAAATTGTACCATAAGTTGTCTTTTGTTAATATAGGATAATATATACAATAGACAAAGCAAACTTATGGTTTTATGCCATTTTGTCTTTTTCAGCACCTCATATGGTTTAATATATATTAATAGATTTCATAAAATGTTAAATGAACATTGGTTTGCTTTGGTGGCTAAGACTTTAGAGTTTGGTGGCTTGGGCTCAAGTTCAAATCCTTCATATTCACTTTTTTTTCCTCAGTTTCTTTTCATACATATTAAGTGTTATTAAGAACTATTTAATATTCACTAATATACAGGAGTATTTAATTGACTTTTCATGACTAATGTGTGCAGTTCTAGCCACTATGGGTTTCGTTTGTTCGTGGTAACATCATTTTAAAGGTTAGTTTCCTTTAGTTATTTACATTTTCATAGTTTAAGAAGGTATTGTTGTTGCTTTCTTATGGCAACAGATGTGGATTAAAATTGATAGGCATTGAGAATGTTCGGTTTACTCATTTTTATTACCAATCTATACAGAAAATCTGTACGACCGTAGCAACGAACGGTTGATCTCTATTATATATTAATATAAAAAACTCATAAAATTAAAATTATATTCAACCTCAAATACCGCAGCAACGCGCGGTCGATCTCTAGTTTACTTACATAAGGTATGTACATATGGTTCCATATCTGTTACATATGTAATTTTAATGTGTAACATATTACCATTTGTTAAATATGTCTTTTTAAAGATGTTGCATATGCAACTTTTTCTTATCTAACATGTTATATATCATTATCTATTTAAAGCTTCATATGTATTGTCTAATGTTATGTATGTAAAGTTACTTACGTAACATGTGTAAATTTACTTAAGTAACATGTGTAGCTCACAATTAACATGTTACATCTCATTATCTTTATAATTTTACTTATGTAACATGTTACATCTTATTATGTTCAATATGTAAATTAACACATGTTACATCTTATTATGTTTAATATGTAAATTAACATGTTACATCTTATTATGTTCAATATGTAAATTAACATATGTACCCACCACACCATCGCCACTTACCACCACCGTTGCGTTCTCAAATTAGCCTACGGAGAAGCTCGAATTTACTTACATAACGTATGTACATATGGTTCCATATCTGTTACATATGTAATTTTAATGTGTAACATATTACCATTTGTTAAATATGTCTTTTTAAAGATGTTGCATATGCAACTTTTTCTTATCTAACATGTTATATATCATTATCTATTTAAAGCTTCATATGTATTGTCTAATGTTATGTATGTAAAGTTACTTACGCAACATGTGTAAATTTACTTAAGTAACATGTGTAGCTCACAATTAACATGTTACATCTCATTATCTATATACTTTTACTTATGTAACATGTTACATCTTAGTATGTTCAATATGTAAATTAACACATGTTACATCTTATTATGTTTAATATGTAAATTAACATGTTACATCTTATTATGTTCAATATGTAAATTAACATATGTACCCACCACACTAATTTACTACTTACAATCTCACGAGTCTTTATTCTTACAAAAATATGTGTTTTAATGATGTTACCTATGTAATTTTACCACTCGGAATCTTACGAGTCTTTATTTTTTGATATAACATCATAGATTATTCGTTTATATGTAATATGTAATGTTACATATGTAATTTTACTTACGTAGTATTCGTAGCTCATAAAATTCTAATAAATGTCTTTTCTAATGCATGTTAATGTGTAATTTTATATATAGTGGTACATCTAATGTTAGATCTTATGGTTTTATATATGTTAGATATGTAATTTTAATGTGTAACATATTACTATTTGTTAAATATATTGTATATGCAATTTTACTTATGTGTTACATGTGTAATCTCTGTATGCAAAGTTTTTAATCATTATCAGTCTTTACTTTTTATGTTACATATGTAACTTGTTTAATTAGTTTAATAGAATATGCGTTTTTAATCATGTTATGTATGTAAATTTATATATGTATCATTCCCTTGATATTTATGTTTAGTTTAATGTTACACGCGTGTTACATATGTTTTTTTTAATAATGTTAAGTAGGTAAATTTACACATGTGTTACATATGTAATGTTAATATTATGCTACATGTATCGTATCATATTGTGTAACATTACAAATTTTACAAGCTTGAATAAAATTATTTCTTATATCATTTTAAACTTATGCCACATATTTAAATTAACATATATAAACTAGCTTATGCTACATATATCATTTTGGTGTAACGTTACAAATGTCACAAGTTGTTACATGTGTAACGTTTTACGTATATTAACTAATGAACTTTGTTTTCTTCGTAGGTGAAGGGATTGTGTACCAAAGATGAAGACGGTTATCAAGAACGGAAGCATAATTAGCCTTTATATTTTTTGTTAGCTTTGTTATATTTTTTATCATTTTTAAAAAAATATTTTTAGTTCGTATGATAATTTTGTTACGTTTAATATTAGTTGTAATAGTTTCTTATATAATAATAAAAATATTTGTCATTTTTTTATTTACAGATGTGTATCATCCTCTCGGATATTTTTGTTTTTAGTTTAATTTTTTTTAATAATGTTACGTATGTAAATTTAATAATGTTATGTATGTAAATTATACATGTTACATATGTTTTTTTATCATGCGTGTTACATATGTTTTTTTAATAATGTTACATATGTAAATTTTCAGCTGTGTTATATATGTAATGTTACATCTTATGGTTTCATATCTGTTACATATGTAAATTTAGTGTGTAACATATTACCATTTGTTAAATATGTTTTTTTAAGATGTTGCGTATGCAACTTTACTTATCTAACATGTTACATATCATTATCTATTTAAAGCTACATATCTATTGTCTAATGTTATGTATGTTTTTTTTTATCACGCATGTTACATATGATTTTTTAAAAAAGTTCGTATGTAAATTTACACATGTGTTATACATGTGATGTTACATCTAATGTTACAACTTATGCTACATGTATCATATTGTGTAATGTTATAATTTTTACAAGCTTGGATAAAATTGTTTCTTATATTTATTTTAATGATGTTACATATATAAATTCACTCTTGTAACATGTTACATCTAATTATCTAAGTTAATGGATGTTAGTGGTGACGTAATTTGTGCCTACGATTTCTATTTGTCAATAATCATGTTTCGTATGTAAATTTAAATATGTATCATTCCCTTGGATATTCATTTTATTCACGTTATGTATGTAAATTTACACTTGTGTTATATATGTAATATGTAATGTTACATCTTATGCTACATTATCATATTGTGTAACGTTACAAATTTTAAAACATTACTCTTAATAAATATAGTGTTTTTTTTACGTGTGTAACATACTGTGAAATTTAATATGGGGTATTTGGTCAAGTGAAATTTAATATAGTTTTTTATTTTATGACTGATTTCGATATAAGTGAATAAGATTTAAAAATATTTTATTTGTAAGTTGAATATATTTTGTTTATTACTATTTAATTAAAAGTGGAAAATAAAGAAAATAAGAGGTATGAGAAAGGAGTCGTTCAAAAAAGTAAGAAAAGAGAGGAGAGAAGAGAGAGGAGAGAGGAGAGAGGTAAGAGGTGACATATGAAAAGTAAGAAAAGAGAGGAGAGAGGAGAGAGGTAAGAGGTGTATATGAAAAGTTGTGCAGGAAAAGCATATTTTGCTTTTACTTTTAAGAGGAATGAAATGTCCAAAAAGCCCTTATGGGTATAATACAATTTGATGAGGTGGTTAATTCTTGGCCCTTGGATGAGTTTTGAGAGTTTTCTCAACTAGATTGGTTTTCTTCATAACCATGCCCTATATATATATATATATATATATATATATATATATATATAGGGTGAGGTTCATTGTAGACACTTTCGCATGTGAAATAGCTCTTTTTCACATGTGAAAGTTTCTAATTAATGAGAAAAAAGAAAAAAAGAAAAAAGAAAATTAATCACAACCATTAGATCAAGAGATCTAATGGTGAAAAAGGGTGTCTACCTGTCTACACTTATGGGGGTGTCTACAATGAACTTTTCACTATATATATATATATATATATATATATATATATATATATATATATATATATATATGAGAGAGAGAGAGAGAGCGAGAGAGAGAGAGACGACGGTAGTGATAATGATGGAAACAGATTGAGAGTTCCTTTAGCCACACATAAAATGTATAACCGTCACCATTAATTACTTTTAGTGACACATTTAAAGATTATATCCTGTGACCATATGTACTAGCTTTTAGTCACTTATAATTAATATAATTAAGTGCATACAACACTCTACTCTTTAATCACATACCCTAAATAAGTGGCCATATGTACTAGATTTTAGCCACATCAATAAATAAAAACAATGGCGGTTCCTCATATTTCGACACACATAATAACTATAACCGTTACCATAATATATAGTTACTAGTTTGGTTACTTATTACTAAAATCTACTCTTTCTTCACACGACCTAATATATGTTGCCACGTCTATTACCTTTTTAGCCACTTCAATAGAAATATATACCATGACAATTCCTGACACTTGGGCATGCTTTTTGGAGTGTGACTAGTAATTGTCACAATTTATTATAAATGTGTGACAAAAGTATCGTATATATGTGTTTTTGGTCACATGACTAAAAAACTAGGACAAATACCATGACTTTTAGCACATTTGGCCACACTTTGTGAAGAGTGGCTAGTAATTGTCACGCTTTGTACTAAAAGTGTGGCCAAAAGTATCGTATATATGTGTTTTTGGTCGCATGAATACAAAATCCAAGAAACCTGTGGCAGTTTGGTATATTTTCATCACAATTTTCTAGTGTGGCTAATAAATGCCACATTTTGTTTTTATAAAAGTGTGGCTAAAGACTCCAAAACTGTGTGTTTTTTGTCACACTAACGAAACATGCAAGGTTAAAACGCTCCAAAAGTATGTATTTCGCCACACGTGGGAAAAATGTGCGACTAAAACTAGTGTGACTTACCTTTAGCCACGCTAAAAAAATGTGGCTAGGTAGTTTTGCAAAAACCGTGGCCAAAGGTCCATTTTGACGTAGTGTTAGGTCAGTTTGTTATAAAGGGTTATATGTCTAACCCATTGTCACAAGTCCAAGTCGTAGGGTTGCTTATGATACAACGGGAAGCAGACGATGTTAAACCATTGCATTGTTTCATCAACGGGTCGAGTCATTTGGTCTGTATACAAATGATGTATATGTCAAGAATGCGTGTCATTGGTTTTGTGTTCATCTTGAATGCAAAATCACAATCCACATACTCAATCGCTGTCAAGCACATATCACATATCAGCTATTTCGGTTTGATATCATCATTGGGAGATAAGATTCTTGGCAACAGTGAGAACTAATCGATTTAGGATGTCATACAGTGGCGGATCAAGAATTTTTTTTCAATGGGTGCAAAAAAAAAAATGCCAGTAAAAGGTAACACAAATTAATAAAAAAACATCATTAAAGAAGTTATTTTTATTCAAGAAATTTGATAACTTTGGGCGCCTTGGGTGCGAAAAACCGCTAAAAAGCTATTTTCACAAACATTGAGTGCCAAAAACAGTTAAAAATAAGCTATTTTCAACAGCCTTCAGCCTTGGGTGCCTAGTAATTCGGTTCAAAGAATTAACACTAAAATTTCGAATTTGAGCCGTCCTAGGTGGATCCGCCTATGATGTCATATATATAAAGCCGTGTTCCTTGATTACTCAAAGAGAAAAAGTACATAGTGTTCCATGATCACTCAAAGACAAGAAGTATATTTTTCAGGTATAAGACCATAATGAGAAAGAAATTGAGTTTCCGGATAACTCATGATGGAACTTAATCTTAATCACTTGCAAAAGAAACTTAGTAGATTAATAAAAAACTACATTCTAATTAGTATACACGGATATCAACAACAAACATCAGAACTAAAGGATTATTCCCACTTGGAAACCATCCATCTTAAAAACTGTAAAATTGGGAAGGACCTGAAGAAATGCTTTTACTAAGCAAAATATACTTCTATCATCGATCTCCATGAGTACTTGAAGAACCCTGATAAGACAGTAATTCTTAACCATGGAATCCGGTTGACGTTTAAGTAGTTGGATGCATACTAAATTCATATGGTTTTAGAGAGTTGAGAGATAAGAGTTTTTAGTCAGCTTTACATGGTTTTTCGGCTTTTTTAAGACAACGAAGCAATCTTGGAGTGGCAATCTTGAACTTCCATGGCATCTAGAGTTGAAATAGCCAGTTTCAAGTTTTTCACAAGATCTGTTGATGTCATCATGAAGTCTTCATTCTTCTGTAGATATAAGTAAAAATGAAACTCGATTCAAATAATCATTTGTTGACAATCAAAATCACCACAAACATATAGCTCAAATCATTATAATAGAAACAAGTTAAATTCCATTTTTATATCCTGATCAAAGATTCATCACCCTACATCACAGACTTATGGGCATAACTTATATATATGATAGCCGATTCGATTGGAAAATTTAGAGGAGGACAATCGATCGAGAACCGAAAAGCTGACCTGATGAAAAATAAATCACGAGTCCCTTGCTACCTACATACCTTAGCAACAATGGTGATAAGGAGGCTGGTATTGGCAAATGGCAAAGAGCTGCTACTGGTGACACAAAGACCAAGCTTCGGCATCTCGTTAACTGCTTTCACAAATAACGAATAATTCCTTGGGCAGTAAATTCGCACTAGAACGCTACCACCTGACATCCTCACTTCGATCTCAGGATTGCAAGGGCTGCTTCTCTCTAGATTGTTCGCTTCATCATAAGACGAATCATTGTCATCACTATAACTAAGCTTTGATCTTTTCGCAGAGATGGCTGCATGCATATTTTTCGCCTTCATGTTTGATGGTAGTCCCTGAAGTTCCTTTACGCGACATTGAAGTTCTAGTATATAATTAGTTGCATCTTCTAGCACGGTTGCCTTATCCATCTACAAACAGACAGTTAGTTTTTCTAGTATTGTAATCATTGTACTAAGTTAATGTTACCAAATATAAGTAGGGGTACTGTTTTCAAACAACTATTTGAAGTTACAACATATATATATGCCCTTACCTTCAAACCTTCAAATAGTTGTTCGAGATTTCTCTCAAATGGCGATTAATTTGAGAGTCTGGAGTGGCGTAGGGGATTAGTAGGGCGTTACGAGTAAGATAATTAGTACCTTTTTGAGGCCGGGAAGTAAGGAAGACAAAGAAACGAATCGTCGAGCCAACTTCTCCCTTCTCTTTCTCTCAGACAACATATGATCTCGAAGCTGGACACGATTCCTTATCATGATTGGACCTCTTTTCGTACTATTCGTGTAATCATCAAATGAATCGCTGTATGTGTTGATCTCATCTTTAGGTTTCAGATCTCCAAAAGATATAGTAAAACTATTGGGAATATCAGGAAGCAGGGCCTTCGGTTCAAGATTGAGGTTTTCATTCACTGGAGTAAGCTTGTTGATAATATTGTTTGTCATTTTAAAACCTTGATCTACAAAAGATGGGTTTTTGGTGTTGCTTTCTGATGAAAATGATTCAACACTGATGTCACCTATCATGTTATAAGATTTCATCATCTGATACTGGTTCATGAAGCCATGATCTTGCACATCCTGCAAAAATAGAATAGATTTCAAACCCTAGAAAACTTGTGAGTAAAGTAATCATGATGCATATATGATTTAATTTGAGCAAAATATGTTCTACTTAATTACTTGTTGTGATAGCCATGTTGAAGACAGATCCATTGCTTTATTATCCCTGTGAGGTTTACTTGCAAGTAAACAATGGCCTTTCTTTGGAGGTGATCCTGCACATTTGGAGAGGAAGAAAATAGGCTACCTTTACCAATGTTGAAAAAGGCTCAATAATGGGATATAAATAGTCCTTAAATTTGTGCTCAACTTGCATTTGTCATCCCTTGGTTTTTTGAATTATACAACTTCCTTTTTACTTATCTAGATCTGAGATTTTTTGATTTGTTTTAAAACAAAATTTTAAATTTTTTAAACTTCTAATAATGTATTTTTGTGGTGATTATTTATTAGGTATGATCTATCATGTCTTTATGATGATGGATATGATATTACTATTATTTGCTCAACTATTGTTTATTAATTATAAAAAAATAGAAATATTTCCAGTATAAACAATTACATTTTTTTGAACGGCAAATTTGAATTACTGACGGATACATTACACTACCCACCCGATCATCTCCAATCCCCATCAGAAAGAAACTCACCACTGATGAGAAAACCCCCTGACCCAACATGTAACCCCTATTACTTATTATTATTTATTACAAGTGGGACTTGAACTCAAGACCTCTTGATAAGGGATCATACACCCTTGTCAGTAAGTTAAGCTAAGGAGTGTGGTATAAACAATTACATATATCATATTTTTGCTTTTCTTTTAACTTTCTTTAATAAACAATTACAAAATTTATACCATGCATAAAATTATCACAACAAACATATGTTCAAAGGCATAACGTTTTGATCAAATTAATAACACTTATTACTAGAATGTTTTCTCACACATGCTATACATTAACCATCGATCTTCTTCTTCTTCTTTTTTTTTATCTTCCACAACAACATCGATCATCTTTTATAAACATTCTTAAACAAAACTGGAGATGTAGTAGGTTCAGAGCTCTACAAAAAGTGTAGAAAAAAAACTTTTGCATGCATGTGCCAAACATATAAAAGAAACATGAATACGGAAAACTAGAATTCTTTGATTGTAATTTGAAGAAGTAATAACAAATATAAAGGACAAAATAGTCTACATCTCAACCCTAATGCAGCCTTGAGTCAGATAGATGCCATTCTTCTTAATTGTTTTATTCTTAATTACAATACCCACGTGGCTCATAAAATTATATATGAGAGAAAAAGTAAAGAAGAAAAAGTTATTCGACTTTAGTTGAATAACTAGCTCAGACACTCCCTCACGATCGACGGTAGTCTCCTTTATGTCGACTAAAAGAGAACTTCCAAGCAGGTAGTTATCACTTCTCGTATATCTATATACTTGTAGGGTTGGGTTCTATAGAAAACCAATATTTTATAAAAAACAAAAAAACCAAGGAAAAAAATTATTTTTTTTAAACTTTTTTTATATGTTTCTTTCATGATTTTAAGAATATTGGAAAAAAAAAACTTTAAAAACGTTTTCGAGTTTTTTTTAAAAATAAAATAGAATTCGAATTTTAGCTTGAAATTAATATTGCACTATGCAACAATAATATAAAATTGGTTTATGAATGTCAATTCTTTGTTTTTTACATTATTCGCATAAACCACATTCATATTTAAGTTAAGTCTCTTGTTTTTAAGTAGTTTTAATTATAATGCATTATGCAATACTATTGGTACTATTGCATGATGCAATAATAAAAAATCACTAAACTTTTTATTTTTTAAATTTTTTTTCCCATAAATAAAGCTAATAAAATTATAGAATTTTTGGTGAAATTATTTTTAAAAAATATTAATATATGAAGAAGTTATAGAGAAAAAAAGGTTGGTTTTTTGGTTTTCTGGATAATTATTGGTTTTCTATAGATCTTTCCCCCATATTTGTATATCTATATATTTGTATAGGGGAAAAGGACGAAAATGGCCAGCGTTGACCATTTCGTCCCCAAAATAGCCCCTTGACGGTCGTTGTCCTCTCCATAGACCCCCCTGACGGTCGTCGCCGACCGTCGTAGGCTGTCTGGACGACCGTCCAGTCACACCTAACGAGAGCCTGACACGTGTTTATGAAATGGTCGTCGGCGCCCCTACCTCTCCGACAACGACCATAGCACCTGAGACAGTCGCCGGCGACCGTCTGCCACCACTGATGGACTTGTCCACGGTCGTCGGCGACTTTATGAATTTTTTATTTTATTTTCAGGTCGTTGACCAGAACATTAGGTCGTTGACCTTCACGGTCGTTGACCTGCAAGCTGTTTCATGGACGGGCGTTGACCATGGATGACGACCGTCGGGACGTTAATTAATTATTTTTATTTTTTAAATTTTTTTTATCTTAATTATTTACCTATATATAGCTGTTTTTACCCCTATATAGATCTTACCATATTTTACTTACTAAAGTTCAAAAGTATAAAAATGACTACACGACCATGGTCCCAACGAGAAGAGCAGGATCTTGCGAGGTCTTGGCTTCGAGTGCATGATACAATGCCAACCTTACGTTATGGAAGTATCTTCTGGAACTGTGTTAGTCAAGTTTATCATTCTCGTTCATTATCTCATAATCGTCGTTCGGTTCATCAATTACTCTTCCATTGGCATCAAATGCGTTGTAAACTAAAAAAATTCAAGGATATTTTTTTTTTAAAAGATCAAGTGAGGTATCTGTTCATTATTTGTACGAAGATGTTTTAAGTCTCTCTAAACTAAGTTACCTTGTGATCGAGGGTAACGACTTCGAACATCTTGCAGTTTGGGAAATGTTGAAAGATCATTCAACTTGGAGGTTTTAGTGTATTTCTATTGTAAGGTTTTAGTGGGTTTCTATTGTAGTGTATTTCTATTGTAGTGTATTTCTATTGTAAGGTTTTAGTTGGTTTTTATGGTGTAATGTAATGTTTGATATAATATGTATTTCTATTTTATCATTTAGTAATGTTTTTATTTTTATTACACACCATAACAAAACAGGTTAAAAAGTAAAATACATTAAAAGAGAAAATACATTAAAACATGAAAATACATTACCTAAAATGATCTATTACATTTCAAACAAAATTAAAAGTAGATACTAATATAGATTTTTAGTATCTTTTAAAATAATCCAACATTCAACATAATCAAACTAGTTGGCCTGAAGGCCACGGAATACAACTTCAGTGCCCACTCCAGTTTTTCATCCTCAGATTTTCTTGATATTGCTTCTGGCATGCTGTCGAACACGGACCTAAAATTAGTCACTTTAATTCTTATGTCACGCCACTTGGACGTGAGCATATCTATTGTACGTTCACTCTTCTCCTCCCCTAACAACAAACTGAAATGTTGACTGGCCCTTTTCCAAAACTCCCCTGACCCTGGGTGTGTGTGGAGGCGTACATCAGCCCACGCTTGGGCTAGCGCCATCTCCTCATCCTTCGTCCATGGTGTTGGAGCTTTTCTTGGAGACACCGTTGAGGAATTTGAAGCCATCTTTCTTAAAGCTTTGAGTGTTGTGTGTAGTGATGGATATATTGTGTGTAGTGATGTAAATTTATAGCCACAACATTTAATATATGTATTAAATAAATATTAAAACAATATTTAAAACAAGATATATTGAACAAAGAAGAAAATACCCTAATACATTTTAACTAGGACGCGACAAACATCGCCAAAAATAAAATGTATCAGCCATGAAACGGCGGTAATTCATACAAACTAATTTAAAATCAGTTGTTCTATCTAAAGGTTTACGAGTCACTAGATGTTCCATTAGCATACAAACGTAAACAACTTCGTTCCCAACCACGTCATTGGGTGTCTGAAGATAATCATCATTTACCTCGTATAAAAAAACTCTTTCCTAATGTCCTGTTTTTTTCAGTAACCAAGTTTCACCAACAAAGTAGTTAGATAAACATTCAACTGGTGAAATTTAGGCATAATCAATTGTCTGTATCTATCACCATTGATGGCCTCAGAGTAGTAAATCACCAAATCATGATTTTCCAGATCAACCCTTACCACTGACCATTTTTCACCTTGAAGACTCACCGGAAAGTAAATGTTTTTCAGATTCAATATTGATGGATATATGTTATATTTTCCAGATACATATTGAATAGCATTTTTATTACATGAGTCGATTAAGTTTTCATAAAATTCCGGTGGTAGAATAGTCCAATTAATTTCGCTTTGCTGTCGATTTCTCCATATCATTAATCTTCCCACCCAGCCTTCAATATGCTACAGAAAAAAAATAATGAAAAAGAAATTAGTAATAAAAATATTATAAAGTAGTATTTTCAAATAACGAATATCTACCATTGCCTTTAAACAACCGTAGCCCAATAGTGGACCCTAAAATTTATTGTCGAGCCTTAGGTTATTATTAACAAAAAGAGCCGAGTAACAAAATGGTTTATCCCCTTTTTGATAAAATTCCATAACATCTTTCGACCAATTATCAGATTCATCGTCTGGAATGGCCCAGCGATGCCTACCATCCTGCTCTGTAACCCGTCGCTTTGGCTGAAGCATCTGTTGTGCATAAACTCGTGGATCCAATCTTTCAACCTCTCCATCATCTGGTGCAGCAGAAGACGTAGAGCCCCTATTGTTATTTTTGGGCACTCTCCACTTTGAAAATATTGAAGACGATTTTTTAATAGGTTGTGTGCTATATTCTTCGTTAGACATTTTAGATATTTAGTTACCAACTTTGAGATGTGGGTCTACCCGAACTTTATAGTGTTAAAACATTTAAAATTTTATTTTTCGTTTAAACTATATTAATAAAAAAATGTTGAATTTAATTGACATTTAATTTGGTGGTTGGACGGTCGGCACGCCATAAATGTGGATTCGACGACCGTTCTTAAAGCTCAACGACCATGTCAGACGACGGTCACGTCACCGTCAAATCACCGTACAGTTGGCGGTCGCCACGCCCGGAAATTCAAATTCGCCGACCGTCCACATAGGTCAACGGCCGTAGTCACGTCACACGTCTAATCAGATTCCTTATATGGTCTCCACGACCACCACGACCATTCACGACCCCACCACTTATAAACCCAAATTTTAACCCCACACCGTCAACCACAACCCTTCACGACCTTTAAACCTTCAAAAATCGTCTGAAAACGACGGGAATCACGTTTGGACCACTCGTGCAACGACGGGAATCACGTGGGGACCAACCGTGCAACGACGGGAATCACGTGGGGACCCACCATACGACGACGGGAATTACGCTGCGGGGAAGATTATCAATGGATCATGTAAGTCGAGTGGTCCACACTATTTCTTCTATTTCATTCTTCTTGTTACAACAAAATAATCACTTATTTTCACAAAATTAATATAAGGGACCTTAATATAATTGCAGGAAAATCCTGTTCATGTTCAAATATAACTAAGAACTCATTGGAAAAATCTAGACCTATTGAGAGAGATCCTACAGTCAGATACAAAATCAGAAAATATTAAAAAAATATGGAAGAGCCGAGGGTTGTTCGGGACGTGGATAGATGTTCAGGGGACGACTAACGATGGTCAGATCATTTATCGTGTTTTAAAGAAACATGTTAAAGAAAATGTTGATCCCGAATTCATTGGGATCAGATACGAATTAATGCCAGAAAAATATTTTTGTTTGGGTCCTAAAGAATTCTGCTTATTAACCGATCTAACTTTTGGTGAAAATATGATATTTAAAAAAACACAAGAAAAGTCTGGTTTTATGTTGCGGCTTCAATTCGAGCCCCTTTGTCTCCCGAATAAGGTAACCTTGAAAGTGTTAGTAGAATTTCTAAGCAGTCATTGGTCAAGTCTAGAAGATGAGGACGTCATTCGTGTTTGTTTATTAGTTTTGCTATATACATTGTTTATGGGTGTTGAGGACACCAAGTTAATCGAGAATGAACATTGGTATTTGGTGGAAAATCTAGAAGAATGGGATAAATATCATTGGGGGTCTTATGTTTGAAATCGTACAATTCACGTTATCTTGAATAAAGCTGCAAATAGCGTATCTAGTAAATATGTCTCTTTGACTGGTTTTTCTTGGATCATCAAGGTATAAAATATATTTTTTACTATATTTTATAAGGACTATTTTATATTATAATATTATTAGATCCCGATATTTAATGTTGTTAATATTAATTTTATTTTGAGAGAACTCTGATTTGCGTCCCTGTGCTTTTCAATTCTTAACGGTTTGAGTCCAAAATCTAATTTTTTAACAAATATGGTCTGCACTTTTATTTTCCACTCTAATTGAGTCCCTGGCACTAACAGGGTTAAATTTTTCTGTTAACTTCAAGGGCATATTAGTCATTTTATCTAATGAGGGACCTGTTGTGTAAGTTTGCAAAAAGTTGTCCACCGGGTTCGAACCCGATACCTTTGATGTTACTGAATACGTTCTTGACCAGTTGGGCTGCAATGCTTTCTGGTTTAAATCTCGAACGAATTTATTATATTGTATATTCATATGTCATCTTCTTCCCCAATTCCTAACCCGAAAACCCTAGATCTTGGAACTCAAAATTGATCGATCAAACATGCGTGAATGATAAAATAGCCATAGGGCTTTTACTCGGTGATAAAAACCGACCAGAATGGTGCAAAAACATACCTCAAACGGTGACGGAAACGGAGAAAAGAGGGAGTTCGCCGGAACTTGGGGAGGCGGCTATTCGGAGCTCGAACCAGAGTGTTTTCCAGTGGGTTTTATGTGCAGAATCGAATGTGAACGACTGTGGGACGATTTATAGTGTTGGATTTGCGGTTAGAAACATTTAATAGTGGCATTGATGGTACGAACGGTCTTGAGTTTTAATGATTTTAATCGCGATTAAACGCGAATTAAACGACGGTTTTCGATTGTAATGATGATTTGAAGGATGAGGTGAACGTTTCTTAAGTAAATGACGGTTAAAACAAGCGTTTTGGATGATTTTTGAAGGTTTCCGGCGAGTTTGGGAGGTCGCCGGCGACGAACTCACCGGAAAAACGGGAGACAGGATATAAACTCCTTTTTTTTCCTTTTCTTTTTCTTTACAAAAAGAAAATGACAAATATGCCCTTGGAGTTAACAGAAATATATAACCCTGTTAGTATCAGGGACTCAACTAGAGTGGAAAATAAAAGTGCAGACCATATTTGTTAAAAATTTAGATTTTGGACTCAAACCGTTAAGAATTGAAAAGAACAGGGACGCAAATCAGAGTTCTCTCTTTTATTTTTTTAGCTTTGGGTTTATGAAACTTTTCCCGCTTTCAAGAGCTCCACTTATGGAAGCTGTCAAAAGTAATGTTGTCTCCATTTCGACAACAATCATTGGCTGGTCAACAAATTTTTGTTTGGTCACATCAAGTTGCAGAAAGTTTGGTTGCTAAAAATAACCAATGGCACTACACAACACTTAATCCAAATGTCGGTTTCACTGATGTGTTTTGGGGAATTCTTTTGGGAGTGCATAACGATGGTTGGCTTGAGATGTGGGTACGTTATTTTAAGGCCCTTATTCTGACCATTTTAAAATAACCTAGCAATTATAATTAGTTTATAATATTTAAACTACACTTTAAGATGAACATAAAATGTAGATCAGTTTGTATGTTGTGTATATGGTATGGTGACATTTGACTAAATCAATCTTTTTTAACAGCACATTGACAAGTGGATATTCAGTTTGCTTCAAAACAAACCACCTGAGCAACGGTGGACAATTTATCCGCCAACTTCGTTGGCAACATATTGATGAACGGTTCATGGAATTCATATTGTACTCAACCACTGTATCCTGACATAAACGAGGCGGATATAGTAAGTGCAAATTTGAATGTGATTAAATGCTTACAATTTCGTACTTAATTTTATAATAAATATTTTCTTATTTTTGTCAACATAGTTTTATATACCCGTCAACATCACTAGATTACATTGGTTCTTGGTCGTCATCAATCCCAAAGAGTGGAAATTGAGTTACTATGACAGGTACCACCCGTTAATTATTTGATAATCAAAGTAAAAATTGTAGTCCTACGTTATAATACTAACAATTAATTTATTATTTATCGTAGTATTGCAAATGGGTTTGTGGTTGAACGTGATAGGCTTTTGGACATTCTGGATAAATATTTCCCTCAGTGGTTATATTTTAACCATTACAATTGGGGGCCCGGTAGATTTATCGAAGACGGTTTTGAACGTGTTGCAGTTCCTTGTGCTCAACAATCAGGTGAGCTAGGAGATTGTGGTGTCTAGGTTTGTATTAATTTGGCCCGTCTATTGACCGGGGAGCGTTTGGTTCAAGATGAAAATCCCGTCGAGACTGCAATGTAATGGCGTAAGGCTTTTGCTGCCCACTGTTATGAAAAACATTTAGGGTGGTTGAGAAAGCATCCAATGATGCTCCCGACGACGATATGTCCTAGGATTGGTGCTTATATGTTCTAGCCTTTTTTGTGTCACTTACTAAACTTTTGTTGCATCCCTCGTGAAATCCAAAATTATGTATTAGACTACTTAATGGAACTTAAATTTCTGTATTAATGTTAAATATTTACGTCGTCGCCACGGGGGTCGCATCATTTAAATTTCTGTATTTTTGTGTCACAAGTTTAAGTATAGAATCTGTATATGAAAAAAAAAACACAACCAACATTTCTAAAATGTTGAAACCATGTGTTTTTTGGTTTTCAATACAAATCTCACTTAAAGAAATTCTATCTTGTTATTCGATTTTCAGCTCAAAGTTCCACCTAACAAAGTGAAGCGAAGTAATGCAATTGGATCGTGAAAATCTGATTTTCTCCACTGACATTACAATTTATTAATTATTTGTAATCCAGGCTATCAACAAAATGGTGGTGAACTTTGACTTCAACAATCCAAAAACACCAACGTGCTCAACAGCAAAGAAGCACTTAAGTTAACTCTTAAGTTGATGAAGGTTTCGAACATGTGCCTTGCAAAAAGGATACCACTGACACCAGCTTTCAGTTCAACAACAGAATAGCATTGAAGTCAACTGTGCAAGCTGTTTCATGAATGGTGTTTACAGAATAGAAAATCCTCGTTGCCGAACCCTTTCAACTGTGTCAACAGATTCACATTACAAAGTCAGCGAAGTAAGGCATTCGAACACACTTTTAGGAAAACACGGTAACATTACGACTTGAAGTGTATTCGAATTAAATTATGTGATCTCATTATTTTTAAATAAAAATTGGTGAAATCACACAATTTATTTTGAATACGCATCGAGTCGCAATGTTACCATGTTTTCTTAAAAATGTTTTCGAATGCATTACTTCGCTTGACTTTGTATTTGAATCCGTTTACACTTTATTGTATTATTGTTTGATGGGATTGTTTTATTGTATTAAATAATTATATGTTTGATGAGATTGTTTTATTGTATTAAATAATTATTGTTTGTACAATTATACTTTTAAGATATTTAAAATTTTAAAATACTTAGCCTATAAATGCATGTCACAAGATGCTTTAAAATGTACCAACTTTTCCATGGCAAAAGCAAACCAGCAAATGTCTACGAGAGAGATTTCCGGTGATAATTTTACTAATCCAAGCTCAGAAAAAACATCCGTTTTAACAACTCCAAGCCCAGAAAAAACACCCGTTTTAACAACTCCAAGCCCAGAAAAAATAACTGCCAATACAACATCCCCAGTTCTACCTAAGATCCAATCTCCGGTGACGTCACCGAAACAGGCCGAAAGTGAACACTATGATCCAACTGAAAACGAAGACCCGGATGTATTGAAAGATGCTTATAATTACGAAGATGGCTATTCAACGGATGATTATGAAACAAGATACCACAATCCTTATGAAGACGAGCACTCATCTGATTCTGAATGGTCAAACGATGACTGTCATTGGAAATAAATCTTCAATGTAATTTTTAAGTTATGTTTTAACGATGTTATGTAATGGTAACTTTTGTTTTAAGTGAAGTGGTAATGTTACGTTTTAATAATAATTTTAAAAATTATGTTTTAAAATATTAATTAATAAGTTTTGAAAGGGTAAGGGATTAATAATGACCATAACAAGAAACATTCATTATATAAATAAAACTAAAACCATAACAACGAACATTCGAAATGACAATCTAAGATTACAAAAATAAATAAAACTAAAACCTCCAAGTTGGGTGATCTTTGAGTAAGTTCCATGCTGAACAGTGTTCAAACTGTTTACCTTCATTGGCATGGTAAGTCGCTTTGGACAACCTCAAAACATCATTGTATGAGTGTTGAAGAGTGAGTCGGTCCGATGTGTTATTAAAAATATCATTGAACTTTTTCATTTTAGGCCGCATTTGATTCCAATGTGCCACTAGTTCATGAACCGAACGCCGACCAGGAGCTAAGTAACGACAATGAAACCAATCACTGATACGATGCCAAAACCTATTCCCGTGACGTGGAAATGGCTCCTTATCATAAACATAGACCCAGCAAAATGCGAGGTCTTCTTCCTCTCTTTCGGACCAGCTACCTCTAGTCATTTGAAAAAACCTCCAAGATGCGAGGTCTTTTTCCTCTCTAGGGTGTTAAACACATAGACAACTTCTCAATATTTATACAATTCTGAAAGGCATGAAAACTTAAAGGTAAATAATTAAGATAAAAAAAAATTTAAAAAAATAAAAAAAATTTAATTAACGTCCCGACGGTCGTCATCCATGGTCAACGCCCGTCCATGAAACAGCTTGCAGGTCAACGACCGTGAAGGTCAACGACCTAATGTTCTGGTCAACGACCTGAAAATAAAATAAAAAATTCATAAAGTCGCCGACGACCGTGGACAAGTCCGTCAGTGGTGGCAGACGGTCGCCGGCGACTGTCTCAGGTGCTATGGTCGTTGTCGGCCATGTATGGTCGTTGTCGGAGAGGTAGGGGCGCCGACGACCGTTTCATAAACACGTGTCAGGCTCTCGTTGGGTGTGACTGGACGGTCGTCCAGACAGCCTACGACGGTCGGCGACGACCGTCAGGGGGGGCTATGGAGAGGACAACGACCGTCAAGAGGCTATTTTGGGGACGAAATGGTCAACGCTGGCCATTTTCGTCCTTTTTCCTTTGTATAGTAAGATACCACTTTGTTAAAATAAACTAAAACTCTTTAACATCAATTAATATTTATTAAACACTGGCGAACTTAATTAAAATAATATATAGCCTATCGATAAAAAGAAGATAAGTGTGAAGAATTGTGGATTTATTTGATATAACTATGAGAATACAAGTATTTTTTACGTGTAAATATGGTATCCAACAATAATACTTACAGTATTTAAAGTAGTAAACGGTTTCATTTACTGTCTATATTTTAAAATTTTAATATCTAAATCTAATATTCAATGTATTTAATTATTTACTAGAAAAACGATTCACGTGTTGCTGGGGAAAATAAATATAATTCTATGCTATGTGTTTGGAACAGTACTTATGATAAGATGACCCGTACATTGCCGTTAGTCGCTAGTTGTCTTTGTATCATATTTAGTTATGTTTGTATGAATTATTTGGTAGAAAATACGAAGTTTATTGTTAAAGTGAACAACAAAAGGAAACTATAATCCATTTTAAGGCACCTAGAGCAACTATTGATTCATGAAATACAATTGGTAAAATGGTAACAAAAATACAATTTAATTCAAAAGGTAAAATGTGCTTTATGAAACTCCAAATATGCATGACATCAAACTCTCTTCGTAGGTATCACTGCAAAAAGAAATCAACATATAAGTAAATATATCAGTAGAAATATACAATACAAAGTAAACTATGTAAAAGACAACTATTGAGAGTGTTAAAATCAGAACCGAAATCTACTACACAATTGATCAATTCGATCGATATGCAAGAGGAAAGAAACTTTTATTAATGGAAAAGATTACAATCGGAAGAAGAATACAATTGAAGTGAGAAGAAGCTAAGCACCTATATCCCCTTCTAACCAACGGCTATTAACAACTTCTTAACCACCGCTTAACAAACTAATCTTTCGAATGAACACTTAACCCCCTGAACTTCAAGCAAAGTTCACATTAAGCCCCTGTAACTTTATTGACTTGTGTTGACTTTGATATTAACCTCACATTTCTCCACCTTAAGATCAAAGTCAATTTCAAAACCTCTTGCAGTGCTTATATCAGAATTATAACTAATGAATGTCACATTAACATCAGGCAACAGAGGATCAACGACCTTGAATACCTTGATGTGCTCAACCCATTAATCATAACTCATCTAATCACATTAGCCAATGCCTAAAGATTTTAAGCACTTAGAAAACTTTGCCACTGGAAGTGACTTTGTAAATACATCAGCCCAATTCTCTTCTGTATTCACATACTCTACAGAGACTTCACCTCTATTAATCACCTCCCTTATGAAATGATACCTCACACATATGTGCTTGGTTCTTTCATGAAACATGCTGTTTTTAGACAATGCAATCGCACTTTGATTGTCACAGCCTATATAGGGCAGCTCCACCTCAATTCCAAGCTCATTACAGAAACCAGATAACCATATGCTTTCTTTTACAGCTTCAGATAATGCCATATATTCTGCCTCTGAACTTGATAATGCCACACATGCTGTAGGGATGCTTTCCAACTCACCAGATTTCCCATTAACATGAAAGCATACCCAGAAATAGACCTATACTTGTCAGGATCTTTTGCATAATCAGCATCCACAAAACCTTGCAACTTTGATCCTACAATAGATTTAGCTCCAAAAACTAAACCAACACTTTGAGTTCCTGCCAAATACCTCAACACCCACTTAACAGCTTCCCAATGTTTCTTACCAGGTTTAGACAAATACCTGCTAACTACCCCAACACCATAAGATAGGCCAGGCCTGGTGCACACCATAAGAAACATAAGACTTCCTACAACCTGAGCATAAGGAACCTTTGACATATACTTCTGTTCTTCTTCATTACTAGGACAATCCTTAGCAGAAAGCTTAAAATGTGGACCAGATGCAGTTTTAACAGGTTTGCAGCCTTCCATCCCATATTTATTAATAATCTTCTTTATATAAGACTGTTGAGACAATCTCAAGGTTCTATTTTTCCTGTCCCCGATGATTTCCATTCCTATGATCTTCTTAGCTTCTCCCATTTCTTTCATATCAAATTCTGACTTAAGAAGCTTCTTAGTTTCTTGAATCACTGAATGGCTGTCACAAGCAAGCAACATATCATCAACATACAACAAAAAATACACAAATTTACCTACCTCATATTCCCTGAAGTAGACACATGCATCATAATTGCTCCTAGAAAATCCTTGAGATATGATATATTCATCAAATATTTTGTACCACTGTCTTGGGCTTTGCTTAAGTCCATATAATGACTTATTCAACCTGCAGACTTGATCTTCTTTGCCTTTCTCAATAAAACCCTTTGGCTGCTCAATGAAAATCTCCTCATCAAGATAACCATGAAGGAAAGCTGTTTTAACATCCAGCTGTTCCAACTCAAGATCCAATACAGCTGTTAAATTCAGAATGATTCTTATGGAAGTATGTTTCACAACAGGTGAAAACACTTCTTGATAATCAATTCCCTCTCTTTGTGTATACCCCTTTGCCACCAACCTTGCTTTATATCTAGGGACCCCACTTCCAGGCACACCTTCTTTGATCTTATACAACCACTTACAAGAGATAATCTTCTTACCCTCCTGCCTTGGAACAATAGTCCAGGTTTCATTCTTTTCAAGAGATTCCACTTCCTCCTTCATTGCACTAATCCACTTGGACTTTTGTTCACAGGATATAGCATCTTCATAGTTCAGTGGCTCATAAGAACTTTCCATCTCTGCTGCAACAAAAACAAAAGCAGATACATCCTCATCATCCCTGTACCTTAATGGCTTTACAACATTTCTTCGAGTTCTGTCCCTAGCCAGTTGATAGCCTTGTGAACCACTGCTCTCAAGGGGAGAATTAACATTGCCAATACTTTCAGACTCAGGCTCATGCCCCTGAACTTGTTCACTTTGAGTTACCTCATTCCCATGCTCCACCTCAAACTAAACTTCTTGGTCACCTTCACCATTTATACCAGCAGTACCCTTCAACACATCTCTGTATACCACATTCTCCCTGCAGGTTATGTCCCTGCTTACAATGACCTTTGAATTCACCCCATCAAATTTCCACAGCCTAAAACCTTTCACCCCTTCAGGATATCCAAGAAAGACACACTTCACAGCCCTTGCTTCTAGCTTGTCTTGTTTCACATGAGCATACACCAAAGAACCAAAAATCCTTAAGTTCTTTAACTCTGGTTTGGATCCACTCCACATTTCCATAGGCGTTTTCAAATCTATGGCTGCTGATGGTGATCTATTAATCAAATAAGCTGCTGTAACTACAGCCTCAGCCCAAAATTTCTTGGGCATACCCGAATGAAATAACATACACCTCACCTTATTTAAGAGTGTCCTATTCATTCTTTCTATCAATCCATTTTGTTGTTTAGTCCCTGGTACTGTTAGATGCCTGGCAATCCCCTTTTCTTTGCAGTATTGGTTAAACAATTCATTGCAGAATTCTAACCCATTGTCAGTCCTTAGTTTCTTCACCCTTCTTTCACTCTGATTTTCAACCAAGTTTACCCATTCCTTAAACTTCCCTAGAGCATCACTCTTTTGCTTCAAAAGGTACACCCAAACCCTTCTTGAATAGTCATCTACTAGTGATAGGAAATAACTTGCTCCTCCTATTGATTTATTCCTAGAGGGACCGCACAAATCTGAATGAACATAGTCAAGTATATTACAGGATCTTGACTTACTCCTTACAAACTTGACCCTGTGGGCTTTACCAAGCACACAATTCTCACAAAAACTAGGATTAGTATTATCAAGCTTACCTAACAGACCCTGTTTATTCAACTCAACAAGCCCTTGGGTGCTAATGTGACCCAACCTCCTATGCCAAACTGTAGCCATAGGAACAGGTACATGTTCAGTAACATTTACCTCTTCTTTAACTGTTCCATCTAGAAGATAAATGTTATTTCTACCCCTAGTACCAGACAGCATAACCATTGATCCCTTTGCAACCTTGGCTCTACCATTCCTCAAACTAACACTATATCTAATATCCTCCAATGTACCCAGTGATATTAAGTTTCTAGTTAGAGAAGGAATATACCTTACATCATGAAGTTGCATAATTGATCCATTTTCTAATTTCAAATCAACAATGCCAAGCCCCTGGATCTGACATTCTCTGCTGTCTCCTAACTTCACAGTTCCTAAATCTTGTCTCTTATACCCTTTCAAATATGACAAATTAGGAGTCATATGAAAGGAACAACCAGAATCAAGGATCCACTGATCACTACCAACTTTACTGTCAGCAACCAACACATCAGAAGACTCATATCCTTCTGAACTTTCATCTAAATCATGCTACACATTCCTTTGATTCTTGAACTCCCCTTTCTTTTTCTTCCACTCAGGGCAGTCCCTCTTGAAATGTTTTTCAGACCCACAAACAAAACATTTGAACACCTTCTTACCTCTTGATTTTGACCTCTGACTCCCTTTCTTACCAAAGCTTCTTTGTTCATTTCTTCCTCTTACCAGAAGTCCTTCACTGCCTTCTTCTTTAATCTCATTCTTCTTCTTCAATTCTTTAGTATGCAAGGCTGCCATCACCTCTTCCATTGACAAGGACTCTCTCCCATACATCAATGTTTCTACAAAGTTATCATAAGTAGAAGGCAGGGAAGACAAGAATAAGATTGCCTGATCTTCATCCTCTATTTGAACCTCTATATTCTCAAGATCAATAATCAACTTATTGAACTCATCTGAGTGTTCATCTAGAGACATACCAGGTTGCATTTGCAGTGAATACAACTTCTTCTTGAGATAGAGTCGATTGGCCAGAGATTTTGTCATATACAGTGACTCGAGTTTAAGCCAAATTGCAGCAGCAGATGATTCCCTGGCTACTTCTCTCAGCACCTTATCTCCGAGACTCAAGATAATTGCTGAATGCGCCTTAGCCAACATTTCATACCACTCATCTGCTTCGACATCATCCGGCCGGTTAGCTTCACCATCGAGGGCATCTGCTACTCCCTGATAAACAAGTAATGCCCTCATCTTCACTCTCCAGAGCCCCAAATCGTTTTTGCCATCAAATTTCTCGATTGTGAACTTAGACGACACCATTGAACTCACCAATTGCGGAACAAAGTGAATTCAATCGTTCGGAAATCAAATCGGAGCCCTAACGAGGCTCTGATACCAATTGTTAAAATCAGAACCGAAATCTACTACACATTTGATCAATTCGATCGATATGCAAGAGGAAAGAAACTTTTATTAATGGAAAAGATTACAATCGGAAGAAGAATACAATTGAAGTGAGAAGAAGCTAAGCACCTATATCCCCTTCTAACCAACGACTATTAACAACTTCTTAACCACCGCTTAACAAACTAATCTTCCGAATGAACACTTAACCCCCTGAACTTCAAGCAAAGTTCACATTAAGCCCCCGTAACTTTATTGACTTGTGTTGACTTTGATATTAACCTCACAGAGAGTCTTTTCAAAACCAACCAACTTGAAACCAACAAATGATTATGATGGTTAAGAAATATTTCATCATCACCAAGCATCAAGTCTGAACAGAGTCATTATGGGCAACTGAGATCATAGAATCAGTCCAACGAAGATATATATCATTTTAGTTTAAGTTCAAAAGCGGACAATTAAAATCATTGAATCAGAAAACATTTTAGTTGAGGTTCACAGATCGTCTCTTTGACAAAAGAAGCTCAGACCATATATGTGTAGTCCAGAAGGGGGCAAAGAATGTATAATGATCAAGAATGGGTAACATGATCAGAACTTTTTGAAAAAAGAAGCTCAGACCATATACGTGTAGGTATCATAAAGAAATACATGTAATGTTATGGCAAAATACATGTAATGTTATGGCTGCAAATACGAACTGCCTTGCAAAAAAGAAAAAAAAAATCTATTGTATCTCTTGTGTAACATCAACCTATCAACCTATGGATGAACATCATAGCCCCACAAGAAATAAAACTTTAAAATACCATTGGTGAACCACAAATATCTGCAACAAATAGAGAAAGTGCATAATACTTAACAGTTTGGAATACTGCATGGTAGGAAACAATAACCCCCATCAAAGGAAGATGCCACCAATGCCCAACCAATTAGAAGCCACCATGAAAAAAGAACCAATAGGAAAAATGCATGTCGTTGATGTGGCTTGAATAGTGTAAGGATAGTGTACACGTGAGCTTCTGAAATTTATATATATTATATATTAATAGAGAAGGCTCACACTAAAACAAATCTCCACAGCCGTTATGACTCCGACTAGACCTACAAATCCGTTCAACGGTTGCGATAGATAGCCGATCTACGCCTCATATTCAGCACATCGATCACATGTTGGAATATATTTACTTATATATATATATATTTACGTCTACATATATATATATAAATATATGTATGGCCTAATCATTTATCTTAATTAATTATTGATCTCATTACCATACTTAGGCATTTATTTGATGGATGTAATTGCCCTTACTAGATAATTAGGGTTTCCCTTTGGGTGTATAAATAGAGATAATAGGCAGACAATTAACACCTTAATCTCCCTCTCTTATTTTCAAGACTCTCTCTCTGCCTCTCTAAAATTCGTGGGTCTCCTAACTCAATCACCATCCTAACCGTACACCCTAAACGATAACTCGATCAATGGTTATTGGAATCTTACAACATGGCTGTGGTTGCTGCGCTCTGAGGTGACATTTATATTTTGTCATGTTTATTATTTATACGATTCATGATTCGTTCAACATGTGGCATCAGAGCATTATGTTGATTAAACAAATCATATGTGACATCCGAGAATTTCAAGGTTTACTTCCGTTAGACAAATCCGTTAGTTACGTCATAAGTGTTAACTTAGTAACTAATGCTTAACTAGGCCGAATACGTCCATGACCTTTGGTTGATCACCGAACCCGCCCATATGTGCTATGTGTTCATTTATTAATGTCATTATGTGCAATGTGATTTAAACGCATGATTTAATATTATGAATAGCATGACAAATTGTAAATCCTTGATTATGTGAAAATTGCCTAAGTTGTGCAGCCAGCGAAACTACCGGGCGAAACTGTAGTGTCGCCCGGTAGCCAGCCAAGCTAATCAATTAAAACGTGACCAGAGCCAGTTTCGCCTGGCCAGCGAAACTGCCAGCGAAACTAGCCTCTGATATAAATAATCTTAATAAACCCTAGTTCTCCTATTTGCCTCATTTACACAAAAACACACACACTCTCCTGAAACTCCTGGACCAGCTGATTCCAGCCGAGAACCACCAAGAATCAGCTATCATTCCGAGTTGTGAAGATCATCCATCGATCCTAGATCAACCGTGAGTCCCAAAACCACCATTTTTATGCTTTTCTATGTGTTTCTTCATAAAGCATGCCTAAATCTCTGTGTTATTGTTAGATCTTCTGTAGGAATGCTTAGGAATGCTAGATCTATCATAAAGTTTGACAACTTTACGTTTGAAATCCAACCATGATAGAGATTTATGCTATTTAGGTCACTTTAGGGTTTTAAATGTATTTTGGTGATTTGATGATGAAAATGCATGTTTAAGGTGTTAAAGCTTACTGATTTATGTTGGTAAATGGCTATGTATGCTAGATAATGAATTGCATGTAAATATGGAAGCTGTTAGGTTGATTTTTAGGCTGATCTGTATGTTTTTCGCGACCAGCGAAACTGTTATGTTCTTTGGGCGAAACTATCCAGCGAAACTATGTATATCTTCATCCAGCGACACTATGCAGCGAAACTGTAGTGTCGCCGGGTAAACCGACCAGACCAGCTCGAGCGAATCTACCGAGCGAAATTCCCTGAACGAAAGTTCAAACCAGTTTCGGGCGAAACTAGGCTAGCGAAACTGTGCCAACAGTTTCGAGCGAAACTAGCCTAGCGAAACTGTGTCATCGGGTATTGCCTAGCGAAAGTGCTGCCCGTGCACACAGCGAAACTGACTAGCGAAACTGCTAGCGAAACTGAGACCAGAATCCAAACTTGTGCAATTTGCTTGAATGTTATGCCATGACTTACATGATTATGCCATGATGATACATGCTTTGATTTCTGATATATATGAACCCTTGTTTATGATCAACCATCGGTGTCGTGTGTCTGTATGTCGAGTCATAGTTCCAACGTGCTATGTTATGGGCCATAGTGACGTTAAGTAAAGATTAAGACACCAAACTAATACTTAAGACCTAAACGTGTTCATAGGTTTTCGATAAGCAAACAATACTTGGATTATATAGCAAGTGTAGCAGTGCAACCCAAGGTGAGTGTCACTAACCCGTTTACCGTGAACCCGTTTGGGTCACGCTGAATAACTTAATGAAGAACAATGCTGACAACCTTATGAGAGCTATGCACCTCTCTGATGAACTTGAATTCGGGAGTGCGTGGCACCCACTTGATGAACTTGAATTCGGGAATGCTTGGCACCCACTTGATGAACTTGAAGTGTTTTATGGGAAGCACTTGTGAAATACTTAAACAACTAATTCTAAAACGAAACTGAAAAATGTTTTCGGGATTCATAAGAACCCCAAAGTAAACCGTTTTAATATGACTAGTGTAGGTTAAAGTCTAAACCAATGATATCACATGATTTCTAAGGATGCCTTAAAAACTTAAAAGTCCTCAACTAAATTGTACCATTAATTGTAAAGCGAGGGGATGTTGGGTAGATCTACTGGAGTTTGACAAACTCCGCCCCGTGGCACGGGGAGTGCACGGAGGTACAATATCAGCCTATTTGACCGTGATCCCGGGGAGGACACGGGGGAGGCAAATCCGCGATGACGTAGGTCCGCAGTACTGATGGCACGGCCACTACAATGATTTATGGTCAGCTTTGGTACAAACTTCCTTAGTGCATGGAACAACGGATTAGCTACCCGCGATATCGGTTGACCGCTTTAACTTTACTTAACTAGTGCATATTAGGTAATACATCACTTGGCAATGTTTATAAAACTAATACTTATTACATGTTGATGAATACGATTATATGAGACCGGGCCAATGCATGTCATGCCCACCGTGAACTCACCAACCGTTAGGTTGACACTTGCGTGGTTTAAACTTTTGCAGATCGCTAAGGAGTATCCGCTGGAGGTTGGCATGGCACTTGAAGATTTCTTATTTTAAACTCAAACTTGGGAATTTAATAACAATTCATGTTTTGTAATTTAAGCACGTGGTTAGTGCTAAGATACTTATGTTTATTTTCCGCTGCGTACTTTTAAATACTGTTTTGATTATGAACACTTGGACTTTACTCTGATTCGTTTAGTATTTGTAACTAATGGTTGTGGTCCTGGTTTGCTCGCACCCCTTAACGGTATAAACTCCGTTAGTGGTTAATTTGGGGGTGTGACAGATTGGTATCAGAGCCATAAGTTGCAGAGAACTGGAATCATTTTCTGAAAAACGATTTGGAAACTGCAACTTGAAACCTTAGTTACAAACGAATAAACAAATTCCCAAAACCAAAATAATTACGTGCCAACCTGGGATACTCGCTCTGCTGTGTAAGTAAAAGCTTAGTACGTATGTATATATATATATGTATATAAATATATATATAGACCGTGTCTAGGAAGTCTAACGGAAAACCTTAGGGGAAAATTTTCACACACGAATACGAAACGCGAACGCGAATACGCGCACTACTTCGGGGGAAAGCGACAACGAAACGATGCTACACGCTACGTCCTGATTTCTACTACGATGACTACGCCGACGGTGACTTTTATGGGAAAGCCGACTTTCGACGATAGCTATTTACGACTTACGACGATCTCCGACGACGCCTCGATTTTGCACGAAAATTTTTCTGGACTAATAGAGGGATAACGGGAAATTGCTAATATACATATTATGGGATATGTATAGAATATAACTATGATTGAACACTGGCTACTTTAACTGTCCAGAAAATGTCGGGAGGAGATGGAAGGAACAACATTACCCTAACACCTGCAGAACTACAAGCAATGATAAACGCACACGTACAAGCCGCAGTGGCAGCCGTCCATGCTACAATCGCCGCGCAGCAAGCCATCCATTTGGCTCATCAGCTTACTAAACAGGAGAATGAGGGAGGTACACTTCCTGCAAGAGCCTCTGAGAAGATTGCCTTAAGTAACAAGGGAAAGGCTGATGAAGAAACTCCTGGAAACTCAATGAACAATCGGAGTGTTGGAAACGAAAGGTCTGGGAACAGCGGAGGTAACAACCGCCAAGGTGGGAATGGAAACTACAAGGGCAAACTGCCCAGGTGCAACAAGTGTGGGAAGCATCACACCGGTATCTGCAGAATGAGTTTGAACTGCGAGAGATGTGGCAAGAAAGGCCATGAAGCAAAAGACTGTTGGACGACGTTACCTAAGCCACAAAACCTCCCAAGGCGAAACAACAGCAACAATCGTAACAACAACAATGAAGCTCCCAAGAGGAAATGGTAATGGGGACTGCTATGAATGTGGTGTTCCAGGCCACATGAAGAGGGACCGCCCACAGTTGAGAGAACAGGGAGACAATAACAGGAACGGTAATCGGAGAAATGGCAACGGAAATGGAAACGACAGAGGAAGAGCTTTCGTCATGGGTCAAGAAGAAGCTCGCAACGACGCCAACGTGATTAATGGTAAATTTATATTGAATGGTTTCTTTGCTACTGTATTGTTTGATTCTGGTGCTGAAAGAAGTTTTATTTCCACTAAATTTGCTAAGTTGATTAATGCTAAACCGATTGCCTTAGACGCTAAGTATGTGGTAGAGCTAGCAAATGGTAAACTTCATGATACGACTCAGATAGTTAAGGACTGTAAGTTAGAACTAGCTGGCCATACATTAGGAATCGACCTTATGCCTTTCCCGATTGGTAGTTTTGATGTTATAGTAGGAATGGATTGGTTATCTGAGAATCGAGCTGAAATCTTATGTCAAGAAAAAGTGGTTCGTATCCCACTCGAAGGACGGTAAAGTGTTAACGGTCCAAGGTGAAAAAGGTGGAACAGTAACTGGTATTATTTCGTTTCTCAAAGCTCAAAAGTGCCTTCGCAAAGGTCACTTCGCGATTCTTGCAAACGTCACCGATTCGACACTTCCCGAGCGCAGAATCGACGACTACCCGATAGTCCGCGACTTCCAAGATGTATTTCCTGAAGATCTGCCTGGTTTGCCTCCATTTCGACAAGTTGAGTTTGGAATCGACTTAACTCCTGGAGCCGCTCCGATTGCACGCGCACCTTACCGTTTGGCGGTAAGTGAACTCAACGAACTCTCCTCACAACTTCAAGAGCTACTCGACAAAGGGTTTATCCGTCCAAGTTCGTCTCCGTGGGGAGCTCCGGTATTGTTTGTTAAGAAGAAGGATGGAACGTTCCGAATGTGTATTGACTACCGAGAGCTTAACAAAGTTACGATCAAGAATCGGTATCCACTTCCTCGAATCGACGATCTCTTCGACCAGCTACAAGGTTCAAGTTACTTCTCAAAGATTGATCTACGGTCTGGATATCACCAGCTTCGTGTTCGTGATGAGGATGTCCCCAAGACTGCTTTCAGAACTCGGTATGGTCACTACGAATTCCTGGTTATGCCGTTTGGGCTAACCAATGCACCGGCCGTATTTATGGATCTGATGAATCGAGTGTGCAAGCCGTACCTCGATAAGTTTGTGATAGTTTTCATCGATGATATTTTGATCTACTCCAAGACAAAGGAAGAACACGAAGAGCACCTACGACTTATTTTGGAATTACTCCGCAAGGAACAGCTTTATGCTAAGTTTTCGAAGTGCGATTTTTGGATTCGCGAAGTCCAGTTTCTTGGACACATTGTTAATGAGGAAGGAATTCATGTCGACCCAGCCAAAGTGGAAGCTATAAAGAATTGGTCTACTCCAAGAGCGCCAACAGAAATCCGACAATTTTTGGGACTTGCCGGATATTACCGAAGGTTTATTAAGGGTTTCTCTCAATTGGCTCAACCCTTAACAGCCTTAACGCACAAAGGAGTGCAATACAGATGGGGTGAGAAAGAAGAACGCGCGTTCCAAACGCTTAAAGATATGTTATGTTCAGCTCCAATTCTTGCGTTACCCGATGGAGTTGACGACTTTGTGGTTTACTGTGATGCATCAATCCAAGGACTCGGTTGCGTGTTGATGCAACGAGACAAAGTGATTGCCTATGGGTCCAGGCAACTAAAGGACACTGAGAAGAATTATACAACGCATGATTTGGAATTGGGAGCCGTTGTTCATGCACTCAAGATTTGGAGACATTACCTATACGGAACAAAGTGCACAATATTCACCGATCATAAAAGCTTACAGCACATCTTTGATCAGAAAGACCTCAACATGCGGCAAAGGAGGTGGGTTGAATTACTGAACGATTATGATTTGGCAATTAAATATCATCCGGGAAAAGCAAATGTGGTGGCAGATGCCCTAAGCAGAAAAGAGTACGAAAAGCCTCGACGGGTACGAGCGCTGCAACTTACCATCCACACGGGATTGCCGGATCGGATCCGCGATGCCCAACAAGAAGCTTTAAAGGAAGAAAACTTCGCAGCTGAAGCACTGCGAGGGGTGGATGGAAATTCTGAAGTTAAGTCCGACGGACTCAGGTATTATAATGACAGAATTTGGGTTCCTCTACTTGGAAATCTCCGTGAGCTCGTGATGGACGAGGCTCACAAGTCAAGATATTCGGTGCACCCTGGATCGGATAAAATGTACCAAGACTTGAAGAACTTGTATTGGTGGCCGAATATGAAAGCCGACATCGCGCGATATGTGGCTAAGTGTTTAACGTGCTCAAGAGTCAAGATCGAGTACCAAAAGCCTTCTGGGCTATTACAGCAACCAAAGATCCCAGAATGGAAATGGGAGGATATCTCCATGGATTTTGTAACGGGATTACCTCATCGATCGAATCGACCAGATGCGATTTGGGTTATCATTGATCGATTAACCAAATCTGCACACTTTATTCCGATGAGGGAAAACGACAATATGGATAAGTTGACAAAACTGTATATTGACCGGATTGTGACACGTCAGGGAGTGCCTAAGACTATTATCTCTGATCGAGATCCTCGATTTACTTCCCGATTATGGCAATCTATGCAAGAAGCACTGGGAACCAGACTGGATATGAGTACAGCCTATCACCCGCAGACCGATGGTCAGACGGAACGAACTATTCAAACTTTAGAAGACATGCTCCGAGCTTGCGTTCTCGATTTTGGTAAGGACTGGGAAGCTCACCTTCCGTTGGTGGAGTTCTCCTACAACAACAGTTATCATTCAAGTATCGGTGCTGCACCTTTTGAAGCTCTTTATGGCAGAAAATGCAGATCGCCCGTGTGTTGGGCCGAAACGGGTGAGAAAGGACTCACCGGACCGGAAATCATTCATGATACAACTGAACGGATTATACAAATCAGAAAGCGGATAGCCGCAGCACGTGACAGACAAAAGAGCTATGCCGACAAACGCCGCAAACCTTTGAAGTTCGAGGTAGGCGACAAGGTGCTATTGAAGGTATCTCCCTGGAAAGGCGTGATACGCTTCGGAAAGCGTGGAAAGTTAAATCCTCGCTATATCGGACCATTTGAAATCATCGGGGAAGTAGGCCCGGTGGCCTACCGACTACAACTCCCTGCTGAACTCGATGGAGTTCACAACGTGTTCCACGTTTCTAATCTAAAGAAATGTCTGGCTGAAGACATCGAGATAATTCCTTTGGAGGAATTGGAAATTGACGAACATTTGAGATTTATCGAGCAACCGGTAGAAATCATGGGACGCGAGGAGAAAGCCCTCAAACGTAGCAAGATTCCGATCGTCAAGGTTCGATGGAACTCAAAACGTGGACCAGAATATACTTGGGAACGAGAGGATCAGATGAAGAAAAAGTATCCTCACTTGTTCGAGCAAACGTCCACAGAAACTCAAGGTATGATTTAATTTTGGGGACCAAAATTCCTTTAACAGGAGGAGGATGTGGCGACCCTAAAACTTTTGCTTTCTTTCCCCAGCGACGACAGCCGAGGCTGCGAACGCTACGACGCAAGAATAATTTTCGGGACGAAAATTCCAATTACAAGGGGATGATGTGACATCCGAGAATTTCAAGGTTTACTTCCGTTAGACAAATCCGTTAGTTACGTCATAAGTGTTAACTTAGTAACTAATGCTTAACTAGGCCGAATACGTCCACGACCTTTGGTTGATCACCGAACCCGCCCATATGTGCTATGTGTTCATTTATTAATGTCATTATGTGCAATGTGATTTAAACGCATGATTTAATATTATGAATAGCATGACAAATTGTAAATCCTTGATTATGTGAAAATTGCCTAAGTTGTGCAGCCAGCGAAACTACCGGGCGAAACTGTAGTGTCGCCCGGTAGCCAGCTAAGCTAATCAATTAAAACGTGACCAGAGCCAGTTTCGCCTGGCCAGCGAAACTGCCAGCGAAACTAGCCTCTGATATAAATAATCTTAATAAACCCTAGTTCTCCTATTTGCCTCATTTACACAAAAACACACACACTCTCCTGAAACTCCTGGACCAGCTGATTCCAGCCGAGAACCACCAAGAATCAGCTATCATTCCGAGTTGTGAAGATCATCCATCGATCCTAGATCAACCGTGAGTCCCAAAACCACCATTTTTATGCTTTTCTATGTGTTTCTTCATAAAGCATGCCTAAATCTCTGTGTTATTGTTAGATCTTCTGTAGGAATGCTTAGGAATGCTAGATCTATCATAAAGTTTGACAACTTTACGTTTGAAATCCAACCATGATAGAGATTTATGCTATTTAGGTCACTTTAGGGTTTTAAATGTATTTTGGTGATTTGATGATGAAAATGCATGTTTAAGGTGTTAAAGCTTACTGATTTATGTTGGTAAATGGTTATGTATGCTAGATAATGAATTGCATGTAATATGGAAGCTGTTAGATTGATTTTTAGGCTGATTTATGTGTTTTTCGCGACCAGCGAAACTGTTAAGTTCTTTGGGCGAAACTATGTAGCGAAACTATGTATATCTTCATCCAGCGACACTATGTAGCGAAACTGTAGTGTCGTCGGGTAAACCGACCAGACCAGCTCGAGCGAATCTACCGAGCGAAATTCCCTGAACGAAAGTTCAAACCAGTTTCGGGCGAAACTAGGCTAGCGAAACTGTGCCAACAGTTTCGAGCGAAACTAGCCTAGCGAAACTGTGTCATCGGGTATTGCCTAGCGAAAGTGCTGCCCGTGCACACAGCGAAACTGACTAGCGAAACTGCTAGCGAAACTGAGACCAGAATCCAAACTTGTGCAATTTGCTTGAATGTTATGCCATGACTTACATGATTATGCCATGATGATACATGCTTTGATTTCTGATATATATGAACCCTTGTTTATGATCAACCATCGGTGTCGTGTGTCTGTATGTCGAGTCATAGTTCCAACGTGCTATGTTATGGGCCATAGTGACGTTAAGTAAAGATTAAGACACCAAACTAATACTTAAGACCTAAACGTGTTCATAGGTTTTCGATAAGCAAACAATACTTGGATTATATAGCAAGTGTAGCAGTGCAACCCAAGGTGAGTGTCACTAACCCGTTTACTGTGAGCCCGTTTGGGTCACACTGAATAACTTAATGAAGAACAATGCTGACAACCTTATGAGAGCTATGCACCTCTCTGATGAACTTGAATTCGGGAGTGCGTGGCACCCACTTGATGAACTTGAATTCGGGAATGCTTGGCACCCACTTGATGAACTTGAAGTGTTTTATGGGAAGCACTTGTGAAATACTTAAACAACTAATTCTAAAACGAAACTGAAAAATGTTTTCGGGATTCATAAGAACCCCAAAGTAAACCGTTTTAATATGACTAGTGTAGGTTAAAGTCTAAACCAATGATATCACATGATTTCTAAGGATGCCTTAAAAACTTAAAAGTCCTCAACTAAATTGTACCATTAATTGTAAAGCGAGGGGATGTTGGGTAGATCTACTGGAGTTTGACAAACTCCGCCCCGTGGCACGGGGAGTGCACGGAGGTACAATATCAGCCTATTTGACCGTGATCCCGGGGAGGACACGGGGGAGGCAAATCCGCGATGACGTAGGTCCGCAGTACTGATGGCACGGCCACTACAATGATTTATGGTCAGCTTTGGTACAAACTTCCTTAGTGCATGGAACAACGGATTAGCTACCCGCGATATCGGTTGACCGCTTTAACTTTACTTAACTAGTGCATATTTGGTAATACATCACTTGGTAATGTTTATAAAACTAATACTTATTACATGTTGATGAATACGATTATGAGACCGGGCCAATGCATGTCATGCCCACCGTGAACTCACCAACCGTTAGGTTGACACTTGCGTGGTTTAAACTTTTGCAGATCGCTAAGGAGTATCCGCTGGAGGTTGGCATGGCACTTGAAGATTTCTTATTTTAAACTCAAACTTGGGAATTTAATAACAATTCATGTTTTGTAATTTAAGCACGTGGTTAGTGCTAAGATACTTATGTTTATTTTCCGCTGCGTACTTTTAAATACTGTTTTGATTATGAACACTTGGATTTTACTCTGATTCGTTTAGTATTTGTAACTAATGGTTGTGGTCCTGGTTTGCTCGCACCCCTTAACGGTATAAACTCCGTTAGTGGTTGATTTGGGGGTGTGACATCATAAATCTGAATTCGTTCATATATTTGACTGCTATGATTTTTGAAAATCAGATCTAATTAATAAACTGTGATTTTTGAATCTGACCATAAGACCTTACATGTCTCTAAAATCGTTTTCTTAAACAAACCTAATGATGGCAGGTCTGTTTTTCGAAATCATACGAAAAACCTTAACATTTTTCGTCCAAAATTAAGGGTTTTCGCCCCATGAATTAAGAGTTTTCATCCCAAAATTTGAGTTTTCTCTCAGGGCCGAACCGGATACTTGTCCGGATACTCCCTGCCCGGACCGAATACTCCTTGTCCGGACTGGATACTCGTCCGGATACTCCCTGCCAGGACTGGATACTCCCTGACCGGATTGGATACTCACTGACTGGACCGAATACTCATCCAGATACTCCCTGACCGGACTAGATACTCCCTGACCGGACCGGATACTCCCTGACTAGACCGGATACTCGCCCGGATACTCTCTGACTGGACTGGATACTCCCAGGCTGAACCGGAGACCCTCCAGGCCCAACTAGGCCGAACCAGAGACCTCCAGGCCGAACTGGAGACCCCTCTAGGCCGAACCGAAAACTCACGGGCGAACCAAAACCTAATTGTCTATTATTTTGGTGTTGTAATATACTATATCACATCTTCATTTGTTTAAATTTTTGTCTTATTTTTGTGCCTTATGTTAATGCCTTATTAACTACGCCTTAGTTTATGATAATATTATTATTATTATTATTATGCCTTAGTTCATGATTATACATCATTATTATGCCTTAGCTAATCATTATGCATTATTAACTGTGCCTTAGTTTTAAGTACCTCATAGAATCAGTCTTAGATCTTCTTTTCCTTTTCAAACTAATATAACCTTTAGTCTTCATAAATTATCCACTCTTTATTTATAATCACTAAATGTTTCCATAATTTTTTTCCTCTTATCATAATGATCTTGATTATCTGTTAGACAAAAGACTCTCATTGACTTACCATATAAATATATTACAGTTAGGGCATTATAAGGGAGTAAAGTCAAATGTCTCTTATGACAATCAAGATTTCCTAAATATCAAAATCAGGAGAGATGTTTTAGAATTCCTAATCTAAACATTGTATGAGTAATAAAATTCAAATGAACTTCTTAAATGCATGCAAACACTTTACATCTAATGATGCTTAGTACAAAGTGTAAATTAGGTTAATGATTTAGTAAACACATCATAATAATAGAAAACATGACCCTTAAGGGCTCAGACATGTTTCAAATTAAAGTTATTCTAGTGCATTTCATAATGAATCCTTTCTTAGCACACTTAAACATTTTTGAAATCCGTCATCACTTACAAGTACCAAAGGAAAGCGAGTGTATGACAACATTGTGCATAAAGGATAAATAATGCCTTAAACTAGAAAAACAGATTTGTTCACCTCACTATCACTAACCCTTATTAAATTAAAATTACTTAAATATGGAGGATAGTTCTAATCTCTCAAACAAGATACAAGAAATCTTCCAGTTCTAATTCCTTAATGGAACAACTGGCTAACAAAGTATAATCAATAATGATAATTGTGTCCATTAATTTTTAAACTAACACAGTGAACTAAAACTAGTCATATAAAGACTTTTTACAATCCATACACTAGAAATAAACCAAACAACAACTATAATGAGAGTAAGTGACAAAACAATGTCAAAGTTGTACAAACCATGAAAATCTATCATTGTACTACACTTTATGATACCTTAACTTAGTATCATTACTAAAGTAAGACATTGACGGTTATAAGATTTCACATGACTATGACAATGTCACTATTACCTTAAACTCTCAAAGTTGTTGGTTATACTTATCTAGTTGTCTTTACGTGGATTAAAATCTTTATAAATTATAACTAGATAATTCACGTTCAAAATCTTTGTTATCACATAAAGTGAGAATTTAACAAAGAGAATACATATGTTAAAGGAATATACAAGGTTCCACTAAGAGTTCTAACTTACTAAAACTCAAACATATTAGTGGATCTTATCCCAAAATGGAATATCCAGGCATAAAACATTTAGCACTCACGAAAATGTTTACTTATTCATGTACTTAATTAAGGAGGAACATCTACATCACCTTAAACTTTTAAGGATGAAGTTGAAAACCAACTAAACCATAAAATGAAAGTTGTGAGATTAGATTTAATAGATTAAATACTAAGAATGACATACAAATAATGGTAACACTCTTGATCCATTACTAAGGATCATAGTAGTGAGAACTAGTAGCTCATGTATGGTACTTCTAAAGATTCATCATTAAGTTATGCATCTAAGTATCCTTATAGACATGATAACAAATATGTCATCTAAGTTATACATCTATTCCTACAGATCAATGCTCTAAATACAACAAATCATATCCTAAATAAGGTTACCTAATATGTTCCTAAAATTCATTCTGAAATTCGGACATGAAAATAACCAATTATAAACCATATGATTAGTTGTTAGCCACATTAATTCTTAAAAATCCTCATCCTAAGCATGTTGCATGCCAAATTCCTAAATAACTCTAAGATTAGTGGGAGCAATCCAAGTCCTTATCAATGACTTGACTTCTAAGGTCAGTGGAGCAGTGAAAAGTCCTTATCCATGACTTGCCTAAAAGTACATGAGGCGGGGGAGAGACAAAGTTAAATTTAAACTCTGAATTTAACTCCGATTACACCTCTTGTACACCACAATGCGATAACACTGATCCACTTCCACACACTTAGAATAATGTTACTCCTAATATACCTGACTTAAATAATCAAGAGGAAATCTATGAAACTATTAATGTTTTTGCTTCAACCCGTTATAACCAGCTTAGTAGGTCATCAAGGCATAAATTGCCTATTAACCTTGATGATTATGAACCTACCTTAATAAAGCTCACATGGATATTGGAAAAATTACTAATCATATCTCTTATACTAGAGTCACTTATTAGCAATCAATCAATAATCTGGTGGAATAAAGCGATCATGAGCTTAACTCTCCAAATCAGAATAATGTTAGAAGTTTTTTCCCATAGCTAAACTGAAATCCGAAAGGAGAAATTGAATGTTATAAACCATGGTTGGTTTCTAAGGCTATTAACAAGTTAAGAATTTACTTTCTAAAGGATTCTTTGAGAGACCATCATTGTCCTTATTACTCACTTATAATTACAAGTGACATTTAACAGACTTATAAAATATCTTTCCTTAATACTAACTCAACATAAAGACATGTTCATAAACAAAACTCAAGGTTTCAAGCCTAAAAGTTATAAAACACTTAGTCTTTAAGATGAGTAAATCATATAAAGAGTTAATGAAAGCAAAACTTACAAGTGAAATTTAAAGTTTGATGAAATTATAAATGTAATCATTCTTTATCAAGAATAAGTGGGTAAATGGACCTACCTTAAGACGAGTGGGAGAAACTAATACAACACTTGCCCTTATATACATTATTTTAGGCAAGTAATATATTATTCTTGTTGCATGAGTCAAAGTGACTTATTCTCGCATAATTTTGACATTAAAATCTTGAAGATGCTTCTTATACAATAAGCATCAAAATACATCAAGATCAACCTAATGAGACGTTAATTAAGTCTCATTAGATTTAACTATGTTTTCAACCAGGGGCGGATCCAGAACAAAATTTTAGGGGTCGCGGTCAAAATTTTTTTTAACCATAACTTATATTGCAAAACAAAAATTTTATCGATAATTTATACAATTTAAAGTTAAATACGTACCTAAAAGATGTTTCCTCTTCGGTTTTTAAACGCTTGGAATCGAGCCATCACATCTTCCTCTTTTACTTTAAGAAAACTTTCTTTTTCCACCGCACAAAGTAGAGCGTTGTTCAAATACTCCTCACCCATTCGATTACGTAAATAACTAATTTATTAAACCCTAAAACAAGAAAAAAAAGAAAAAAATTGAAGAAAATGGGCAGATTTCGGCTTACCTGTGGGGCAGATTCCGATTTCCGGCGCCGGTGAAGGAAGTTCCGGCAGCGAAGACGATTCCGGCAGGTGGCGGTGGGCCCTGGTCGCCGGTCGGATTCCGGGAGACAGCCGACAGGGGGGGGGGGGGGACGGGGTCAGGGTCTTCGGATGGAAATTGGGATGGAGACAAAATTTTGGAAAGTGGGTTTGGGAATTGGGATCCACGTTCTTTTGTTTGATTTTTTTTTTAAACTTTTAATTAAATAATATAATTACATATTACCCCCTTATACTTATATGTTTCTTATTTAAACTGCACAAATTTAATAATAGCTCGGTTTTAGGTTATTAACGGGCGTTTTCATTATATTTTCGTATCGAGATTCAAATAAAACTCATAAAAACTATGGAGAGGTAGTGTTATATATTTCCAGGGGTCGCGAAAATTTCGTTTCAGGGGTCGCGAAAAACCGAAAATTTAAAAAAAAAAAATTTAGAACGTCGGGGTAAAAGTTCAGGGGCAGCGGGCGCTACCCCTGGACTATAGGTAAGTCCGCCCCTGTTTTCAACACATTACAACATGCAACGTTGCTCCTAGTCTGTAACTCTAGTAACTAAAGGAGATTAATTATGAATCAAGCAATTAAATCTTATGCTTCATTAGTTACAAGCCTTATGTATGTTCAAGTCTATACTCGTTTAAATATTGCCAACATTACTGAAATACTAGAGATGATGAAAATCATTAGTGTATCATAAGCATCTAAGATGGCATTTCAATATCTATAAGAAACGAAAGACTATAAATTTGAACTATAGAAGAAGTGAGAAGCTTAAAGTAGTTGTGTATCTCTAAATTTTGACTTTATTGTATTCAAAGGATATGAAATTCAACTCAACGGTATATTCTTATGTCTGCTGACAGATTTATCTAATGGATTATGAAGGAGCTATAAGAAACTGATAGCAACAACCTAAGTTATGACATAATATGTTTGTCACTAAACGTTGTTGGTAAATTTATCAGTAGACTCATAATTCTAAAACTCCAGATAAATAACATATTGAAGACCTATTGTGATAAAGTCAGCTACCCTAATCTCTTAAAATAGTAATTGTTTGAGTGGAGTCGCATTAAATTTTCGATACAAGATTATTGTTCATTTAAGAACAAGTAGAGGAAACTAAGTCCTTGTATTGAAAACATTCATGATATGCTTAAGGTACTTATAACTAAAGGTCTATCCTCATAAGTCTTTTCTAAGAGCTCATAATGAAGACGAGGTTTACTAATGACCAAACATATCACAATATGAATGACTAATTATTAATTATTCCTCATCCATTTTGATTTTTTGTTTCTGAATATGTTACGCATGCCTACCGGGACATACAGAGAATTTATATACAAATCAAAGTTAAGGGCTTATTCTTATCAATAAACTCTAAATTTAAGTTGAATTTTAAATTTGGGATTGTAGTATGATTAATGGGGTTAATGAGGATAGGTCAAGATCGGATATGCAAATGGCCTAACAGCTATATTTCTGATAATAAAGACCTCAAGAACAAGTATCGTATAGGGAACAAGTCGGAAGTGATGCAGTTGCGGATGGACAAGACGCAAGTGCATCCAATCAACCTGTGAAGATGCGATTCTAGCAACTCTATAAATAGTTCATTTGCTCATTCACAATGTAACTTTTTAGTTCCGGAAAATTCACATTTACTGTGTGTTTTCTTCAATTGTACTCCTGCATTGCAATATCAATAAAATGATCGATTCATCCATTATTCTTTGTTAGTTAGCTCATTCCTAGTTGAATTATAATCTCATATCTACATACGGTGTGATTTTGTGGTTCATCAATTGGCGCCATCCGTATTCTCGGGAATTGGCAAAAAATGGAGAAGCAATCGGATGAGTCAGTGAAGAAGAAGTCAATTTTTGATCTAGGAGAATCACCGAATAACATTCACAGCTCGAAAGGATCAGCTGGAAAAATTAGTGAGAAAGCTTCGGTGTTTCCATTACTTAATCAATCTGATGATAATCTGTATTCAGATCATGATGATGCTGATGATAATGTGGATTCGAATGATGCTTTAGTTGCCTTACGAGGCTTTGATCGTGATTTTCTGATGAGAAATTTGCAGATTTTGAAGCAGTTACAGGATAAGGAAAAATGTGAGCAATGGTTGCAGGAAGTCCGCGTAACTCTAAAATTTACTTCGGAAAAGGATTCTGGAAAAAATGATGATCAAAAGGATCTAGATGATCTAAATGAAGATCGTGCAACTGTCAAACGGAGAAAATCATCAGGTATCGATTTAAAATTTTGAATACATGAAGGAATTCATTTTTGAAAACACCGGACTGATAAACATATTTTGGATCAATAAAACTAATTTGAATTTGATTAATTCAATAATTAATGATCAATTATTGATTTGATAATTTGACGAATTTTGACCTCTATGATATGATAATGACTTAATGATTATGCAAAATCCTTATGAATGGATAAACGACCGAGGATTGTTTGATGAAACGTTGAAATCTGGAAATTCATTGAATGAATACCGGATGAAGATTTGAAGATTCAAATATGATCCTATAAAGATTGCCTATAAGATTTGGAAAATTTCTAAGAACAACTATTAAGGCGGGAAAAAATTTATTCAAATTTGGATCTTTGATACTTCAAAAGCACACTCACATGCTGAGTTGTTGTAAAAAAAAAAGAGAGAGAGAAAGTACCCCATGGTGCTTATGTATGGGATCGTTTTGAAGAAAGATACAGATATACACTTCCGAGTAAGACACACATACATTGGAAGTGGTATCGATATGATCTTTTAAAAATGGATACTAAATTGAAGACTTCCGAGTAAGACGTACGCGTATCGGAAGTGATTATAATAGTAAACAAAGACTTCCAAGTAGAACATACGCACATTGGAAGTGATATAATGAGATCTCTTGAGAAGTAAATACTATGTGAGCACTTCCGAATAAATTACACTTGTGTCGGAAGTGTCACCATGAAAGACCTCATATAAGAGGCGGATGTGATCAATTCCGAGTAAGCTATACTTGCTATGTGATGAACCACAAAATCTCACCGCACGTAAATGAGAAATTACAATTCAACCAGGAAGAGGCTAATTTACGAAGATTAATCGATGAATCAATGGATCTGT
>JBCNJP010000012.1:75393386-75440107 GCA_039602395.1 Deinandra increscens subsp. villosa | reverse complement strand
GCATAAAGGATAAATAATGCCTTAAACTAGAAAAACAGATTTGTTCACCTCACTATCACTAACCCTTATTAAATTAAAATTACTTAAATAAGGAGGATAGTTCTAATCTCTCAAATAAGATACAAGAAATCTTCCAGTTCTAATTCCTTAATGGAACAACTGGCTAACAAAGTATAATCAATAATGATAATTGTGTCCATTAATTTTTAAACTAACACAGTGAACTAAAACTAGTCATATAAAGACTTTTTACAGTCCATACACTAGAAATAAACCAAACAACAACTATAATGAGAGTAAGTGATAAAACAATGTCAAAGTTGTACAAACCATGAAAATCTATCATTGTACTACACTTTATGATACCTTAACTTAGTATCATTACTAAAGTAAGACATTGACGATTATAAGATTTCACATGACTATGACAATGTCACTATTACCTTAAACTCTCAAAGTTGTTGGTTATACTTATCTAGTTGTCTTTACGTGGATTAAAATCTTTATAAATTATAACTAGATAATTCACGTTAAAAATCTTTGTTATCACATAAAGTGAGAATTTAACAAAGAGAATACATATGTTAAAGGAATATACAAGGTTCCACTAAGAGTTCTAACTTACTAAAACTCAAACATATTAGTGGATCTTATCCCAAAATGGAATATCCAGGCATAAAACATTTAGCACTCACGAAAATGTTTACTTATTCATGTACTTAATTAAGGAGGAACATCTACATCACCTTAAACTTTTAAGGATGAAGTTGAAAACCAACTAAACCATAAAATGAAAGTTGTGAGATTAGATTTAATAGATTAAATACTAAGAATGACATACAAATAATGGTAACACTCTTGATCCATTACTAAGGATCATAGTAGTGAGAACTAGTAGCTCATGTATGGTACTTCTAAAGATTCATCATTAAGTTATGCATCTAAGTATCCTTATAGACATGATAACAAATATGTCATCTAATTATACATCTATTCCTACAGATCAATGCTCTAAATACAACAAATCATATGCTAAATAAGGTTACCTAATATGTTCCTAAAATTCATTCTGAAATCTGGACATGAAAATGACCAATTATAAACCATATGATTAGTTGTTAGCCACATTAATTCTTAAAATTCCTCAACCTAAGCATGTTGCATGCCAAATTCCTAAATAACTCTAAGATTAGTGGGAGCAATCCAAGTCCTTATCAATGACTTGACTTCTAAGGTCAGTGGGAGCAGTGAAAAGTCCTTATCCATGACTTGCCTAAAAGTACATGAGGCGGGGGAGAGACAAAGTTAAATTTAAACTCTGAATTTAACTCCGATTACACCTCTTGTACACCACACTGCGATAACACTGATCCACTTCCACACACTTAGAAAATAATGTTACTCCTAATATACCTGACTTAAATAATCAAGAGGAAATCTATGAAACTATTAATGTTTTTGCTTCAACCCGTTAAAACCAGCTTAGTAGGTCATCAAGGCATAAATTGCCTATTAACCTTGATGATTATGAACCTACCTTAATAAAGCTCACATGGATATTGGAAAAATTACTAATCATATCTCTTATACTAGAGTCACTTATTAGCAATCAATCAATAATCTGGTGGAATAAAGCGATCATGAGCTTAACTCTCCAAATCAGAATTAAGTTAGAAGTTTTTTTCCCGATAGCTAAACTGAAAATCCGAAAGGAGAAATTGAACGTTATAAACCATGGTTGGTTTCTAAGGCTATTAACAAGTTAAGAATTTACTTTTTAAAGGATTCTTTGAGAGACCATCATTGTCCTTATTACTCACTTATAATTACAAGTGACATTTAACAGACTTATAAAATATCTTTCCTTAATACTAACTCAACATAAAGACATGTTCATAAACAAAACTCAAGGTTTCAAGCCTAAAGGTTATACAACACTTAGTCTTTAAGATGAGTAAATTCATATAAAGAGTTAATGAAAGCAAAACTTACAAGTGAAATTTAAAGTTTGATGAAATTATAAATGTAATCATTCTTTATCAAGAATAAGTGGGTAAATGGACCTACCTTAAGATGAGTGGGAGCAACTAATACAACACTTGCCCTTATATACATTATTTTAGGCAAGTAATATATTATTCTTGTTGCATGAGTCAAAGTGACTTATTCTCGCATAATTTTGACATAAAATCTTGAAGATGCTTCTTATACAATAAGCATCAAAATACATCAAGATCAACCTAATGAGACATTAATTAAGTCTCATTAGATTTAACTATGTTTTCAACACATTACAACATGCAACGTTGCTCTTAGTCTGTAACTCTAGTAACTAAAGGAGATTAATTATGAATCAAGCAATTAAATCTTATGCTTCATTAGTTACAAGCCTTATGTATGTTCAAGTCTATACTCGTTTAAATATTGCCAACATTACTGAAATACTAGAAATGATGAAAATCATTAGTGTATCATAAGCATCTAAGATGGCATTTCAATATCTATAAGAAACGAAAGACTATAAATTTGAACTATAGAAGAAGTGAGAAGCTTAAAGTAGTTGTCTATCTCTAAATTTTGACTTTATTGTATTCAAAGGATATGAAATTCAACTCAGCGGTATATTCTTATGTCTGCTGACAGATTTATCTAATGGATTATGAAGGAGCTATAAGAAACTGATAGCAACAACCTAAGTTATGACATAATATGTTTGTCACTAAACGTTGTTGGTAAATTTATCAGTAGACTCATAATTCTGAAACTCCAGATAAATAACATATTACAGACCCATTGTGATAAAGTCAGCTACCCTAATCTCTTAAAATAGTAATTGTTTGAGTGGAGCCGCATTAAATTTTCGATACAAGATTATTTTTCATTTAAGAACAAGTAGAGGAAACTAAGTCCTTGTATTGAAAACATTCATGATATGCTTAAGGTACCTATAACTAAAGGTCTATCCTCATAAGTCTTTTCTAAGAGCTCATAATGAAGACGAGGTTTACTAATTGATGAGGATGGGTCAAAATCAGATGCACTTGGACTCGGAAGTGCACATGACATATCAGCAAATGTTGATGAGCGAAGCCCATACGGAAGTGCAAGTGTTACAATTCCGAGAACGCAAGCGCAAGTGTCAAGAGGCAGTTACAGCTGAGAGACTATAAATAGACATTTATAGGCTCATAACGGAGGGAGGTCCAGATTTTTACACCTTTAACTATGTGTTTCCTCTAGATCACTTGTAATCTCTCTCTCACTTGTAATCTCACATCCAATCAATGAAATCTCTATTTGATCCTACTTGTTTTATGCATTCGATCTTCATTATTGCTTTAATCATGTTGAATCATGGAATCTTATCTACATGCGGTGGGATTTTATGGTTCATCAATTGGCGCCATCCGTATTCTTTGATTTCTGCAAAAATGGAGAAAGAATCGACTCGAGATAACATGAGAAAAATGGTGTTGTAATAACTTCAAATCTAGAAAGGATTAATTCGAGTTTGAGGACCAATGGTATGAAATCTCAACTCACAATTTCAAATCTATGAAGGTTTAGAATTTTCAGATCTGTTGAAGATTAGATCTATAAACATTTAAGTTTCCAGGTATGAAAGTTTGATTTATTAGTTTCAAATTCGTGATTGTCTAAAGTTCTCCGCTCGTTTTTATAAAAAAAAATAATAATAAGGATGGAATCTCAATTTACAATTTCTATAAATGTTTTACTGACACACACTCATAGTGTAAGTGTGTGAAAGAGAAATATTATATGTAATTTATTATTCAGATCTAGAATCCTTCGCCTTCGTTTAAACCTCGAAATGAGATTCGGATTTAGATTGCTTCGTTTCTCAATCGTTTGTTAAGGATGATTCGAACTATTAAATTTCTGTAATTATTTTGATGATTTGATCTTGTTTGAGATGAGATTTTCTATGAATCATTACTATCGTCGCCGGCGAAAATGGAGGAAATAATCATCGTTAGAGCTGTAAAGAAAATTGGATCAGCAGTGAGTGTTCACGGTGTTTGTCAAAGCTGCCGTTGATGTCGCTCCTTGGTGTTGCAACGGCGGAAGCTCAGAGGAGCTTCTACAGCTTCATATATTCTCCGATGAGATTTGATGCTCCGAAGAATTCCAACTAATTGAACAAAGTATGACCGGAAATTTGGTAAAGTAGGCCGGAGATTTGATCGGAGAAGATTCCGATTAGCGTTGCAAATCATTTCAAAATTACTTGAAATCAGTTATTGAGTACACCTTTTTCGAAGAATCGGAGGTAATTTTTGTTCTTGTTGAGATAATTTTTTCTCTAACGCTAACGTTTTTAAGATTTGGTACTATTTCGAATGGATTGGCGTGAAGCGATAGAAAGCACACGGTATTTGTGCTCTTGATGTTTTAGCAAGGGTAGATGTTCTTGTATGATCAAGTACAACATATTTTTATCAATTTTGACTGTTTAGAAGTCAACTGTTGCTAAACAACGAAGAACTGCGAACTTGATTTGGATTCAAGTTTAAGGAATGACGGTACCGAATGGGCGATCGAATCAAGGTGTTATTGATAAATAAATTCGTAATTCTAGCAACTTAGATCTACCAATTGATAAGGATGAAATCAATTCCATTGAGAATGCTTGATTCATGATAAAGTCACCATAGATGAATACCTCTGAGCTCGAAGATCTCAGATCCGTGATCATGGAAATCTCCTTAAGATTTTCAGTTCATGATAAAGGGAGTAAGCAGTTTTTTCATCACCTGCATAAAGTTTTTAGGTAAACTTTCTATGCCCTTTTTAGTGATTTTGACTCTAAAAAATAAAAAGGTCAACAGGTGAAGGCTTGGATTCGTTGAATTTTGACTTGGGTATCAAAAGTTGACCTGTTTGGTTTGGATAAACATGAAATTGTTTATATGCCAACTGCTTGAGTTTATTTTAATTTAAGAAATCGAGTTTTGGGTATGGTTTATAAGCTTTATTTATGGCTTTTATGATGGATTTGATATTTATACCTATTATCAATTCTAACTTTTTCAAAAGTTGCTCTTGAGAAACAGTTAATACATGGAACAGAGTGATCAATTTTGAGATTTGGATGTGCATTTTGTGGAATTTATGCATGGTTACAAAAAGATGGAGCTTCATCCATAAGTATACAATACATGCCGAGAATGTAAGGCATATATCACACAAGCAAGTTAAGTATGCTTGCTATTCGGAAGGTAAATAATAATAAAAACAAATGGATTTCTTAATATAATATATATATATATATATATATATATATATATATATATATATATATGGATAATGGTGGTTTACACGAAAATTTTATTCATTACTTTCGCTTGAAGAGAGGTTGGAACGATGGTCTAGTTAAATGCGTTGCATATTCACCTTCCCACTAATGTTATCTTTAGCTTTTATGGTGGAAATTTTTTGAAAGATGTATCAGGAAAAAATGAATTATAAAGAATTGCAGTTGGTGCCAACATTAACCCAAAGAGAGCACTGTATGTGGATCTTTGGATGTTAGCATGTGGAATTTTGGATGTTAGCAAGAGCAGTGGGTGCCAATATTGACTCAAAGAGGGCAGTGGATGTGCATTTGTTTAAAGAAGCTTTCATATGCATCTGCCGAAGCCCTCCTAAGATGCACGGAGACCCACTTCTGAAGTATCGGAAGTGGTAAAAGAGATCTCAAATGAGATCATCTATGAATTGAATAAAAAGTCCTCGTAAGGTGCCCGAAGACCCACTTCCGAAGTGTCAGAAGTGGTAAACGAAATCTCGAATGAGATTGTTAACAATGTTATTCGGAGTTTGACGGATGAAGATATAATTGGAGATCCTTTAAAAATGCATTTGATGAATACTTGAAGATTCAAAGAAACTCTTATGAGTTTTTGTCTTCTAAATCTGGAGAAATTCCCAGTATCAAATTGGAGCGGGAAAGTGATCTTTTCAAAATATTCCCGCACCAAGCCAGTATCAATGGCTCACTCACATGCTGAGTGTTTGATAAAAAAATACATAATAAATAAAATATATGAGCACCTACCTATGCTCATGCATATGATCGTTTTAGCACCTGATTGTGCTCATGCATATGATTGTTTCAGCACCTGATTGTGCTTATGTATGTGATCGTTTCAGCACTCAAATGTGCTTATGCATATGATCGTTTTAAAGAAAAGATACGTATACACACTTCCGAGTAAGTTACACTTGCATCGGAAGTGTCATGATAAGACCTCTCAAGAAAGCATACTAGACGAAGACTTCCGAGTAAGTTAACACTTGCGTTGGAAGTGTCATTATGAGATCTTTTAAAGATGATACTGATCGAAGGTTTTCGAATGAGTTATACTCACATCGAAAGTGTTACAACAAGATCTATCAAAAGAGATACTAGTTGAAGACTTCCGAGCAAGTTGCACTTGCGTCGGAAGTATCATTATAAATGCCTCAAATAAGAGGCTGATATGATCGTTTCCGAGTAAGCTATGCTTGCTGCAGCTGTAATACAATATTAAGACCTTTCTTCAGGAAAGGCATTGGTGATCTCATTTTGATCTAAGACCTTTCTTCAGAAAAGGCATTGGTGATCTCATTTTGCTCTAAGACCTTTCTTCAGAAAGGCATTGGTGATCTCATTTTGATCTAAGACCTTTCTTCAGGAAAGACATTGGTGATCTCATTTTGATCTAAGACCTTTCTTCAGAAAAGGCATTGGTGATCTCATTTTGATTTATGGTCCTCGTGTTTTCAAGAACACCGGACGCGCTTGTGCTCTACTTTCCTGCCTCCATGTGAGAACACTCCAAATTTGAAGATTGGATCGCAAATGCTAAACTACTGGCCAAGCTAAAAATGATCACATCTTCCTATGCATATGCACCTCCGAGTAGCATACATTTGCCCCGGAAGTGCTTCGACCAAAGCCTACATAAGAGGCCTCGCATATGCGTTTCCGAATAATGTGTATTTGCATCGGAAGTGCTATGATAAAAGATCTATATGTAGTATAATCTTCAGAAAGCCCTCTTGATAAGAGGCATATGATCATGAATTACTTTGCCTTGTGCAAGCAACATATCCATTTTGGATTTTTACTACTATATAAAGAAGCCCTCGATAGAGGTATGAAGATACGCTTTCAAAGAGTCGGAAGTGATAAATGAGATCTCAAACAAGATCATTTGCGAATAAAAAGCCCTCGCAAGAGGTATGATGATTCACTTCCAAGAGATGGATACAAACGCCAGAAGTGGTCAGCAAGTCTCAATGAGACATTGCTTATGAATAAAAATCCCTCGAAAAGAGGCATAAAAGTTCAACTTCCAAAGGGCGGAAATGAATGCCGGAAGTGATAATTCAAGCCTAAGACCTTAATGAGACGTTGCTTGTGAACAAAAAGTCCTTAAAAAGACATGCAAATTCATTGTGACCAGAAGAATCTTTGCTACTGCAAGTATTTCGGAAGTAGTTATGCCTTATTTCCCAGTATCAATGCAAAAGCATTTAAAGCTTATCAAATTGAATCACTAATCAAGGAAGAATCCTTATGAAGGATGAACTAGCATTCTCAAGTGCATAGCTAAAAAAAAAAAGTTCTTCAAAGATGATGAAGACAATGAAATGCATCTGCTAGTGGATACATTTGCAACATGAAAAACTCCTAGCAAAAAATTCTTATGAAATTCTTAAAAGATAACTGAAGACTTTCCAATACTGACTCAATCCAGCAAGGCTTTGTACCTTTTCCAAGTACTGACTCAATCCGTGCTGAGTGTTTCCTCTTTAAAAAAAAAATAAAAAATAAAAAAAATAAAATAAAAAAAAGAAAAATGAAAGAGTATGAGCATATGCATATGCTCATGCATCTGTTGACGAAGAGAAACGAGTATGTGCATGTACATGTGCACATGCATCTGTTTAAAAGATCTTCACATGCACTTACTAAAGCCCTCATGAGAGGTTAGTATATGCACTTCCAAGTAATGTACATATGCATCGGAAGTGCTATGATGAAAGATTGAAGAGAAATTTAAGGCTTTTAAAAAGCCCTCTTAATTAGAGGCATGACAACGAATTCCTTTGCCTTACACGAATTATGTTAAAGCCCTTTCTTGGAAAGGCATAGAAAGTCTCATTATAACAAGTGGTCCTCGTGTTTTCAAAAACACCGGACGAGTTTGTGACTTACTTTCTGATCCTAATTCAAGGACAATACAAAGCGGAAGTGAGATTTCATATGGATCGCAACTGCCACATTTCCGAAAAAGTTGAAGATACCAGCATATGTAAAGAAATATTGTGGATTATCAGATCCTGATATTCACATCTTCAAAGCTGCAAGATTGGACCGATGGTTTGAAAAAACTTGATGCCACATGCTAGTGCAAAATTTTACCGGACCTGCCAGAGACTGGTACGGTTCACTTCCGGACACACAAATCAGCAGCTTGGAGCATCTAAGAACCAAGTTCCTGGGATGGTTCAGCCAACAACGGAAGTGTACCAAGGAAATGACGGAAGTGTACAACATCCAAAGAAGATGTGATAAAAGGCTTGAAAATTTCGTGATACGCTTTAATAACGAGACTATGAAGATAGCTGGAGCCTAAGACCAGCTGCGAATATCTAGATTCTACCATGGTGTTCAAATACACACCTTCTTGAAAAATTACATGAAGATCCATCGAAAACCATGAAAGTGCTCATGGACCGTGTAAGAGTGTATGTCAAAGTGAAAAGCGCATTTGAAAATATCCAAGGTGTTAACACCCAGAAGCCGCCTCATGAAGGTGCCAACTCAAGAAGCGCAAATGCAAGTGTCCACCCCGCTCCCTCCAGGAGTCAATCTTGAGGAAGGTTCAAATCTTAACCCTATGATCGAAGAAGGGACGAAAAATTTGAAGGCTACAAAAAGACTTAGGAGCCAAGAACAGAATAATACACATCACTCACCAAAATCCCAAGTGAAATCTTGGTCACTAAAAATGTGCAATTTGCAAAGCCTCAAACGCCACGTTTAGCAATAAGCCTTAACGCGAACAAATATTGTGACTTCTACAAAGATAAGAGTCATGACACTGATGATTGCCGACACTTGCGAAGGAAAAATCGAGAACGCCATAAAATCAGGCAAATTGCCTCAACTAGTGAAGAACATCAATGAAGGCTATCCACTAGCGATCTAAAGAATGTTATTGACATAATAAAAAGGGGTTCTAGTACCTGGTATTGAAGTGCGAAAACAAAGGTGGAAGAAGAACTATGAAAAAGGAAAGAAATAACCTTTCCAAACCTAACCGAAAAAATATCAAGAAAAGACCGTGTGATAACCATTGGCATATGCATTTGATTCACATATGAAAAGAGTATGAGCACTTGCATGTGCTCATGCATCTGTTGAAGTTCAAAGAGGCAAAGTATGTATACAAACAAAGTACACATGCATTCGTCTCGCAAGTGATCAAGCAAACATGCTTAGACACCAAAAGTACACCCAAAATTATGTACGAGTCTTGTTTCAGAAAAATGAGATCGAAAGTACAACGACGATTAAAGCCTCACATTCCCACACTTATAGGCTTTTCCGGTGAAATAGTATATCCGTTTGGAGAAATCATCCTCCCCGTGATCCTCGAAGATGACAAATTCTTCCGAGAAGAAATAATAACATTCATCGTAATCGCAACTCTATCTCCTCATGATATAATCATTGGAAGACCAGGACTTAAGGTTCTAGGTGCCATCATCTTAATCGCACATGGCCTGGTCTAATTTCCAACTCCCAAGAGAAATAGCAACTGTCAAGACGGATGCGGATACCCAAATTGCGCTGGTTGATAAACCAACAGCACCAAAAGAGGCATTCATGTGCATCTGTAATATGCAAATGCAAATGACAGCAATGCCAAGATAAAATCTTACAAAAGACTGTTTAAATCAAAAAAGCCTTCAGAAGAGGCATGCGTATGCAGTTCCTAGCAAAATAATTATAACAAAGACTAAGGAAGATCTCCATTCAGCATTGCATGTGGAACAAAAGATACAATTCTGTAAAAGCAAATGTTGGAAGTTATAATTATGCACTTATTACGAGGAAAATTTGATGAAACACAAGTGCTTCTGCTAAAGTCACGAAGCAATAAATATCATTGCTGTTACAACAATTACAGAAAATATCATGCGCTTAGTGGATGATGTATTAAAAAATGTGAACATTCACATATGTCAGAAAGGCCGCATGTGCAAGCATTTGCACATGCGGGGACAACAAAGTAAAACCCTCCTAAAAAACATATGCCAACTGAGTTCTTACTTCAGTAGTACATCTACAAGCCAATGGGCAACTTGAGCAAGCTAACCAAATCCTGGTGCATTTCTGCAAGTGCTACATGTGACGTCGTAAATGAAGATTGCAAGGAGAGATAAAAAATGAAACTTTGTGATCTTATCTTTATATTCATGATCAATAATAAGTTCTATGAAAGAACAAGTGCATTTGTTCCCTTTGCCTATTAAGATCAACGCAAGTGCTTATTTTTTTTCCATGAGAAAGCTGAATAGAAATGTTTATTTGAATAAGCTATGTACACACGTGTACACATGCACATGCAACGAAAAACGATAAGACTCCTTTTCTAAGGGAGCATCTATGCCGAACAAATGAAAATTTCCTTTCTAAAGGAATTCACATGCGAAACATTTCGCTTCCTACAGCATGGTTCATGAGTCACTAGCGGGTGCATCGAAAAAGGATCACATGCCGATTCCTTGATGCAGTATCGCTGTTACTTCTTTATTCATAAAGGGTAACCCAAGATAAAGCAAAAGCTTTTCTTGTCCTCAACTGTCTCATTGGTAACTAAAGAGTGCATGTTGGGAAGAGGTGATCAGGCCGGACACCTTGTTAGTACAATGGTTGCTAACAGAAGCCCAAAAGAGAGATGGCCAAACTTAAGTGGACAAAGGCATGTTATGATTATTAATAAAATATCCAACTTAAGCTCTCTAAGGGTCGCAAGTGCTACTGAATAGCTAATGTTATGAAGTGGTCTTGTGAGTTGATCATTCAAGAAAATGGATCAACTGAGCCTTACCAAAAGATGTAAGGACTTTTATACCACAAGGAAAAGATTTGAATTCAAAATAAAATAACTTGACTCTTAAAGTGGTATTGACATCGTGTAGCTAAGACCCTTTGAAGGTGGACGCATCTGATAGGGGGGAAACGCATGTGTCAGCTTTCTTTAAAGTTTTGTTAATTTTATTAAGGATCTTATCAAAAGTACTTGTGAAGGAGAACTCATGAAGTTTCTCAGAAATTCTAAAGAATATTTGCAAGAGATAAGCAAAGATCAATGTTAATAGCTACAACATAAAAAGCCCTACATGGCAAAGGTAGTGTACAACCGCTTCGCAACTGCAAGTGTAGAAACAGTGCACTTCGACTGCGAGTGATTTACCTTGGGCATATCGATATGACTCATCTTATGTGAACCATGAGGAAAATAATATCAAAACATGGAAAAGAAAGAAGAAGTTCAAACAAACATCCATAAGCATACATAAGCATTCATATATTCAAGACCGCAACATATGCAGCTCCAACAAAGTCAAAGTTAAACTATCATCAGTCATAAACAAAAGTAAACTATTTAATGCCACAACATAAGTGTACTTTGGGGAAAGATTGTTTATAATTGTTTCAACATAATTTCAAGAGAAATTACCTACTGGCTTAATCAGGAGCATCTGTTCCAGAAGTAGAAGGAGCATCCGCCTTTTGAGTCGGAGCTGCTGCCTTCGGAAGTGGGATTGGCTTTAGCATCTCTTTCATTTGCTCCGTATCAAACAAGCTCAGTTTTTGCTACTTGATCAGTCGTATCAAGCTCAGCTTTTCATTTAAAAGATCATTATCAGCTTACGTTTGCTAACGTTCCTCAGTCATAGCCTTCACGATCTCCTCCAACTTCTTCTTCATTTCTGATTCTACAACTTCGGTTTCTGAAAAATTGGAAACGCAAATGACATGGCACTTCGGAAATGCAAATGAAAGAATAAAATAAAGAACACAAGTCAAACCTCTTTTGCCATTGTTACACAGATCTTCATGACAACAACCAATGAAATTTACTTACCAGAAGAGGCAGTCACACTTCCAACTGTTTTGTGAAAACAAAAGTGTTTGTCCGATATCATTTTAGAAATTATTACCGAACTAGGGAGACCGTGATGAGGATGAGTTAGAGTCAGTGAAGAAAAAGCCCTCATTAGAGGCATGCATTTCACTTCCGAAGTGTCGGGAGTGATAAATGAGATCTCCAGAGATACTGTTTTGAAAAGAAAAAAAAAGCCCTCATTAGAGGCATGCATTTCACTTCCGAAGTGTCGGAAGTGATAAATGAGATCTCCAGAGATATTGTTTTGAAAAGAAAAAAAAAGAGCCCTCGTTATAGGCATGCATTTCACTTCCGAAGTGTCGGAAGTGATAAATGAGAACTCAAGAGATACTGTTTTGAAGAAAAAGCCCTTGTTAGGGGCATACATTTCACTTCCGAAATGTCGGAAGTGACCTATGAAATTTCAAAAGAGATTGTTCTGAAGAAAAAGCACTCCTTGGAGGCATGAAGTTCTACTTCTGTTCATGTAAACACCGGAAACGTCAAGAAAGATCTATCTTTGCCTTGAACCACATTGGCACCATCGGTAGTGCCACCAGTTACCACTTCCACTTGTGGTTTTTCACCTACACTTCCGACAACAGTATCTTCTTGATTATGAGTCTCCACTTGCGACCCCCCTTGATCATTAGCAGCTCCTCCTGGGCGATAATCCAAAAAAGGACTAGGCAGTTTGCCGAAGAAATGACATTGATCAAATTACTCTGCCCGAATACCCTCAGGAAGTTCCCGAATTGATCAAAGTGCTCTACCCGGTGCTCGCTTGAAATAAATTGTTTTGGAAACATTGATTTAATAAAAAAATTCTGATCGTGAAAGTTGATTTTCGATACTGAAAATCCTTGATAAATGACCGATTATTGGTATGATGATTTGTTATATTTGATCTCCATGATGATCTAATGATTCAATGATTTTACGAGATCATTTTCATTGAGTCTCCGGAATTGAGTCATCAACAACATCTTCAATGTCTCTCTATTTCATCCCCAGAGACACGCATACGTACTTCCGAAATATGAGTGTAAATATTGGAAGTGTTAAATATCCAGAAAGATCTCCAAATAAGAAGCATATCAGCACACTTCCGAATAGCGCACATGCGCAATGGAAGTTGTTAGTGAAATTAAAAAGAATATTATCTGCAAAGAAAAGACCTAGTAAAGGCGGGGAGCATTTTTGTGATGAAAAGACCTTTTTGTTGTCGCAATGACTCTTGGACCTACACTTACAGATGTGATTTTGCAAAGCCGACAAAAGTCGTCACATATGCATCTAATTTTCTGACACGCATTATTTTAACTACACTTGCACATGCGATCATCACAAAATGACAAAACGATCACAACGGATACTTTAAATATTCCAATGCGAATATGACAACTGCAGTTGCAGAAATGATCTGTTTTAAAAAAAAAAGACAAATAAAGTCTTATGATCTATTAGCTCTTGTTTCACAAGCGTTCCCTCCTATGATCTTTATGACTTAGTCCTTAGTCATTTTTTCAAAATAACATAAGGACTAGGGGGACTTGATGACCGGTTCTGCAAAGTCATTGAAGATCGATAAATTACATATCAAATAATTTTGAAGAATTTTTTCTCCATATTGAAACACGATGCGTGTTGCACTCTTTTTCCCTTGGTCCTGGTTTTTTTTTCCCACGGGGTTTTTCCGGACAAGGTTTTTAATGAGGCAACAAATCAAAAACGCATGTGGATCTAAAAGGTTGGCTAACAAACCTTCATGCCAGCTGGAAATGTGACACATCCTTGATTTCTAGTCCATCATCATTGTGCAAATAATTAATGGACTAGGGGGACTTGATGAGGATGGGTCAAAATCAGATGCACTTGGACTCGGAAGTGCACATGACATATCAGCAAATGTTGATGAGCGAAGCCCATACGGAAGTGCAAGTGTTACAATTCCGAGAACGCAAGCGCAAGTGTCAAGAGGCAGTTACAGCTGAGAGACTATAAATAGACATTTATAGGCTCATAACGAGGGGGTCCAGATTTTTACACCTTTAACTATGTGTTTCCTCTAGATCACTTGTAATCTCTCTCTCACTTGTAATCTCACATCCAATCAACGAAATCTCTATTTGATCCTACTTGTTTTATGCATTCGATCTTCATTATTGCTTTAATCATGTTGAATCATGGAATCTTATCTACATGCGGTGGGATTTTATGGTTCATCACTAATGACCAAACATATCACAATATGAATCACTAATTATTAATTATTCCTCATCCGTTTTGATTTTTTGTTTCTGAAATGTTACGCATGCCTACCGGGACATACAGAGAATTTATATACAAATCAACGTTAAGGGCTTATTCTTATCAATAAACTCTAAATTTAAGTTGAATTTTAAATTTGGGATTGTAGTATGATTAATGGGGTTGATGAGGATAGGTCAAGATCGGATATGCAAATGGCCTAACAGCTATATTTCCGATAATAAAGACCTCAAGAACAAGTATCGTATAGGGAACAAGTCGGAAGTGATGCAGTTGCGGATGGACAAGACGCAAGTGCATCCAATCAACCTGTGAAGATGCGATTCTAGCAACTCTATAAATAGTTTATTTGCTCATTCACAATGTAACTTTTTAGTTCCGGAAAATTCACATTTACTGTGTGTTTTCTTCAATTGTACTCCTGCATTGCAATATCAATAAAATGATCGATTCATCCATTATTCTTTGTTAGTTAGCTCATTCCTAGTTGAATTATAATCTCATATCTACATACGGTGTGATTTTGTGGTTCATCAATTGGCGCCATCCGTATTCTCGGGAATTGGCAAAAAATGGAGAAGCAATCGGATGAGTCAGTGAAGAAGAAGTTAATTTTTGATCTAGGAGAATCACCGAATAACATTCACAGCTCGAAAGGATCAGCTGGAAAAATTAGTGAGAAAGCTTCGGTGTTTCCATTACTTAATCAATCTGATGATAATCCGTATTCAGATCATGATGATGCTGATGATAATGTGGATCCGAATGATGCTTTAGTTGCCTTACGAGGCTTTGATCGTGATTTTCTGATGAGAAATTTGCAGATTTTGAAGCAGTTACAGGATAAGGAAAAATGTGAGCAATGGTTGCAGGAAGTCCGCGCAACTCTAAAATTTACTTCGGAAAAGGATTCTGGAAAAAATGATGATCAAAAGGATCTAGATGATCAAAATGAAGATCGTGCAACTGTCAAACGGACAAAATCATCAGGTATCGATTTAAAATTTTGAATACATGAAGGAATTCGTTTTTGAAAACACCGGACTGATAAACATATTTTGGATCAATAAAACTAATTTGAATTTGATTAATTCAATAATTAATGATCAATTATTGATTTGATAATTTGACGAATTTTGATCTCTATGATATGATAATGACTTAATGATTATGCAAAATCCTTATGAATGGATAAACGACCGAGGATCGTTTGATGAAACGTTGAAATCTGGAAATTCATTGAATGAATACCGGATGAAGATTTGAAGATTCAAATATGATCCTATAAAGATTGCCTATAAGATCTGGAAAATTTCTAAGAACAACTATTAAGGCAGGAAAAATTTATTCAAATTTGGATCTTTGATACTTCAAAAGCACACTCACATGCTGAGTTGTTGTAAAAAAAAAAAGAGAGAGAAAGTACCCCATGGTGCTTATGTATGGGATCGTTTTGAAGAAAGATACAGATATACACTTCCGAGTAAGACACACATACATTGGAAGTGGTATCGATATGATCTTTTAAAAATGGATACTAAATTGAAGACTTCCGAGTAAGACGTACGCGTATCGGAAGTGATTATAATAGTAAACAAATACTTCCAAGTAGAACATACGCACATTGGAAGTGATATAATGAGATCTCTTGAGAAGTAAATACTATGTGAGCACTTCCGAACAAATTACACTTGTGTCGGAAGTGTCACCATGAAAGACCTCATATAAGAGGCGGACGTGATCAATTCCGAGTAAGCTATACTTGCTATGTGATGAACCACAAAATCTCACCGCACGTAAATGAGAAATTACAATTCAACCAGGAAGAGGCTAATTTACGAAGATTAATCGATAAATCAATTGATCTGTTAATACCACAAGTATTTGAGTACAAAATGAGGAAAACACACAGTAAATGTGTGGTTTTCCGGAATCAGAAGTTACATTGCTAGTGAATGAATGAGCTATTTATAGAACTACTGAAGTCGCATCTTCCGGAATCATAAGTCTTTTCTAAGAGCTCATAATGAAGACGAGGTTTACTAATGACCAAACATATCACAATATGAATGACTAATTATTAATTATTCCTCATCCATTTTGATTTTTTGTTTCTGAATATGTTACGCATGCCTACCGGGACATACAGAGAATTTATATACAAATCAAAGTTAAGGGCTTATTCTTATCAATAAACTATAAATTTAAGTTGAATTTTAAATTTGGGATTGTAGTATGATTAATGGGGTTGATGAGGATAGGTCAAGATCGGATATGCAAATGGCCAACAGCTATATTTCTGATAATAAAGACCTCAAGAACAAGTATCGTATAGGGAACAAGTCGGAAGTGATGCAGTTGCGGATGGACAAGACGCAAGTGCATCCAATCAACCTGTGAAGATGCGATTCTAGCAACTCTATAAATAGTTCATTTGCTCATTCACAATGTAACTTTTTAGTTCCAGAAAATTCACATTTACTATGTGTTTTCTTCAATTGTACTCCTACATTGCAATATCAATAAAATGATCGATTCATCCTATATTCTTCGTTAGTTAGCTCATTCCTACTTGAATTATAATCTCATATCTACATACGGTGTGATTTTATGGTTCATCAGGGGTCTTGAATTGAATAGCCAATTCTATGACTATATTTTTCTGTTGCAGTTCTGGTTTAAAATTGAAATGAGTATTAATCTCTGACCAGGCTTATCTACTAACTCATCATAAATGATTATTCGGCCAAGTGGGAGAATGTTGGAATATATTTACTAACTATATATATTTACGTCTATATATATATATAAATATACTAGCCGTGTGCCCGCGCGTTGCGGCGGCGACAGTGTATAGCGTATTATTCGTCTTATGTTCACGCGTTGCAGCGTCAGGCGACCGTTTATAGCGCTTTATTTGCCTTGTGTTCGTGTGTTCGACGACGACAATTTGCAACACAATATTCGTTACTGTTAGCGTGATACGGCTTGACGACTATTTATAATGCGGTCAATCCTCTCGTGATATATTACATTATATTTTTGTTAGTTTTCTTGTTCATAGCATTGATTTAAGTTATTTAACCATGTAGATCTAAAATAAATAATTAACGAACACCCGAATAAAAATATATATTAGTCACAAACATAACATAGTAATTTAAAATAAATGTTCAAACACATGAATAATAGAATATAATTAATAAACATGATATTTTTAAAAATAAATATTCAAAAACTCCTTTCAGTAAGCCGATCCTTGGGTGGAATTTAAATTCAAGAATAGCAACAGGAGAAACATCCAAAGAGTCCTGCATATTGGAGCATTAAAAAACAATATATCTAATAAATGTTCAAGGAAATGAACAACTATAGTTTCAATCAGAGATTATCTCTTTAGCTTACAAAATATTGAGAGTTAAGAATAGTAGACACTTTCAAGCCTGAAGAAAGCAATAGAAAGAAAAAATTGTGCATAAAAAGTTTAAAACATTCACAATACCTAGATAGCTCCAACAGAAAATTAGCTAAGATCTGCAAACATTGCTTCAGAACCTGAAGTATACCAGCAGAAAATAAACAATGGTTTTACTAAGGCTATCCGTAGTGTAGTGGTGAACCACTTTCAAGCCCTTTTCAAGCCCCTCATAAATGGTATAGTGGTCAAGCACCCTTTTAAGCCCCTTTCTCCCTTCCTTTGAAGAGTGAAAAATTTCAAGCCCCTCCCCATCTTTTTGCTTTTAGCGCCCCTGAGTAGTGGGAGGGGGGCGTGAAAGGGGCGCTAAAAGCCCTTTCAAACCCATTACGGATAGCCTAACACAGCTTAAAGCAACTGCATACTATTTAACCTAAGTTGTTTATATGTAGTGTTAATTAACAAAACAAACAACCCAATCTGATTCAAAAACATAAAATTCAGCAAAGAAAAAAATATATATATTATACCCACTGAATTACATATTTTTTCTTCTAAACACAAAGCAACATGGCTGATTGTAATCCTTCGTTAAATCAAAATTTTATCCTTTTACTTGTTTCCATTTCTCTGTTTATTATCACCTAGATCATTCCACCTGCACATATATTCTACCTAGGAAGTAGGATCTGGCCCAAAATTTACCATGTTCCAAAAACTAAACTCGAAAACAGAAGCTCAACTAAAAACAATTATATATTCCATAAAACGATTATAATTTAGAAAATCTCGAAAACTTCAAACGTATAGTACCTAAAATAACTCTAAGGTGTTTGATGAAGCCGAAGCTGATGAACACCCTTTCATGCACCAGGCTTATCCTCGCCTAAAAGAATGCAAGTGGTTGTAAACTTACAGTAAAAACATATATGCATAAATAACATCACTAACATGAACTTGTGGATTCTGAAAGTCATCCATGGCAGTTGCTAGAGCTGGAAGAACTCTTTGCTAAATCAGTAGCCAATTGCCCAAGTACATTAACTGCAGACCATCTCATACATGGGTGAGGGTCTTGGAACGAACTTAGAACCATAGACACAACATGCTCCAAATTCTTGATCATCACCTGCATGACAATTCATTCAACCTTAACCATAACCCATTTACATTCAAGCCTATTATTTATATTCAATTATAACCCGCTTACCAACTTATCTTTGATAAACGTGAACATTACAACATACTGGTTGATTATGCTTATGTTTAACTAATACATCAAGCAACCAAAAAGTTGATGCCATAATTTAACAACACAGATGATGAACAACCTGATAAGTTTAACTAAAACCACCAAATTTAGCAAACTTTCATGAGCTGGTTGCAAGACAAGCTCTATGTCCATCTGCATTCACACATAAAACGGATACTAATTTCCTTACTATAACTTTTTCTATTCCATCTAGATTCACACATAAAAAGGATACTAATTTCCTTACTGTAACTTTTTCTATGTCATTTATTTTTTTACACAACAATATATACATAAAAAAAATTCTTGAGCTTGATTGATGATACCTCCCAACGGTGTTGTACAACTCCCTCTTGTCTCTTTTTCATGCTGGCATATGTAAATGGTTTGAGCCTGGAAGTTCGACATGAAAAAGATCATGAATGACAGCTTTGAGTATTTTCAAATTCTTAACTTGAAAAAAAAAATTGCTAACTGTAACTTAGTGTGATGAAAAAAGGCATATTACACCACATTGTCCGGTTTGTTTTTAAGTGAAAAAAGGAAAGGCATTAAAATCTTTAAATCCTCTTGATGTGCATCAATAAGCCCATTTTTTCTGCACTGTTGCACATACAAAAAAGGTACATCAGATTATACTAATTTTAGCAAATCTCAAATAAAGAAATTATAACATGACCACCAAACCAAATTGTGGTTCCATATCAGGCTATCAACACAGTTTCTCTTCTTTTTCCGTGCATCATCAACATGAATTGCCAAACTGAGAGCATCCCTTATTTAAAACACCAGTGCTTATTCAAAGAGTTTTCAGATTCACAGCACTTGTAAAAACTATAATGATATGCTAGTAGAGAACTGAGAGAGTGCTTTAGATTCGTACTGCCTTGAATATCATTTCTTTGTACCTTATGAAAGCTAGTTTAAAATTTTAGTCTTTGTCTTCTTCAATGAGAATTGACGTCTGCTACAAAACACCTACAAAAAGTACCATTTGATTTTGTCATGATCAGACCCAATAAAATAAACAGCATACCAAGAAGAACATGTGAAATATCAGAAGCAACACAATGGATCCTAGGAACCCAGATCTGCCAAAGTGACACTCTTCTCATAACATGACCTCAACAACATAAGGCCAACTTAATTTTGTCATAAAATATAATCATTCATACTTAACTCGGATTACATTTTATGACAAATAACCCTTTCTTAAATTTAGACTAAATATGTTAAAATGGTCCAAACCACAAACTAAGAATGAAGGTAAACCTAAAATCTAATTGTAAAATAGTCTTTATGAGTAAAATGACCAATATACCCTTACATTTAACAGAAATAATTAATAGAATTAACATTTTGGACCAAAATCGATAAAAAAATACAACCTCAGGGCTTGATATATTAAAAAAAATTGGACTGAAATTGTTAAAATGCTCTAACCATAGGGACCAAAATTTCTTTAGCCCCCAGCTGAACCACAAACTCAAGTCAATGCAAACACTTGTCAGAAAACATACCCTTCAACTGTTGCTACTAAGTAATTTTCAAATACAACAAGCATATATTCCTTCCTAGAACCCAATACCAAGCTCACTTGATACATACCACTATCCTGTTCACCGTTTCCACTTGGGGGCAAAAACCATGGCAATGTTTCTTGCATTCATTTTATTGGATTCTTGATGGTCAACATCGGACATAAGATCAACTGCCCATTTGACTTGAAGTTTCAGTTGGCTTCAAACGTTTCACAAGCTTAGCACACTTGACTGGTCATCACTGTTACACTGCAATACCTCTTCAAGAGAAATCCATTCAGGCACTCCACATGGCAGAGTTAAAGTAATTAATTGAATCCATAGAGTTAAAGTAAATTCAATAACGATCACTGAAGCCATTTTCTCCCGAGAAATCAACTCGTTACACATGAATTATAACCCAAAAAAACAAATAATAAGAAGAAAGTGATTAAGAGTTCACATCCGACCAACATTTACCCGGTTATGCCCGTTACGAACTCCTGATTTTATTTCCGGCTCTAAATGGAATACTTGATTTACTTTTTATCCTATACCCATCATTAGGTGGCTGCATAAAATTAGAATCAAAATTGTATATCTTTAATAAATAAAAAAGAGATGAAAATGTGAAAGTTTGAATTGCCATCAAGAACCATGACAAGAAATGGATCATACCATGACGAAATGGCTGCAAAAGTTGTCAATCTATGTAATGAGGACCAGAAATGGATCATGTCTGAAAAAAAAAGTATTTAAAGTCAACACCTATGGCAAGAACTGCTTAAAACTAACTATCATATGCTTGTGTAAAAATAAACCTGCATTTCTAGAAACAGAAACATGAAAATAAATACAATTTATCAAGGATTGAAGGTCACCTAATGTATTTTTACCAAAAATCAGTAAAGTTTGAGATCCAAACATAAACACAACATTAATCATATAGAACAATCCTTAAACTCTAGTCCTCCTAAATGCCATAAAGGACATCATATTCCAATTTAACCAAAAATCATACCAAATATTGTATAAGAACAATAGTCATATAGAACAACAGTTGTTTATAGGAAAAACAATCATATAAAACAATTTCAAAACTGCAATCTTGCTAAAAACCACAAATCCTACACATTATCATATTCAATATCTTTAAATGAGAGGAAGCAAACGTGCATAAGAACAACATCCAAACGGAAACCGAGAATTATAATACCTGTAACCGATTACATCATAGTGAAGACCAAAGTTATCTTCAATCGCAAGCAGAGGTGAGCACAAAAGAAACGGAAACACCTCCTGCTACAAAACCACACAAAGAGGTAAAACCACATGAATGTGAAGCCCGAAATTAGGGCTAATAGTGACATGAAAACTATTTGTGCATACTTTATTAGTTCTTTTTGTTCCATTTGACAAATCAATAATGCTTATGTATGTTTTTGCCAAAAACACTTGAGGCATTATGTATACCTGCGCACATATAATAAAGCAAAGAAAATCAGTTAACAAATCGTCAAGGTTTGTGTAGATCTTCACAAAAAACATCTGAAGCATTATGTGAGTAATAACCAGAATAGGAATTAGTGTTCTTAAAAATGTGTGGTAAGATCCTTTTCACATTATGTTAATAATCGGTAAGAATCATTCTATTGAATGGAAATTGATAACATATGAAACACGAATTAAAAGTTCTGGAAAAAATAAAATTACCTGTCTAACATCGGCTACGATAACCATTCTTTGATTGTGCGGAGTTTGGATGGGCAAATCTGATAAAAAAAGCTGAAGCGCAAGAAGTTTGAAGGAGAGAGTGTGTGATATGAAAGAGATCCGATGGTCTGGTACATTTGTTCTTTCAAATTTCAAATTCATTTCCCAATTCATCTTAGCATTACTTTGAATATCAAAAGAAATTGAAAAATTCTCTCAAAGAGGAGATTCTGCTTTCTCAAGAGAACTAAGGACGAATTCCCTTTGTTGCTTTGCTGAATTTGGTGTCTGTGTCTCTCTGCCTTTCCTATCAATGTTTGAATTAGGGCTCAAAATGGATGAGAGAAAATAAACTGAACCGGAAGCGGAGATTCTTACCGGAATTGGAGATTCTCAAAAGCAATTGATCAGAGAAAGTAAACTGAACCCTTACCGGAAGTGGAGATTCTCAAAAGCAATGGATCAGAGCTTGTCTGTAATGAACGATTGACCGAGAAGCAACGAATGAAAAAAGCTTGTTGTGTAACGAAGGATGGATCGAGAATCAGATTGAAGCCCAAATTGGTAAGCGTCTTAATTTTAAGACGCTATATTTACAAAAATGCCACTTTTATCAATATCTATTATATAGTAGTGTAGATTTATGGCCTTAATCATTTATCTTAATTAATTATTGATCTCAATACCCTACTTAGGCATTTATTCGATGGACGTAATTGCCCTTACTAGATAATTAGGGTTCCCCCTTGGGTGTATAAATAGAGATAATAGGCACAGAGTTAATATCTTAATCTCCCTCTCTAATTTTCGAGACTCTCTCTGCCTCTCTAAAATTAATGAGTCTCCCCACTTAATCACCATCCTAACAGTACACCCTAAACGAGAACTCGATCAGTGGTTGATGGAATCTTACAACATGGTTGTGGTTGCTGCGCTATGAGGTAACATTTATATTTTGTCATGTTTATTATTTATATGATTCAGGATTCGTTCAACATCACAACCTTAAAAAGATAGTGCAGTAGCAATAATCATCATCGCCTTACAAAAACCCTTTATATCATCACAACATATCAGAGCAGCTAAAGGCAAATTAAACATAACTTAAATCAGCAAAAGGTACCGAACGTTTATAACCTCCAAAATTACCACACCACAGATAGCTAGTATTAGTAATTCATGGTTTTGTAGATTCAATTTCCTATCACCAAACATTTTCAAGACTCATGCTCAAATCAATAATCCTACAACTGCAGCTCAAATTGAAGCATAGAACTCAGATGAAAGTGATAGAGCACAACGTAATTTTGAAACCATCAAGTTGGTTTGTAAAAACAAAACCATCAAAGTGCTCAGATTGTAAGATCATCATCACAACCATATCGAATTTCAAGTTTCAATAAAAAAATCCAAGAACAACAGTAGGCCCGACTGAAGCAAACGGCTACCGGAAAACCAACGTAAGGTTGCAAATCCTAAAAGAGTAACCCATAACTTGAATGTAGTTGCTGAAAAAATGAAAAAAAAACCACGTAATCAGCAGAAAACCATAAAAGGGTATAGAACTTTAAAGACGAAATGTTGGTTTTGAACTAATCACCAGAAAAAACATATACATCGGCGACCAGAACAATAAGTCCTCCAAAATCATCATGAATCAGCATGCAATCGATTCTAAGAGCATCAACAAAAACCTAGCCCACGACTGCAAACTGGAGGCAACCTCAGGCATGGAGGTCGTGTACACCGGCAATCGCTTAGCCACCGTCTTCAGGAGAGAGGCTTTACAGGAGAGAGATAAAGTTAGGGTTAAGAAGTATAGAGAGAAAGAGAGATACCAGATGAGATAATGAGGATAAAAGAGAAAGATGTATATATTAAATCAGTGGTAAAAAACACATGGAATGGTACGGTTATAATGCGTGTACAAACTCACCTAAGGAAGATGCCAACAATGCCCATCATGTCAGAAGCTGTAAGGACCAAGATTTGTGGCTTGTGTATTAAATCATCACTTGGCGGAGTATTCTGAAGGCCTATGTGTTAGAATAGGTGAAAATAAGTTGGGTTATGGGTATATTGGGTCATTGGGCCAATTTAGATGCGTTTGGGCTCATTTAAACAATGTTTAGTGGGAGTTTTATGGGCCTTAGGGTTCAAATACGGGAATTAGGAGTTATTTTAGGTAGGGAGGTTAACTTGTTTTCCAAGTTCACCATCTCCTATAAATAGGACTCCTAGTAATCAATTTAGAGTTGCTGGTGTTGTTGCTTGTTCTTTTGGTGTTTGTGGTGATCATCGAAGTTCTCCCAGAGAATTTCGATCAAAGTGTAATCAAGCAGTTGCATAATACAAGTGTTTTTCTTCTAATCGGTTTGTGTTTACTTGTTTATTGCACTTTTCGATTATTGCTTATATTGCTTTTACTTGAATCACCTAGCTAAACCGGATTCCGCACGGTTTTTCTAGTCTAGATATCGCGTGAGGGTTTAATTGATCCTTACAATTGGTATCAGAGCCAAGAAACGCAAGTTTCGAGGCTCTCGCGATATCAGATTCAAGTTTTTGAGAACTAACGTTTTGAGTTTTGTGGTGTTTTTCGCAGTAGCAAGGTTCGGAAAATTGTTTTTTAGCAGGTTTCGAAAAAATCATAAGTGGTCGTGACCAATTGCTCGAGATTTAATGACTTTTCGACACAGCCTGTGACTTTTCGATCAGCCAGGCTGATCGAAAACCCTTTTCTGTCGCGCCATTTCGATCGAAAAGTCCCCTTGTGACTTCTCGATCAGCCATCTGTCGATCGAAAATTCCCTCTTGTGACTTTTCGATCAGCCCATTTCGATCGAAAAGTCCCCCTTGTGACTTTTCGATCAGCCCATTTCGATCGGAAAGTCCTCTTGTGCCTTTTCGATCAGCCCATTTCGATCGGAAAGTCCCCTTGTGACTTTTCGATCTGCCCATTTCGATCGAAAAGTCCCCCTTGTGACTTTTCGATCAGCCCATTTCGATCGGAAAGTCCCCTTGTGACTTTTCGATCAGCCCATTTCGATCGGAAAGTCCCCCTGTGACTTATCGATCAGCTTCTCTTCTCGATCGGAAAGTCCCCACTGAGACTTTTCGATCCGCTCACACTTTTCGATCGAGAAGTCTGCTTTTCGACCGACCCCCTGTCCGATCGAAAAGTACTTTTCGATCCAACCCTTTTCTGATCGAAAACCAACTCTTTGATCCAGAAGTTCACTCAAAGACATTCATGGCATCCTTTCTTCCAGGTAATTCTGTATCTACCAGCAACAATGAGGTATGTCTTAACCCTAAATGTCAATCTATACTCAATGAATCTCAAGAATGGCAAAATAAGTTTTTCAATGAAACATTAAATCGTGAATATTCTGATAGAGAATTGAGAGAATATAAAAGTAGGAGTAAAAACTTAAGTGAGAAACTAGAAGCTGCTAAAATTGACATAAAAAATCTTCAAAGGGACTTGAGTGACAAAACCACATATCTAAGAGTTGCTAATGAAGAAATTGTCTCATTAAAAACTGAACTTGAACAACTTAAAGGTTAATTAGAAACATCACAAACCAAAGTTGAGCGAAACGATAAGATTGTGTCAGAAATGATGAAAGCTAGTTCACTTTTCTACAACACAGACGCTCGAATGCGTCATCTAAAAGCCAACTCTGGTTTGGGTCTCGGTACTGAAGTAAAAGATGAAAAGTCCACACACACAGTACCGATGCCCCTGATGCATGAAATGATCTCAGATTATGAGTGTTCTAAGACCTCCTTAGAAGCTAAGGCTGAGATAGAAAAGAAACTTGTTGCTTGTCCCATTAAAATTTCTGCTCCTGTTTCTAACATTACTAACACTTCTACTTCTTGTGCAGATAAAGTAAATGAAGAAGCAGGTTTAAAGGGAAAAAGTGTTTGCTTTGAGAGTCAAAAGTTTCCAGTTTTTAAAACTGATAATTTTGCTTCAAAAAGTTTTGAGTCTGAGTCAGCATTTCCCAAGTCAACTGTGTTTGATGAATCTGTTACTTGTAGTGTGTTTAACTTTGGGAAATGTGATGCTAAACCTGTGAAACCCTTAAAAACTGTTAAAATTTTAAGAAGGGATAAGGGACCACAGGTTGCTGGTCCCAAACTCACAAATGGTGGGGTGTTGGGTGGGAAACCTACAGAAAATAAGAATGATTGTCATGATCAAAATGTGCAGAAAGTGCGGGACCTTAGACCTCATGATTTTGTCCCGAACCCAGAAATCAATTCTGCATATGACCAGCTTAAGCCAGTTCAGCGGGAGTACATTTTAACCACAAAGCCCCATGGTAAAACCCATTGGATCCACAAAAATTGTTCAAAACCAACTTGGATTTCCACTGGGCGTAACCAACCACAGGCTCCCGCTTACCCAAAGAAACAATCTTGCCATGTCTATGGTAGACCAGGACACGTGGCAAGAAACTGTTTATACCGGCCTTATGAACCCTATTATCCCAAAAGGGTTCATCAGAGACCTAGTCCAAGGACCCAGAAACAGAGTGACCCAACTCCAAGGCCCGGTCCATCAAAACCCAAGGTGCAGAAACAAGCACCTCAGAGTCACAAAGTTCAGCAGAAACCCAAGGCTCCTAAGCAACGGCCAAAGACCATTTTTAAAGAAAACAAAACATCTCAGAAATCTGTCAAAACAGCTTGGAGACCAAAATCTGTTGAATCCCCAAAACCTGTTTTCAAATCTATTTCAAAATCACCCATCCATCCAAATCTAGTTGGTTCAGCTAAATCAAATGGTTGGAGGAAGGATGACAGGTGGAATGTTTCAAAGGTGGTAAACCTGTCTTTCAAGCCTATTGGAGTGTACAAAAAACACTCCAAACAGTTTCAAGAGGTAAAATTTCTAAAGAAAAATGAAACCAAAAATTCACCACCGAGAAAACCACAGGTTTTTGGGAAAGAAAATCACCAACCCAGAGATGTCAACAAAAAGGACATTCTCGGTCCAACCAAGGCAGCCACACCCCCAATCCCTGATGTTACCAAGGGAATGTTTTTAAAAGAAATTTCTTTCACCGACTCTTCAGGTATACCCAGAACCACAATGGCCTGGGTACTTATGGCTAACTGATCTCTCACATTGTACAGGAACAGTCAAGGAGGACTTTCATTAACCTTGTTTGTTTGTGATAGTGATTGTTCCACGCACAAGATAGGAGGCATCTCTCTACTACATGACATGAAGATTTCAATGGAGGGTATGTCTCTATGTAAGAGGTAAATCTGAAAAAATCAGCAGAAAAGGTAACATTGTCTGAATTATTTGTTTCTTGGCTAGTTTGATGTGAAGTATGGTTGTGCATGAAACAAAACCCATTTCTGAAAATTTTCAAAAGATAAACTTTGAAGGTTAGCTTGGCCAGTTTTAGTACATATTTAGTATTGTGTCAGTGTGTGCTTAAAAAAAATAAAAATAAATAAAAAAAAAACATGTGTGTTGATCTTAAAAATCAAAAAGCAAGGGGAAGAATAGAAATGATGAAATAGTTGACCCCTTAAAAAAATTTTTGTGCTTTTTAATTTTTAATCTTTTGTTTGTGCGTTTGAGAAGGAGGGAAGTGAAATATTTCCGTTCTCAGAATGACTGACACGCGTAAGGCAAAAGTGAAAGACATGATCCAAGGTGATGTGCTCGGTAGGCTCAGTTCCAAAAACAAAGGTATGGGTCACAACACTTAAAGATAAAGTATGTCATTTGACGGGTTACACACACTTAGGTTAAGTGCTTGTTCTATTTGACTGCGAAATTGTTCACGATACACACGCCGGACTCCAAAGTGTTGAATCGAAAATCTCAAAAAGTCGGCGTCCCCTCTGTTTTGTGTGAGCAAAGATCTGGGGATGTCAAAGCCGTCAGTCAAGTCTTGCCTCTGCTTTGCGTGAGCAATGACCTGGTGTAGAATGGTTGACGTGTTAATCAGACTTTCCTTTGTTTTGCGTGAGCAAAGACCTGGTTAGTCTGTATTAACGTGCTTACAGATCGCTGTATATAATTTACACCCTAAAAGATGCCAATGTGCATAACAAAAGAGACCCTCTAGCGTCCAAAACCCTTCAGCCCTGACTTTGTGACTAGGCTTATGTGTTTGATGTAAGGTTACCACCTGACTGATAAACGCCTCTGAGTTGAAATCATACAAGTCTTTGTATATTATCCTTATCTCTTTTATGATCTGTTCTTTCTCTTCTTAACCAAGTCTAGAGAAAAGATTCAAAACTCTGGATATGGGAATGTGAAAATATGTGGTAGGGAGTGATCAAGCTTGATAGACTGCACATATTAATTACCTAGGATTTGTGTGTGACTGTCGGATGTTCATAATTAATGCACCTAAAAGATAAATAAGTGACAAACAGCCGGGAAAATGAGGAACATGGGTTTAAGAAGGACCAATATACTGGCGATCACCTGGACGTGTTCGAGTAACAGATGCTGAAAAGGGTTCCTCAGTTCAGACAAAGACGGTTTGATCCCAAAATAAAACCTTCTCGTTTAGTAATTTGGTATGTTTGTTTTTAATTTTATTTTTCTTTTGAGTTATCTTAAGTTTTTTATTATTTATTTTTTTTTTTCAATCATGGCCAGGTTGATTTGAGAAGTTTAAATAAGTTTTATGGGTTTTATGCGAGAATGTTTCACTCCTCCAAAATCTCAAGGGGAGATACTGCGAAGAGTCCTCGGGTTCAGGGGAAGTGTTTTTGGTTAAATAATGCTAACCCGATAACCAGTCATCGTCTGGTTAGTGTCTGTTTCATGTTGTGTTTGACAGGTTAAGGGAGAAAGACAACTCATGGAGAAGAATGTCAAGGATTCAGTTGTCCAAAGCAAGAACTATGCTGACTGATCAAGTTGAAGAACCAGCCGGAAAAAAGACATACCCTATGCTTAGGAGAAGTTTGTTGGTTGTTCAAGTAATGCTTCTAAAGACTCAAAAGATACTGTTCACGAGTTGAGGGGAAGCTAAATTCCGTGAGTTCAAAGATCTACATTCAAGAATGCCAAGATAGAGGTTTTCAACATTTTTACCCTCTGAAGTTACATGCTGGTCAAGACAGTTACTGATGAACCAGCAAGGACTCGACATGTTTTAAGAAGGAGCAAGTACTTGAGAATCCTCCTCTCATTACTTGTTTGTCATTTGAAGTCCAAGCTGATGCTGATTGAGAGAAAACTCCCAAAACTCGACCGTTGCTGCCCAATGAAGATCGTTCAAGAAAAGAATCTTCACCAACCCATGTTCAAGCCAAGGAGAAGACTGAAGTCTGAAGATTGAAAGTAGAAGATATTTAATAGCACAAGCCAAGGGGAAGATTGTAAGGACCAAGATTTGTGGCTTGTGTATTAAATCATCACTTGGCGGAGTATTCTGAAGGCCTATGTGTTAGAATAGGTGAAAATAAGTTGGGTTATGGGTATATTGGGTCATTGGGCCAATTTAGATGCGTTTGGGCCCATTTAAACAATGTTTAGTGGGAGTTTTATGGGCCTTAGGGTTCAAATACGGGAATTAGGAGTTATTTTAGGTAGGGAGGTTAACTTGTTTTCCAAGTTCACCATCTCCTATAAATAGGACTCCTAGTAATCAATTTAGAGTTGCTGGTGTTGTTGCTTGTTCTTTTGGTGTTTGTGGTGATCATCGAAATTCTCCCAGAGAATTTCGATCAAGGTGTAATCAAGCAGTTGCATAATACAAGTGTTTTTCTTCTAATCGGTTTGTGTTTACTTGTTTATTGCACTTTTCGATTATTGCTTATATTGCTTTTACTTGAATCACCTAGCTAAACCGGATTCCGCACGGTTTTTCTAGTCTAGATATCGCGTGAGGGTTTAATTGATCCTTACAGAAGTAACCACAGAAAAAAGAGCAAATAGGAAAAATGAGTAACGATGTCGTGACTTGTATAGTGTAAGGATAGTGTACACGTAAGGTTCTGAAATTGATATATATATATATATATATATATAATACATATACATATATTGTGCATGGATATTCTGAAAACCCTGTGTTACGTATGTAATTCAAAAAAATTTCGTTTTTTATTTGATTCTTTTATGGATTCTACATTCATTTTCATTAGTTTTGGTGAATAAAAATAAAAAAACGCCAGGTGGATGTTTTTATAATTTTTTTTTAAAAAATTTACATTTGTAAATTTCGTGTTTACATATGTAAAAAAATAGTTTACATATGTATTTCCTGAGAACGAAAATATTTTTAGTTTATAGGAATTAAAAAAAAAATAACCGTTGGATCATCATCATTTTTTAGATCTTGTGCCGGGGATACATGTAGAACATTTTAATATTTTTTGTACTTTTTTTCTAAGGGGACATAAGGGTTTTCAGGGTTTTCACAACTCAAGTGGGTTTTCATTTTATCTTTTCCCTACATATATTAATACAAGATTAATTATATTTCAAATTGGCCTATGAATGTATAAATCAGATAGAAAATGCCTGACTTGGTTTAGAATCTATTCGTGGAATGTATAAATCAGATAGAAAATGCTCGGCCTGGTTTAGAATCTATCCACGAAGGACAAATGATAGAATTTGTACCACAATTGCGTATCACCAAGGAAATCAATCTTAGGGATGTGAGTAAAATTGATAAAGAAGGATATCTGCTGAACGATGGAAATCGGGTATATGGAAGATAAATTAAGAAGGAAGATGTTGAATATTGTATATCTAACCCAATAAATTACGAACCTGACCCGATTAGGACCCCTAAGAGTTAAACCGGGTGTAACGAACAATAAATATGTTTAAATAGGTAACTGGTATTTAACAAAGATAAACTAATTATTTATGTTATTTAATTTAGTTAGAAATAATTTAATAATTAAAAGATATTATTATTACTATGATTAATAATAATTAGCAGACAAAATAATATTAATATGATTAATTATATTATTTCTCGGTTATAATAATAATAAAAAAGATAAATCCGGTATTTATCTAATATTATTTTTAGGAGATAATTGGTTTTTGATAAACTTGTTTTGTTTATAAATATTATCTGGACTTAAAGGGTGGATAGAGACATATAGGAACTTAAGGTGGACTGAAATAGTTTTGGATTATCACCTTATAATAGTTATAAATATAACTGGTTGTGAGGCCAAAAATCCTAATCACCTCATTGAGAATTTTCTCCCCATAGTTCTCTCCCTCTCTCTACGCCGATCGACAACCAGTAACCACCACTCGCCACCGTCAACTACCACAGTCCGTAATCCTCCACCGAGTTCAACTTCGACCCTGGTTGCCTTTGTCCTCATTCGATCATCGAGACTAGTCGTGGCTCCTTCATCAACCGGGCGGGTCGAAGTTCATTACTGCCTCCATGCGCCACCTCTTTCTCACCACCATCTATCCTGATTGAATTTCAAGTCTGTTGTTCCTGCCACCGTCACGACACGCGAAGCAAGGCTATCGGCCATATCGCAACACGCCACGCTTCTCAGGAAGATTCACCATCCTTATCTCCTCGCACCACGCGACAAGAGCATTATTTTTCATCACGATATGTGACAACCACTTAGTGACAGTATGTTTTTATTCAAACCTAGCACCCGTTCATTGCATTTGGTGTCTCGAACATCTGTTCTAACATCGCTAAATTGTATCTGAACTTACTTGTTAGTTTAGATATATGTTTTTATGTTTATTTGCATTTGCTTTTGCTGGTAATCATGATCCTGTTGCTTGAATGTTTTGAATTGGTATTGATGCACACGAGTATATATATATATATATATATATATATATATATATATATATATATATATATAATATGCAAATGTGACCTTTAAATTTGTAAGACATAAATCATCTTATAACTACGCATGCATATATAGGAAAATGGACCTATTGTATGGTAGCATTAAGAACAACTCAGGGTTGACCTAAGAAAGCAATGGTGTAATCAAACTAAACCTAGTTATTATCATTAGGATTCTATCGTAATTCCTAACAACTATTAGAAAACAAATAAGAAAGCAAATGGTAGCAATAATAAGCAAATATGAAATCAGAATAAAGAAATAGATATCATCAAAAACTGATCACTATTCATGGATTACCTAGACCTGACATTGACATTTGTATATTAACTGTCTAATGGATTTATAGTCACTAAACTCATAAATCAACAATTAAAATTACAGCAATAATGAAGTATCCACGAATTAATGACCTAGCTATAGGACACTAAACACATGATCTAAGACCTAGGATCATAGACCAATCCTATTCTGATTAACCATGATGGACTAATAAGTTATAACCCAATTACATACCATAACATATGCATTATATTTAGTCATTTCACTATTCCCTTTACCCAAGACATGAAAGCTAAGATTCACCACTAAACATAGAGACATACTTCAATCAAGATAGATTATTGAACATGCATAATCACCATTTCCTATCTAGGCTCGCTAGAGTTCCTAAACACATATTGAAATCGCTAGATAACAACTAAGAAATAGCATCAATCCAATAAGCAGAATACGTCTATCCTACCAACCAAATAAATAACCAATAGGAAAGGATCCATCACATCATTCAACAACACATCATTAATATTCAAGAGGAATCATAAATATTATACTCAAATCATTATGTCAAACATTGTCAACGTTAAATCATAGGTAAAACAATTAATAGATCACATTGTCTTAGATGATAATAAGAGAATTAGCCTCTCATAGCTAAACTAATGAAAACAACAAAAGAAAAATAAATAAAATTCATTTTAAATGAAAACCAAAGTCGATCGATGGCCGAATCTTCGAATGCTTCAATCTCTGAACGATTGGACACTTCTTAGATCTTCTAAGGCTTGGAATCTCGACTTCAAGCTTCTAAAATCTTCTGGTAACCGTACTCTAATGGTCTCAAATGTGTAACCCCTTGAAATGACAAAACAATTGGGTATTTATAGGTTTCATTTAGGGTTTCGGAAACTAGGCGTAACGGGTCATGACACGGTCACGGGTTGTGAGTGCCGCCATGAATTTACGGATTACGGTTTCTGGAAATGCTCCCATAATGGTTGTCACAGGTCGTAACGTGGAGAAAAAGTAAGTCCTCCGAATCTTGAGCAATTTCTCTTCAAATCCTTGTAAAAACTTCATTTATCACTTTGGCCCCCTCTATTTACCTGTTTATGACATTTCATACCAAACAAAGAGTAAAAGGGACCAAAATAATAAACTATCAACATTCATGGGTGTTAACTACTAAAAAGATGTGTAATTTAAAGCACATCAAACATTCCCCACTTAGACTTTTCTTGTCCCTTAGCAAACCCCTAACTACAACATTACCTTCCCTAACAAAGCTTTCTAAAAATGAAACTGACGGATGGTGGTTACAACTCTGATTAAAGACACAAAGGCATAGTTAGTAACATGGGTTAACATTCTCAAAATAGAGCAAAAAAAATAAGTTTTAACAATGAAAAGCATGGACAACAAACACTGGACTTCTTACCTTAGGACTATTCCTTAACAACCAACCAGACTAACTCACAATGTGCTCTCCACTCAAGCTTTATATATGGATAGCTAGTAATTAATGTACTAGACTTTATAGTGCTCTCAATTTGCATCACCATGGACTTTCCTTACCATAGGCTTGATAATTGATCGTAATTCAACTAACATTCTAACTAACTTGCAAATCAAGAGGACTTTAGGGCTAAGGTTGTAGTTGGTGTAGGGAATGGAATTGGATTTTACAAGGGTAAAAACTTAGGTGCACAAGATCTGATGGTTATAGAATCAACTAACTAATTCAAATGAAAGAAATCTTTAAACTCATAGATTTTCTTCCCTTATTCTAAACTTATGAAGAAGAACCTTTAAACTCATAGATTCTCTTCTAATAGATACACAATCATTTTTTTTCATTGGCATATCATATCTTTTTTTTTCTGTCGGGATTATTCTACTAACATACCAAACAGATAGCTACCCGAAAACAAAGGTGAAAAGAAAAATGGGCTAAGGCTATTGGGTTTAATACGGTGATCAAATGAAATGGAAATGAGGCTCAACAAGGGTAAACTAAAGGAATTTTGGGTTAGGAATAGGAATATAGATAAGAACAAATTGAATGTGTAAAATGCAAAATAAGGTTATCCTAGGGTTTGCCTCTGTCATATTTGCTTGTTTCGTAAGCATAGTCTCATAACGTATATAAATGTCAAGTTCTAGAAGAAGGTCACATGTGGTAGTCTCTATTGTTATACAAGAATAAAACTAAAGCTCCTAGTGAGTAGAAAGCTTGATCAAGGCTCAAAAAATCTCACCATGGAAATAGAGCTTCAGTCTGGTTGATTATCTAGGCTTCCTCCCTCGTACTCGCACACTGGAATTGTTGTCTAAGTTTTATTAGGTCTAATATATCCTAAAAAGCGACTTAGGACTTAGCTATGCATAAGGGTCTAAAATACATGCCTAGAGTTGTATAGCAATGAATGAAAGGTGGAAAAAGCTTTGCTTTGGTCTAGCATACAGAGTTAATAAGTCTACTTTAGGATCCACAAATCAGTTGATAGCTTAAGTTTTAGCAGTGTAAAAAGTTTAGCATGCAAAAAATTGAAAATTTCTGACACTTTTTAAACGAATTCTCAATAAAACATGCAAACTACATGCAGTCTCCCACCCCCCCCCCCCCACTTAAAATCATACATTATCCTTAATGTACTTGAGAACACTACAAAATATAAGATTAAATTAAAGGGAAAAGACGAGCCTGACTGCTAGAAGATTGTGGAGCATGGCTTCTTCATTTACCCTATTGATTGCTTTCCTGATCGTTTTCCTACCAGAACTTCAGTCTTTGATTCCTTTGCTACTTACAAGACTCAAAAGAAAAACATTACACGCAAAAGGAAAATAAAGCATTACCCAAAAGTAAATAAAATATTTCATTTAGTCAATCATTCATAGTCTTATTGTCATGCCATTTTTCAAATAAACATCCAAAACAAACAAACAATCCAAGTCACATACGAAGTCTAAATAATAATAAGATAGATAATCATATAGAAAACATAGACTTCAACTATCACGATGAAGGAGGATCTTCTTCTGGTTCACTTTCAGATTCAGTGCTGTCTGGGTGACGAAGATTCTCCATGGCTTCATTAAATGGCACATTGTGATAGGCGGGAGGAGGTGGAGTGACCGTAGAATTTTGCATGGAAACCATCAAGTCATCGACTTGATGCCTTAGACTTCTTAAATGAAAACCAACCACATCTAGCCTGTCTTGGACATCTAGCATACTATTGGTCAATTTCCTGTAGTTATTGGCCATGTCGGTCTTGATCTTGTCAAGATGCTGGAACAGATTGATGAATGCTAGAGACACTTGGAAAATTTAATCTTTTCGCTCGATAGGTTGCACCTTTCTTGGTCTTCCTCTCCTTCTTTTTGGAGGACCAACCTCATGATCATAGCTCCTCATGTTGGTGATCTCAATCATAGGACGCTTGCCTTTCATCTACGAGAAAACGGCAAGACAATAAAAACACAAAAGATTGAAACTTCACTAGAATCATGGATCATTAAAGGATAACAAGTCATTAGACCAAGTAATCTGTATAGGACATCGTCACAGCCCGTTACGTGGTAATGGGTCGTATCGGGCTAATTTTAGTAAATTTTCGAAATTTTTTTATTCTGACTAGAATCTTATATGATAAAAAATTAACCATGAAGTGCGAATTGGGGATGGGAACTTGTTGCCATCCCCACACTTAATTCTTTACAACTATCCAATTCAAGAATTAAGAACTAAATATGGTGATTGTATAAATAATAAACGGAATGAAGAACATAACAGGAGTAAAGAAACTATCATGCTCACAATAGCAAAAGAAATTTGAAAGAGAGATTATCCGAATGCATCTTTCTTGATAATAACGATAAAACAATGAAAAACGTTGAGTTTCGTACCTTGGATTGATCAAAGATGCCCTAGGAACCGTCCAATGCGATTTAGGGTTTTGAAAAGTCGTCTGGAGAATTCTATATATAAGTTTCGAATTCAAGTCGGTAACGAGCCATATTGGGAATACGGGCCGTTAGGTTATTATTTCGTAACGGGCCATTACAGGGTAACGAGCCGAGACGTAACCCGAAACAGAGTTCTTCAAAACTTCTTTTCATGTAATTTTTTAAGCAAGATTGATCAATAGAGGCATTGAAGTACGAAGAAAGAATGGATGCAACTGAATAAGTCAGTTGTACTAATCGAATTCGAATAAAAACTCAACAAATTTTGACACACGAAAAACGAAAATGGAAACAAACTTGAAAAAAAAAGACGAAAATTGGGTTGCCTCCCAAGAAGCGCTAAGTTTATATAGGGTCTTCAACCAGACCCACCTTCACTCAAATTTTTAGAGAGTGGAGGTGTGAACGCACCTTCTCGTCAGGTGGCTCAATCTTTGGGTTTTTGAAGTCAAGGAGTGGGTTGACATGTTCAAGACTCAACAAGCTAGGAATTAACATTGTTGGTTCAGATGGCACCCCTTGAGGGATTTCAGATAGAATTAAAGAAGGACCTGACTCTTTTGAGTTAGTAGACTGCATAAAGCACACAGTCTCCTCTTTATCTTTGAAAATCAGCGCCTTGAGGTTGGTCTGTGTTGGCGCAAATGAGACTTCTATTTCACCACTTCTCAGGGTGATACGCTCAGCTTCCAGATCGATCAGTGCCTTGGATGTAGCTAGAAATGGACGCCCTAAAATGATAGGATGAAATTGATTAACAGGAAGTCAAGCACTACGAAATCTGCTGGAAATTTTAAATTCTCAATATCAACTATTAAATCTTTGACAATCCCCTTGGAATTGATATATGATTGGTCTTCCAGTTGAATACTGAGACTTATTGGCTGCAATAGACCTAGTTCGAGCACTTTATATGTGGGATAAGCCATAACGCTTATGCTAGAGCCTAAGTCTGCCAATGCATCTACGATGGATGAAGATCCAAATCCGCAGGGGATGATGAACCTTCCCGTATCCCTTCGCTTTTCTGGTAGTTCTAAAGTAGTTTTGGTCGAAGTGGACTGAGATGATTTCTTGCGATTAGAAGAAAGAAACTTGAGAAAAGAAATAATTAGAAGATAGCCTTCATAGGAAGGTGAGATGTCTTCTCCATTAGCGTCGCGTTCAAGAATGAGATCGAGGAATTGTTGATATTTCCGCTCTTCTTCTATATCCTCCTTGTGATCTTCATAGTATTCCTCCAACTGCTTCTTCTGAAGTGTACGAGTGTGGTCTCTCAGTTGGGCAAGCTTCTTCTTGAGTGAATCTTTTTCTAAATCAACGATGGAGATCATGTTGACACTGACATTAGGGTTCACTTCAGTGTTGCTAGGGAACTCACCCTTATTCCTTTCAGACAAGAGATTGGCTATTTTTCCTAAGTGTCTCTCCATATTTTGGATACTAGTCTGCTAATTACTGATTTTGGTATCGTGTATACTATCAACATTTACTAGACTTTGGACTAACTTTTCCAATTTGCCCAATTTAGATGGCTCACCTTGGTTATAGTGAGGTGGTCGATAAGGTTGATTGGAGTTATTAAAATTGGAATTTGAGTTTCTCTAGGAGTTACTGGATTGATTCCTATTATCTGAGTTGAAAGGTTGACGATTATATTGATCGGACGAGCACCCATAGAAATTATGAGTGGATTCAACTTGCTCAGTTAACGTAGTTTCAAAAACTGGACACTTATCCAAGGTATGAGGACTACCATAGGCATCACAACCATTGGATTTAGTGGTTAAACGATTCACCTGGCTCGCGAGAGCCTCGATCTTTGCATTTAATGCAGTGACATCGTCTATGGCATGAATGGCAAGCTGCTTGGAATTAGAGATTTGGCGACCTCTTGAAGGTTGCCAGTCATAGCTTGTGGGTGCTAGACTCTCGATTAACATTATGACATCAGCCGAAGTTTTGTAGAGAATTGACTCCCCTGATGAGGAATCAACGTGCTTAAGGGTGGGACTGCTCAACCCGTTGTAAAAATACTATACTTGGAGCCACGCATTCATGTTGTGATGAGGACATTTGCGTAGTAACCCATTATATCTTTCCCAGGCTTAATATAAACCTTCCCCCTCGTCTTGGGAAAATGTGGTAATGTTATTTCGAAGACGAGTTGTTTTAGAGAGAGGGAAGTACTTAACTAAGAACTTCTTGGCCAACTGATCCCATGTAGTGATGGAACCTGCTGGTAGGGTCTTAAGCCAAGTTTTGGCATTGCCTGAGTGAATGGAAATAAAAGAAATAAGACTGCATTGTTAGTAAGCCCATCGAGTTTGAATGTGTCACACATTTCGTGAAAGGTGTCAATATGCATGTGTGACACTCATCTGCTAACCCGTGGAACTGCGAAGTATTCTAAAATATCTGGATGACTCCAGGATTGATCTCGAAATTTCCTTGAATGGTGGGTCTTGTGATGCTTGATTGCCCTCCTTCGAGTGCTGCCTTTGCATAATCAGCGATCGTACGATGCGTTGCATCCCCCATCCTTCTTGCTTGGTGTATAACGCGTTCAGGATCTTCAAAAGCTTGAATCATAAGTGGATGATTCGCACAAGTGGAAATAGCAGAACATTTTTTTTTGGATATTTTGGGTTTTTAGAATTTTTTGGCTTTTCTGAAATTTTGAACGAAGAAATGCAAAACAGAAAAGAAAGACTACCTAAGCTAACTAACCTAACGAGGTCTAGAATGACGACTTGTTTCCCCGGAAACGGCGCCAAAAAGGCCTTTGATGCACACGAATATATATAAGAACAACTCAGGGTCGACCTAAGGAAGAAATGGTGTAATAAAACTAAACCTAGTTATTATCATTAGGATTCTGTCATAATTCCTAACAACTATAAGAAAGCAAACAAGAAAGCAAATGCTAGCAATAATAAGCAAATATGAAATCAGAATAAAGAAACATATATCATCTAAAACTTATCACTATTTATGCATTACCTAGTCCTGACATTGACATTTGTATATTAACCGTCTAATGGATTTATAGTCGCTAAACTCATAAATCAGCAATTAAAACCACAGCCATAATGAAGTATCCACGAATTAATGACCTAGCTATAGGATACTAAACACATGATCTAAGATCTAGGATCATAGACGAATCATGTTCTGATTAACCATGATGGACTAATAAGTTGTGACCCAATTACATACCATAATCTACGCATTATATTTAGTCATTTCACTATTCCCTTTACCCAAGACATGGAAGCTAAGATTCACGACTAAACATGAAGACATACTTCAATTAAGATAGATTATTAAACATGCATAATCACCATTTCCTATCTAGGCTCACTAGAGTTCCTAAACACATATTGAAATCGCTAGATCACAACTAAGAAATAGCATCAATCTAATAAGCAGAATACGTCTATCCTATCAACTAAATCAATAACTACTAGGAAAGGATCAAACACATCATTCAACAACACATCTTAAATATGCAAGAGGAATCATATTGTTCTTCTTGAGAATTTTTGCTTCAAATTGTTCTTCTTGTCTGGCTGATGGCTTGTTTCTTATGGCTTTGTGTATCAGCTGCGCTAGAAATCTGTTTTAGGGTGTAAAACATGTTGGGGATCATCTACAGGCTATGGTACCATCATCAATAAAATGAATACAAGAACACACAAGCTAAGTAAAGAGTCAATTGCATTGATACTAGAACAAACACAATTACAGACTCTCTGGAACAGTTAAGCACTCTCTCAGATTTCCACTCAGAATACAAGTCGCAAAAATTATGTATAAATGAACATATCAAACTATATATACTAAGAACACTACCAATGAACTGGATAACCAATGAACATGAGGTTCTTTGCTTGTTCGTTGCCTGTTCGTTGGTGGTTCGCTGGATAGTCTAAGAGATAAAATTTAACACACTAATCCAAACACCTAGACCAAGCATTACGCACACGAATAATGTCCTAATAGACTCTCCCTTGTCTTATCCTGGTCTTCAAAAGCTTGATCACAATCTTCACGCCTTCTAAATCCGCTTAATGTGCTTTCCCGAATGTATCTCAAATGCAAAATAAATTCTGATCACCCTCTAGAACTGCATCATTTGTTCCATGAATTCAGGATGAAACATAATATGAGAATAATAGAGCTTACGAATATCCGTTGCTGACAAGTTAATCAACCACATCGAATTGAATATCCGAACAACCTTGTTATCTTCTTTTACCACGATCATTGTTAGAGCATAAAACTATGTCTCGTGTCTTGTATCTAGATTAGGGCTAGTTAGCGAGTTAGGAGCTGAACGAACTGAGTAACGAACCAATGGTTCATGAGAAACGAACCACCGGTTCATTGGCAGCATGGTTCGTTGGACAATCATACCTATAAATAGGTTGACTTGGTTCATTAGCTCAGAACTTTAATAACTTTGAGAGAACTTCTATTCTTCTGTGTTTTTCTGTGTGTGTGGTTAAACCAAAGCTTGTATGTGTTTGTGATCAATAATTTCAAGCTTATTTACTCTTCGTGTCAATGATTTTAATCTCGGTTACACTAGATCAGTAGGCGATCCATCGCTCCGTGGTTATACAAGTGGTATAAGAGCATTTGGTACAATCTACTGTCAAAATATGTGTTTTTCGAGATTTTTGAACTAAAACAAATGGGTTTTTGATTAAAAAATGGTCATTTTCTAGTTTTTCTGATCCAAAATCGCTTTCTAAATGATCCTTGAGTGATTTTCTTCATTTCTGTTGCAAATTAGACGGCAAAATCATCAAATTTTAGAGTTTTAAGGAATATTTAGTCCGGTTCGTTCGATGATATTCTGGTTCGCCGATTGCATTTTCTGGTTCGTAGGTTGAGTGTGTTGGTTTGCCAGTTGAAGATTCTGGTTTGTTCTTTGCATATTCAGAGAGTTTGGTACGTTCGTGTCAGGTTCGTCTAAGAAATCTTCAAGGTTGGTTCGTAGCAGTTATCTTTGGTTCGTGGAAGTTACGGGACCGAACTGTTGGTTCGCTCAGGGAATTTTGGTTCGCTGGTGTTCGGTTCACTGACTAGGGTATTGACTATTCGGTTTGTCTATCTTGTTGGGTCGTTGGAAGTTGATTTTTGGTTCGTTTGATCAGAATTCAATAAAAATCAAAATGAGTGATTATCAAGCACTTGTTGCAATGCAAACCACGATACAAGCCCTTATTAACTATGACAATGAAATAGGAACAAGTCAGAAAGTTCATAAGTTGTTCAAATTGGAAGATTATCATAGTTGGGTGAAAAGATTTGAGGCATATGTGGGTACTAATGGTATCGATATATGGTTGGCAATTAATGAAACTTACGAATATCCTACTATAAATGGAAAGCTGTTATGCAAAGAAATCTGACTTCTGATCAAAAGAAAGCTTAACAAGTTGAACAAAAAACTTATGGGACTTTAACCATGGCATTACCCAAGGAGCTGTTACATCAGCTTTCCACTTATGATACATCGAAAGAATTGTCGGATGTTCTACAAAAACGATGTCAGGGTAATGATCAATATAAGAAAAGTAAACGAAAGGTGTTAAAGAAAGAGTTCCACAATTTTAAGTATTATCCCAATGAAAACTGATTACAAGATTTTCTCATCTAATGAGTGAAATGACTCTGGTTAACATCAAGAAGGATACTGATGACTTGAAGGAAAGGTTGCTTGAGGTACTACCTGAGAAGTGGGAGAACTGATGAATTGAAGGAAAAGTTGCTTGAGGTACTACCTGAGAAGTGGGAGAATTATGTGTTACAGATTACACATGATCAAAATTATTCAAAATTATCAATCAATGACTTGATTGAAAAGATACAAGCAAGAGATTTGGAAATGAATGTGAATAAGTTGATGCTCGCTAAAGTTTAAAATCCTATAGTATATCATGGTGAAAATGTCTAAGCCTAGTATTTTTAGTCCATGTCCTCCAACAGCTTTTATTGCTGGAAATTCCAAATCATCCAAGTCGAGGTGCATTATCTGTTAAAACAACTGGAGATTATATAGCATTGATGTCTGCATTGATATCATCATATTTTGGTGTGATAACGGGGAGTGTAAAGAATGCAGCGTTAATGGACGAAGATTATGATCAGATAGACTCAGTTAATTTGGAGGAAATGGATATTAATTAGCAATTTGCAATGTTAGTAAGAAGGATGAAGAAGTTTTTGAACAAAACAGGGAAGAAAAGTCCGAATCCAGAGGGTAAAATTCGACTAGATAAGACAAAGGTAAAATGTTTCAAGTGTTCACGGTTTGGACACTTTGCTCGTGAATGTTCAAAATAAACAGATAATAGGTCTAATTCTGGTGGAAACAGTCAGGCATCTGAGGATTCAACAAACAATTCAAATCAAAAAGCATTAGTTTCCCAAATTAATGATGGCTATGATTGGGGAAAACAGTTTAGTCATCCGTCTATATATGCATTTAATGTAGACACTAAAAAGCACACAAGTGTTCCTTTAAGAGTTGTCAATGAAGAAGACTTTGCATTTTTTATTAAGTCTACTCAAAGTGATGAATATTTGAATGATTCTGGTTCTGAATCAAGTTTTTGTGAGACAGTTATCGAAGAAAATTCTGCAAGTGTGATAAAAGATCAAAAGCAAGAATGTGCTAAGTGTCAAGATTTTATTGGTATAAACAAAAAGTAAGAAACATTGTTGACGGGAATGAGTTTGTTAATTAAAGAAATTCATATTGTTAAAACTTGCAGCATTCTAAGAAAGAATGTGCCGAATTTGCTAAAGTCAATGAGGTTTTGTTGGAAAAGAAGAAAATGTTAATTGCAAAGTGTGAAGAAGCTAAAGTTGAAGCTAAAGAAGCTGCTGAAGAGTTTGAAGCATTATTTAATAAAACTTATCCTCTTTAAGAAATGTATGAAAAAGTTAATAATATTACTGTCAAAGCTGCTGAGAAAATGATTAGTCTTTAGGAGGTAGTTTCAAAACTACATGATGAAAACATTCTTTTCAGAGATAAAAATGAAGTTTTGACAAAAGATTTTGATATTTAAAAAAAAGAAATGGGAAAAGGTTACAGCTGAAGTTTTGAAGGAATGTGATTTGAGAAGACAACATAAATATGAATCCAATATTGTGTCTTAACAATTTGTTGCTTCTCAGAAAGATCTGCTGGATGCACAAGTAAAGATTTTAGAACTGAAAATAGAAATTCTTGATTTGCAAAGACAAGTAAAGAATTTGAATCTTTCACATACGTTTCTGAATTACTTGTATAAGATGGAAAAGAGTGAAGAAAGTGCCAAGGATGATTTACATCAAGTTCCTGCATATGTCTAATTTTTCATCTGATCCTGTGAAGCCAAGTGAGAAATATATGATTATTCCAAGTTTGCAACCCCAAAGTTTTCAAAAAAGAAGAAAAAGTCTAAATCTGGGAAAGAAAAAGTTGCAAGTGGATGAGCTCCAAAGTTTGATGTTGGTTCATTATTTTTGGAAGATGAGAAGATATTTGATAATATTGTTGTTGAGAAGTCTGCTGGTACTTCATCTGAAGTTGAAATTGATAAGTCTCTGCTTTATGAGAACAAACTAAAGGAAATCAAAGCCAAATTTACTAGAGAAGCAAATGGAAAAGGTGCTTCTAGTTCTCAAGCTGATTTATCCAAACCTCGAGGCTACAAACATAAAGGTATTGGTCATGAGGTAAAGGAAGTTCTAGTGCAACAGCAAAAACAGAAGAAGAAGGTTGTTTCTAAGCTTTTGCAAAATCAAAAGACTTAACAAAAACAGATCGAAGAAGCAGAGTGTTTATATATCAAGACATAATCGTTTTTTTCTGGAGGTTCTTCTTGTGGTTAAAACTATTCACCATGAAGTTCATCTCCCAAGTATGATCTCTACGATGATTTCTTTGATTCATTTGCTTATGATAATTCTTCTAGTTACTATGATTCACATGCTGTGAATCGTAGTCGACAACCAAAGAATTTTTAAATCAAAAATAGTTTTTGAGCTAAATTTTGATAGCAGTTCACTAAGTGTGTTTCATCGAAAGTGTTACGCATGTGTAAGCCAGGATATCTCACTGCTCAGTGTCCTTGGAATGTGAGCACTCACTCATATGTAAATAATACTGCTAAATTTGTGGATGTAAATGGTAAAATTTTTGATGTACCTCAACCGCAAATGTTTACATCAACTAGTAAGTCGTCTTGGACAAAGACGCCAATTGATAAATTTATGGGTTCATTTCAGAAATTTACTTCACCAATGATGTGGCACCAACGTGTTGTTTCCAAAGCCAACAACGATTACATTGAAGACACTGGGCGACCCAAGGCTGTTAATTCGGGCCGATCCCAACACCACTAAAGTTTAATTTGGTGTCTACAGGTTTCGTCAAGAGGACCTATCAAGCATATGTTGATGATTGTAAAGAATCTACCTAATTTAGCATTTTAATGCTTTATCTTTCTCAAAAAGTCTTTTGAACAAGTTTTTGATAAACCTATGTTTTCAAAACTAAAGATGAAAATATCTGTGTCGGTTGATTAATTTTCTTTCTTTACATTTCGTTTGGTTTTTAGGGGGAGTTTGATAGTTTATCAGAGAGAAATTTGAAAAAGCAAAAAATAGTGTGTTATTACATTTATAAAATGAAAAATCCAAAAATAGAGTTTTTCATCTTAGGAGGAGAAAAAGTGATGCAAAATATAAAAAAAATAATAAAAAACATCAAAATTGAGAAATTGATCATTGGTAAATGATGGCACATTGGCTAACATTTCTGACTCGCGGATAGAGTAAATGAAAATGCCATAAGACCATTGTTCGATGTACTAGGTAGGCTTGGCAAATCAGAATGTTTACGAATGTGATATACATTAAATCTGATGCTTGACTTAGTGGACAAAATCTTGATGCGTATGTGAAGATATAAAAGAAAAGATACATGAAAAAGAAAATGAGAAGTCACCGTGTAAACGTGTGTTTATTTTGCAAAGATTTAAACTTGTTTGATTTTCTTTATTTTCTCAAATAATCGGACTATCTCTGCGTGTCCACAAGACCGACCTAATAGTTGTTCATTTGAGGTTCTGCTTTATTTTCATTGGTGTTCCGTATAATCATTGGACTTTCTCTGCTTGTTCACAAGACCGACATGATTGTTGTTGAATTATACAATTTCAACTTGTTCTTATATTCGTATTTTGTTAAATCTGAGGCCATATTTGCTTATCGAAAGATCGTCCCTAAGTTAGACGATTTAACATGCTTACTTCTTTTTGCACGGAACACAGTTGATGATATCATAAATACAAAATACTTTGCGAAATTCACAAGTATAATCACATGAAAGTATGTGAAGCATATCTGAATATGTCTGATAGTGTGGGGTACGCTGGTCAAAGCAAATTGATACTACTTTTACATATCCAAATGTTATGAGTATGATTATGCCTGAGTTTAAGTTGGACAAATTATATCAGTAATCAACTTGGCTTATGTGCTACAATAATTGAAATTGAATTGTAGTTCAGCATGTTATGACCAATATGATCCCAGATAGTGATCTTTCTTAAACCAAAAAAAAAGTGTTATTCGGTATTGCATTTATGTTTTCATTTCAGAAAATCCAAAAAGATTTTCGGTGTGTTTTAGCATAATTTTGAAAAATAAAAAAATTTTAGGTGTGTTTTGATCTAGAGTTTCAAAAAGTCAAAAAGATTTTGTTTCTTATTTCTTTTTGGTCGATCGACACAAGATACTAAATTTTCAAATCTAATTTTTAAATCATCTTGGTTCTCCTAAGGAGATTTTTTCTGAAGATTAACTTATGTTGGCATAAAAATAGAAAACCGCGTTTCTATTTTCTAAGATCGCAGGCTAATGTGTTTACTCACAAGCATGAAGAAAGGGAGAGTATTGAAGAATCATTCTCAAGTGGTCCAGTTGACAAAGTCCTGTTTCAGCCATGCAAGCTCTGCAACTAACATCAGACTATAAGCTGAAGATCTTTTTCTGCAATGTTAAAGATCAAATGCTTGAAGATTTGAAGTTGAAGATGTAGATACATCACACATTAAAGGGGAGACTGTTAGTGCATAATCTATGTCTCGTGTGTTGTGTCCAGATTAGGGCTTGTTGGTGAGTTAGGAGCAACGAACCATCGGTTCGTTGGTAGCATTACTCATTGGACAGTCATACCT
>JBCNJP010000012.1:75365489-75392886 GCA_039602395.1 Deinandra increscens subsp. villosa | reverse complement strand
ATTTGTTTGTGAAAGTTTTGAAAAAATCAACTATGAAGAAGCAAAAAGTCAAAGTAAATACCACTCAAAACAGACAAAATCAAGCTCAGTAAACAAACAAAAATTTGAAAAATTTAGCAATCATGACTTTGAGAAATCTGAACAGTTTCATGTCACTAAAACTCAGAAGAAACAAAAACCTATGAGTAATTATGCCCCTGAAGGAAGAAAATTTGATTCCGAGATAAAAACTATCTCGGAAAGCAAAATTCATGATCCCCAGGTAAAAACTCATAAGAAACAAAAAACCTAGGAGTAATTATACCCCTAAAGAAAGAAAATTTGATTCTGAGATATAAATTATCTCAGAAAGCAAAATTCATGATCCCGAGGTAAAAATTACATCGGAGGGACAAAAACACTCTGGAAAACAACAAAATGAAAGAAAAAGGGCACCCGAGATAAAAGTTATCTCGGGAGACCAATTCCTTGTACCTGAGGTAAAAGTTCCCTCGGACAACAAAAGTTATCCCGGAAAGAACTTCAGGACTATAAAAAACAGTTTTTGTCCTAATAAAATTAAAATTGTTTCAAGCATCCAAAAGAAACAAGTGTTTCAGAGAAAATCTTCAAGTTTTGATCCTACAGGTAGTGATCCTACTAAATCAGATTTCCAAATAAAATTCTCTGAAACATCAAAAGAAAGAAAACAAAGGAATATAGATCAAGAAGAAATGTCACAAAACAAAAGGCCATATACTTTCAGTATGAAATAAACTCTTTTTCTATTGCCCAAAACAGTCAAAATTCTTCAACCAATGATTAGTCAAAAGCTGAGTCTTCAAAAACTGAAGAAGTGACTCAAACACTTGTACTCAAAGAGTACAAATACAATGATGCAATGGGAAGAACCAAGACCACAAAGGTGATGTGTTGTTTAGAGTATATGAAAAGTAGGCTTCTACACTATCGAATTTTAAATTTATAGAACTGGTTATTCCCCAGGGGACTATACCAACACACTAAGGCAAGTATACCTGTCGTGCGTAGCACAGTATTGGTAAACACCGGGTTATCGAACCTCAGGGACACGTATGTTGTTGAAAATAGTCGGTTAATAATTCAGCCAGATTTTGTTTTGTTTTAAAAATGGATTTTAATTTAGAAAACTAAAGTGGACGGAAAATGAAAGCAATAAAATTGTTGTTGAAAAGCAAATATTGGTAAAGGATCACTTAGACATGGCTCTTCCAACTTAGGTTTGACAAATGTATCGGTAATGCATTACTACTTATCTCTGCGGTGAACTAGGGTCCTAAGACAAGGCTTACCTAGTTCCTATGGATAGATTCACGGTTTAGGGTTATAGACACACCCTAGACGGTTACTATTGTTCAATGGTTAAGTGCTGATAAGGTTGCGGTTCATGAAGTGCCTTAAGCTGGGTCCCGAGTTATCGGTGGTTCAACTCACAACTGGTCGAAGGGTTAGAATAGGTATGGCATTAACGGTCCTAGAGTTGTGAAGCGGTTATAATTGAGTTGATAGGTTGACCTAGTAGATCCTGGACATAACTAAGCAGGAACAGACCTGAGCTATCGGTAAATGCTTGACTACTCGATAATGGCAAGGGTATCTACTAGCTAAGGGTATGGTGATCCTCACTCAAACTCTATGGTGGACTCCTAATCGAATTCTAGGGTTTCCCTGATGATCGTGAATATTTCTAGTTCACGCGTACGCGCAGATTTTGTTGTCCGGCTATACAATAGTCTCCTAACGATAGATGGCTTTGCAAGCTAGGGTTAGGTTTCCACAAGACCAGAGATTACTAGGATCAATAAAGGAATTCAATTCATCAACCAAATCAAAGCAATCAAAACTTTTACTTCATAAATGTAAAATATAAGCAAAACCGATACAATATTAAAGTCAAACCATGGTTGGATTCGCCTCACTAAGCGATTCGATGAATTTAGCCAATCATGTTAATGTTTAAACATAAACAAATCTGATTCGGAGTTCATGGCTAAATATAAACACAATACCAAATAGAAGCTCGAAATGGTGAAAAATGACAATCCAAGACGCATCGAATGCTTCGAATCTTCAAAGGCTTCAACGGGGTCTTTCTCTGGCTTCTTTTCTGCTCTCCAAGGTGTGTTGAATGGTGGAAATGGCTCCTCTATATATAGGAGTCAAAATCTGAAGTTTCCATACGGGGATCACCTGGTCACGGCCGTGACAGGGCCTCTCATGGCCTGGGTAGGCCGTGAGCTGTCGTCTGGTCAGCTCTGATGTCGGTCACGGCCTGTAGGGGGTAACCTGGGTGTCTGTCACGGCTTGTAGGCGGTGACAAGGGGTCTCACGGCCTTGACAGGGATCTCATGGCCGTGATAGGGTCTTCATGGCTTGGCTTCAGTGCTCACAGCTTGGACAAGGTGTGACAAGGGTCCTCATGGCCTAAGCCAGGCCATGACAGGGGGTCTCACAGCCTGCAAGCTGTGAGGTTTTTCAGCTTCTTGAATTTTTCCGTTTCTTTCCTCGTTTTCCGCACCAAGCTCGATTTCTCCTGCCAACTCATGGTATTTATCAGAATTTCATATATTTTAACATTTTCAACCTTAATTCGCTAATTTCAACCCCAAAACCCGTTATCATTTCGTGTCCAAAACCACACACATCAAACATCCCCATACTTAAACATTTCTAGTCCCCAAGCAATCATTTTTAATCTCGACACTACTAATGCGAACCATGTTTTAATGATTTTGAAAACTCACAAAATTTCTCAACCAAATAATGCGAACCATTTTTCTATTATTTTTTTTTTCTCACTCAACTCACCAATTCACTCGACCTATGGGTGTAATATTTGAAGTGAACGCTCAGGTTAAGCATATCTAATTGTTTCTTAGGTTTATGTATACGATCGTGCCGCCGAGTTCGTTATAAGATCCGACCAAAAAAAGGAGGGGGATACTCAAAAGTTTGCTCACATATACGGGTGTATGAGCTACCACCCAAACGTATAACTTGGTGTATACGTACAGCCATTTCACAATTTTCATTGTGACTGATTCATATATATATATATATATATATATATATATATATATATATATATTCTTTAGCTTGATTTAGGGTTTTGCAACCTTCCAATTCAAGACTAAACTTTTTTGATTTTTTCTCTCTTTTTTTTTCCAAGTGAATATATATTGGAGTTATGCAGAATGTCCAGTATTTTTCGGGCAATTGACGACCCGGAGAAGATCCATAACGACTCAAGGCGATTAGTTACACACGGTCTCAACATAAAACTAGAACATGTTTTAGACATAAGACATCCCTCATAACTTTGATTTTTTTTCACTTTTCACCTAAATATTAATCTCACAAGGGAAATCGGGTGAGAGGGTTTTTGTTGGTTCACAAAACTCGATCGAAAAACTTTGATCATGTGATTTTTATAAAAATAAACCTTTAAGGAAATACCGTTCTTGCGACTCGCAGACACGATAAGGCACAAATAAATTATCTATAATTTATGTTAAAAACAGTGTACTTTCGTGTCATGTGAGATTGGGAAAAAATTTTAAAATTTTGGGGGATTTTCAGACTTTCGATGTGGTGGGGGAGTTATATTTTGTATGATTAGCCAACCCTTACCATCCCCATACTTAGAAGATTGCATTGTCCCCAATGCAGAACAACTTAAATTCAAGCACAAAGGGTTGGATAAAGTGAACTCCCTGAATTTTTTGATCTCCAAACCTCCTCATTCCGCACACATCAAAATCCTGGCTTTGCATCATTTCATGTCTAGAGCAGTCGAATTCCTGAAAATTAAAACACACAAAAACAAAACACACAAAAATAAAATGAAATTAAAAAAGTAAAATAAATTAAACCATCGGGTTGCCTCTCGAAATCGCTTAATGTATTAAAGAGTCTTTAGCTCGACTCGGCCCATGTGAATCATTCAGAGGGCTTCTGGAAGCTCAAATCTTCCACATAAGTTCTGCTGACGGGCCCTTCGATATATCATTTCAGTCTGTGCCCATTTACTTGAATGGGAGTCCATCCTCTGCCGCTATCTCCACTATCCTATACAAGATTACCTGCGTGACAGTATACGAACCGCTCCACCTAGATCGTAGCTTTCCTAGAAATAACCTCAGACGCGAGTTATACAGCAACACACGATCCCCATACTTAAACTCTTTCTTCTCCTTTAGCTTTTGATCGTGTGTTTTTTTCGTTCTGTCCTTGTATCGTCTGACACTCTCGTACACTGCGTCTCTCAATTCCTGTAGCTCGTTTAATTGCAGGAACCGCTCTTCACCCGATTTCATCAAGTCTACGTTCACTGTGCGAATCGCCCAATACGATTTGTGTTCTAACTCTACGGGAAAATGACAGGACTTTCCATATACAAGCCTAAATGGAGTTGTGCCGATTGGTGTTTTGTATGCTGTGCGGAAAGCCCAAAGTGTGTCATCGAGCTTATCGGACCAATCTTTCCGATGTACGCTGCACGTCCTCTCCAAGATACGTTTAATTCCTCTGTTGGACACCTCAACCAGCCCACTAGTTTGTGGGTGGTAGGGTGTTGCTTGCCTATGGTTAACACCGTATATTTTCAAGAGCTTCTCCATCTTGGAATTGTAGAAATGAGTGCCTCGGTCAGTAATTAGGGCTTTGGGTGTACCGAAGCGGGCAAACAACTTTTTCAGAAATTTAGTAACTACTTGCGCGTCATTGGTTGGTAGGGCTTGAGCCTCTACCCATTTGAGACGTAGTCGACGGCGATGAGTATATACTTGTTTCCATACGATGATGGATACGGCCCCATGAAGTCAATTCCCCAGACATCAAATATCTCGTAGGCCTGAATGGGGTTCTGCGGCATCTCGTTTCTGGCTGAGATGTTTCCAGCCCTCTGGCATGCGTCGCATCCTCTCACGAGTTCATGGGCATCTTTGAAGATTGTGGGCCAGTAGAAGCCGGAGTCTAGAAATTTTCTCGCCGTATTGTTGGCGGCATTGTAGCCTCCGGTCGGCCCGTCATGGCTATGATGCATAATTTTATGCGCTTCCTCGCCGAAGACGTAACGACGGATGACTTGATCAGCTCCTGTGCGATAAAGGAATGGATCCTCCCAAATGTAATATTTCACGTCCATAAAGAATTTACGGCGTTGCTGATGCGTCATGCCTTTCCTAACCACACCCCCAACCAGATAGTTCGCGAAATCTGCGAACCAGTGGGTTCCATTTTCCTTGGCGGGGCATTCATGAACAGAGATGGAAACAAGGACTCACAAGGGAAGTTTTCATTGATTTTTGGTTCCTTGTTCTGGACTTCAGGATTCTCCAGACCAGATAGGTGGTCGGCAGCGACGTTTTCGGCTCCTTTCTTATCGATGATTTCGATATCAAATTTCTGAAGCAGGAAGATCCATCTGATCAGGCGTGGCTTTGCATCTTGCTTGTTGAATAGGTACTTGATCGCCGCGTGGTCAGTGAAGACTTTTATTTTCGAGAGAATAATGTATGAGCGGAATTTTTCAAACGCGTAGACCACAACAAGCAGCTCCTTTTCCGTAGTGGTGTAATTCTCATGGGCATCATCAAGGGTTTTACTCGCCTAATAGATCAGATGGAATCTTTTATCCTTACTCTGCCCAAGGACTGCTCCGACGGCATGGTCGCTTGCATCGCACATGAGCTCGAATGGCAACGACCAATCAGGCGCCTTCATAATGGGAGCATTCACCAATTTCTCTTTTATCAGATCGAAGGCACGAATGCAGTCAGCAGAGAAGTTTTATGGAACATCTCTTTCAAGTAATTGGGTCACGAGGTGAGTGATTTTAGAGAAATCTTTTATGAAGCGAAGATAGAATCCCACATGACCCAGGAAACTCCTGACAGCTTTGAAGTTAGTAGGGTGATGAAGTTTGCTGATTGTTTCGATCTTTGCTCTATCAACCTCAATCCCAACCTTGGATATCTTGTGAACAAGCACGATGCCCTCAGCGACCATGAAATGACACTTCTCCCAGTTGAGTACCAGATTTGTTTCCTCGCACCTGGCCATCATTCTGTCAAGATTCTTCAAGCAAGTCTCAAATGAGTCCCCATATACCAAAAAGTCATCCATGAAGACCTCCATGGAATCCTCGATCATTTTTCTGAAAATGGCGACCATACATCGTTGAAAGGTTGCAGGCGCATTGCAGAGCCCAAATGGCATACGCCTATACGCAAAGGTTCCAACAGGGCATGTGAACGTTGTATTTTCTTGATCCTCCGGAGCGATGGGGATCTGAAAGTACCCTCAGAACCCGTTAAGAAAATAGTAATACTGCTTTCTAGACAACCTTTCCAACATCTGGTCGATGAAGGTGAGAGGAAAGTGGTCTTTACGAGTAGCGTCGTTTAACTTTCGATAGTCAATGCATACTCGCCACCCAGTCACTGTGTGGGTGGGAACCAGCTCATTCTTCTCATTTGTGACAACTGTCATGCCACCCTTTTTGGGTACGACTTGCACTGGACTCACCCATTTGGAATCTGAGATCGGGTAAATGAGTCATGCGTCCATGAGCTTGATTACCTCCTTCTTTACGACTTCCTGCATGTTAGGTTTCAACCTTCGTTGATGTTGTGCCACAGGTTTGACATCGTCCTCCATCAAAATTTGTTGATACATTATGTGGCAACGAGCTGGATCAGACAAAGAGTTAAAGACTTGAAGATTACAACATAGTTTTCTATTGGCCGAACTATGGCCAAACCCTGGCCGAACCTGAGGTTCGGACAAGCCTAGGAGTTCGGCCGGCTGATGTCTATATATAGGTTGTAGCTTTGTCCTTGTAACTGGTTTTTTTCAGTAGAGTTTTGAGCGAGTGTTAAGCAACTGTGTGTTTTGTGTTCTGATTCTCTCTGTAATCTGTTCCGATACTAATGAGAGATTGAGCATTGTTAATTTACACCGTTTATTCTCATTTCTATTACACAATTAATATCGAACTAAGCCGATTACACGCTCCAGCGTTCAAGTGGTATCAGAGATTTCTGGTATCGTTTGGTTCGATTTTGGTTCAATTGTGTGATTCAAAGCTCGTGTTTCATCCTCGTTTCTGAAAAACCGCGTCAAAAACATCATGATTGACGTTCAAATTCCTTGTTTCTGTTCGTTTTTGTTTAATTGATTGTTCTGAGCTCGAGTGGTTGAGTTTTTATGTGAGATTCAAAATTTTCCGAAATTTTCTCGTTCGGCCGAACCTCAAGTTCGGTGTAACTGCTCCGATCCCGAAGTTCGGAGTGAAGTTTGGTCATCTTTCTCGTTCGTTGAGAGTTCGGAGCTCACTCAGAGGGAGTTCGGTGAGATTTCTGCTTCGGTAAGAGTTCGGTTGATGTTCGGACATAGTTCGGATGTTTGACTTTGTTTCAAGAAAGACTAAGAGTTCGGAGGACGTTCGGACTGTGTATTTGAGTTCGGAGCAGGTTCGGAGCACGTTCGGGGTTTTATACAAGTTCAGAGCACGTTAGGACCTATTAGAAATTTGAAATGTTTCAAGATGTCAGATTATCAAGCGTTTGTTGCGATTCAGTCTCAGATGCAAACTTTATTGAACTACGACAATGAAATTGGGACTACCCTGAAACTTCCCAAACTTCTCAAGTTTGAAGATTATGCAAATTGGAAGAAAAGGTTTGAAGCTTACATTGGAACGACCAATCCGGACTTATGGATTGCTTTGGATGCACCATACGTGTATCCTGTTGGAGTAAACAATGTGCCTATAATGCAAAGAAACCTGGATGTTGATCAAAAGACTGATTACACAAGAGAACAAAAAGCATATGGTCTTCTAACTCAACCACTTCCTAAGGAGTTGCTACACCAGTTTAAGAGTTGTAAACATTCTCATGAATTGTGGACGACATTGAAAGAACGGTGTGAAGGCAACGACCAATACAAGAAGAGTAAAAAGAAAGTTCTGAACAAGGAGTTTGATAATTTCAAACATTTTGATGGTGAAGGCGTTCCGAAATTGATTTCAAGGTATTGCCATTTGTTATCTGAGATGGATAACGTTCAAATCAAGAAGGACGATAAGGAACTTAAGGAAAAATTACTTGAAGGTTTGCCATCAAAGTGGGAATCATATGTGTTGAAAGTTGAATGATAAAGATTATCTAGCATTGACGTTTGTGAAACTGTTGGGTAAGTTGCAAGCAAGAGACTTAGAGATGAAAAAAGTGAATACAACACCTGCAGAAGTCCAGAATCCTGATGTGTATTATGGTTCAAACACGACAACAATTTCGGGTAAATTGGGTAAAGTGACAAGTTCTGCACCAGCAACGGCCTTCGTAGTTGGAAATTTACCTGGAAATGTATCTAACTCGGGAAATGGAATGGGTTCGAATAGTTATGAATAAAATTATAGTTCTGGAGGGTGTAACGTCTCGATTCCAGCAAGTAACCTGATGAATACTAGCAAGCTGGCCATGTCGGTTACAACGATGGAAGACTTTATGGCTCTTGTATATGCGTTGGTATCATCATAGTATGGGGTTATAACTAGGAAGGTAAGTAATGCAGAACTGACTGGGGAGGATCATGATCAGGTTGATCCGGATGACTTGGAGCTGATGGATATTAACTGGTAGTTTGCCATGCTTGCGAGAAAGGTGAAGAGATTTCTGAAGAAGACTGGTAGAAAAGACCTGAATTCTGGAGGAAGAATTGGTTTTGACAAGTCAAAGGTGAGGTGTTGTAATTGTTGAAATTTCGGACACTTCGCTAGGGAATGCTCTCAACCTAAGAAGCAAGAATACCAGAAGTTTGCTCCTACGTCTACTGTTTCTGGAACCAACAATGCATCAAATTCAGGGAGTTCTTCAAACTCTAAACCTAATTCTGAAACAACAAAAGCCCTAGTGTCTCAAGAAGACAAAACTTATAATTGGGGTAATCAATTTACTGATTCATCTGCATTGATTGTGACACATGTGCAGGATGAAGATACCATGACGGAATCTACTCAAGATGGAGATGAAATTCATGGCGAAGTAATTGATGGAGTTAAGGTTGGAGTCAATGATGAAGCAAGTGTATCGGATTCAAAGGATGATCATCAATATTTTTCTAAAGAAAAATTTGCATTCATGGCAAGCTTGTCTGACCAATGATATTCTCTTGTTTGAGAAGCATGTTCAAGCTCTAACTGAGGAGAAGGAAGCACTAATCCGTGAATGTGAAGCCGCGAAAGATGAAGCACTTGACATAGCTAATGATTTTTAGAACTTATATCAAAAGAGTCTTCCATTGAAGCAACAATATGAGAGAGCTCAGCAAAAGGCTGTGGAGATTGCTGACAAGATGATTGCACTACAAAAAGAAATGAAGAAATTGACTGATGAAAACAAAAATCTGAAGCAGGAGGTTAGTACATTAAAAAGAAACAACATCACAGAATCGGTTGCTCTTATGGCCGATACTACTAAGGTAGTTTCTTATCCTCCGATGTGCAAATCTTGTGATGAATTTGCTACCGCTAAGAGTACGCTCTTAGATGAAAAGACAAAACTAAATGATCTTTTATTGGTAGCAAGAGCTGATAAGAATATCTTTAAGGAAAGATGGGAAGGAACCACTAAGGAGTTGTTTTTGGTTCATGAGCAGTTACGTTTACAAAAATTTGATTTTTCAAACCAATCTAAACTGCTTGTGTCCGCACAAAAGGACTTGGCTGATAGTCAAAAACTTGTTGCAGATCTTAAAATTGAGATTTTTGAACTAAAACAAAAGATTGACACTGTTCAAGTTTCATCATCATTTACCACCTTTCTTTATAAGTCTGGAAAGGAAAATAATTCTGGTAAATTGAGCCAAGTTCCCCCTCCTGTTATTATAACGAATGGTCCTTCATCTGAGGAAAAAGTGGAAGTTTCTTCTCATGAAAAGTAGAGTAATCATCAATCAATTAATTCAAAATCTTAAAAAACTTCAACCGGAAAATCTATCTTGGATTCTACGGTTGATGAATTGTTTTATGATGTCTCAGACCTTGATAAAATTGATGAACTTGTATTTGAAACGGAAGCTGAATGTTCCAAACGCACTTTTTCAAATGTTTCTAAGCCAGATTATCAAAATTTGATTTTAAAACATGATTTTTCAACCATCAAACCTGAGCTGACGAAACTGAGTGAGTTTGAACAGAAACAGATTGATAGAAGCAAGTCTGTCGAAGGTAAAAATGTCAAACATGGTGGAGTTGGGTTTGTGTCTCCGCCAAAACAAAATCTTTTGAACAAGGTTCTTCCTCTAAGGTTTCAAAAAAAGCCAAGGCTGGCAATCCCACTCCAAAAACCAAATTTGACACATCTGAAATTAGGTGACTTATCGCTTAAAAGGTTCTGATAAGATCTATAGCGATAAAGACTTTCCTTCGGATATGGTCAATCCCAATTTAATAGATAAAATCTTTTTGGGGAAGTATGATCCTGACTATGATCCTAAGGTGAGGAGTGTGCCCATTAAGAAGGGGAATGATAGTATCAAAGTAATGGACACACTTGACTCTGATTCTGAATCTGGGTTGGTTAACAGGATGCAAATGTCTGTTCAAAAATCTGTGAACAAGAAACCAATTAAATCAACTTTTCAATCACCACCAAGAGTTTTTCACAATCAAATGCAACCAAATTTTAGAAAACCAAGTCCTTATATCAAAAGGTCACCATTTTACAATGATGAGGGTTTTTATGATGAGTTTGGTTGTGGACCAAATCAACCTATTTTTGGAAGGGGTCCAAAGTGGGTTGATCATGGTTGTCTCCAAGATTTGGTGGGAGGAGAGACAGATATCAGAATTATGAGGATCATGTTTATTCTGGAAATCCACATGTTAAAAGTCAATTTATGTACCGTGGTGATGTTCCAAAAAGGGTAACGAGTTATAATTCTAGATGTAATGGTGATTCTGGAAATCATCATGTGTCTAACCGAAAGGGTTTGAAACCCAAGACACAAAAACAACAAAAACCTGTTGTTGAGTCCGATGTGGATGGTGACACGATTGAAAAAGCTGTGATTGATAAACGAAAATGTTTTAAATGCAAAAATTGTGGTCATACATATCGGACTTGTCAATTGAAGAAGCCCAAATCTGACAAGTATGATGCAGAAAAATCTGATGAAGTTTCTGAAGGATATCAGACTGAAACGCCTGTTTCCAAAAAGAAAGTCAGATTTGTGGATTATAAGGGTAGAGTTCATTTTTTTGATGAGTCATCTGAATTTCAAAAACATAAAACTGGAAAGAAATCAGAAAAAGTTAAATCAATTCTTAAAAACTCTACCTCTGGGTCCAAAGGCTCTTCAAATGATGCGTGGAAACCTAAGGGTTCTTCCATGGCTGGTGCTGATTTTGTTGAAGATGACGGTCAACCCAAAGCTTCTAGCTTGGGTATGTCCCGAAACTAATCTTTTGTTTTAATTTATGCATGGATCTTCGCGACAACTCATGAACAACATTTGGGTTGTTGATAGCAGAGCATCTCGGCACATGACTAGTGATATCTCTTTGTTGCATGATGTGAAGTACTTCGATGGAGGTACAGTTACATTTGTCGGAAATAAGGGAGGTCAAGTCACCGGCATTGGTAAATTGTTGATCGGTGCAGTCACATTCGAGAAAGTTGAATATGTCAAAGAATTGGAGTACAATCTTCTTAGTGTCTCCCAGATCTATGACAAGCAATACACAACTGCTTTCACGGGGAGTGAATGTGTGATACTGAAGCCTGATTACAAGATTCTAGATGAATTTGTTGTGATGCGAGCACCTCGTTTCTCAAATTTATATGTGCTCGACATGAATTCAGCAAAAGCAACTGTTGCGGGTCAATGTTTCTTATCGAAAGCTTCGGAGAGAGAATCCATTCTATGGCATCGTCGCATGGGTCACATCCATTACCGCAAGATGAACGAGTTGGTGCGTAGGAATCTTGTTGAAGGGGTTCCGAAACAGCAGTTTGTATTCAATGATGTGTGTGTGAGAGTTGTAAGAAGGGAAAGCAGAAGAGAAAATCACATCCACTGAAGATTCCATTGAAGTCCTGTTGGAATTACTTCACATGGATCTATTTGGTCCTGTGAATCGTAAAAGTATATCTGGGAATTGGTATTGTCTTGTGGTAACCGATGAATATTTATCAACTTGATTACTACTCTTGATTCATTATATAAGTTGAAGGTACGAAGGATTCGCAGTGATAATGGCGCGGAGTTTAAGAATTCCGCCGTGAGGACTTTTTGTATGGAAAAAGGCATCGTACATGAATTCAGTACGCCATACACTCCTTAGCAAAACGGCATGGCAGAAAGAAAGAATTTTACAATCATTGAAACAGCACGTACGATGTTGGCCGATGCTCAATTGCCGGTTCATTTCTGGACGGAAGCGGTCAACATGGTATGTTATATGCTTAACCGAGTGCTTACGGTTCAACGACTGGGGAAGACATGTTATGAACTTCTTAAGAATCATAAGCCGAATCTCAGTTATTTGGAGCCGTTTGGGTGTTCATGTACCGTGTTAAAGTCTGCGGGCAAGTTTGATGAAAAAGTGTTTGAAGGCTTGTTTGTTGGTTACTCACATCTGAAGAAACAGGTATTCAACAAGCAGAATGGTACTCTGGAAGAATATTTACATGTTGATTTTCAATCCCAAAGGTGTTGGACCGGACTAGATGTTCGATTATAAATCTCTTTTTGAAAATCTTGAATCGACACCAGAAATGTCTGATGATCAGCTTACTCGAGTTTATATTGATCTTCAAGACAATACTCCGGTTCTGAATATTGAGACTCTGCCGACTCCGGAGTGTTGCTAATAATTACTTGACAGAAACATCAAATGATTCGACAATTATGGCTGACGATATGTCTTCTGATGATAATAACGAATTTCATGAAGCCGTGTCACATCAGGTTGAGATTCCTGTTCAACAATCTGATCCACAAGTTGAAGTGACAACAAGTGATACTGCTGTTAATTCAACTGAGAACGTGGTAGTTAGGAAGATCATGTTCCTGGTATGGCTGAAACAGTCGTTGTTCCAATTCATCAGACACTCTGGATAAACACCATTCATCCGCAAGATAACATTATTGGTGATTTAATTGAAGGAGTGCGCACGAGACATCAAATCGAGAGCAGTGCATTATTAACAATTTTGGAATCTGGAATTCAGGAAGAAGCGTTCCATTCATGCTTTCTATCCCAGATCGAGCCTAAAGATGTTAAGGAAGCTTTACTTGAAGGCTCATGGGTGGAAGCAATGCAAGAGGAGTTGCTACAATTTCAAAAGTTGGGAGTGTGGCACCTAGTCGATTTACCAGCTGTAAGCAAAGAACCGTGCGGAACATGGTGGGTTTATAAATGCAAAAGAGATGATCGCGGAGTGATAGTCCGTAACAAAGCCGGAAGAAGGAATCGACTTTAACGAGGTGTATGCACCGGTTGCCAGAATCGAAGCAATATGAATCTTTTTTTGGCATATGCTGCACATCGTGGATTCAAGGTCTTTCAGATGGATGTTAAGAGTGCGTTTTTATACGGCAAAGTCAAAGAAGAAGTGTTCGTCAAGCAACCTCCGGGATTCTATGATCCTGATTATCCGGAGAAGGTATATAAGCTGGACAAGGCACTTTATGGTCTCCATCAGGCTCCTCGAGCTTCGTATGAGATTTTGTCTACTAATTTACTCGACAATGGATTCAAACGTGGGTTGGTTGATTCTACATTATTTTGTCAAAAAACGGGGGAGGATCTGCTATTGGTACACATTTATGTGGATGATATTATTTTTGGCAGCTCAAACAAACAATTATCGAAGGATTTCAAGAAATTAGATGCAAACCAGGTTTGAGATGAGTTCAATGGGGGAGATGTCGTTCTTCTTGGGCTTACAAGTTCAGGAATCTGACAAGGTAATCTTCATACATCAGACGGAGTATGTGAAAGATGTTCTGAGTCGATTCAAAGTTGAAGATGTTCGCATTCCTGGAACTCCAATTCAGGTGTCGCATGGCCTTTGCCCTACCGAAGAGGGTGAAACAGTAGATGTCACTCGGTATAGGGCAATGATAGGTTCATTGATGTATCTTACAGCTAGTCGACCTCATATTATGTTTGATGTATGTTTGTGTGCCAGGTACCAAGCAGCACCTCGGGTTTCTCACATGGAAGCAGTGAAGAGGATTCTAGCTTATCTGAAGGGTAACTCAGATCTCGGGATTTGGTATCCTCATGATGATAAGTTTGACCTGTCGGCCTATTCGGATTCAGACTACGGCGGTTGCAAGATTAATTTCAAGTCAACCACGGCCGGATGTCAGTTTCTTGGCGACCGGTTAGTATCATGGCAGTGTAAGAAGCAGACTTCCGTTGCTACATCCACGACTGAAGCTGAATATATAGCAGCTGCAAGTTGCTGCTCTCAGGTTTTATGGGTACAACAGCAGATGCAGGATTACGGTTTGAAGTTTCTTACTACTCCCATATATATAGATAACTCGGCTGCCATTTGCATAACTAAAAACCCCGTTCACCACTCTAAAACAAAACATATTGACATTTGATATCACTTCATACGTGATTGTTTTGAGAAACACTTGATTGATCTGCAAAAGATCCATACTGATTTTCAAAAAGCGGATCTTTTTACGAAAGCATTTGACAAAACCCGCTTTCGTTATCTTTTGCAGATCAACGGCATACAAAAGTTACCTGTTGAGTAGCTTTCGGTTGATCATCTTTGCTTTTGTTTACTTTTGTTGTCTGTTTTTCTTTTCTTGTTATTAAATTCCAAAAAATAGAGTTTTGTATTTTAGGGGGAGAAAATCAGAAAATATAAATAAAATGGAAAAATGCAAAAACCATAAAAAAATGGAAAAATGCAAAAAGCTTAAAAAAATGGAAAAATCAAAAATTGAGAAATTGATCCGACCAAGCGAGAAGTGATATTACATTGGCGTGTGTTATCAACCACGGATAAAGTAAAAATGAAAGGCTGTAGGTACTTGTTTGGTTAGTTAAATGCGTAAGGGAAAATCTGATATATGCTAGTATGATATAAACATAAAAATCTGCTTGATTAAGTGTGAGGCACATCATGACGGATGCTGTGTGATCTTGGCATTAAATAAAATGAAAAGCCAAAAACAAAATAAGAGATATTCTGCTGTATGCATGCTTTCATTTTGCAAAGATTTAAACTTGTTTGATTTTCTTTATTTTGTCAAACGATCGGCCTTTCTCTGCGTATTGAAAGATTGACCTGATTGGTGTTGGTTTGACGTTTTGCTTTATTTTCTTTGGTGTTTCGTATAACTCATCGGACTTTCTCTGCGTGTGCGGGAGCACCGACCTGATTGTTGTTGGGTTATACAATTTCTGCTTTATTTTCTATTTTTTATTTTCCTAAATAATCGGACTTTCTCTGCGTGCCTACCAGCCGACCTGATTGTTGTTTGTTAGGGTTCTGCTTTATTTTTGCATGAAATACCATGGACGATAAATCTCGGTGGAAATCAAATTCTGTGAAAAATACAAAAATAGAATAAGCCAGATTACCAGTATTTCTGATTGTGTGGGCTATCATATTATCAATGCATGCTAAATCATACCTTAACATATCAGAAAGCTATAAAAATTGATCTGCCCAAACTGTAATAAACTGAAAAGTTGTATTTGATGCCAACTTGACTTGCATGCTGATAAAAAAGAAATTGAAGTGTGTCTGATGCACATTAGCTGATATGATCTCGCATCTGGATCTTTCTCGCAAAAACATTTAAGTTATATTAGTCCTTAATTCGGATATTTCATTTCTGTTTGGTTTGATGCTTGAATATCTGAAAATCACAAAAAGATTATAGGCGTGTTTTAGTATAATTTTGTAAAAATTCAAAAAGATTTTTTGTGTGTTTGAAAATTTTATAAAAATCAAAAAGATTTTGATTCTGCTTTATTTTCGATCAACCGTTAGTGAAAAATTCAAAATTATGCCGGAAACCAAACGGATTTGTTTTCATAAAACTCATCATTGAATTGAACAAAGTTTGAAGTAAATTGATAAATTTTAAACTTTCGGGGTTCAATTTGAAGATTCATCAATATCAGGGGTTTAATTTGAAAATTTTTTAAAAGTCCAAACCTAAAGTTCGAACGTCCGAACCAGGAGTTCGGAGGGTCCGAAGTCCAAAGTCGGAAAAGGTTTGGAGGCGCCGAAGGTAAGGTTCGGAGAGCGTTCGGTGGGACTGTTGGTCCGAAAGAGGAGTTCGGAGGTCCGAACGTCTCGAGGCAATAAATAGTCCAAACTTGAGGTTCGGTGGTCATAATTCTTTGTTTACTCCGAACTTGCACCGAACTGCTGCCCAATTTTCAAACTTTCGATTTACGACTTATTTGGACATTTAGAGACTTGTTCTAGGTAGGTTTAATGATTCCGAGTACGATGGTGTGGTTAGATTCTGTTTTTAATCACTGGTTGTAGGATTTTTGTTCGAAAAACCGTTCGGACTGTTTCAGGTTCCTAGATCTGAAAATAGACCACTTAAAACTTGTTTTTGGAAGATAAAAATGGTTCCAATGTGTTTGTAATTCAAAACCGACCAAGGGGTTCAAAGGTTTTTTGTTGATTTGGTCTAGATCACTGAATTTTGAAATTCAAACTCTTCGGAGTTCATCAGGCTCCGAACTTGGAGTTCGGACACTCCGAACTTAGAGTTCGGACGAGGCTCGGACGGAGTTCGGCGGGTTAACATTTTTGATCAAAAAGTTGTTCGTTTACGCAAATGACAACGAAATGACGAAATCGGTGATTATATCTGTTAATAACATGGAATTTAATGAATGTTTTATCTTATGTGTTTTCAGATATGGAAAACGAACTGAAGATCGGTGACAAACACAACATTTGTGCACATATTGGTGTTGCACGAGGCAAGCTTGATAAATTTGGCGGATCCGGGATTTTTGAGTTTCTGAGACGATCAAGGATTCACTATGCAATCACTCAACCTTGTGATGTATATCGTGATATCATTATGGAGTTCTGGAGTACTGCGCGGACGATTACTGATGCTCCAATCAGAATTGTTACAACCGTTCAGGGTCGATCAGTTGAAGTCACTGAAGTGGATATTCACAGAGTTCTGAAGATGGAAACTGATACAACAATTGCACCACTGGAATTTCCTCCTGAAGATAATGTGGCGTTTCTGAAGCGAATTTGGTACACCAATGACCCAAGTAAAGAATGGGTCTACAAATCTTCGCTGAGCGTTCCATACAAATACTTGGCGCATATGTTGTTGGTATGTCTGGGGCACAGAATATCTAGGCATGATGAAGTTCAACAAACAATCCTGTCTTTAATGAATGCTTTGGTGATGAACCGACCGTATAATGTTGCTGGGTTGATCTTTCATTACATGAGAGATAACCTAACTCAAAGACAAAAGAAAGCAGCTATCTATCCAAGATTTCTTTAGATGATCCTTAATGACCGGTATTCTGATTTGGTGAAGCTTGAAACCCAGAAGATGGAACTAAAACACATGACAGAAGCAAGTGTGGGTGCTTTGGCGTCTTATCAAAAGAAGGCACCAGAATTTTAGCTGAAATTAAAGCGCCTGATTGGTCATTTAGTAAATGTTGATTACGTGGCACCAGCACAAGGTGCACCTCGTCATGCAGAAGGTAGTGATTCAGAGGAACTTGATTACAGTTGGATCGTGGACAAAATCAAATTCCACAACAAGGAAGGGTGAAAAGACCTAAACGACAAATTCCAGTAGTACAGGAACCAGTAAATCCAGAGCTTGAACTTGTTGTCTCTCAACCGCCAGTTTCTTAACCGGTGGTCTCAGCACAGGAAGTTCCTGTATCTGTCAGTGTGACTAAGACACCTGCGGTGAATACCCTGGAAGATGAATCTGGTGATGATGAGGAGTTTATGAATGTTGGGGCTGACTCCGAAGACTTGTCTGACACAAACAATCCGTTTGTGCGTGTCTTGATCAACTCTAAATATGTGAAGCTCAGAAAAGGTGCGATGAACATTTCGCGTACCGAATCAGCCAAAACAAGAGCAACGATCGCTACAAGGATCGTGTGTACGACAATGTAGTCTCATCTGAGTCCGATGAAGATTATGCTCCTGGCGCCGATGTAGTTCATTGAAAAGGAAGACAGAAAGCTTCTAGTTCTTTACAAAAGAGGAAGAAGTCGATTGCTGGTGGTAGAGGTAAAAGGCAGAAAGGGTTACAGTATATTCTAAAGCCTCGTTCCGGTGTATCTTCATCAACTAGTCCAGCCAAGTCTCTGCCAGAAGTGTCTACAACTGTTCAGACTTCAGTGTCTGATGTTCAGTTTGACTTTCTGCAAGATCTTATGAATGCAAAGAGATCAAAAACTGTTAGCACAGCACCTTCAGCAAGTGCTGGTGCGCAGTTTGTGACTCAGCTGATGGGTTTAACTCCCACAACTCCGGTGTCTCTACAGCAACAGCCGCTGCAGCTTCTTCATATTCTACACCAGAGGTTAATTTCAACTTTGAGCAAGGTTCTGTGTCATTCTCACAAGCCAGTATTCTTCAGAGTGCGTTAAGTGATCAACACTCTCAGATTGATGTGTTGAAGACTAAGACTAAGGAGCAAGAGAAGATGATTACTGAGCTTCGTACAAGTAATGATGAATTAAGATCTCAAAATCAATCTCAAAGTCAACAGATCACTGTCTTGCAGAGTCGGGACTTGGCCAAAGATCAAGAGATCCTACGGTTGAGCAGATCGAGTCAGAATCATAGCAAATTGCTTCTCGAAATGGATGAGCAGATAAAGTTCTTGATGAAGAAATTTAAAGCTCAGGGGGAGATTGGAGATAGTTCGGGTTGTAATAAAGATCTGATGAGATATCTGAATGATGATCCCGATCAAGATGATCCTGAAGGGAATGTTGGTGGAGGATCAGGCCCGAACGGAACCACTGGTTTGGGTGCTGGGACGTCTACTTCCCAAGGGGAGAAAGATTCTCGAGAAGCAGTGCCAATTACGTCAATCCCATCTACTCAAGCGGCAACGAGTCTGGGTGAATTCGAACAGATGTTGCAGACGCTAGAAGAGGGTGAGTTTGTTGGTGATCTGTCGGCAGAACAGTTGCAAGCTGTGTTTGATCTGAATGATGAAGAAATGAGAAAAGCTTCTGAATCAGCACCGAGGAAATATGAATCATCTGAATCAGAATCCGATGAGGATGTTGATGATATATTTCGAGGAAGAAGTTGAGATAGAAGATACTACTGAAGAACAATATCCAGACTTATACTCAAATTTCAACAACAATCAGTCTGGTGATGAGTTTGAAGTGTTTCCAAAAGAAAAAGGTGCTAAGGCTGAAGAAATATTAAAGAAGAAAGAAGCAGAGAAGCCTGAAGACCCGGTTGCTAAAGAGGTTAAGGAACAAGAACAACGTTGGGCATTTGATGAATTTATGAAGACGTTTCATGCCAACTATGTTCCTCCGGTGAAGCCAATTAAGCAAAGATCGTTTGTTAAATTTAAGGGTCAAGCTTCAGGAAATATTATCAGCTGGATGTATTCTGACAGTTTGAATTTCTACGGGACTAAACGTCAACAAGGAATCCAGTATTTCAAATGTGCCAGAGATTTTAGTAGTCTGCCAGTTTGGGATATTCGTGATCTGACCCGGAAGCCTTTGTGCAATTATGGCACTGATTGGAAGGGTTTACATTTCAAGAGTATTATTGAGAGGGAATGCCGAGATGGATTTCAATTCTTGGATCCTCAGAAAACCATAAGGCATCGATCCCGAACAAGAATTCATGAAAGAACTGGTAAGAAGCTGATAATCCTGGTCTTCAAGAAGAAACCTGATGTGATGAAGAAGATACCACTGATGAAAATGGAGCTTGATTTCATCAAGGATTTGAGGTGGTGGTACTATAACGAGAATACTGGTGAGGCTGTGATTGTGCTGAAAGAACAGAACCGAGTTGTGAAGATTTATGACCCAATGCTGATCAATTTGTCCAAGGCTGATATAGATGTGCTATATCACAATCAGATCCTGTATCATCCTGACTATATGGAACAAGCATTACAGTTCCAGAGGGTGATAAGGATATGTTTTGCGTTCAACATTTTTTCCGGGCATAATCATGAGAAGGTCTGGAAGGGAGATGAGGCTGCTGAAGTACAAGGCTGATAAAGAACGGTCCAGCTGTTGCCAAGGGGGAGTTTGTTGATACATTATGTGGTAACGAGCTGGATCAGACAAAGAGTTGAAGACTTGAAGATTACAACCTAATTTGCTGTTGGCCGAACTCTGGCCGAACCCCGGACGAACCTTGGCCGAACCTGAGGTTTGGACAAGACTAGGAGTTCGGCCGGCCGATGTCTATATATAGGTTGTAGCTTTGTCTTTGTAACTAGTTTTTTTTAGTAGAGTTTTGAGCGAGTGTTAAGCAACTATGTGTTTTGTGTTCTGATTCTCTCTGTAATCTGTTACGATATTAATGAGAGATTGAGCATTGTTATTTACAACGTTTGTTCTCGTTTCTATTACACAATTGATATCGAACTAAGCCGATCCACACGCTCCAGCGTTTTCAGAATTTTGTGCGTGTAGAAGGTTGGATTTATCCCTTTGATGTTGGTTATCTTCCAAGCTATAGCGTGCTGATGCTTCTTCAGAACCTCTAGAAGATTTTGCTTTTGATTGGCTTCGAGGTGGGAGGCTATGATCACAAGTCGCTTGCCTTGCTCGTCTAAGAAGGCGTACTCCTGGTGCGATGGGAGTGGTTTTAGCTCAAGTGGAGCTTCTTCCATGACCGTTTCCTTATGCTCTTGCTCTGATCCAGCTTCCTTGTTGAAACTGACTGCTGCTACCATCTCCACTTCTTGATAAGTGCTATTGAGGGTCTGGGAGTCTTCTTGATCTTTGCCGCATATATTGTCTAGCATTCTGCCAATGGTGGTCATGATGGAGTCAAGGAAATAGCAGGTGTAATCTTGGTTGGCTGGGCGTTTCATGGAGTCTTGGATGTTGAGAGTGACAGCCTGATTGCCCATTCTTAGTGTGAGCTTCCCATCATAGACGTTGATGATAGCACGAGATGTAGCCAAAAATGGTCTTCCTAATATCAGTGGAATGTGCTCATCCTCGTCCATATCCAGGATAACGAAGTCGACCGGGAAGACGAAATTGCCGACTTTCACCAACATGTTCTCCACTATGCCCCTGGGGTACTTCATTGATCGATCAGCGAGCTGAAGTGTCATGCGAGTAGGCGTGGGTTCCCCCAGGTCCAGTCTCTTGTAGATTGAATACGGCATCAGATTAATACTGGCCCCTATATCGTCCAGGGCGTTACAAACCAATGTGTTACCTATTAAGCAAGGAATCGTGAAACTCTCTGGGTCTCGCATTTTTGTAGGTAACTTTTGTTGGAGAACAACAGAGCATTGTACATCGATGGTGACTGTGGATAGCTCCTCAAGTTTCTTCTTATTGCTAAGAAGGTCTTTTAAGAACTTGGCATATTTGGGCATTAATGGCAGAGCTTCCACGAACGGAAGGTTGATGTGCAGCTGTTTGAATAATGAAAGAAATTTTCCGTGCTACTCCTCCATCTTTTCCTTCTCAAGCCTCTCAGGATACGGTATTCTAGGCTTGTACTCCTTTGCCTTAGTCTTTATTGCTGGGGCTTGTGGCTCTTCTGATTTAGGAGTATCCTCGGTGGCTTCTTTAGTTCCCTCTGCAGGTGTGTCTTGATTCACGGGCACCTCTTGAGTGGACTTCCCGCTGCGCGTCATGACTGCATTTGCGAACCCCTTAGGGTTTCCTTCAGTGTTTGATGGCAGTCCTCCTTGTGGTCTCCCTGAGAGTGATGGCGCGATTTGACCCACTTGACGCTCCAGTGCTTTATGGGATGCCAGTTGATTTGCAGTTGTTGGTTGATCTTTGCCATCTCCTGGTCGTGCTTTTGGAACTGAGAGTTGATTTCTTGATCCCTTTTCTTGGTGTACGCGTACATTTCAGTCATCATCTCTCTCATTGTGGGTTCTCATTCCTGCCCTTGGGGCTGCTGGTTCTTAGGTGCAAACCCCGGTGGGTTTGAGCTTCCTGCCTGGTTCTTGTAGCTGAACCCTGCGTGATTTTTCCAGGAGGAGTTGTAGCGATCCCCATAAAGTGGACCTCTCTGTCCTTGACGCACAAAATCGACCGTCTCTGTGTTGTGCGGGTAACTGGCATTACTATGCGCTTCTCCGCATATCTCACAATCCTGTAGCTCTGTCTTCTGTGGCAAGACTACCTTGCAGAGAGTATGGAACTTCTTCGGCAATGCTTCTAATTGAGCGGCCACCATAGTATCTTGACTCACTTGATGCACCCCTGCCTTGAGTGGAACTCTGCTTTGGATCGAGGGGTATTGGTAGTCATTGAGGGCCATTTCCTCTAGTAGTTTCTCGGCCTCTTCAGCAGTCTTCTCGCCGAATGCTCCTCCAGCAGTAATGTCAACTAACTGGCGGGTTTGTGGGCTGAGCCCATTGTAGAATGTTTGGAATTTCTAGTAAAGCTCCAACCCATGGTTAGGACATTTTCTTAGTAGTTCTTTGAAACGCTCCCAAGTTTCAAAGAACGATTCTCCTTGGTCCTATTGATACGCGTAGATATTTCCGCGCAGTTTGGCTGTCTTGACAGGAGGGAAGAATCGATAAAGGAACTTATCCGCGAGGTCGTTCCAGGTAGTTATTGATCCTGCGGTTTTTCCGTCTAGCAACGCCTTGGCTTTTGATCGAAGTGAGAATGCTAACATGCATAACTTGGCCTGGTCGTTCGTTAGAGTCGGAAGCTTGAACGTGTCGCACACCTGATATACGCGTTGGGATCTTTGTCGATCAGTCCATCAAATTGGACCGAGTTCTTGATCATGATGATCACCTAGGGTGGAATTGAGTAGGCCTCAGTACCAACGGGTACTGCGATGCTCGGGCTTGCTCCCACCAAGCTCGGCTTCGTGTAAGAGGAAAGTGTTCTTCGTGGCTGATCGCCCATCTTTTGCCTCTGCTGCTGACGTCTGCGTCGAAACTCTTGTTCAGGTTTGTCAAAAGGTATGAGTAGCTCAAATTGAGAACTTCGTCGCGTACACCAACGCGTTGCAGGATTAGAAATTTTGGCTAAACTACAAATTTTGACTATTTAAAACGTTACCGCGTCCCCGGCAATGGCGCCAAAAACGTGATGTGTTGTTTAGTGTATATGAAAAGTAGGGTTCTACACTATCAAATTTTAAATTTATAGAACTGGTTATTCACCAGGGGACTATACCAACACACTAAGGCAAGTATACATTCGTGCATAGCACAGTATTGGTAAACACTGGGTTATCGAACCTTAGGGACACGGATGTTGTTGAAAATAGTCGGTTAATAATTCAGCCAGATTTTGTTTTGTTAAATGGATTTTAATTTAGAAAACTAAAGTGGACGGAAAGTGAAAGCAATAAAATTGTTGTTCTGAAAAGCAAATATTGGTAAAGGATCACTTAGGCATGGCTCCTCCAACTTAGATTTGACAAATGTATCGGTAATGCGTTACTACTTATCTCTAAAGTGAACTAGGGTCCTAAGACAAGGCGTACCTATTTCCTATGGATAGATTCACGATTTAAGGTTATAGACACTTCCCTAGACGGTTCTACTGTTCCATGGTTAAGTGATGATAAGGTTGCTGTTTATGAAGTGCGCTAGGCTGGGTCCCGATTTATCGGTGGCTCAACTCACAACTGGTCGAAGGGTTAGGATAGGTATGGCCCTAACGGTCCTAGAGTTATGAAGCGGTTACAATTGGGTTGATAGGTTGACCTAGTAGGTCCTAGACACGACTAAGCAGGAAAAGACCCGAGCTATCGGTGAATGCTTGACTACTTGACAATGGCAAGGGTATCTACTAGCTAAGGGTAAGGTGCTTCCTCACTCAAACTCTATGGTGGACTCCTAATCGAATTCTAGGGTGTCCCTGTTGATCGTGACTATTTCTAGTTCACGCATACGCCGCAGATTCTGTTGTTCGGCTATACAATAGTCTCCTAACGATAGATGGCTTTGCAAGCTAGGGTTAGGTTTCCACAAGACCAGAGATTACTAGGATCAATAAAGGAATTCAATTCATCAACCAAATCAAAGCAATCAAAACTTTTACTTCATAAATGCAAAATATAAGCAGAACCGATACAATATTAAAGTCAAACCATGGTTACATTCGCCTCACCTAAGCGATTCGATGAGTTTAGCCAACCATGTTAATGTTTAAACATAAACAAATCTGATTCAAATAGGAGTTCATGGCTAAATATAAACACAATACCAAATAGAAGCTCGAAATGGTGAAAAACGACAATCCAAGACGCGTTGAATGCTTCCAATATTCAAAGGCTTCAACGGGGTCTTTCTCTGGCTTCTTTTCTGCTCTCCAAGGTGTGTTGAATGGTGGAAATGGCTCCTCTATTTATAGGAGTCGAAATCTGAAGTTTCCATACGGGGATCACCTGGTCACGGTAGTGACAGGGCCTCTCACGGCCTGGGCATGCCGTGAGCTGTCGTCTGGTCAGCTCTGATGTCGGTCACAGCCTGTAGGGGGTAACCTGTGTGTCGGTCACAGCTTGTAGGCTGTGACAAGGGGTCTCACGGACTTGACAGGGATCTCATGGCCGTGATAGGGTCTTCATGGCTTGGCTTCAGTGCTCACAGCTTGGACAGCGTGTGACAAGGGTCCTCACGGCCTAAGCCAGGCCATGACAGGGGGTCTCACAGCCTGCAAGCCATGAGGTTTTTCAGCTTCTTGAATTTTTCTATTTCTTTCCTCGTTTTCCGCACCAAGCTCGATTTCTCCTGCCAACTCATGATATTTATAAGAATTTCATATATTTTAACATTTTCAACCTTAATTCGCTAATTTCGACCCCAAAACCCGTTATCATTTCGTGTCCAAAACCACATACATCAAAAGGCTTAGGTCTCCCTCAGAAATTAACTCATACTTTATCATAACATGTGCAGAACACATCCAATAAATCTCAGAAAAGCATCTGGGTTGTAGATAGTGGATGCTCTTGCCACATGACAGGAAATAAAGAATTATTGAAAAATACAAAAAGAGTTAATGGAGGACCAGTTGCTTTTGGAAGCACTGAGGGAAAAATTTATGGACAAGGTACAGTTACCAATGGGAAGCTTACCTTTGACGAGGTAAATTGTGTTGATGTAATCGACTTCAATCTTCTAAGTTTCTCACAAATGTGTGACAAGAAGTTCAATGTCCTCTTCAATGATAAAGAAGCTATCATAGGTATCAAAATTTCTGATGAAATGATGTTGATTAAAGTACCTAGAAAGGATGGTCTATACATTCTGGATATGGCACATACAACATCTAAGGATGGTATCACCCGCCTTATATCCAAGGCTTCTATAGATGAATCAAATTTATGGCATAGAAGATTAGGTCATGTGAACTTTAAAACTATGAACAAACTTGTAAAACTTGATTTGGTTAAAGGTTCACTAAAGAAAACATTCACATGTACTGAACAATGTATTGCTTGCCTAAAAGGAAAGCAACACAAATCTTCTCATAAGTCCAATTTGGAAAGCTCCATCTCAAATCCTTTAGAAATGCAACATATAGATCTATTTGGTCCTACATGAGTAAAGAGCTTAGGGAAAAAAGTCTTACTGTTTTGTAATAACTGATGATTTTTCAAGATACACCTGGGTATTCTCTCTTGCAACCAAAGATAAAACCTCAGAGATTTTAAAAGCTCTAATTACTCAGCTTGAAAATCAATCTAATTTGAGAGTCAAAAAAATAAGAAGTGACAATGGTACAGAGTTTAAAAATCATGTTTTAAACTCTTTCTGTGAAGAAAAAGGAATTGTTAGACAATTCAGTGCAGCAAGAACTCCTCAGCAAAATGGTGTTGCTGAGAGAAGAAATAGAACGTTAATTGAGGCTGCAAGATCTATGTTGGTTGAATTAAATTACCTGTAACATTTTGGGCTGAAGCAGTAAACACTGCATGCTATGTACAAAATAGGATTTTAATTGTAAAAGGTCAAAACAAGACACCTTATGAAACTTGGAAAAAAAGAAAACCTAACATATATTTTCTCAAATAATTTGGCTGTCCTGTAACAATACCTGATAACATCGCTAAAAAGCTGTGGATGGCTATTTTGTGGGATATTCTGATGTCTCTAGGCATACCTAGTATATAACACGAGTTCTAAAATTATTGAAGAAACCATAAATGTGGTATTTAATTAAAAATCAAAGAAAATTTTTAGAACTGAGCCCTCATGGTTATTTGATATTGATTCACTAACCACTGCTTTCAATATAACTAGTGATAAGCCCTTTAGTGAAAATGTGCAGACAGAAGTTTTTCAAAATGCTACAAATGGTAGGTTCAAAGGTGTTGATCCTCTATTCTTCTCATCTGTCAGCACAAAACCTTATGTCCCAGCAACTAGTTTCAATTTGACTCCAGGAGATGTTATTCAATTCAATTATGATGGAACACCTATTCATCAGATTGAAATTGAATCAGAACAACCAGATGAAAATCATCTGGTAACTCATCAAGACACTACTGTAAGTCTTGGAAACTCAAGAAACAAAGGTGATCTGAACAATCAATCACAGGCTTCAATAGAAAATCAGATAGGATGTAGCAACTCAACCTCCACTTTACCTGAAGGATTAAGCTCACCTACTCCTGCTAATGACATTAATGAATAAATCATTGAGCCCGCTGCCTCACAAAATCAAGATGTTCGAGAATCACCCCCTTCAACAGAAATACCAGAATTAGTGCTTATGAAAGAGTTTACCCCATTAATCATTTCTGAGCCTAACTGTCATCATAAATTCCCACCTACTTACAACTCTAGAATTTGAAAGATCATCCTCTAGAGAATGCTATAGGAGAAATAGAAGCACCTGTACACACAAGAAGCAAATCAACTGATGCAAACATCTGTCTACATGCATGCTTCTTGTCACAGGTGCAACCAAAGAAAATAAATGAAGCTTTAAGATAAAACGGTTGGATTGAAGCTATGCAAGAAGAACTGCTTAAAATCAAGAAACAAAGAGTATGGGAATTGGTGGATCAACCAAAGAATGCACCACCACCAATTGGAACCAAATGGGTTTTTAGAAACAAGAAGGATGAAAGGGGCATTGTAGTAAAAAGCAAGGCAATGTTAGTGGTTCAAGGCTTTGCTCAAGAAGAGGGAA
>JBCNJP010000012.1:75209570-75364989 GCA_039602395.1 Deinandra increscens subsp. villosa | reverse complement strand
ACATAAAAATCTGCTTGATTAAGTGTGAGGCACATCATGACGGATGCTGTGTGATCTTGGCATTAAATAAAATGAAAAAACAAAAACAAAATAAGAGATATTCTGCTGTATGCATGCTTTCATTTTGCAAAGATTTAAACTTGTTTGATTTTCTTTATTTTGTCAAACGATCGGCCTTTCTCTGCGTATTGAAAGATTGACCTGATTGGTGTTCGTTTGACGTTTTGCTTTATTTTCTTTGGTGTTTCGTATAACTCATCGGACTTTCTCTGCGTGTGCGGGAGCACCGACCTGATTGTTGTTGGGTTATACAATTTCTGCTTTATTTTCTATTTTTTATTTTCCTAAATAATCGGACTTTCTCTGCGTGCCTACCAGCCGACCTGATTGTTGTTTGTTAGGGTTCTGCTTTATTTTTGCATGAAATACCATGGACGATAAATCTCGGTGGAAATCAAATTCTGTGAAAAATACAAAAATAGAATAAGCCAGATTACCGGTATTTCTGATTGTGTGGGCTATCATATTATCAATGCATGCTAAATCATACCTTAACATATCAGAAAGCTATAAAAATTGATCTGCCCAAACTGAAATAAACTGAAAAGTTGTATTTGATGCCAACTTGACTTGCATGCTGATAAAAAAGAAATTGAAGTGTGTCTGATGCACATTAGCTGATATGATCTCGCATCTGGATCTTTCTCGCAAAAACATTTAAGTTATATTAGTCCTTAATTCGGATATTTCATTTCTGTTTGGTTTGATGCTTGAATATCTGAAAATCACAAAAAGATTTTAGGCGTGTTTTAGTATAATTTTGTAAAAATTCAAAAAGATTTTTTGTGTGTTTGAAAATTTTATAAAAATCAAAAAGATTTTGATTCTGCTTTATTTTCGATCAACCGTTAGTGAAAAATTCAAAATTATGCCGGAAACCAAACGGATTTGTTTTCATAAAACTCATCATTGAATTGAACAAAGTTTGAAGTAAATTGATAAATTTTAAACTTTCGGGGTTCAATTTGAAGATTCATCAATATCAGGGGTTTAATTTGAAATTTTTTTAAAAGTCCAAACCTAAAGTTTGGACGTCCGAACCAGGAGTTCGGAGGGTCCGAAGTCCAAAGTCGGAAAAGGTTTGGAGGCGCCGAAGGTAAGGTTCGGAGAGCGTTCGGTGGGACTGTTGGTCCGAAAGAGGAGTTCGGAGGTCCGAACGTCTCGAGGCAATAAATAGTCCAAACTTGAGGTTCGGTGGTCATAATTCTCTGTTTACTCCGAACTTGCACCGAACTGCTGCCCAATTTTCAAACTTTCGATTTACGACTTATTTGGACATTTAGAGACTTGTTCTAGGTAGGTTTAATGATTCCGAGTACGATGGTGTGGTTAGATTCTGTTTTTAATCACTGGTTGTAGGATTTTTGTTCGAAAAACCGTTCGGACTGTTTCAGGTTCCTAGATCTGAAAATAGACCACTTAAAACTTGTTTTTGGAAGATAAAAATGGTTCCAATGTGTTTGTAATTCAAAACCGACCAAGGGGTTCAAAGGTTTTTTGTTGATTTGGTCTAGATCACTGATTTTGAAATTCAAACTCTTCGGAGTTCATCAGGCTCCGAACTTGGAGTTCGGACACTCCGAACTTAGAGTTCGGACGAGGCTCGGACGGAGTTCGGTGGGTTAACATTTTTGATCAAAAAGTTGTTCGTTTACGCAAATGACAACGAAATGACGAAATCGGTGATTATATCTGTTAATAACATGGAATTTAATGAATGTTTTATCTTATGTGTTTTCAGATATGGCAAACGAACTGAAGATCGGTGACAAACACAACATTTGTGCACATATTGGTGTTGCACGAGGCAAGCTTGATAAATTTGGCAGATCCGGGATTTTTGAGTTTCTGAGACGATCAAGGATTCACTATGCAATCACTCAACCTTGTGATGTATATCGTGATATCATTCTGGAGTTCTGGAGTACTGCGCGGACGATTACTGATGCTCCAATCAGAATTGTTACAACCGTTCAGGGTCGATCAGTTGAAGTCACTGAAGTGGATATTCACAGAGTTCTGAAGATGGAAACTGATACAACAACTGCACCACTGGAATTTCCTCCTGAAGATAATGTGGCGTTTCTGAAGCGAATTTGGTACACCAATGACCCAAGTAAAGAATGGGTCTACAAATCTTCGCTGAGCGTTCCATACAAATACTTGGCGCATATGTTGTTGGTATGTCTGGGGCACAGAATATCCAGGCACGATGAAGTTCAACAAACAATCCTGTCTTTAATGAATGCTTTGGTGATGAACCGACCGTATAATGTTGCTGGGTTGATCTTTCATTACATGAGAGATAACCTAACTCAAAGACAAAAGAAAGCAGCTATCTATCCAAGATTTCTTCAGATGATCCTTAATGACCGGTATTCTGATTTGGTGAAGCTTGAAACCCAGAAGATGGAACTAAAACACATGACAGAAGCAAGTGTGGGTGCTTTGGCGTCTTATCAAAAGAAGGCACCAGAATTTTAGCTGAAATTGAAGCGCCTGATTGGTCATTTAGTAAATGTTGATTACGTGGCACCAGCACAAGGTGCACCTCGTCATGCAGAAGGTAGTGATTCAGAGGAACTTGATTACAGTTGGATCGTGGAACAAAATCAAATTCCACAACAAGGAAGGGTGAAAAGACCTAAACGACAAATTCCAGTAGTACAGGAACCAGTAAATCCAGAGCCTGAACTTGTTGTCTCTCAACCGCCAGTTTCTTAACCGGTGGTCTCAGCACAGGAAGTTCCTGTATCTGTCAGTGTGACTAAGACACCTGCGGTGAATACCCTGGAAGATGAATCTGGTGATGATGAGGAGTTTATGAATGTTGGGGCTGACTCCGAAGACTTGTCTGACACAAACAATCCGTTTGTGCGTGTCTTGATCAACTCTAAATATGTGAAGCTCAGAAAAGGTGCGATGAACATTTCGCGTACCGAATCAGCCAAAACAAGAGCAACGATCGCTACAAGGATCGTGTGTACGACAATGTAGTCTCATCTGAGTCCGATGAAGATTATGCTCCTGGCGCCGATGTAGTTCATTGAAAAGGAAGGCAGAAAGCTTCTGGTTCTTTACAAAAGAGGAAGAAGTCGATTGCTGGTGGAAGAGGTAAAAGGCAGAAAGGGTTACAGTATATTCTAAAGCCTCGTTCCGGTGTATCTTCATCAACTAGTCCAGCCAAGTCTCTGCCAGAAGTGTCTACAACTGTTCAGACTTCAGTGTCTGATGTTCAGTTTGACTTTCTGCAAGATCTTATGAATGCAAACAGATCAAAAACTGTTAGCACAGCACCTTCAGCAAGTGCTGGTGCGCAGTTTGTGACTCAGCTGATGGGTTTAACTCCCACAACTCCGGTGTTCTCTACAGCAACAGCCGCTGCAGCTTCTTCATATTCTACACCAGAGGTTAATTTCAACTTTGAGCAAGGTTCTGTGTCATTCTCACAAGCCAGTATTCTTCAGAGTGCGTTAAGTGATCAACAGTCTCAGATTGATGTGTTGAAGACTAAGACTGAGGAGCAAGAGAAGATGATTACTGAGCTTCGTACAAGTAATGATGAATTAAGATCTCAAAATCAATCTCAAAGTCAACAGATCACTGTCTTGCAGAGTCGGGACTTGGCCAAAGATCAAGAGATCCTACGGTTGAGCAGATCGAGTCAGAATCAGAGCAAATTGCTTCTCGAAATGGATGAGCAGATAAAGTTCTTGATGAAGAAATTTAAAGCTCAGGGGGAGATTGGAGATAGTTCGGGTTGTAATAAAGATCTGATGAGATATCTGAATGATGATCCCGATCAAGATGATCCTGAAGGGAATGTTGGTGGAGGATCAGGCCCGAACGGAACCACTGGTTTGGGTGCTGGGACATCTACTTCCCAAGGGGAGAAAGATTCTCGAGAAGCAGTGCCAATTACGTCAATCCCATCTACTCAAGCGGCAACGAGTCTGGGTGAATTCGAACAGATGTTGCAGACGCTAGAAGAGGGTGAGTTTGTTGGTGATCTGTCGGCAGAACAGTTGCAAGCTGTGTTTGATCTGAATGATGAAGAAATGAGAAAAGCTTCTGAATCAGCACCGAGGAAATATGAATCATCTGAATCAGAATCGGATGAGGATGTTGATGATATATTTCGAGGAAGAAGTTGAGATAGAAGATATTACTGAAGAACAATATCCAGACTTATACTCAAATTTCAACAACAATCAGTCTGGTGATGAGTTTGAAGTGTTTCCAAAAGAAAAAGGTGCTAAGGCTGAAGAAATATTAAAGAAGAAAGAAGCAGAGAAGCCTGAAGACCCGGTTGCTAAAGAGGTTAAGGAACAAGAACAACGTTGGGCATTTGATGAATTTATGAAGACGTTTCATGCCAACTATGTTCCTCCGGTGAAGCCAATTAAGCAAAGATCGTTTGTTAAATTTAAGGGTCAAGCTTCAGGAAATATTATCAGCTGGATGTATTCTGACAGTTTGAATTTCTACGGGACTAAACGTCAACAAGGAATCCAGTATTTCAAATGTGCCAGAGATTTTAGTAGTCTGCCAGTTTGGGATATTCGTGATCTGACCCGGAAGCCTTTGTGCAATTATGGCACTGATTGGAAGGGTTTACATTTCAAGAGTATTATTGAGAGGGAATGCCGAGATGGATTTCAATTCTTGGATCCTCAGAAAACCATAAGGCATCGATCCCGAACAAGAATTCATGAAAGAACTGGTAAGAAGCTGATAATCCTGGTCTTCAAGAAGAAACCTGATGTGATGAAGAAGATACCACTGATGAAAATGGAGCTTGATTTCATCAAGGATTTGAGGTGGTGGTACTATAACGAGAATACTGGTGAGGCTGTGATTGTGCTGAAAGAACAGAACCGAGTTGTGAAGATTTATGACCCAATGCTGATCAATTTGTCCAAGGCTGATATAGATGTGCTATATCACAATCAGATCCTGTATCATCCTGACTATATGGAACAAGCATTGCAGTTCCAGAGGGTGATAAGGATATGTTTTGCGTTCAACATTTTTTCCGGGCATAATCATGAGATGGTCTGGAAGGGAGATGAGGCTGCTGAAGTACAAGGCTGATAAAGAACGGTCCAGCTGTTGCCAAGGGGGAGTTTGTTGATACATTATGTGGCAACGAGCTGGATCAGACAAAGAGTTGAAGACTTGAAGATTACAACCTAATTTGCTGTTGGCCGAACTCTGGCCGAACCCCGGACGAACCTTGGCCGAACCTGAGGTTTGGACAAGACTAGGAGTTCGGCCGGCCGATGTCTATATATAGGTTGTAGCTTTGTCTTTGTAACTAGTTTTTTTTAGTAGAGTTTTGAGCGAGTGTTAAGCAACTATGTGTTTTGTGTTCTGATTCTCTCTGTAATCTGTTACGATATTAATGAGAGATTGAGCATTGTTATTTACACCGTTTGTTCTCGTTTCTATTACACAATTGATATCGAACTAAGCCGATCCACACGCTCCAGCGTTTTCAGAATTTTGTGCGTGTAGAAGGCTGGATTTATCCCTTTGATGTTGGTTATCTTCCAAGCTATAGCGTGCTGATGCTTCTTCAGAACCTCTAGAAGATTTTGCTTTTGATTGGCTTCGAGGTGGGAGGCTATGATCACAAGTCGCTTGCCTTGCTCGTCTAAGAAGGCGTACTCCTGGTGCGATGGGAGTGGTTTTAGCTCAAGTGGAGCTTCTTCCATGACCGTTTCCTTATGCTCTTGCTCTGATCCAGCTTCCTTGTTGAAACTGACTGCTGCTACCATCTCCACTTCTTGATAAGTGCTATTGAGGGTCTGGGAGTCTTCTTGATCTTTGCCGCATATATTGTCTAGCATTCTGCCAATGGTGGTCATGATGGAGTCAAGGAAATAGCAGGTGTAATCTTGGTTGGCTGGGCGTTTCATGGAGTCTTGGATGTTGAGAGTGACAGCCTGATTGCCCATTCTTAGTGTGAGCTTCCCATCATAGACGTTGATGATAGCACGAGATGTAGCCAAAAATGGTCTTCCTAATATCAGTGGAATGTGCTCATCCTCGTCCATATCCAGGATAACGAAGTCGACCGGGAAGACGAAATTGCCGACTTTCACCAACATGTTCTCCACTATGCCCCTGGGGTACTTCACTGATCGATCAGCGAGCTGAAGTGTCATGCGAGTAGGCGTGGGTTCCCCCAGGTCCAGTCTCTTGTAGATTGAATACGGCATCAGATTAATACTGGCCCCTATATCGTCCAGGGCGTTACAAACCAATGTGTTACCTATTAAGCAAGGAATCGTGAAACTCTCTGGGTCTCGCATTTTTGCAGGTAACTTTTGTTGGAGAAAAACAGAGCATTGTACATCGATGGTGACTGTGGATAGCTCCTCAAGTTTCTTCTTATTGCTAAGAAGGTCTTTTAAGAACTTGGCATATTTGGGCATTAATGGCAGAGCTTCCACGAACGGAAGGTTGATGTGCAGCTGTTTGAATAATGAAAGAAATTTTCCGTGCTCCTCCTCCATCTTTTCCTCTCTCAAGCCTCTCAGGATACGGTATTCTAGGCTTGTACTCCTTTGCCTTAGTCTTTATTGCTGGGGCTTGTGGCTCTTCTGATTTAGGAGTATCCTCGGTGGCTTCTTTAGTTCCCTCTGCAGGTGTGTCTTGATTCACGGGCACCTCTTGAGTGGACTTCCCGCTGCGCGTCATGACTGCATTTGCGAACCCCTTAGGGTTTCCTTCAGTGTTTGATGGCAGTCCTCCTTGTGGTCTCCCTGAGAGTGATGGCGCGATTTGACCCACTTGACGCTCCAGTGCTTTATGGGATGCCAGTTGATTTGCAGTTGTTGGTTGATCTTTGCCATCTCCTGGTCGTGCTTTTGGAACTGAGAGTTGATTTCTTGATCCCTTTTCTTGGTGTACGCGTACATTTCAGTCATCATCTCTCTCATTGTGGGTTCTCATTCCTGCCCTTGGGGCTGCTGGTTCTTAGGTGCAAACCCCGGTGGGTTTGAGCTTCCTGCCTGGTTCTTGTAGCTGAACCCTGCGTGATTTTTCCAGGAGGAGTTGTAGCGATCCCCATAAAGTGGACCTCTCTGTCCTTGACGCACAAAATCGACCGTCTCTGTGTTGTGCGGGTAACTCGGCATTACTATGCGCTTCTCCGCATATCTCACAATCCTGTGGCTCTGTCTTCTGTGGCAAGACTACCTTGCAGAGAGTATGGAACTTCTTCGGCAATGCTTCTAATTGAGCGGCCACCATAGTATCTTGACTCACTTGATGCACCCCTGCCTCGAGTGGAACTCTGCTTTGGATCGAGGGGTATTGGTAGTCATTGAGGGCCATTTCCTCTAGTAGTTTCTCGGCCTCTTCAGCAGTCTTCTCGCCGAATGCTCCTCCAGCAGTAATGTCAACTAACTGACGGGTTTGTGGGCTGAGCCCATTGTAGAATGTTTGGAATTGCTAGTAAAGCTCCAACCCATGGTTAGGACATTTTCTTAGTAGTTCTTTGAAACGCTCCCAAGTTTCAAAGAACGATTCTCCTTGGTCCTGTTGATACGCGTAGATCTTTCCGCGCAGTTTGGCTGTCTTGACAGGAGGGAAGAATCGATAAAGGAACTTATCCGAGAGGTCGTTCCAGGTAGTTATTGATCTTGCGGTTTTTCCGTCTAGCAACGCCTTGGCTTTTGATCGAAGTGAGAATGGGAACATGCATAACTTGGCCTGGTCGTTCGTTAGATTCGGAAGCTTGAACGTGTCGCACACCTGATATGCGCGTTAGGATCTTCGTCGATCAGTCCATCAAATTGGACCGAGTTCTTGATCATGATGATCACCTAGGGTGGAATTGTGTAGGCCTCAGTACCAACGGGTACTGCTATGCTCGGGCTTGCTCCCACCAAGCTCGGCTTCGTGTAAGAGGAAAGTGTTCTTCGTGGCTGATCGCCCATCTTTTGCCTCTGCTGCTGACGTCTGCGTCGAAACTCTCGTTCAGGTTCGTCAAAAGGTATGAGTAGCTCAAATTGAGAACTTCGTCGCGTACACCAACGCGTTGCAAGATTAGAAGTTTTGGCTAAACTAGAAATTTTGACTATTTAAAACGTTACTGCGTCCCCGGCAATGGCGCCAAAAAACGTGATGTGTTGTTTAGTGTATATGAAAAGTAGGGTTCTACACTATCAAATTTTAAATTTATAGAACTGGTTATTCACCAGGGGACTATACCAACACACTAAGGCAAGTATACATGTCGTGCATAGCACAGTATTGGTAAACACTGGGTTATCGAACCTCAGGGACACGGATGTTGTTGAAAATAGTCGGTTAATAATTCAGCCAGATTTTGTTTTGTTAAATGGATTTTAATTTAGAAAACTAAAGTGGACGGAAAGTGAAAGCAATAAAATTGTTGTTATTGAAAAGCAAATATTGGTAAAGGATCACTTAGGCATGGCTCCTCCAACTTAGATTTGACAAATGTATCGGTGATGCGTTACTACTTATCTCTAAAGTGAACTAGGGTCCTAAGACAAGGCGTACCTATTTCCTATGGATAGATTCACGATTTAAGGTTATAGACACGCCCTAGACGGTTACTACTGTTCCATGGTTAAGTGATGATAAGGTTGCTGTTTATGAAGTGCGCTAGGCTGGGTCCCGATTTATCGGTGGTTCAACTCACAACTGGTCGAAGGGTTAGGATAGGTATGGCCCTAACGGTCCTAGAGTTATGAAGCGGTTACAATTGGGTTGATAGGTTGACCTAGTAGGTCCTAGACACGACTAAGCAGGAAAAGACCCGAGCTATCGGTGAATGCTTGACTACTTGACAATGGCAAGGGTATATACTAGCTAAGGGTAAGGTGCTTCCTCACTCAAACTCTATGGTGGACTCCTAATCGAATTCTAGGGTGTCCCTGTTGATCGTGACTATTTCTAGTTCACGCATACGCCGCAGATTCTGTTGTTCGGCTATACAATAGTCTCCTAACGATAGATGGCTTTGCAAGCTAGGGTTAGGTTTCCACAAGACCAGAGATTACTAGGATCAATAAAGGAATTCAATTCATCAACCAAATCAAAGCAATCAAAACTTTTACTTCATAAATGCAAAATATAAGCAGAACCGATACAATATTAAAGTCAAACCATGGTTACATTCACCTCACCTAAGCGATTCGATGAGTTTAGCCAACCATGTTAATGTTTAAACATAAACAAATCTGATTCAAATAGGAGTTCATGGCTAAATATAAACACAATACCAAATAGAAGCTCGAAATGGTGAAAAACGACAATCCAAGACGCGTTGAATGCTTCCAATATTCAAAGGCTTCAACGGGGTCTTTCTCTGGCTTCTTTTCTGCTCTCCAAGGTGTGTTGCATGGTGGAAATGGCTCCTCTATTTATAGGAGTCGAAATCTGAAGTTTCCATACGGGGATCACCTGGTCACGGTAGTGACAGGTCCTCTCACGGCCTGGGCATGCCGTGAGCTGTCGTCTGGTCAGCTCTGATGTCGGTCACAGCCTGTAGGGGGTAACTTGTGTGTCGGTCACAGCTTGTAGGCCGTGACAAGGGGTCTCACGGACTTGACAGGGATATCATGGCCGTGATAGGGTCTTCATGGCTTGGCTTCAGTGCTCACAGCTTGGACAGGGTGTGACAAGGGTCCTCACGGCCTAAGCCAGGCCATGACAGGGGGTCTCACAGCCTGCAAGCCATGAGGTTTTTCAGCTTCTTGAATTTTTCTATTTCTTTCCTCGTTTTCCGCACCAAGCTCGACTTCTCCTGCCAACTCATGATATTTATAAGAATTTCATATATTTTAACATTTTCAACCTTAATTCGCTAATTTCGACCCCAAAACCCGTTATCATTTCGTGTCCAAAACCACATACATCAAAAGGCTTGGGTCTCCCTCAGAAATTAACTCATACTTTATCATAACATGTGCAGAACACATCCAATAAATATCAGAAAAGCATATGGGTTGTAGATAGTGGATGCTCTTGCCACATGACAGGAAATAAAGAATTATTGAAAAATACAAAAAGAGTTAATGGAGGACCAGTTGCTTTTAGAAGCACTGAGGGAAAAATTTATGGACAAGGTACAGTTACCAATGGGAAGCTTACCTTTGACGAGGTAAATTGTGTTGATGTAATCGACTTCAATCTTCTAAGTTTCTCACAAATGTGTGACAAGAAGTTGAATGTCCTGTTCAATGATAAAGAAGCTATCATAGGTATCAAAATTTCTGATGAAATGATCTTGATTAAAGTACCTAGAAAGGATGGTCTATACACTCTGGATATGGCACATACAACATCTAAGGATGGTATCACCCGCCTTATATCCAAGGCTTCTATAGATGAATCAAATTTATGGCATAGAAGATTAGGTCATGTGAACTTTAAAACTATGAACAAACTTGTAAAACTTGATTTGGTTAAAGGTTCACTAAAGAAAACATTCACATGTACTGAACAATGTATTGCTTGCCTAAAAGGAAAGCAACACAAATCTTCTCATAAGTCCTATTTGGAAAGCTCCATCTCAAATCCTTTAGAAATGCAACATATAGATCTATTTGGTCCTACATGAGTAAAGAGCTTAGGGAAAAAAGTCTTACTGTTTTGTAATAACTGATGATTTTTCAAGATACACCTGGGTATTCTTTCTTGCAATCAAAGATGAAACCTCAGAGATTTTAAAAGCTCTAATTACTCAGCTTGAAAATCAATCTAATTTGAGAGTCAAAAAAATAAGAAGTGACAATGGTACAGAGTTTAAAAATCATGTTTTAAACTCTTTCTGTGAAGAAAAAGGAATTGTTAGACAATTCAGTGCAGCAAGAACTCCTCAGCAAAATGGTGTTGCTGAGAGAAGAAATAGAACGTTAATTGAGGCTGCAAGATCTATGTTGGTTGAATCAAATTACCTGTAACATTTTGGGCTGAAGCAGTAAACACTGCATGCTATGTACAAAATAGGATTTTAATTGTAAAAGGTCAAAACAAGACACCTTATGAAACTTGGAAAAAAAGAAAACCTAACATATATTTTCTCAAATCATTTGGCTGTCCTATAACAATACCTGATAACATCGCTAAAAAGCCGTGGATGGCTATTTTGTGGGATATTCTGATGTCTCTAGGCATACCTAGTATATAACACCAGTTCTAAAATTATTGAAGAAACCATAAATGTGGTATTTAATTAAAAATCAAAGAAAATTTTTAGAACTGAGCCCTCATGGTTATTTGATATTGATTCACTAACCACTGCTTTCAATATAACTAGTGATAAGCCCTTTAGTGAAAATGTGCAGACAGAAGTTTTTCAAAATGCTACAAATGGTAGGTTCAAAGGTGTTGATCCTCTATTCTTCTCATCTGTCAGCACAAAACCTTATGTCCTAGCAACTAGTTTCAATTTGACTCCAGGAGATGTTATTCAATTCAATTATGATGGAACACCTATTCATCAGATTGCAATTGAATCAGAACAACCAGATAAAAATCATCTGGTAACTCATCAAGACACTACTGTAAGTCTTGGAAACTCAAGAAACAAAGGTGATCTGAACAATCAATCACAGGCTTCAATAGAAAATCAGATAGGATGTAGCAACTCAACCTCCACTTTACCTGAAGGATTAAGCTCACCTACTCCTGCTAATGACATTAATGAATAAATCATTGAGCCCGCTGCCTCACAAAATCAAGATGTTCGAGAATCACCCCCTTTAACAGAAATACCAGAATTAGTGCTTATGAAAGAGTTTACCCCATTAATCATTTCTGAGCCTAACTGTCATCATAAATTCCCACCTACTTACAACTCTAGAATTTGAAAGATCATCCTCTAGAGAATGCTATAGGAGAAATAGAAGCACCTGTACACACAAGAAGCAAATCAACTGATGCAAACATCTTTTTACATGCATGCTTCTTGTCACAGGTGCAACCAAAGAAAATAAATGAAGCTTTAAGATAAAACAGTTGGATTGAAGCTATGCAAGAAGAACTGCTTAAAATCAAGAAACAAAGAGTATGGGAATTGGTGGATCAACCAAAGAATGCACCATCATAATATTAAGTAAAAAGCATTTAATCAGTTTTCATGATTTCTCCCCCAAGTATAAAATAGTTAAAAGGAAAAGGGGCCGTGAAACTCACTGGATTAGCAGATATGTGTATGAATAACTTGTGAAGCGGTAGCAGCAGGTAGCAAGTAAAAGCCTAATTAAATAAATAAGGTCTTGCATAAGGTCATGATCAAATGAGTAACATAAGTCACCCAAATGATACCGGTCAAGTCTTGACGTTATTCCGTTTATATCCTTTATAAACTCTTTGTTTTGTAATTTTCACAAATACATTTGGTGCGGATTTTATATTTATGATGAGAAATAAATATAAAGAAATGGAAAGTTCGATGCAATCGAAATAAAATCAAATCAAGTGTGTAATCATTTAGTTAAATAATATGTCATATATTATTTATAATTCTCCGTCAAGTTAAGTTATATTAATTTAATAGGGTGACATGGTTATAATTATTGAAAATAATTATATAGCTTCCTTAAATAATCTTCCGTTTGATTATTTATAAGTTAGGAAAAATAATAGTTACACAAGTTTCTTTATAAATAATAGTGTTTATTATTTTAATTGTGAATCTAGAATCTTTCTAGTCAAAATTTATAGTTATTAAATTATAACTATTTTTAACTAGTTAGAAAAGTCTTGGAACTTTTAAATAATTATTTGCCTAAATAATTATTTAATTGTTATGAAAATAATTGATGTCAAAAGTATTTATTCTAAAAAAATGTCATGAAAGCAATTTAATCCTTTTATTTCTTGGACTTATATTTTTTTTCCGAATCAATTATAAAAGTCATACTTTGGATAAATTTATTTATCCGACGTTTTCGCGTATATCGCCGTATTGGTCCCGGATTTATTACTACGCAACGTCTTAAGATTTAGACCGTCTTGATTTACCAAAACGATTATTCAAGTCTTTCAACATGTAAGACTTGTGTTTATTTTTATAAAAATGATTTATTTTTATGAAAATCTACATTTACTTATAAAAGACAAATGCTAGATTTTGTTTTCCCTTTATGGAAATTTTAAGAATCTTTAAATTCTTTTATAGTAAGTCCAAGATTAAATGCTTTGATTTAAATGTTGTTCTTGCCATTTTTGGTTAAAAACTTATAAATCCTTTTTGACAAAAGTAGAAGGTTTTTAATAAAATGAATGTCATGGCTTTAATAATGTTTCTAAGTTGTAGGTTAATTTCATAAAAATAAATTATGTCAAAGTTTACTAACTTTTATTTATTTTTATTAACTTGAGAGTTTTAAATGATCATATAACATGATTATTTTCATTTGTCAATAATATTTATTTAAGTCCACTAGTCTTTTTAATTATGTCCAATTCTACTAACACATTTCAATGTGTTAGGACCACATTTAAACTAGTAATTCATGTGACATATATATCTACTAACACTTCTAGGTGTTAGGAACAAATTAAATAAATGCATAACAATCAACTAACACAAAGTTGTGTTAGGACAAATAATTAAATGACAATCTACTAACATAATTTTCATATGTTAGGACTTTTAAAGTAAATAACTATAAACTAACATATTTATATATGTTAGGACTTAGGAAAATAAAAAATCTACTAACACATATTTTATGTGTTAGGACATTAGGATTTTATGTTTTTACCAAGTTAGTTAGTTAACCATTTTTAAATCAAGAATCACTAACTCATTTGAGTCCATGGAATAAACCATTTAGGGATTTTGCGATCTTGATCAAACAATAATTGAGAGATGATCATAAAATGCATAGAAATAATCATGGATGATCTTGGTGCACATGAATACTTTCCTTAGATTTCTCCATGTGTTTCACCCATTTCCTTGGCTCTTTTAAGTTCCTAGAACACCAAGATGAAATGTTAAGATCATGAAAGAATGGGGGTTAAAGAAGAGAGATTTTGATGATTAAATCATTTATGCAAGCATTGGTTGATTATTGTCAAGACTTTGGTATCACATTTGGGTGCTAGAAATGTAGGAGAAAATGAGTTAGAAAACTCACAATGGAAGAAAGGTTGGAACCGAGAAGGGAGGAGGGAGAACTGGCGGTTGGTGGTGGTGTTTCACGGTGGTCCGGCGGTGGCAGGGGGGCGGCGTCGGTGGCTGCTGCGGCGGAGCAGCGGCTGGGCAGCGGTAGCAGCCGGTCGGCTGGGGTGGCCGGCGGTTGTGGAAGAGCCGAGAGGGAGAGAGCAAAGGGTGAGAGTGTTTGTTTGGTTTGTGGTGTGGTGGAACCAATGGTGATCTCCTCCTCTTATAACTAATTATATGGTCATTAACCATTAGTTCCTAACTAAGTCCATGGGAACTTGTATTACTAGCCTAGGTGAGTTGTCAAGATCTCCATGGTTCTTAATCACTAACTTGGAGGTTACACTTAGTTTAGTTTTTATAAAAGTTATTAGACTTTTATAAAATATATGGTGGTTAGAGGTTTATAAAAATCATAATTTTTATAAAGTTAATCCCACCTTAATATACTACAAAGGTGGTGAAAATTTTGGAAGTTGATGGGTTAGAAGTTTTATAAAATGTAATGGATTGTTTTTATAAATTTGTTGGGCTAAGACTTTTTTTTTTTACAAATCTTGGTTGGGCTTTTATAAAAATTCTCATGGGCTAAAACCAAATAATTTACATAGTTAGGCAAGTGGGCCGAAGCCCATTAATTTTTTTGAAGTGGGATTGGGCCGCCGGTTACCCGGCTGGGCCGGTTTATTGGGTTGGGCCGCGAGACACCGGATCCGGCCCAAGGCCATCCGGGCCGCGGGTCGGGTCTCGGTTCGGAGATTTTACTCGGTTAGTCGGGTCGAGTGGTTGGGTTAAGTTTCGGGTTCACCCGAGTTGTTTTGGGCCTATTGGGCTTTACTGGGCCCAATAGAGTTACCGGATATGGTTTTGGTTAAAGTCTTGACAACGTAGCGTCTCAATAGTTTATTTTAGTTTGATTAAATATAAAATGTCAAATGTTTATATTTAAGTTTCTTATTATTGAAATTCCACATTTATTAATGTGAAACTTTCATGTTCCACGGTTATTTAAATACGATATTTAAATCGGTTAATCGTTTAACTAAACGTAGTTAATTGTGCGGTTTTAACACAACAATTCACATGATTATCACGTAAATAAAGTCAATGAAAGTCAACGGAGAGAGGGTTTAACCTGATTTTTGGACGGGTTGTCACATTCTCCCCCAGTTAGAAGAATTTCGTCCCGAAATTCAGTTTTGGTTACTGGTGGATGCGACGTTCTCAAACAGGCGTGGATACTTCTGACGCATCTGATCCTCGCGTTCCCAAGTGTACTCTGGTCCTCGTCTAGAGTTCCATCGCACCTTGACTATGGGAATGCGGCTATGTTTCAGCTTCTTGATCTCTCGGTCAAGTATCTCAACAGGTTCCTCAATGAAGTGCAATGTCTCGTCCACTTGGATTTCATCAAGAGGGACGACAAGTGTTTCATCAGATAAGCATTTCTTAAGGTTACAGACATGAAAGACGTTATGAACGCTGCTTAGTTCGGCGGGCAGGTTCAAACGGTAAGCTACTGGTCCGATGGTTTTGGTGATTTCAAAGGGACCAATGTAACGAGGGTTGAGCTTTCCTCGTTTGCCGAACCGGATGACACCCTTCCAAGGTGACACTTTCAGCATGACGCGATCACCCTTTTTGAAGGATAAGGGCTTGCGTCGATTGTCGGCGTAGCTCTTTTGCCTGTCTCTGGCGGCTTTCAGACGATCTCGGATTTGGAAGATCATTTCGGTTGTTTCAAAGATTAACTCAGGGCCGGTTAATTGACTGTCTCCGATCTCAGTCCAGCAAAGAGGGGATCTACACTTTCTCCCATAAAGTGCTTCAAAAGGGGCGGCTTGAATGCTGGTGTGATAACTGTTGTTATACGAGAATTCGGCAAGAGGGAGGTGCTCGTCCCACTTGGGTCCGAAATCTATCACACATGCTCTCAGCATATCCTCTAGTGTCTGGATAGTTCTTTCACTTTGGCCATCTGTCTGTGGATGGTAGGCAGTACTCATATCGAGTCGAGTGCCCAAAGCTTTCTGTAAAGATTTCCAGAAGTGTGCAGTGAAACGGCTATCTCGATCAGATATGATGGATTTAGGCACACCGTGGCGCGAGACGACTTCTTTTATATAAAGTTTGGCTCGTTTATCCATCTTGTCCTTCTCATTGACCGGTAAGAAGTGTGCTGACTTTGTCAGTCGGTCCACTATCACCCAGATAGAGTCATGTCCTGATTTTGACTTAGGCAATTTTGTGATGAAGTCCATGGATATCTCTTCCCATTTCCATTCTGGGATTACGGGCTGAGTTAACATTCCAGAAGGTTTCTGGTATTCGGCCTTGACCTTTGAACATGTTAAGCATTTACCGACATAGGTGGCTACTTCGGCTTTCATGTTTGGCCACCAAAATTGCTTCTTCAGGCCATGATACATCTTGTCTGATCCGGGATGAATGGAATATCTTGACTTGTGAGCTTCATCAAAGACTAATTGTCTTAACCCTCCATAGACAGGTACCCATAACCTACCCATGAAGACCTTGGTTCCATCAGGTTTCTCTTCCAGTTGTTTCTCCATTCCACGTAAACCTTCTTCAGTTAGGTTTTCCGGTTTAAGGGCTTCAACTTGTGCGTTGCGCACTTGGGAATTAAGGTTTGAGTGGATGGTCATGCCTAATGCTCGGACGCGGCGAGGTTTGGCATGCTCTTTCCTGCTTAAGGCATCGGCTACAACGTTAGCCTTGCCTGGATGATAACGAATCTCGCATTCGTAGTCATTTAGCAGTTCCACCCATCGGCGTTGTCTCATATTCAATTCCTTCTGATTGAAAATATGTTGGAGGCTCTTATGATCGGTGAATATGGTACATTGGGTACCATAAAGATAGTGCCTCCAGATTTTGAGAGCAAAGACAACGGCTCCGAGTTCCAAGTCATGAGTGGTATAATTCTTCTCGTGAATCTTCAGTTGTCGTGATGCGTAAGCAATGACTTTCTCTCGTTGCATCAATACACAACCTAAACCTTGATGCGAGGCATCGCAGTAAACAACGAAGTCTTCGATTCCATCGGGTAATGATAGAATCGGGGCATCACAAAGCTTCTGCTTCAGTAACTGAAATGCTGCTTCAGTCTTGTCATCCCATATGAATTTCTTATCTTTCTGGGTCAGGGCGGTGAGTGGCTGGGCTATCTTCGAGAAGTTCTCGATAAATCGGCGGTAATAGCCAGCAAGACCTAAAAATTGTCGAATCTCGGTTGGAGTCGTTGGCGTGCTCCAATCCTTGATTGCCTCAATTTTTGTGGGATCCACGTGGATTCCTCGATCATTGATCACATGACCCAGAAAGTGAACTTCGCGAATCCAAAAGTCGCATTTGGAAAATTTCGCGTAGAGTTCTTCCTTTTTCAACAACTCCAGAATAAGTCTCAGATGTTGTTCGTGTTCTTCCTTACTACGGGAGTAGATAAGGATGTCGTCAATGAACACGATAACGAACTTATCCAGGTAGGGTTTGCATACGCGGTTCATCAGATCCATGAACACTGCAGGTGCGTTTGTCAATCCAAATGGCATTACGAGGAACTCATAATGGCCATAGCGTGTTCTGAACGCTGTCTTCGAAACGTCTTCATCTCTAACTCTGAGTTGATGGTATCCTGATCTTAAATCGATCTTGGAGTAGAAGCTCGATCCTTGAAGTTGATCAAACAGGTCGTCGATCCTAGGAAGCGGGTAACGGTTCTTCACAGTCAGTTTGTTCAGCTCCCGGTAGTCGATGCACATCCGAAAAGTTCCATCTTTCTTCTTGACAAATAGCACGGGTGCTCCCCACGGAGAGTGGCTTGGTCGGATGAAGCCTTTATCTAGCAATTCTTGCAATTGGCTAGATAACTCCTGCATCTCAGAAGGTGCCAGACGGTACGGGGATCTGGCTACGGGGGCGGCACCTGGGGCTAAGTCAATGCGAAACTCTACTTGTCGCGTCGGCGGTAAACCTGGCAAGTCTTCGGGAAAGACTTCCGGGTATTCGCGGACAACGGGAACGTCTGCTATGTTCTTCTCCTTTGGTTTCTTCTCAGTTACGTGTGCTAAGATGGCATGACATCCTTTACGAAGGAACTTTCGTGCCTTCATGCTAGATATGAGGTTTAGTTGGGTTCCACTCTTCTCGCCTTGTACGTTTAGAGTGTTGCCATCGTCGAGTGGCATTCTAACTATTTTCTCATGGCACACGATTTCCGCACGGTTCTTTGATAACCAGTCCATGCCTATGATAACATCAAAACTTCCTAGTTCTACAGGCATCAAATCAATGCTGAAGGGATGATTGGAGAGTTCTAGTGAGCAGTTTGGATAAATAATGCTAGTTTCTACTAATTCTCCGTTTGCTAATTCTACTGTGAACTTAGTGTCTAAGGCAACAGGGGTAATTTCAAGTAATTGACCAAATTCGGTAGACACAAAGCTCCTATCAGCACCAGTATCGAATAAAACGGAAGCATAATGATCATTTAGTAGAAACGTACCCGTCACCGTGTTGGGGTCACGGCGAGCATCTCCGGCATTGATTACAAAGGCTCTTCCTCTAGCCTGATTTGGATCCTGGTTTCCTGCCTTCGGGCAATCCTTCTTGTAGTGCCCGGTGGTTCCGCAACCGTAACAGGTGCGCTTCGGACAGTCTCGTGCTACGTGCCCTTTCGTCTTGCAGATGTTGCAGTAGACGTTGCCACAATCGAGTGTGTGGTGGAGATTGCACTTGTTGCACAGAGGTGCTCCACCGTTGTATCCAGTCTTTCGGACAACGTGGGTAGGGGTGGTAGCAGCAAAGACCTTCACAGTTTCAGCTTCCTTGGCAGGGGCCTTATCATCGCGATTCCTCCAGAATCCGCGTTTCCGTTTGTTATCAGGCTTCTTGTTGGTGGAAGGAGTGGTACTGGTTTCAGGGGCCTTGTTCTCAGACTTTTTCTTGTCAAGGTTCACACCTTGACGGTTGGCTTGGTAAACCAGGTTGTGTGCCAAGCGCACAGCATCCTGAAAAGTCTGAGGATTCGAAGAAAGTACATTTCCCTGGATGTGGGGTGCAAGTCCCCAGGTGTACCGTTCGATCTTTTTGTACAGGGGAGTGACCATGTTGGGGCAGAGATGAGCGAGCTCACGGAACCTCTTGGTATAGCCGGCAACGTCGGCTCCATTCATTGCCAGGTTCCAGAACTCAGCTTCGAGTTTCTGAAGCTCTTCTCTAGGACAATACTCATCGCGAAGCAGCTGTTTGAGTTCGTCCCATGTCATGGCATAAGCCAAATCAGTTCCCATAGCATCAGCATGAGAATTCCACCAAGTCAGTGCGCTATCAGTCAGTGCACATGTGGAATACTTGACCATGTACTGCTCAGGGCAGTTGCTTATGCGGAAGACGGACTCGATCTTCTCAAACCAGCGAATCAAACCAACAGCACCTTCAGAACCCTTGAAATTTGAGGGTTTGCAGTTCATAAAGTCCTTGTATGAACATTCACGGGGGCCTGCAGTTGTTAGGTTGAAACGTTGAGTACAATTTAGGAAAATTGTAGTCTATTGTTTTCTAACATTTGGTTAATTCGTTCTTACCGCGTGCCCCATTGTCGTTCTGACGTTGGGTTTCGGCGGCGGCAACAGTCTCAGCAACGCGATCAGCAATCATCTCCTCAATTTCCTCGGCAGTCATGTGAGGAGGGGAGGTGTTTCTGGTGGCTCGGCGTCTTGGAGGCATGATTTCGCTTTAAGTTACAATTGTCAACATAAGGAAAATTTTAGATAATATGTAAATGGGGTTATTACATGCTCGAGAATAACTACCACGACATACATCGTTGATGCCATAACATTTTTCACGCAAGCGCAACCAAGAACATATGATAGAAGAGGAGTGATAGAAAAAGGGCGAATAGTATGTCATAGTAATAATATATATAACACATCCATAACATGATAATAGCATATTTAGAAAGACATAACATTATAATCATACCAAAAGATTTCCATTTCATACCATTCAAAGTCATACATTAATCATTGTTTGCGACCATATTACAGATAAAACATATTCAAAATAAACCAATTTGCACCGTGGGCTCGCAGTCCCAATCATGAACCAAAAGACAACATGTTTCATCTATAAAATGGTTATCAAAAGCTACTGGGTCACATCTACCTAACAGGCTGCTGGTGGAGGTGGTGGAGGTGGAGGACCAGGAGGCATGAAGAAAAAGGGCGGGGGACAGGTCATGGCAAGGATGGTGGAGAGGAGTCGTCCGGATAGAAGCTCCAGCGCTACAACTCTCCTCTGCAGGCTCTCGTGAGAGAGGAGCAGATCAGTAGTAGCCATGCTAACCCCAGTCATGTGGGCATGAAGGGACTCCATGGCGCCATCAGTAGCGCACATGCGTCTCACCAGCATGGATATCCGACCCCTGAGGGCTATAACCTCCTCAGTGGTTGGAAGCTGGCCGACGTTAGCGTCGAGCTCCCCTAAGTCAGTCTCAATGCGCCTCAGACGAGCCACTAGTAATGGTACGGTGTCAGAGATGGGCTCATCAGTGAAGGGTGAAATACCCAAGGGCACACGGCGAGAGGGGTCAGGGAGTGAGGACTCTCCTCGAGCATAGCAGCTCGGGAACTCCTCCATCATGCGCCAGTGCTGGATCTGCTCTGGCATCCAAGTAAGGTGGGGTAGCTGGAACACATGACGCCTCTTGGGCGTTGGCTCATCATGGGTAGGTCTAGTCTCTCGAGTCCGGGACGGGCCAGGTGCCCTCCCAGGGGTAAATCCACGTCTGCCGCCATCAGGTGCGGCGATAAACGTCTTCACAGACCGGTCACGGCCTGTGAAAGGATCCATGGTGCTCGAGGCACCCATCGGGACCACACCGTCAATAGTGGCGGTGGGAGCAGGGGGATCAGCGGTGTCATCGGAGGTCCTGCGCCGGATCGGGCTCAGAAAGCCACGAGGTAGAGGTGTCTCATGAATAGTGCCAACAGTGGCTCCCTCTGTCTCGGGACTCGAGGGCACATGGTCTTCAGGGGAGGGCGTGTACTCAACACTTGGTTCTTCGTCAGAATCAGCAACGCAAATGACCTCCTTGGAAGTCATCTCTGCGAAAATATTCCAAAAAGAACAGTGTCAGTAATATCATGATAGTGTGGTAATACATAAGCAAGAAAGCAAAGGCAAAAGTAACATGTAAGTAATACTTTAAACAACACCTAAGCTATACTTAAACTAGCTTAAGTAAACATATTCAGGATGAGGCCTTGCATGCAAATGGTAGCTTCGGAGTGGGTTATAGTCCAGGTTTGATTTTCGTTTTGTTTTGTTTGTTTGTTTATCCTGGTTCGCTATAACCACGGCTCTGATACCAATCTGTCACACCCCGGTCAACGGTTTCGGGTGTGAGCGAGAATGGAATCATAGTCGAGGATACATAGAACAACTTCTAATAATTTAGAAAACTTCATAAAACATTAATTCATTTCAGTTGCAGCGGAAAGATAGTGAAAATGATTAGTGTCATACATTTAGAAAACATAAAGTCTAAATTAATTAATAAAAGCATGAAACGGATAGATTGGGATAGTTGGGACTATGACTCCAAGGAGCAGGATCCGATAGCAGTTGTAAGCCCCATTTGCATGTCTCTACGGATGTCTGCGTCAATTACCTAAGAAATCATGAATATAAAACGGGTCAACATAAAGTTGGTGAGGTTCACAGGTTTAAGACTCTATCAGTTTAATCAGTTGTAAAACAGTTTTCAGTATACTTAAATATTATCAGTTGGTTTACCGTTGTGGATGCATGAACTCACCTGAACCTTGATTTCAAATACTAACGGTTTACCCACCCAGCATCTCTTGCCCCGAGATGTTAAACAGAACAGAATAACTGACGTGTACCCCCAGACAAAATCCGGAGTCAGAACTGGAGCTACCAGTTAGGGTAGGGTTGTCAACCCAAATAGATCTATTCACTAGCTATCGTTTCGTATAGAACTAATTGAAATCAATTAATGATGGGATTTTCGGTTGTACAAACGTTTATAACGATAATGTACCAAGTTGGGCAATCAGTAAGAGAACAAGTAGTCATACGGCTAACAAATAAACCATAATATTAAGTAAAAAGCATTTAATCAGTTTTCATGATTTCTCCCCCAAGTATAAAATAGTTAAAAGGAAAAGGGGCCGTGAAACTCACTGGATTAGCAGATATGTGTATGAATAACTTGTGAAGCGGTAGCAGCAGGTAGCAAGTAAAAGCCTAATTAAATAAATAAGGTCTTGCATAAGGTCATGATCAAATGAGTAACATAAGTCACCCAAATGATACCGGTCAAGTCTTGACGTTATTCCGTTTATATCCTTTATAAACTCTTTGTTTTGTAATTTTCACAAATACGTTTGGTGAGGATTTTATATTTATGATGAGAAATAAATATAAAGAAATGGAAAGTTCGATGCAATCGAAATAAAATCAAATCAAGTGTGTAATCATTTAGTTAAATAATATGTCATATATTATTTATAATTCTCCGTCAAGTTAAGTTATATTAATTTAATAGGGTGACATGGTTATAATTATTGAAAATAATTATATCGCTTCCTTAAATAATCTTCCGTTTGATTATTTATAAGTTAGGAAAAATAATAGTTACACAAGTTTCTTTATAAATAATAGTGTTTATTATTTTACTTGTGAATCTAGAATCTTTCTAGTCAAAATTTATAGTTATTAAATTATAACTATTTTTAACTAGTTAGAAAAGTCTTGGAACTTTTAAATAATTATTTGCCTAAATAATTATTTAATTGTTATGAAAATAATTGATGCCAAAAGTATTTATTCTAAAAAAATGTCATGAAAGCAATTTAATCCTTTTATTTCTTGGACTTATATTTTTTTTCCGAATCGATTATAAAAGTCATACTTTGGATAAATTTATTTATCCGACGTTTTCGCGTATATCGCCGTATTGGTCCCGGATTTATTACTACGCAACGTCTTAAGATTTAGACCGTCTTGATTTACCAAAACGATTATTCAAGTCTTTCAACATGTAAGACTTGTGTTTATTTTTATAAAAATGATTTATTTTTATGAAAATCTACATTTACTTATAAAAGACAAATGCTAGATTTTGTTTTCCCTTTATGGAAATTTTAAGAATCTTTAAATTCTTTTATAGTAAGTCCAAGATTAAATGCTTTGATTTAAATGTTGTTCTTGCCATTTTTGGTTAAAAACTTATAAATCCTTTTTGACAAAAAGTAGAAGGTTTTTAATAAAATGAATGTCATGGCTTTAATAATGTTTCCAAGTTGTAGGTTAATTTCATAAAAATAAATTATGTCAAAGTTTACTAACTTTTATTTATTTTTATTAACTTGAGAGTTTTAAATGATCATATAATATGATTATTTTCATTTGTCAATAATATTTATTTAAGTCCACTAGTCTTTTTAATTATGTCCAATTCTACTAACACATTTCTATGTGTTAGGACCACATTTAAACTAGTAATTCATGTGACATATATATCTACTAACACTTCTAGGTGTTAGGAACAAATTAAATAAATGCATAACAATCAACTAACACAAAGTTGTGTTAGGACAAATAATTAAATGACAATCTACTAACATAATTTTCATATGTTAGGACTTTTAAAGTAAATAACTATCAACTAACATATTTATATATGTTAGGACTTAGGAAAATAAAAAATCTACTAACACATATTTTATGTGTTAGGACATTAGGATTTTATGTTTTTACCAAGTTAGTTAGTTAACCATTTTTAAATCAAGAATCACTAACTCATTTGAGTCCATGGAATAAACCATTTAGGGATTTTGCGATCTTGATCAAACAATAATTGAGAGATGATCATAAAATGCATAGAAATAATCATGGATGATCTTGGTGCACATGAATACTTTCCTTAGATTTCTCCATGTGTTTCACCCATTTCCTTGGCTCTTTTAAGTTCCTAGAACACCAAGATGAAATGTTAAGATCATGAAAGAATGGGGGTTAAAGAAGAGAGATTTTGATGATTAAATCATTTATGCAAGCATTGGTTGATTATTGTCAAGACTTTGGTATCACATTTGGGTGCTAGAAATGTAGGAGAAAATGAGTTAGAAAACTCACAATGGAAGAAGGGTTGGAACCGAGAAGGGAGGAGGGAGAACCGGCGGTTGGTGGTGGTGTTTCACGGTGGTCCGGCGGTGGCAGGGGGGCGGCGCCGGTGGCTGCTGCGGCGGAGCACCGGCTGGGCTGCGGTGGCAGCCGGTCGGCTGGGGTGGCCGGCGGTTGTGGAGGAGCCGAGAGGGAGAGAGCAAAGGGTGAGAGTGTTTGTTTGGTTTGTGGTGTGGTGGAACCAATGGTGATCTCCTCCTCTTATAACTAATTATATGGTCATTAACCATTAGTTCCTAACTAAGTCCATGGGAACTTGTATTACTAGCCTAGGTGAGTTGTCAAGATCTCCATGGTTCTTAATCACTAACTTGGAGGTTACACTTAGTTTAGTTTTTATAAAAGTTATTAGACTTTTATAAAATATATGGTGGTTAGAGGTTTATAAAAATCATAATTTTTATAAAGTTAATCCCACCTTAATATACTACAAAGGTGGTGAAAATTTTGGAGGTTGATGGGTTAGAAGTTTTATAAAATGTAATGGATTGTTTTTATAAATTTGTTGGGCTAAGACTTTTTTTTTTTACAAATCTTGGTTGGGCTTTTATAAAAATTCTCATGGGCTAAAACCAAATAATTTACATGGTTAGGCAAGTGGGCCGAAGCCCATTAATTTTTTTGAAGTGGGATTGGGCCGCCGGTTACCCGGCTGGGCCGGTTTATTGGGTTGGGCCGCGAGACACCGGATCCGGCCCAAGGCCATCCGGGCCGCGGGTCGGGTCTCGGTTCGGAGATTTTACTCGGTTAGTCGGGTCGAGTGGTTGGGTTAAGTTTCGGGTTCACCCGAGTTGTTTTGGGCCTATTGGGCTTTACTGGGCCCAATAGAGTTGCCGGATATGGTTTTGGTTAAAGTCTTGACAACGTAGCGTCTCAATAGTTTATTTTAGTTTGATTAAATATAAAATGTCAAATGTTTATATTTAAGTTTCTTATTATTGAAATTCCACATTTATTAATGTGAAACTTTCATGTTCCACGGTTATTTAAATACGATATTTAAATCGGTTAATCGTTTAACTAAACGTAGTTAATTGTGCGGTTTTAACACAACAATTCACATGATTATCACGTAAATAAAGTCAATGAAAGTCAACGGAGAGAGGGTTTGACCTGATTTTTGGACGGGTTGTCACATAGACTATGATGAAGTTTTTGCACCAGTAGCAATATTAGAAGCAATTAGGATATTTTCAGCTTATGCTGCTTACAAAGACTTTCATGTCTACCAAATGGATGTCAAAAGTGCTTTTCTGTATGGGTTATTGAATGAAGAAGTGTATGTATGTCAACCACCTGGGTTTGAAGATCCACACCATCCAAACAAGGTGTGTAAACTGATAAAAGCTCTAAATGGTCTTAAACGGGCACCAAGAACCTAGTATGAGACCCTCTCTTGTTATCTAACTAAACATGGATACGAAAGAGGAGCTATAGACAAAACTCTCTTCATCAAAACTGTTGGTAAGGATCTTTTAATGGTACAAATTTATGTTGATGATATAATCTTTGGTTCAACAAAAGATGCTCTCTGTAAGGAGTTTGAAACCCTAATGCAAGCAAAATTTAAAATGAGCTCAATGGGTGAACTCACTTTCTTTTTAGGTCTTCAAGTAAGGCAAACAAAAGAAGGCATTTTCCTAAATCAATCAAAATATATTCGGAATATGCTAAAAAGGTTTGACATGCTGTCATCCTCTACTGCCAAAATTCCTATATCAACATCACACAAGTTAACATCTGACGTAACTGGTGAACCTGTTGATGAGCACACATATAGGGCCATGATTGGTTCCCTTATGTATCTTACAGCAAGTAGAACTGATATCATGTTTAGTGTTTGCCTATGTGTTAGATATCAGGCTGGACCAAAGGAATCACACTTAAATGCTGTGAAAAGAATTTTTAGATACCTAAAAGGACAACCAAAGCTTGGGTTATGGTATTCTAAAAATAAAGACTTCAATCTAAAGGCTTTTACAGAAAGTGACTATGGAGGATGCAATCTTGACAAAAAGTCAACATCTGGTGGATGTCAATTCCTAGGAGATAGACTTGTATCATGAAAATGCAAAAAGCAGACAAGTGTCTCAACTTCTATAGCAGAAGCAGAATACATTGCAGCTTCAGCATGCTGTGGTCAGGTACTTTGGATACAAAATCAGATGATGGACTATGGAATCAACTTCATGGAAACTCCTGTGTATGCTGACAACACAAGTGCCATCAGCATCACCAACAATCCTATCAAACATTCAAAAACAAAGCACATTGAGATCATGTATCATTTTATTAGAGATTGTGTTGAAAAGAAATTAATCAAACTCCATCATGTTCCAACTGAAAATCAATTGGCTGACTTATTCACAAAAGCATTTGATGAGGCTAGATTTTTTTACCGTATCACAGCCATAGGAATGATGAATTTTGATTAAATAAAATCATTTCAAATCTAATAAAATAAATTTTTTCTTCTCTTGAAATAAAAAGAATCACAAAATTTTGTTAAGCACTACTGAGGTAATCTCGCTCGAGATAACCTCATCGGAGATAACTAAACTTACCAAGGAAAAGTTGTTTCACCCGAGATAACCACACCTGAGGTAACTTTATTTATATCTGATGACGAAAACTCACTCGAGATAACTTCATCCGAGATAACTAAACTTACCAGGGACAAGTAATCTCACCCGAGATAACTACACCCGAGGTAACTTTATTTATATAGGACGACGTCATCTCTCCGAGATAATCTCACCTAGTCACTTAAAAGAGATTAAAAGAGTTATCTCTGATGAAAACCTCGTCCGAGGTAACTTCACCCGCGATAAAAAATTTACCTAGGTCATTAGTAAAATTATCTTCCGAGATAAAATTTACTGATAACTTAAGAAAAAGGTAATCTTCTCAAAATATCTATTACAAGTTGTCCGATGGGACAACCGTAGGTCCAACAAGAAGAAGCCACGTCAACCCACATTTTTCTCTTTTACCAGACCCACTTGTGCTTTTTACAATAACCGTCCCTTCCACATCCCTAATTTAAAGCGATAACCGGTACCCTAAAACCCACGATCCCACAAATTAACTGCATGCAGTTACTCACCTTTACTCCCATATACTTCCAAACATTCACTTTTCTCCACTACCTGCTCATACTTCTCCGATTCTGTTCATCTTCAAACAAACATCAACAAATGGCACCGAAAGCTAAGAAAGGGGAATCATCATCTGATGCAAATGCCCTATTCCATGCTGACCATAATACAGTGGCACTACTGTCGAAAACAGAGAAAATCTCTGTGTTTCATGAGATGATTGACTTTGTGATAGCATTTGCTACGCTCTTACTATTTACCCAAACATTTGCGAAGTGGTGATTATAGAATTTTGGAAAAATGCCTCAAGAGCAAAAACCACTGAAGGAGTGTATGAGGTACACTCAAAAGTTCAAGGTCACAAGGAAATTATCACTGAAGAGGTCATAAGAACACATCTAAAGTTCAATGACCAAGGAGGATACAAAGAAGTGCCCTCCCCTGAGTATCTTGCAACCTAAAGGGCTGTGGGGTATGGAGGATTAGACAAGAAGTTAATGATATCACAACTGCCATTCAAATAGAGATTTCTTACACATGTGATTTTGGCAAATCTATCCTAAAAGAAGAGTGTTTATGAACTCTCTTCAGTTCAGGCCTCAGCTTTTTATGCTCTGGTACAAGGTCAAAATTTTCATTTTATAGAATGGTGTTGGATGGGATGGTGGATAATTTAAAACCTAACAATGTTCATTTCTTTCATATGTATCCCAGATTTTTGCAGCACATTCTAAGGTGTTTGATACCCAACTTAAAAATATGCGATAAAATTTATCAATTAAGGGTAGCAAATTAAAAAATTATTTTCATACCTATCAAGCAATGAAAAGAACGAAGGGTATACATGTGTGGACACTGACCATCCTATACCTGTGCCAAGACCTGCAGTGGCTGCACCAGTGGTGCAACCACAGGCAAATCCTGATCCTATTGCTCAAGTTGACAACTCTGTGTTACCAGCAGTGGTTCAACCCCCAACTGCCAATCCTTCCTCTTCCAAACAAGTCCCACCTAAAAAGAGGAAGAGACACTCAAATTTTGTCAAAACTTCAGTCATTTCATCCCCCACCAATGATCTAGAAAATCCTAAAAAAAGAGGGTGCAAGGTCTACTCTACCTGTGCAACCCAAAGCCACCCAAACTGTAAGCCCTGCCAAGGACAAAGTCCTTAGGCAGAAAAGAGCCAAAAGGGATAGCGAAGCAACATGTAAATCTCTTAAAGGAGATGAACCTATAAGTAACTCTCCATGCAAAGCAATACGTTCATGAGTTTTATGTCTATGTAAACAAACACGAATTTCATGCAAACTACGACTTGAAGGTATTGGTTGGGATAAGGGTTAGTAATACTTTATCACATCATGGAAGTCGGTGAGATACATGTTTGTGAACTTGGCTCTGGTTACGGCTTCCTGTGTTTGTGCGAAAGTGGTGCATGGAGGAAACGGACCTTAGTCCCTTATAAAGATGTTTTCATTATAAATCAATCCGATGCGTTCCCTGCTGGTTCATGACAACGTAGAGTCTAACGGTACCGACGACCCATCGCGCCCTATAACCTTATTGCATTTACACTTACTTTATTTATTACACCCAGAGCGGTCCTCTCACGATCCTTACAGGGAGACGAAAGGAACGCGGGACAGGAGGCTGAAAAGCGGTCATCCTTATCTGATTAGTAATAATCTTAAGGAAAGTTATATACAAACAGATTATTAACTTCTCCATTGATAAGTCCCCCAAGTAATATTATCTTCGATTGAATACGCTATATCCCCACTTTTATATTTATATTTATTTTTTTATATATTTAACTTATCTTCTCCCAGAATATAAAATATATCTTGGTCAGGTTATCCATGGAGATTATTTATCAAAAGAGACTCCCTTTCCCCTGTATCAATGGATGACCTCGGAATCTTACCATACAATACTACTCCACAATAGGTGCACTTGCCCGTGAATGTGGTGAAATAGTATTGTTTTAATATTACATGTTTATAAATGTAAAATCTTATGCATTAATGGTGTCACTAAAATAGATATATTTTTATATACACCAAACGCACACCAAGCTTTTTGGCGCCGTTACCGAGGATACAAAAACGAGGATTTTTGACAAAAAGTCAAAGTTGACCTCCTAACCTAATATATCTTATTTTTCTTTAAAAATATATAACTTATACGCTTTTCTTTTCTTTATTATAGATTGTACATCAACCAAGGAAGTGTTTTGATCACACACAACTTATGTTGATTTCCCTTTTTCATTTTAAACATGTTTACTTCTCAGTTTCTACTATTTTAATTTTAGGATGTGCATGCGCTCTACGTCACTTGGCAAAGTTCAACCCCGCTCCCTGAACAGAACGTTTTCTTCGACGAAGACTCCGAAACAGATGTAGAACTGTAGCACACACCATTCAAACTCATCTACCACTTCAACCACCCATATTCCACCCATGGCTGAACAATGCACCATCATGGATTCCCTCAGTTCTAAAGCTTTACATTTGGGCACTGCTATTACATCTCCCGCTAACGAGGCAGACACATTCAAAATTCGACCCCATTTGGTGCAGATGATCCAAAACTCTGCAACATTTAGTGGAATTGCTGACGAAGACCCTCACCTTCATATTATAAATTTTCTTAAAATTTGTAGTACTTTCAAACCCACTGGATCCTCCGCCGACACCGTGTGACTCCGGATGTTCCCTTTCCCTCAAAATCATGTTGAGACATGGCTAAACACTCTACCCATTGGTTCTATAACCACTTGGGACGATCTTGTTCTGAAATTCGTTCACAAATACTTCCCACGTGCCAAAACAGCCAAACTCATGACTGAAATCAGTGCTTACATTCAAGAAGATGGTGAGTTGGTGAATGACACTTGGGAAAGTTTCAAGAAGCTTTTGAGGAAATGCCCTCATCATGGACTAGAGATCTGGCAACAAATCTCTATATTCTATAACGGATTGCTCCTGCAAATGCGACAACTTCTCGACTCTAACTCTGGAGCCATTATTGGAAATCAGAGACATGATGAAGTCTTCGACAAGATAGAGGAGATTACTTAAACCAGTTTTTAGTGGCTCAGCTTGCACAAATCCAAGTCGAAGGCGTCTGGATTACTCGACCGCACTTAAAGCTCAGATTGAGGCACTCACCTCAATAAATCAAGAAGCTCGAGACCAGCAAATCAGTCGCCACCATCTTAGCCTGCAGCAGATGTGGAGGCCCCCATGAACACTAGACATGCAAGCACTAAAGGAAATATCAAGGAGGTGAATATTTTTAGCCACCAACAACGAGGTGCCTACAGTAACACTTACAACCCCGATTGGAGAAACCATCCTAATTTTGGATGGAGAAGTAAAGATACTACCCAGCCTTCTCAAAACAACCAACAGCAGTTGAGAAACCAGTCATTTGGTTCCTCACAAGGAGGAAGTTCCTCTGAATTTTCCCGCCTTGAAGAATCAATCGACCAGATGATTAATGAATCTAACAAGCAAATGGAAGAACGATCCAACCAACATGAATCAGAGCTGCGCAATAAGCAGACATCCATCAAGAATCTCGACAAGCAACTCATCCAGCTTGCCAATACAGTGAGCGAGCGACCACCAGGTTCTCTCCCTAGTAACACTGAGACCAATATTAAAACCCAATGTAACGATATCACCATACGAAGTCGACGGGTCGGTCCAGAGGAGGTTACCCCGTGAACTGAAACACCCACCATCCCACCTCAAGAAATGCGTATTCCTACTACCCCGGTTGCAACAGAAGAAATCCTGAAGAACCCGAAGGTTCCCTATCCCAGCAGACTTGCCAAGGTAAATCCTGAAGAAAACACTACTAGAAATAGGGCCTTTCTTGACGCGCGCTAATTTATGACGCGCAAAAACGTGTGTCATTAAATATCTGTCATGAATTGTAAAATCTTAAGGGTAGATGACGCGTAATTTTGAGCGTCATAAACACGGAGTACACCTTAAAAATGGGCGTCATATTAAAATGCCGTTTTATGTTTTTACTTCCCGCTTAAATTTTCCTTTATGTTTTTACTTCCCACTTAAATTCTCCCTAAATTTTAATCACCGCTAAAATTTCCCACTATCTCCATTCACACGCAGTCCTTCCTCTTTGACCTAATCTCAATCTACTCAAAATCTCTCCTTCCTCTCCTCGATTCTCAAAAAGTTAGAGCAAATCCCACATCGCTCATCGATTTACACGCAGCTCCTTCCTCTGTCGCTCCGTACGCCCTAATCTCCATCGCTGTAGGACCGTTGATTACTCAGAGAAATAATCAAAACAAGAACTCTTTACATGCAGATCACAACCATGCGGAATAAAGTTGTATCATACTTGTTTTTACTTAAGCTTTGTTTTACTTATACTTGTAGTTTGATTGTATTGATTGCATAAACTAGTGAACACAAGATAATAAATTTCTCGGTACTATTTGCATTAACTCAAGTTCAAAATGTTACAAGTGTAAGCACTAAATCTGGTGGTTGTGAATGAACTAGCTAACAACTATAAATAGTACTAAGGAGATCAACTACAGCCGTTGATCTCATACGGGCTAATCTAACCGTACATGAAAGTCAAACAATAAACTTACTAAAAGAACATTAGTAAACATACAAAAGAGGAAATGTGCAAAATGCATTTATCTATAAGTAGGAGACGGTTAGGATGTGATTTTGGAAGAATATAAACTGTTGCAGGTCTGAATTCTGCAAAAGTAATCTTTCTGTACTTTTCCGGTTGAACTCTTTATACTGTTGGATAAAAGAGTTCACCCGGAAATGTTCTTCCGGTTGAGCTTCCGGTTGACAAAACTTCCGCTTGAGCGTTCTTCCGCTTGAACATATCTTCAACCGGAAATCTTCGTCTTCATCCGGTTGACTCAGAAAATCATTTCCTTACAATCTCCCCCTAAGATGATGCTGCCAAAATTTGTCCTCTGTATGTTGTTCTTCAAAAATTGACTATCTCCAAGAACTTCATTCTTCAGGAGATGGTGGCCTATCAAATTGAATCCTTGTTTTGTTCAATTCTCTCATGATCCTCCTGGTCTTAAAGTCTCTGGTTGAAAGAAGGGGTCGTTTAGCAATGGACTTCTTCCTTCCAGGTGAAACACCAGTGGCAGGATCAGCAGATGGCTTGACAGTTTCAGTTGGGACTTTTTCTTTCCCTTTATCTGCTTGAGATGAAGCTTGAACATAACTGGTTGCGGCTGACTCAGTGGGTTCAAAAGGTTTTGTTGGAGATATGGTGGGTGGTTTCATGGCTTGTGGTTGTGGGGTTGAAGGAGTGGAGTATTTAGGTGGTGATGAAGGTTGATTATACTTCCAAGTAGGTGGGCAGGGTTTAGGCTTAGCAGGGGTGATATCAGTCCAGTTATCTAACCTGTATTTTGGATGAATATACTTAGGCTTGGTAGATCTGGATCCCCTGGGCCTAGGATTCATTCCCCTGGGTCTATGGGAGTAAAATCTGGAAGATGGAATGGGAACATGGGAGGCTGATTGCTTGAGTCTTTCCAACAAGTTGGAGGGGAGAGACTCAGCAAGTAGGTCAGATTCTTCAAAGGGTTCTGGCTTAATGTATGTAGATGAGGGGTTACCTGTGACTGTCTCAGATGGCAATGGCATTTGGAGACTTGGGATCACAGCAAACTCTGCTCCTTTCACTTGTTTGAGCAGCTCATCTATAATTTTACATGTATCTTTAGCCTTCATCTTCTCTACTTCAGCAGCAGGCTTGAGACATCTGATGATGGCACATTTCTTGATCCTTTCCAATAGCTCCAGGTTGTCTAAACTCTTGTTTAAGACAGTTGGCATTTTGGAAGCTATGTTGATCAGCCTGTTTTTCTCCTGTTCATCCAATTTAGCAAGGTCGTAGACCTGCATTCTCCATTCAATTGACCTTTTCCTTGCTTCATCCACCATTCCTTCAACCACAAAATCATTAGAGAAAAGATCTAGATCTGCCAAGAATTTGTTGTATTGTATGTTTGATTTGGCTTCTTCTGATCTTATTCTGGATTGATTATCTTCCCAGTCATGGACGAAATCTTCTTCAAGTAGATCATCCATAGTCTCTTGCTCTTCTGACTGGTCAGAATCAACCATAGTATCTAATGCTCTTGGTTGAGGAGTTATGCAATCCTTACTCTTCTTCAGTCTGATCATCCTCCTTGGTTTGGCTTGTTTCTTTCTTTTAAAGCTCAGAGGAGGTTCTGAGTCGGAGGTGGAATGCATTTGAATCAGTGTTTCAGCAATCTCAGCTTCAGTTGAGTTTTCCGGTTGAGTCTCTTCCGGTTGAACTTCAGCCGGAGATTTTGTACTTGTGTTTTTCAGTACATTGCTGATTACTTCAGTTGTAGCTTCTTCTCCATTTTCACCTTCAACTTCTTCAGTCTGAGTGACTGAAGCATCATCAACCACATCTTCATGAACCATATCAACAACTGGTTCAGAAGCAATGTTAGTTGTGATCTCATCCACTTTAGATTTGGCAAATGCCTCCTCTTGTGGGATAATCACATTGGTCAAGAAATGCTTGACCCGCAGAATGCTCTCTGGCTGAGCACCTGCAACTAACATTGTTGCTTCAATCATTCCCAACAGGCTTGGATCCTGTGGAAATACCTTCATAAGTGAGCTCATCTTCACCTTAGTCAACCCATCAGCAACTGAAAAGGGGTCAACATCAGCCAGTTTGAAGGCTGTGTGCCTTACATCTTCAGGTAGAGGCACTGTTTGATCAACTTCTTCTTCTTCAGTTGTGGTTGCAGCAGCAGCAATATCAGGTGTTGGAGGATTAGTCTTCTCCCCCTTTTTGGCAGCATCAGCTTCTACAGCCTGACCTCCAAAAGGAAATGGGTTCAAAGAGCTAACCTCAGCAGAATGCTGTGCAACCGGTTGAAATTTTGGTGCAGGGGAAGTTTCCGGTTGAGCAGTTGGGACTTCAACAGGAACTTCTTGAGCTTGAGCAGCAGCAGGAGATGACATTACAAGGCTGGCAACAGTCGAATTGAGACTGGTTACCTGAGCCTGTAGTGATTTGTACAAGACCGTCAATTCTGTAAGTGTTAAACTATCCTCAACTGGAATTTTACCAGCATCACAGGAAAAAGATGGACCATCAACCCTAGGTTGATCAAGTCCACCACCCTGGTTTTCTTGGCGCCTGGGATTCCCCTCAACTATAGTTTTTCCCTTAGGATCCACTAGGGGATCTTCCGGTTGAACTAAAGTGTGGGTTGCCATGGATTGGGTCTTATTGATGTTACTACCAACATCAAAGTTCAATGAGAAACTTTGAGTGGCAGCAGCCCTTTCCACATGAATCTCATCTAAACTCCTGAGATTCACCTCCTGGGGTGAATGGGGGTTAGATGTAGCAGTGTGAGTGTCACTCAGAATGTTCCCATGTAATGTGGTGCTTGGGTTAATAACACCATCATCTGTGACAACTCTTTCTACATCATCATTCACAGGTGAGAAGTGTGAAGTGTAGGGTGAGAAAGTGGATGGGGATTGTACATCCATATGAAATGACTCCCCCTCAGAAGAAGGTTCATCAACAAGTTTAAATCCCAATTTGGCTGACCCAAATGGCTGTGTGCCAAGGGTTGGTTCAGGGCTGGAGGTAATAGGTTGCAAGAGAGGAGTAGGCTCTTGCACAACCTTTTTGAGCCTTTTGAGCTTTGTAGGCTTTGGGGAAGGGGGGATGATGGGAATTGATGGTGGGTCTGAATCTCTTCTCCTTTTTCTTTTGAAAATTAAGGTTTGTTTATCAGAAGGAGAAGGTGGTTGATCAGTGGTGGGTTCAACAACTGTGGATGGTACAGTGTTGTCCACTGGAGCAAGTTGCTCTTCAGAAACATGTGTTTCCGGTTGAGAACTAGGTTCTCCCTGTTCAACCGGAATCACCCTTTGGATTGGCATGGGATGGTCAGTATCCCTCCCAAGGAAAGGCTTCTTGTTGGTGGTTAATTTAGAAAAAGTGTTTTCAGATAATGCTCTTGGAACCAGCATCATGTTTCCTTCTAAATTAAGTTGGGGGTATTTTTCTTGCAAAATGTAAGTTAGAAATCTAGGGTACATGTAAAAAGCAAAATTCTTTGCATTACCCTTTAGAGCATTAAAGATTACAGCAGAAAAATTGTATACCTCCCCTTTCACCACAGCATAGAATGCAGATGCTTGCTCAGTAGCCATTTCATCAAAACCTGATCTCTTTGGCGAGAGGCACACCATGATGGTGTGAGCCAGAAATCTCCATTTGTAGGGTATTTGACCCTTGTTAACCGTGGCAGTTCCTTCAGTAGCACCACCATAGCCAATTTTGTTGAGCAGGGCCATGTATTGCTTTGGTGTTTTTCGAACATACCCGTTCTGGTCATTTAACTTCAGCAATTCCCTTATCAGCGACTCAGTGATGAAAACAGTTTCCCCCTTTATGGTTGACTTCAGTGTATCTTCCTCCACATCATCAACATCCTTCTCAAGCAGTTGGATGTTCTTCCAAAATTCAGAGAGAATTTCCTCATACATATACACCGCAACAGTGAGTGCGTGATTCAGATATGACGATTTGAGAAAATTGATCATCCCAGTGAAAATTTCGGCGTGTGTAGAGTTCACTGGTTCGTCAAGAATCGCAACCAAGTTGTGTTCAAGAGGAAAAGGATCATCCTTTACTGGTTGTTTCCCCTTTGCTTTGGACTTCGGTGCCATTGTTGATTTATTTTGAGAGAGTATTTGGGAGTAGGAAGAAATGGTTCTGAAAATTTCTAGGTTTTCGGATTTTTGAACGGTTTCTTGCTTTTGGATTATGAGGAGTGTTGAAGGGGTTGGGGGTATTTAACTGGTGGGTTTAACGGTGAGTGACAGTTAACAGCGATGGATAAAGTACGCTGAGTCACAGGAGAGAGAAAGGAAAAAGTGCAAGTGGGTCCGCAAAAAGTGTGCTTCAGGTGGTTGTATAGTACAACCGCCTGTTGCGTGTCTTTTGAATTTAATTCAGATATTTTCTTGAGCAATAAATTCAAACACTTTAAATGCACAATCCGCTTGAAAATGTGTGCCTCAACCGGTAAATTAAATGATTCATTTAAAGCAAAAGTTTTCCGGTTGAGATTCAAGCGGAGATTTTTCTCTCCTCACAACAAAATTTCTTTCCGTTTGAAAGTTGATCCGGACAGATTTCCGGTTGAAAATTTTTCCGGTTGAGATTGTCAACAGGAAATAAAATTTCCGTTTGAAAAATTTTCAAAGTTAAACTGATTTTTCAAATTAAGAATTGTTGTTTCGTTTACCAGTTTCAGAAATTGGGATGGTGTGATCAAAACTTGAGTTTCCGGTTGAAGATGACTTTCCGGTTGAGATTCAACCGGATATGTTGAACTGGAAAGTTCAACCGGAAGATAGAAAAACACTTGATTTTGAAAATTACATGTATCAGTTATCATAGTTTAACAGTATGACCTGACTATGATTGAAAAGGTGTCTAACTGATACAGAGACTGTTCTTTTTCTTTTTCTTTTTGTATCAAGAGACGGGCTCTTTGACACAAAATGGTCTCTTTTATTAAGTTTGTGAAAACAGTTTAATCAGTCAAAGTTCATCATACCAATGGCACTAATGAGATAGAAAAATCTAGCTTCATCAAATGCTTTGGTAAACAAATCAGCCAATTGTTGATTTGTATGAACTTTAACCATTCTAATTAAATGTTTCTCAGCACAATCTCTAATAAAATGGTACCTGATGTCAATGTGTTTTGCTTTTGAGTGTTGAACAGGGTTGTTTGTGATTGAGATGGCACTGTTGTTGTCTGCAAGAATAGGAGTCTCCATGAACTTGATGCCGTAATCCAACATTTGATTCTGAATCCATAAGACTTGACTGCAGCAGCTTGATGCCGCAATATATTCAGCCTCAGCAGTAGAAGTAGATACACAGGTTTGCTTCTTGCATTGCCAAGACACAAGTCTTTCTCCTAAAAATTGGCATCCTCCAGTAGTAGACTTCTTATCTAAGTTGCAGCCAGCATAATCACTATCAGTGTAAGCTTTGAAGGAGAAATCTGAATTCTTTGGATACCACAACCCAAGCTTTGGTTGTCCTTTGAGATATCTAAAAATTCTCTTCACTGCTAACATGTGTGATTCCTTTGGTTGACACTGGTATCTAGCACATAAACAGACACTAAACATGATGTCAGGTCTGCTAGCTGTGAGATAGAGCAGTGATCCAATCATTGCCCTGTAGAGATGAACATCCACTGGCTTTCCACTTAAGTCACTGTTTAACTTGTGGGAAGTGGAGATGGGGGTTCTTGAAGTTGAAACAGACAGCATGTCAAATCTTTTTAGCATATCTTGAATAAATTTTGACTGATTCAAGAATATTCCATTTGCAGTTTGCTTCACTTGTAATCCTAAGAAGAAATTCAGTTCACCCATTGAACTCATTTCAAACTTAGATTGCATCAGACCTTCAAACTCTTTGCATAAGGCAGCATTGGATGAACCAAAGATGATGTCATCAACATAGATTTGTACCATCAAAGTATCTTTGCCATCAGATTTCACAAAAAGTGTTTTGTCAATAGCTCCTCTCTTGTAGCCATTCTCTAGGAGGTAGTTTGAAAGAGTTTCATACCATGTCCTAGGAGCTTGCTTGAGACCATATAAAGCCTTGATTAGCTTGCATACCTTGTTGGGGTGATGAGGGTCTTCAAAGCCTGGAGGTTGCTTGACATACACATCCTGTTCCAAAAGACCATACAGAAAGGCACATTTGACATCCATTTGAAATACCAGAAAGTTTTTGAAAGCAGCATAGGCAAGAAATATTCTGATTGCTTCAAGCCTGGCCACTGGAGCAAAAACTTTATCATAATCAATGCCTTCTTCCTGTGTGTAGCCCTGAGCTACAAGTCTTGCCTTGTTTTTTATCACTATTCCTCTGTCATCCTTCTTGTTTCTGAATACCCATTTGGTGCCAATTGGTTCTTCACCTTCAGGTAGGTCTACCAATTCCCAAACCTTCTGTTTATTGATCTGAAACAATTCCTCTTGCATTGCCTCTACCCAGCTTTCATCTTCCAAAGCATCATTGATCTTTGTGGGTACTTCTTGAGACAGAAATGCAGCATGTAGGCAAATGTTTGCATCAATAGACTTGCTTCTTGTCAACACAGGAGCTGACAAGTCTCCTATAATATTCTCCCTTGGATGATTTTTACTAACTCTTCTATTAGTAAACATTGGAAATTCATGGCTTCTCCCATTGTGAGGAATATTGAGTTGAGGTAGTAACTCAATATTGTTGATTTGTGAAACAGGTTCTGAAACTTCTTGAGAACTGGGGACTGAATCTGAGATTAGATGCTCAAAACTGTACTCATTTGACCCAGCATCAGTTGAATCATTGGATTCATTGTTCTCAAAATTTTCTGAAAAATTGTTTTCCGGTTGAGTGTCAACCGGAGATTCTACTGTCACAGGATCCGTTTGAACTTCAACCGGAAGTTCAACCGGATGAATTTCTGCATCAGCAATAACAATTTCAGAGACTTTCTTTGAATTGTTGGGTGTCACAGGCTTGGTGCTGAGTGATGAAAAGAAGTTAGGTCGCATTTGCAGGCCCTTGGTATTCATCTGCCAGAAATTCTCAGCTGATCTCATGTGATTCTGCTTATGTTCCTGTTCCTGCACTGTTGAACTTAATGGCTTCTCAATGGTAAAATTGAAAGCAGAGGTTAGTGCATCTATATCAAATAACCAATCCGGTTGAGAAACAAAGTTGTTAAGAGATTTCTCATTAAAAGTCACATTAATGGTTTCCTCAACAATTTTGGTACTTTTATTGTATACTCTGAATTCTTTTGACACACCAGAATATCCAACAAAATATCCCTCATCTGCTTTTTCACCAAACTTAGGTAACAACCTATTAGTTATCAAGATAGTAACAGGACATCCAAATGATTTAAAAAAGTAAATGTTAGGTTTTCTACCTCTCCAAAGTTCATAAGCAGATTTATTTTTACCCTTAACAATCAAAGTCCTGTTTTGGACGTAGCAAGCAGTATTTACTGCTTCTGCCCAAAATATCACTGGTAATTTAGAATCTGCCAACATTGCTCTAGCAGCCTCAATTAATGTCCTATTTCTCCTTTCTGCAACACCATTTTGCTGTGGAGTTCTAGGAGCACTAAATTGTCTAAGAATTCCCTTTTCCTCACAAAATGAGTTCAAAACATGATTTTTAAATTCAGTGCCATTGTCACTTCTGATTGTCTTAACCTTCAGTTTTGCTTGATTTTCCAAAGATACAATTAGTGTCTTTAACAATTCAGCAGTTTCATCTTTTGTTTTTAAGAAAAACACCCAAGTATATCTTGTAAAATCATCAATGATGACAAAACAGTATGACCTTTTTCCCAAACTCATCACTCTAGTTGGACCAAACAAATCCATGTGTAAAAGTTCTAGAGGTTGAGTGATAGAAGACTCAGTTTTTGGCTTGAAGGAGGTCTTGTGTTGCTTACCCTTGAGGCAAGAAACACAGTGCTCAGAACAGTTGAACTGCTTGTTAGGAAGACCCTTAACCAAGCCAAGATTCACTATTCTGTTCATGTTCTTGTAGTTAACATGACATAACCTCCTGTGCCATAAATCAGATTCATCCACTGAGGCTTTGGATATAAAGCATGCAATTCCACTTGCTGGAGTGGCAGCAGATAGATCCAAAATATATAGTCCTTCTCTCCTAGGTGCTCTGAGTAACACAAGTTCCTCAGGGATGTTAACACTAGGTTTTAAGACTATTGCCTCTCTCTCAGTAAACATCAAATTCAAATTTTTGTCACACATTTGTGAGACACTAAGCAAATTGAAGTTCAATGTATCAACAAAATTTACCTTATCAAAGGTAAGCTTCCCATTACTAACAGCACCTTGTGCAGTAATGTGTCCTTTTGCACTCCCAAAAGCTACAGGACCTCCGTTTATATTTTTGGGGTTTTCCAATACATGCTTATTTCCTGTCATGTGGCAAGTGCATCCACTATCAACAACCCATAGGCTTTGTTGGCCTTTATTATGCACCTACACACAGAGAAAATTGATTAATTTCTAAAGGGAACCCAAGCCTTTGAGGTCTTGGGCTTGCCAGAAGCATCATAATACTTGTACTCTCTAAGTACTAAAGTATTTTGTATTGGATCCTCATTCAACAGATCATCTTGATCAATGTTCAAGTGTTCAGACTGTTCACTTGTTTGATCTTGCCTGTTTGTTTTGCTAAGCCTTCTCTCAGCAATTTTCCTCTCTCTGTATTCCCTATATTTCTTTTGTTTGTTAGTCAAAACCTTTGGCACCTCATTGTGTGAGATGTAGGTTTGATCAACACTAGTTGCTGGTGAGATTCTAGCCTTTGGATTTGAAAATTTGTTTGACTGGCTAGATCTCTCACTGTGAAATGCAACAGTGGCATTTCCACTTGAACTAGAGGGAATTTCCGGTTGAGAGTGGTGCTTGTTTTTCACAAAATTTTCTCTAGAGGTGGTCTTGCCTCTAGATGGGTTTCTCCTTCCTTGACCTTCAAAATGGTCATACTCATCAGTAAACTGAACCCTGGGTCGTTGTTTAGGTGCAGTAACTGATCTCAGTGTTTTGGAGCTTTCCGGTTGAACTTCATTTCCGGTTGAAAATTTTTCCGGTTGAAGTTCAGCAGGAACCCTGTTCGATTTTAAGACTGAAAAACTTCCATTTTTGTTGTTCCCAATTAAAACTTTGTTTGACTCAGTATCAAAATATTTCAAAGTGTTGCTTCTTACAGGTGAAGTTTTTCCTGTAGATCTTTTCTGAGTAAGAACAGTTTTGGGTTTTAACAAATTTTGGGTTTTGCTCAAAGGATTGAATTTGCACATTGCAGCCATGTGCCCTTTTTCACCACAGAAAACACATTCAAACATTTTCCTTTGGTAAGTGTTTGTGTTTTTGGCTAAATCTTCATTTGTGACCTGGTGGTAAGTTAACTTACCCATTTTCTCAGTTTCACTGGGTTTTGGCTGTTCAGGTAGTTTTCCTCCAACTTTTGAGTCTTTGGGCTCATAAATAGTTGGTGGTGGAAAAGCAACTTTTGGTTTTAAAACCTTGGATTGGTCAACAGATGCTGATGTGCTAGCATCTTGGACTTCACATTTCACTAATGATTCAACAGAATTTGTTTCAGAAGAAGTGCATGTGGTGCTATCAACAGTTAGACTCACACCACACTCCTTCTGAAGTGCTTGGATTGGAGCAATAACAGGTGAATATTCCTTGGGTGGTTCAACATTGTTGTACCCAATACCTGTTTTCCCATGCATTACTCCATTCCAAAGTTTCTCAGCTTTCTTGTTAGCTGTTTGAAATTTGTCACAGGTGAACAAAGCATCTTTTAACTTAATTTCAAGAATGTCATTTTCTGCTTTTGCATCTTTTGTTTCTTGTCTTGAAACAGTTAGTTTGTTCAACAAATCTTCCAATTGTGTTTCCAAAATAGAGTTAGTTAGCTTCAATGCATCAAATTCTTTGTTCAAATTTTCAAGTTTGGTGATGTATGCATTTTCAGTTTTCTTAAAGCAATTTTTCAACTCATTCAGATTAGAAACTTCATCAATTAGATCAGTGTTATGTTTCCTGTACTTTGACACTTGTTCTATGCAAGCAGGGCTGCATAGATTTTCCAAAACTTTTTCAGGAATCTCATTTACCTGTTCTGTTGAATCTTCTTTGGCCATCAAAGCATGGTTGATTGGCTCAAACTCAGTGACAAAGTCATCCCACTCATAGCATTCAGTCTGGTTAGCTACAGCTGCCACTACATTTTGATTTCCAAGTGGTTTTGGTTGAGTTGGCTGTTGGTTGCTGTTGCTGTTGATGTGTTGACTGCTGCTGTTGTTGCTTCCATGATTTGATCTCTGTTGGACATTGTTGTTGTTATTCTGTCCATCTCTCCTTGGCTGCTTGCATTCCCTAGCAAAATGACCAAGTTGGTGACAATTATAACATTTAGCTTTAGATTTATCCAACCCAATTGATGATCCCTTTGACCCTTTATAAGTTCTTCCTGTTCTCTTATAAAACCTTTGGGCTCTTACAGAAACCATAGCTAATTGAGTTAAAATGTCCATTTCCTCTAGATCATCTGCCCCTATGCATTCCAAGTCTTCCCGTGTGAATCCTTGAGATGAGTCAGTTGCCACATAGGCAGAGTGAGAGTTGTCAAACAATGTTGAAGAACTCTCTGAGCATCTAGTTGGCTCATTGAAACTGACTGAGGGTGAGTGATATTGAGAAGAATTTGAGATCTTTTGAAAATCAGTTGTAACCAAAGCAGTGGTTTGCAACTGTGGTGATGCCTCAGGGAAGTTATTTTGCTTAAGATTAAGCTCCATTTCATAAGCACTAAGGACTCCATGGAGTTCACTTAGTTTAAGCTTTTTGAGGTCCTTGCACTCCCTGATGCTTACTGTGTAAACAGTCCACATTGGAGGTAAGGATCTCAGAAACTTCCTGTTGGCATCAGCCTGTTCTATTGTTACTTCTACCTTTTGCAATTCATCAAGAAGTGAAACAAATCTAAGATACTGGTTGGTCATAGATTCACCAGTTTTGTAAGTGAAGTTTTCATATCTTTGTTTCAGAACATCCTTTTTGTTTTCCTTAACCTCACTAGACCCTTCATACATTTCACTGAGAGCATTCCACAAGCCATTTGCTGTCTTATATCCCTTAAACCCTACCAGTATAGAGTTGGGTAATGCAGCCTGGAGTGTCCAGTAGGCCTTGTGATCATATTCAAGCTCATTATAATCAGCTTCAACATATTTGTCTAGTGGTTTTGGTATTTGCACTTCGGCATCATCAGCAGATTGAACAGTTGGACTATAAGGACCTACAGTCAACCTGTTCCAAATGCGTCTGTCTAGGCTTCTAACAAAACCTTCCATCCTGAGTTTCCAAGTATCAAAGTCATCAGGAGTGAAAATTGGTGGTTTGTTAGAGCTACCATTTAGTGAACCAAGAGTTAAGTCAGTCATTGTGAAAAACAGTTTTTAAAAACAGAAGAAGCTTGTAAAAACTCAAGTGAGCAAGTAAAGTATCAACTTTGAAGCACTAGAAGTCTTCAAAGTGTAGAGCCAAAGCTCTGATACCACTTGTAGGACCGTTGATTACTCAGAGAAATAATCAAAACAAGAACTCTTTACATGCAGATCACAACCATGCGGAATAAAGTTGTATCATACTTGTTTTTACTTAAGCTTTGTTTTACTTATACTTGTAGTTTGATTGTATTGATTGCATAAACTAGTGAACACAAGATAATAAATTTCTCGGTACTATTTGCATTAACTCAAGTTCAAACTGTTACAAGTGTAAGCACTAAATCTGGTGGTTGTGAATGAACTAGCTAACAACTATAAATAGTACTAAGGAGATCAACTACAGCCGTTGATCTCATACGGGCTAATCTAACCGTACATGAAAGTCAAACAATAAACTTACTAAAAGAACATTAGTAAACATACAAAAGAGGAAATGTGCAAAATGCATTTATCTATAAGTAGGAGACGGCTAGGATGTGATTTTGGAAGAATATAAACTGTTGCAGGTCTGAATTCTGCAAAAGTAATCTTTCTGTACTTTTCCGGTTGAACTCTTTATACTGTTGGATAAAAGAGTTCACCCGGAAATGTTCTTCCGGTTGAGCTTCCGGTTGACAAAACTTCCGCTTGAGCGTTCTTCCGCTTGAACATATCTTCAACCGGAAATCTTCGTCTTCATCCGGTTGACTCAGAAAATCATTTCCTTACAATCGCCCTAAACTAATATCCATCGCTCCGTTGCCCTAATCTCTATCACCTCCATCGCTTATCCCACCTTCGCCTGCATCCCACCTCTGCCTCCATCTCACCTCCGTCTCCATCTTGTCGACGCAGTCAATACCGTGCCCTAATCCATCTCTTCAACAGCCGCTCTCCTTCACTTTTGCTTTCGGAACTTTGAGATCCAGTCGGCGGCACGATGAGAGCGAAGTGGAAGAAGAAGAGGATGAGGAGATTGAAGAGGAAGCGTCGAAAGATGAGACAGCGATCCAAGTAGATCGCCGCTTTGAAGCAGATATGTCGTCTATTTCATCGTTCGTCTACTGTTTCGATTTATGTTTAATACTTTAAATTCTGTAGCTCTTATGCTAGTGTTTAATGATACATTTGGATATGAGTTTCGTTAAAACCCTAATTTGTGTCAAATTACGGTTTGTTATGAGTTTTCTGGATCTGGTTAAGAATCTATTGCTATCTTGCTGTCTAAAAAAAAAAAAAAAAAAACCAGCAAACTAATAATGAGGGGAGGGCTTCCCTTATATAGGGATTCTCCATCTTGGAGAACAAGTCACCCTAAAACCCTAAATAACACCTAATTTCCGGATTTGTCTTTAAAGGCCCACTAAACATCCCCTAAACACTTTCTAAATGAGCCCAAACATGCTTAAACTGGCCCAATGACCCAATATAACCATAACCCAACTATTTTACACCTATTCTATCACATAGGCCTTCAAAATAGTCCGTCAATAGGTGATTTAATACACAAGCCACAAATTATTTCCTTACAATCTTCCCCTTGGCTTGTGATATTAAATGTCTTCTACTTTCAATCTTCAGACTGGCAGTCTTCTCCTTGGCATGATCATGGGTTCATGAAGATTCTTTTCCTTAACAATCTTCATTGGGCAGCATGTGGGATGATTGATGGCTAAACTTGAGAACGGTGTCTTTGGAAGCTTTACTTGAACAACCAACAAACTTCCCCTGAGCATAGGGTAAGTCCTTTTCCGGCTGGTTCTTCAACACGAACAGTAGCAATACTCATTGACTTTTCTTCTCCATGACATCTCATTTAACCTGTCATGCACAACATGGAACAAACACTAACCAGACAATGATGACTGGTTATCGAGTTAGCATTATTTAACCTGGCCATGGTTGAAAAAATAAACAAAAAAAACTTAAGATAACACAGAAGAAAATAAAAACAAACATACCAAATTACGAAACGAGAAGGTTTTATTTTGGGATCAAACCGTCTTTGTCTGAACTGAGGAACCCTTTTCAGCATCTGTTACTCGAACACGTCCAGGCGATTACCAGTATATTGGTCCTTCTTAAACCCATGTTCCTCATTTTCCCGGCTGTTTGTCACTTATTTATCTTTTAGGTGCATTAATTATGAACATCCGATAGTCACACACAAATCCTAGGTAATTAATATGTGTAGTCTATCAAGCTTGATCATTCCCTATCACATATTTTCACATTCCCATATCCAGAGTTTTGAATCTTTTCTCGAGACTTGGTTGAGAAGAGAAAGAACAGATCATAAAAGAGATAGGGATAATATATAAAGACTTGTATGATTTCAACTCAGAGGCGTTTATCAGTCAGGTGGTAACCTTTCATCAAACACATAAGCCTAGTCACAAAGTCAGGGCTGAAGGGTTTTGGACGCTAGAGGGCCTCTTTTGTTGTGCACATTGGCATCTTTTGGGGTGTAAATTATATACAGTGATCTGCAAGCACGTTAATCCAGACTAACCAGGTCTTTGCTCACGCAAAACAGAGGAAAATCTGATTAACACGTCAACCATTCTACACCAGGTCATTGCTCACGCAAAGCAAAGGCAAGACTTGACTGACGGCTTTGACATCCCCAGATCTTTGCTCACACAAAACAGAGGGGACGCCGACTTTTTGAGATTTTCGATTCAACACTTTGGAGTCTGGTGTGTGTATCGGGAACAATTTCATAGTCAAATAGAACAAGCACTTAACCTAAGTGTGTATTTTCCGTCAAATGACATACTTTATCTTTAAGTGTTGTGACCCATACCTTTGTTTTTGGAACTGAGCCTACCGAGCACATCACCTTGGATCATGTCTTTCACTTTTGCTTACGCGTGTCAGTCATTCTGAGAACGGAAATATTTCACTTCCCAGCCTTCTCAAACACAGACAAAAGATTAAAAATTAAAAAGCACAATTTTTGAGGGGTCAACTATTTCATCTTTTCTATTTTTCCCCTTGCTTTTTGATTTTTAAAATCAACACACATTTTTTTTTATTATTTTATTTTTATTTATTTTATTTATTTTTTTATATTTATTATTGACACACAGACACATCACTAAATATCTACTAAACTGGCCAAGCTAACCTTCAAAGTTTATCTTTTGAAAATTTTCTGAAACAAACAATTAGCCAAGAAACAAACAATTCAGACAGTGTTACCTTTTTCTGCTGATGTTTTACCTCTCACAAGGAAACATACCCTCCATTGAAATCTTCATGTCATGTAGTAGAGAGATGCCTCCTATCATGTGCCTGGAACAATCACTATCACAAACAAACAAGGTTAATGAAAGTCCTCCTTGACTATTCCTGCACAAGGTGAGAGATCAGTTAGTCATAAGTACCCAGGCCATTGTGGTTCAGGGTATACCTGAAGAGTCGGTGAAAGAAATTTCTTTTAAAAACATTCCCTTGGTAACATCAGGGATTGGGGGTGTGGCTGCCTTGGTTGGACCGAGAATGTCTTTTTTGTTGACATCTCTGGGTTGGTGATTTTCTTTCCTAAAAACTTGTGGTTTTCTCGGTGGTGAATTTTTGGTTTCATTTTTCTTTAGAAATTTTACCTCTTGAAACTGTTTGGAGTGTTTTTTGTACACTCCAATAGGCTTGAAAGACAGGTTTACCACCTTTGAAACATTCCACCTGTCATCCTTCCTCCAACCATTTAATTTAGCTGAACCAACTGGATTTGGATGGATGGGTGATTTTGAAACAGATTTAAAAACTGGTTTTGGGGATTCAACAGATTTTGGTCTCCAAGCTGTTTTGACAGATTTCTGAGATGTTTTGTTTTCTTTAAAAATGGTCTTTGGCCGTTGCTTAGGAGCCTTGGGTTTCTGCTGAACTTTGTGACTCTGAGGTGCTTGTTTCTGCACCTTGGGTTTTGATGAACCGGGCCTTGTAGTTGGGTCACTTTGTTTTTGGGTCCTTGGACTAGGTCTCTGATGAACCCTTTTCGGATAATAGGGTTCATAAGGTCGGTATAAACAGTTTCTTGCCACGTGTCCTGGTCAACCACAGACATGGCAAGATTGTTTCTTTGGGTAAGCGGGAGCCTGTGGTTGGTTACACCCAGTGGAAATCCAAGTTGGGTTTGAACAATTTTTGTGGATCCAATGGGTTTTACCGTGGGGATTTGTGGTTAAAATGTACTCCCGCTGAACTGGCTTAAGCTGGTCATATGCAGAATTGATTTCTGGGTACGGGACAAAATCATGAGGGCTAAGGTCCCGCACTTTCTGCACATTTTGATCATGACAATCATTCTTATTTTCTGTAGGTTTCCCACCCAAAACCCCACCATTTGTGAGTTTGGGACCAGCAACCTGTGGTCCCTTAACCCTTCTTAAAATTTTAACATTTTTTAAGGGTTTCACAGGTTTAGCATCACATTTCCCAAAGTTAAACACACCACAATCAGACGATTTTGCAAACAAAACAGACTCAGAAGTTGTGGACTCAGACTGAACAGATGATTCAAGTTTTTCAAAATTAAATTTTTTGTGAAAATCATTAGAACTGGAACTCTCAGAAGACTCCTTGCTATCCACTACCCCTGCTTCTTTATTACCTTTATCTGCAAAACAAGTGGAACTGTTAGTAGTGTTAGAAACAGGAGTAGAAATTTTAATGGGACAAGCAGCAAGTTTCTTTTCTATTTCAGCCTTAGCTTCTAAGGAGGTCTTTGGACACTCAGAGTCTGGGATCATTTCATGTATCAATGGCATCGGTACTGTATGAGTGGACGTTTCATCTTTTACCTCCGTACCGAGACCCAAACCAGAGTTGGCTTTTAGATGTCTCATTCGAACATCTGTGTTATAAAACAGAGAACTAGCCTTCATCATTTCAGACACAATTTTATCATTGCGCTCAACTTTGGTTTGTGATGTTTCTAATTTACCTTTAAGTTGTTCAAGTTCAGACTTTAATGTGACAATCTCTTCATTAGCAACTCTTAGATATGTTGTTTTGTCACTCAAGTCCCTTTGAAGATTTTTTATGTCAACTTTGGCTGCTTCTAATTTCTCACTTAATGATTTAGACCTACCTTTGTATTCTCTCAAGTCTCTATCAGATAGTTCACGATTTAACGTTTCATTAAAGAACTTACGTTGCCAGTCTTGAGATTCATTAAATGTAATTTGGCATTTAGGATTAGAATATACCTCATTGTTGCTGGTAGATACAGAATTACCTGGAAGAAAGGATGCCATGAATGTCTTTAAGTTGAACTTCTGGATCAAATACGAACTGAAAGATTTGAACGGATTGAAAATGGATAGATCGAAAAGTGGGTTTTTGATCGAAAAGGGGTTTTCGATCAGCAGGGTGTTGGGTCGAAAAGTACTTTTCGATCGTACAAGATCTTGGTCGAAAAGTACACTTCTCGATCGAAAAGTTTCAACGGATCAAAAAGTCTCAGTGGGGACTTTCCGATCGAAAAGAGAAGCTGATCGAAAAGTCACAGGGGGAATTTCCGATCGAAAAGTCACAGGGGGACTTTCCGATCGAAATGGGCTGATCGAAAAGTCACAAGGGGGACTTTTCGATCGACAGATGGCTGATCGAAAAGTCACAAAGGGACTTTCCGATCGAAATGGGTTGATCGAAAAGTCACAAGGGGGACTTTTCGATCGAAATGGGCTGATCGAAAAGTCACAAGGGGGAGTTTTCGATCGACAGATGGCTGATCGAAAAGTCACAAGGGGACTTTCCGATCGAAATGGCGCGACAGAAAAGGGTTTTCGATCAGCCCGGCTGATCGAAAAGTCTCTGGCTGGGTCGAAAAGTCTCAAAAACACGTGCAAATGGTCACGAACACTTCTGTCTCTATCCGAAACCTGCAAAAAACAATCTTCCGAACCTTGCTACTGCGAAAATCACCACAAAACTCAAACGGTTAGTTGGCAAACACTTGAATCGGATATCGCGAGAGCCTCGAAACTTGCGTTTCTTGGCTCTGATACCAATTGTAAGTCCCGAAAACGGTCCTAACACGATATCTAACCTCGATTGAAAGTGCGGAATCCAAACAATCGAGTGATTCAAGTATAATCGAAAAGTAGTAAAGAAACGATGGAATCAAGATGAAAACACAAACCGTAATGAAAATAACACTTGATTAATCACCTTGGTTGCAACACCAATCTCGAAATTCTCTAAAGAGAATTTCGTGGACACCTTCTCACAAAAACACCAAAAAACAGCAAACTAATAATGAGGGGAGGGCTTCCCTTATATAGGGATTCTCCATCTTGGAGAACAAGTCACCCTAAAACCCTAAATAACACCTAATTTCCGGATTTATCTTTAAAGGCCCACTAAACATCCCCTAAACACTTTCTAAATGAGCCCAAACATGCTTAAACTGGCCCAATGACCCAATATAACCATAACCCAACTATTTTACACCTATTCTATCACATAGCCTTCATAATAGTCCGTCAATAGGTGATTTAATACACAAGCCACAAATTATTTCCTTACAATAAGTATCATTAAATCATATATATTTAAACTCCACATAAAATCATAGAATTTCAATCGTTTAAACTTACGTGCATGCTCGTAGTGATTGATCACACAAAACCCTAATTTGCTAAAGTCAACATAGTCAATCACATAAATGTTCACAAAACATTTAATACGGTTTACGTTCAGTTAATGTCAGAAAATGACCTGAAAAGTCGGATTGTCACAGTATCCCCTTGTTGAAGAATTTTCGTCCTTGAAAATTGCATAACGCGGTAAAAGTTAATGAGCTAGACACAAAGAAAAGAAAAGGAAAATTCTTAGTCGTCACAGTTGGGTTAGAACGTGTCATATTCAAGTATTTACCGAAGGAGTTCGGGTTGGAATAAAATGGGTCATTTTTATTCTTACTAAACAGGTTCGGGTTGGGTTAAAACGGTTCATTTTAGAGTATTTACTGAATGGATTTGGTTGACCCGTGAAGCAAGCTTGCTTATTATCATTCTATGGCTACGAAATTTGTAGCATGCTACGAAATGTTACTATCATTTTCAGCATCTTATTGCTTCAAATTGCCATACACGCGTAGTAGCATTTCATATCTTTAATGGATCCAATCTTTTCTTTCTCTCGTGTCACTCTATTTTGTTACAAAGGGATTACCATACATGTGTAGTAGCAAGTCTTACAGTTGTATACGAGCCCATTCAGTTTGGCCTCTTGCAGTTGGAATTCTATCAGATCTTGCAGGTTTTATGCCTAGAGGCAAAGTCAAAATCCTTGCGAGCGCAACTGTAAGACTTGTTACCTTTCCCATCTTTTAGATTTCTATTCAAATTACCAAGATCACCAATTAGTAGTTGTTTTGATCCAATTCTGATGTGACTAGGAATAGAAAAATTACTAGGCAACAGATTCAAGAATAATGATAGTTGTTACTATTGTGAGGCTTGGTTATCTTATTTCCAAGTTATTTTTGTTTAGTCTTTTCTATTGTAGTTGTTAATCTTTATGATTTATTTTAATTTTTAGAGGTCTCATATGTTAGTTAAAATTATGCTTAGACCTTAGTCATCTAATCGAGCATTTAACATGGTACCACACGATCAGGAATACTAGCAAACCGCTTATTTCATATTTTTGTGTTTTTCTTTATTCAAGCCATGTTACTCGCAGCAGATTTTTCATACTGATATTGTAAACATGCTTATACAGAAGTAAATGCCACAGAGATATCATGTTCATGATGTTTCTTGCAAAAAGAAAGCAGAACCCTAAACAAACAACAATCAGGTCGGCCGGTAGGCACACAGAGAAAGTCCGATTGTTTAGGAAAATAAAAAATATAAAATAAAGCAGAAGTTGTATAATCCAACAACAATCAGGTCGGTACTCACGTACACGCAGAGAAAGTCTGATGGATTTACGAAACACCAAGAAAAATAAAGCAGAACGTCAAACGAACAACAATCAGGTTGATCTTTCGATACGCAGAGAAAGTCCGATTGTTTGACAAAATAAAGAAAATCAAACAAGTTTAAATCTTTCAAAATAAAGCAAGCATACACCAGAACATCTCTTTATTCTATTTTTGATATTTTCTCCTTTTATTTATGCCAGATATACACAGTACCCATCACGGTTTGTAACCACAATTATGAAGCAAGCGTTATCTTTATATCATAGTCACGTATATCAGACTACTTAGCACATTCAATCAAGTCAAACAAGTACCTACAGCCTTTCTTTCTACTTTATTCATGGCAGATAACGTATGCTGATGTACTATCATTTCTCACGAGGTTGGATCATATTTCTCAAATTTTCATTTTTCCATTTTTTTATGCTTTTTGGATTTTTCCATTTTTTTTATGCTTTTTCATTTTTCAATACAAAAACACACACTATTTTTGTATTTTTTCAAATATTCTCCCCTTAAAAAACAGAAAAATAAAGCAAAACAAAAAACAAAAACAAAAAAAATGATCAACTGAATCAGATTAGATAACGTGCAATTTAGTAACCCCATTGATTTGCAACAAAAATTGAAAGCGAGTTTTATCAAAAGCTTTCGTAAACAAAATCAGCTCTTTGAAAATCCGTGTGAATTTTCTGCAAATCAATTAATTTCTTTTCGTAGCAATCACGGATAAAATGGTATCTGATGTCAATGTGCTTAGTTTTTGAATGCTGAACGGGGTTTTTCGTAATGGAAATAGCAACTGAATTATCAATGAAAATGGGAGTAGTTAGAAAATTCAAACCATAGTCGCGCAACTGCTGTTGTATCCACAAAACCTGTGAACAACAACTGGAAGCCGCCACATACTCCGCCTCCACAGTCGACGTGGCAACCGGAGTTTCCTTTTTGCATTGCCAAGACACTAGTCTGTCTCCCAAAAACTGACACCCGACGGTTGTGGATTTGAAATTTATCTTGCACCCGCCATAATCGGAGTCAGAATAAGCTGATAACTCAAACTTATTATCATTAGGGTACCAGATGCCAAGATCCGGATTACCCTTCAAATAAGCAAAAATCCGTTTTACTGCTATCATGTGTGGAGACTTTGGTGATGCCTGATACCTAGCGCATATGCACACAACAAACATTATATCAGGACGAGATGCAGTTAAATACATAAGAGAACCTATCATAGCCCTAAACAAAGTCGGATCAATATTTGCACCAAATTCATCTGGTCCGAGACCATGTGAAACCTGGATAGGTGTACTTGGGATCCGAACATCGCCAATCTTGAACCGTGCCAAAATGTCAGACATATATTTCGTCTGATGTAAAAGTATGCCTTTGGCAGATTGATGGACTTGAAGACCAAGAAAGAACCCCATCTCTCCCATAGAACTCATCTCAAATTTTGTTTGCATTACACGCTCAAATTCCTTGCATAAGCTGTCATTCGTGCTTCCAAAAATTATATCGTCCACATAAACCTGAACAAGCAATAGATCCTTACCGATTTTTTTCGAAAACAGTGTACAATCCACCTTGCCACGACTAAAATCGTTGTCGAGTAGATGAGTAGAAAGAGTCTCATACCAAGCTCTCGGGACTTGGTGAAGACCATATAACGCTTTATCTAATTTGTACACACGGTTAGGGAAATCAGGATCATAAAAACCAGGCGGTTGCTTCACGTAGACTTCCTCACGAATCTTCCCGTTCAAAAACACACTTTTCACATCCATCTAATACACCTTAAATCCATGATATTCCGCGAAAGCAAGAAATATCCGAATAGCTTCTATTCGGGCTACTGGAGCATACACTTCATTAAAATCGATGCCTTCAATCTGAGATAATCCTTGAACCACTAATCGTGCCTTGTTTCGGACAATGACGCCGCGATCGTCTTTTTTACATTTAAAGACCCACTTCGTTCCACAAGGCTCTTTAGAGTTTTTGGGTAAATCAACTAGATGCCAAACGCCCAACTTTGTAAACTGTTGCAACTCTTCTTGCATGGATTCTACCCAAGAAGCATCCTCCAATGCTTTATCAACATTAGAAGGTTCTACCTGAGATAGAAAACAGGATTGAAAAACTTCATTCTGAATCCCAGATTCTCTGATTTCGGTAATCAAAGCATCAATATTTCCTGCCAATTGATTTCGTGTACGAACCCCCGAAGACGGATCTCCAATAATGTTTTCTTAAGAATGAATATTGTTAATCCGAAGAATTGTTGAATCAGCAACTTCCTGAATATCTTCCAAATTTGTTAAAGATGCCTCTGCCCCTTCTGAACTGGATACATCACCAATCGGTAACGAATTTGGTACAGAAGAGCTTGTACTTGGCAAATGAATTTGATAATCTACAGGTGAAGATTCAGCTTCATGAAACAGACTTTCATATCATCAGAAGAACTTATAGTGTCTAGACTAGAAGCACTCTGACTCAACGAAGTAACAGCAGTATTTGAAAGCTTTGGAATCCATGAACCTGGACCAGGAGTTGCCAATGAATGTAGTATAGCAGCTACAATATCAGGATCCTCCTCTTCCTCGGATCCAGATGATGCAACCGTGAACAAATCAATTAGAGACTTATAATCATAAGACTGAGCATCAACTGATTTGGGATGTAGGAAAGTATGCTTCTGACAGTCCACATTTACATGATTCTCAATTGTCTTGGAAGAAGGAAAGTACACACGCTTCATCGGATGATGATATCCAACAAAAACACCCTGAACAGCTTTTGAAGCAAACTTCCCACCTTCTTTGAGAACCGTGCAAAGACACCCAAACGGTACCAAGAAATTCAAATTAGGCTTTTGACCTTTAAGTAATTCATAACTTGTTTTATTGAATCTCTTGACAATCAGAACATGATTGAGCACATAACATGCAGTGTGCACAGGCTCGGACCAAAATTTTATTGGTAGATTTGCATCAGCCAACAAGGTTCGAGCCGTCTCAATCAAAGTTCTATTCTTTCGTTCAGCGACTCCATTCTGTTGAGGAGTATACGGCGCACTGAATTCATGAACAATCCCAAGTGAATCACAAAAAGCGGCCATCTTAGCATTCTTAAACTCAGTTCCATTATCAGTACGAATGCGTCAGACTTTATGCTTGTACATTGATGGAAACTTGGATAACAACTTCTGAATTTGATCAAGAGTTTCATCTTTTGACGCTAGTGACACCACCCATGAGAATCTAGAAAAGTCATCCGTAATCACTAAACAATAATAACTACCCTCAATGCTTCGAACATTCACAGGACCAAAAAGATCCATATGAAGTAGCTCTAAAGGAGTCACAATCGAGTTTAAACGTTTAGCCGGATGAGACTTTTTCTTTTGCTTACCTTTCTTACAAGACACACAAACATCATGTATAGAAAAGTTATTCTTTGAAACACCTTCCACCAGATTATGATTTACCAAATAATTCATCTTCCGGTAATTGATGTGTCCCATACACCGATGCCACATGATGGATTCTTTTTCCGTAGCCTTAGAAATAAAGCATGTAGCCGAAACCGCTGAAGAAGTCTGATTCATGTTCAACACATATAAGTCACGAAATCGAGGAGCTCGTACAACAATCCAATCATCAGGAATTTGGATTCCAGGTTTCAGAATTAAGCACTCTGAACTTGTGAAAGCAGCAGTGTACTGCTTATCACAAATTTGAGAAACACTCAGCAAATTGTGTTGCAACTCTTGTACAAATTGGACTTTGTCAAATGTAATCTTCTCATTACCCATTTTGCCCTCACCGGTAATCTTACCCCCTTTATCGCCAGCAAAGGTAACATTCCCTCCTTGTATAGGTTTAACATCTGATAGCAAGGAAATATTACTCGTCATGTGCATGGATGCTCCACTATCAATGACCCAAAAGTTGTTAACAGCTGGCTTTCAAGCACCCTGCACATTTTAGCAGATCAATGCAAACGAGCAATCCTATGCTCTGATACCACTTGAGAAGACAGAATCAATCTTGCTAGTGCATAACGATCATAGATTTGGTAAACAACAAGGTAAATAACACTTCGTTTATTGCTCAAACCTTCAGAGAGAGAGAGAGTTACAGAGAGTTATAGGTTACACCTTAGAACACACACAGTTAACAGCTCAAAACCTCACAACTACTACTCTCTAAACGAGCTAAACATATATATAGGTGCTCTGGCCAGCGGACCAACTAACCAGCGTACCATCTGGTCCGGCATACCATCTGGTCCGCACCTGATCCGCTGGGACCAGAAAACACAAACTAACAATTACAAAAACCACTTCACCTAGACCTAGCACTAGACACTGAAATATGCTTTAACAAACATGGCTATTTTAATGAAATAACTCAATAGATCTGATGTGGCAACTGAAGCAGTCAAAACTTTTCACAATTTATGCCCACTCGATACACAAGAGTTCCTTAACAACAGTATTCTTGACTTTCGACTTCCTTTTTGATTTGTGCATTTAGTGTTTGCAGGTGTGAAGTTGTCTTTCCTCCCTTTTGGACCTACGTATATTTTCATTTAAATATGTGAAAGCTTTATTTGCATTTATAGCAGCAGCCTGTGTTTTGACTATTAATTAAGTTTACATGTATTGGAAGAACATACAACATAGCAACCTGATGGTGGTGCCCCAATATCATCTACAAGAAAGCCAATATCCAACAAATGGAAGATATTGATGCCGGATGCAACCTACAATCCTTAACAAATGCAAGATAATTCATGATTTTATTTTGATAATGCATGTATTGAGATGGAAGAAGCTAAGGTTACTTGTAGTAGTGCAATGTATACTAATGTTAGCTTTGTAATTCTTAATTATTATTTATATCAAACTCAATTTGCTATATATATGAAATACATTATCTTGCTATAAGTGTATTTTTATTTTGTATTATCAGGTTAATTGCCATTTAATATGAAAATTAGTGATTCTATTAAAAAAAATTAATTTCTTTTATAAATCCAAGACGCGCAAAAATGCATGTTATCTCCCTTTATGACGGGGGCTTCCTTGACGCGCATATTATGACACGCATTGCGTGTCATAAAATACGCGTCATCGTTTGCACGTCAAGAACAGGATGACACGCATTTTGCGCATCAAGAAGCTTCTTGACATGGCCTTCCTTGACGCGCAAATGCGCGTCATCTAACCCCTTTCTTGACACGCATTGCGCGTCAAGAAAGGCATTTTTTGTAGTAGTGACAGTTCGGTAAGTTCATGAATCTCCTGAAACAACTACATATCAACCTACCTTTCATCAGAGTCCTATCCCAGATGCCAAACTACACCACATTCAGGAAGGATTTTTCTCGCTAACAGAGAAAAATCACTGAACTAAACCTGGTTAGCTTGAGTGAAGAATGCTCCGCCATTCTCTCAAGCAAGCTACCCAAGAAGCAATTGGATCCTGGTAGTTTCACCATCCCATGTTCCATTACATGGATCATAGTCAAGAACGCACTCATAGACCTTAGAGCCAACATCAACCTTATAATAGCTACCATGCATCAAAGATTAAACCTCGGAACTCCCACACCAACCTGGATGAGCATCCAACTTGTTGACCGCTCAGTTAAAATCCCTTCGGGAATTGCTAAGAACCTCCTAGTTAAGGTAGGAGAGTTTGTCTTCCTCACTTAATTTTTCATTCTCAACATGGAAGAAGATGTGGAGGTACCCCTCTGTTGGAACAAAAATCTATGTGACTGACGCCATCAAATATGTTTACCGAAGCATTCGACTGAAGAGTCCATCGTGAATTGATTCAGAGATTGGGTTGTGATGATCGAGGCTTGCAGATTGGACCGAAGACCGTTTTCTGGAAAAATCAACCGTTCGGGTCAACGGTCAAAGTAAAAGTCAATGAAAGATCGGTTCGAGCGAGTCAAGCTTCAGATTAATTAAATCAACTTTGATTTAATTAATATTTATGTTATTTGAATTTTATTTGTATTTTGTTCTCTTTATGTTTTTCACTTGTTAGTCACCCTCACTATATATATAGTGAGGGTGCCTCATTCACAAGAAGAGTCTCTAAGTGTGGATATGATGAATAAAATCTTGTAGAGTGGTGTGAGATTCCATTCTAGAGAGAGAGAGAGCCATGGATTTCTAAAGAGAGATTGTGTGTTTGTCATGATTTCTTGTTATTGTAATCATTCGGTTCAATGAAATCATTTAACTTAGTTCATCATCTTTCTTGTTATGATTTCCTAGATTCATCTCCATCATCATCTTCTCTCGGGGTTTTCGAATCTGACCCTCGTTCGAGCTCATGATCGAGATTCTTGATGTAAAATCGGTCCCTACACAACCAATACCTTCAGGCCGAAGTTAGCGTGAAAGTCGTGTTTGTTTACATAGACATAAAACTCACGAACGTATTACATTGCATGGGTGCGAGTCACCGTTAGGATCATGCATCGTCCCCCAATCGGGCGTCACAATTCCTACAGATGAGCTTTCGACTCCTCAAATTGTCTATAATACGCAAGGCACGTTTGTTCAAAAGGATTAGATAATACACTTTTAATAGAAAGAGTTTTCACAAAATCAAATGCAGTTACCTTAAGGTATGTTTATAAACACATCTTTACCAACCCTCCAAGGACTTGTTTTCCCACAAGTAAGTGTAAGATTTTAACCAAGCATAAGCATGGCTTTAAGAATTTGCTAAAAAGAAGATGAGAGATTCATAGACAAATACAAAATCAAATTCTACTTAAGTTAAAGTTCTTACAATCTTGACGAATCGCTATAACATCAAAAATGAAAGCTCAAAAGATGGTATAGAAGAGTGAAAACGAGAGTGAAGCTTGAGTTAAAACTTGAGAAATGGGAGGATAAGTGGCTGCCTTTTATATGCAGAAAATGGAATCTAGTACGGGCTGTGCCTGTCAGTTGATCATCCAGAATCTTCATGGGTCAGAGACACGAGCCATGTAGGATCGGCGGCATGGGCCGTGTGTATCAGTAGTCTGGGGCACGGGTTGTGTGGGAACAATGGCATGGACTGTGTTGTGTCAGGAGCCAAAGTCAACTCTTCTCGGCTTCGCTGGATGCAGGCACGGGCCGTGCCCAATGCCAAAAAACCGGAACATGTTTCTTTCTTCGCGTTTTCTTAATAATTCTGTTCCTTTTGTGATTTTGGACCTGGACAACACTAAAAACTAAAATGGAAACATTATTTCATAGTTTTAGTGATAGTTAGTTAGTTTTTTTGTCCATTATGTGCAGGGAATATTTGGGTATAAAATATGTTTATTTGATTGTACATCAAACATTCCCACACTTAGATCTTTTCTTCTCCTCAAGCAAAATCCAAATGGTCAAGACTGCCAAATCCAAGGGCAAGTATAAATCTACGCTTGTAATCTTATGTCGAGAAGCATGTTCTCCACCTACTTCGACCTCTAATCTCTGTTTGCCGTTTTATTCTATTTTTATTGAAATATTAAAAGCTACAGACAAAGTTACTAGAAAGTTTAGATTTATTTAACGAAGTACACCTCACAAAGGATCACTCGACTCTCGGGGTTAGTATGTATACGGACTTTTAAGTGATCACTCATACCAAAGTAGGATCAAGTAAGAGTCATATGCTTAGTATGATATCAAACCTCCACAGATCTCGCCGAAATCCACACAGAAATCATGAGGGCTTGGGGCTGAAAGGGTAGGTTGTGGTTAGGGTTTGGAAGTGTTTGATTAAAAATGGCTAAAGTTGCAATTACGATCCTTTTTTTTTGAAAGCTTTATTGTGACTTGATAATTTCTTGACTATAAGGGCTTCTTTTGGGGGTTGCCCTACAAAATACAAACACATTTGTTTTTTAGACAAATACAAGCTTGCATAGGTGCAGGGATAAAATGGTCCTTACTTATTTTAGAAAGCTTTTTTTGAGGAACATAAGTTTGCGAAAATAAAGGGGGTTAAAAATAAAAAAGGTTGTTTGGCTTTTGGGGTTAGTTTGCAAATAAATTTGCGAGTTTAGAAACAAAAGGGAATATGCTCAAAGGGGTTTTCTAGGGGTATTTTGTGGGTAGGTAATGAACATAGGTTAGGGAAAGAAAAGGGGTTAATCCTAGGTGCCTCAATCCTATGAAATTGTGTTCCCGACTTTGTCCATCTTGGGATGTATTCTCATAACAAGTTCTGGCTTGTTGATTTACTTGGTGTCTCTCATTTTTTGACAAGAAAAGAGCATGTTGGTTATGTACATGCGGTTAGGCTCAAATGCTCACCGAAAATGTGGGAAAAGGGGTTTTAAGTATCAGTTGAATAAAAATAAAATTTTTCTAGTATTTGCAGTACCCAAAAATATCTCAATGTATACTCGAATAAGGCAAATAGATTATTGGTCTTTTCCTTTTGGAGAACACTGCCCTTTTCACAAAGATTGGCAAGTATTACAGATTTATTTATTGCAATTTTTTCAACCATGAAAATAGAGTTTTGTGTAAGGCTATTTTGGACATACAGAAGATCTAATCTTTCAGCGAAATGACAAATTTCCCAATCATGTCCCCACACATAAATCACATATTGCCCTTAGTGTGCAAAATATGCAAAAAGAAAGCATTATGAAAATTAAATAGGTTTAAGGATAGGAATTGTTACAAAGAGTTTTCTTTGTTTCCTTCCGGCCATGGATTCTTCATTTGTTGCCGGATAGACTTCTTACCAGATTTTGCACTATGAACAACTTTCTGTCCTCTTTATTGCGGTGGTAGTTGTCAAACCTACATACTAAAATGAAAATATAAAATTCTATCCGATATCTGGTAGATCTGCACGTGTTCCATGCAAGAGTAGGTTGACTCATGCAGGTCTGACGTTACTGCATTACACAAAGCGAACCGCGATATTCATATATCTACTAATAGAAGCTACTGAAAATAAAAACTACTTTATTAATCCTAATATAATATTTTTCTAAATCTGAAAGTTCAATTGAAAATGTGAGACATGTTACCGTCCTTTAGATGATGTTGTGATGCAGCAGCCAAGTTAGTTATCATTTCATCGTAGATGTTCATGCTAAGCCGCCATGAAAACGTGACAAGTTTATTTATGGATCCGCTGGCTAGACCCACATTACTGGCTCTAGAATGTGAGAGGTGGAGATGAGGCTCCCTCCATGCATTTGTTGGCAAATTCTAGGCCTGATTTGATACAGTCCACCACCTGTAGGTTCTCATCTGCTTTCTTACCGACTTCGAAGTTCATTTCTTGTTTCTGAACTTGATTTTTAATGTCCATTTGCTCATGTCTACCACTGCTTGCGAGGTTGCTAGGAAGGGTCTTCCTAAGATGAGGGTGTAAGGACCGATTTCACATCAAAAATCCCGATCGTGAGCTCGAACGAGGGTCAGATTCGAAAAGCCCGAGAGAAGATGATGATGGAGATGAATCTAGGAAATCATAACAAGAAAGATGATGAACTAAGTCGAATGATTTCATTGAACCAAATGATTACAGTAACAAGAAATCGTGACAAACACACAATCTCTCTTTAGAAATCCATGGCTCTCTCTCTCTCTAGAATGGAATCTCACAGCACTCTACAAGATTTCATCATCTCCACACTCAGAGACTCTTCTTGTGAATGAGGCACCCTCACTATATATATAGTGGGGGTGACTAACAAGTGAAAAACATAAAAAGAACAAAATACAAATAAAGTCAAATAACATAAATATTAATTAAATCAAGGTTGATTTAATTAATCTAAAGCTTGAATCGCTCGAACCAATCTTCCGTTGACTTTTACGTTGACCGTTGACCCGAACGGTTAACTTTCCCAGAAAACGGTCTTCGGTACAATCTGCAAGCCTCGATCATCACAACCCAGTCTCTGAATCAATTCACGATGGACTCTTCAGTCGAATGCTTCGGTAAACATATTTGATGGCGTTAGTCACATAGATTTTTGTTCCAACATTTTCCCCCTTGACTGATGCTTTCAAATCTGTTCAACTACTAAAGAATCACTCTACCGTACATCTTCAATGAGAAACTGGTAAACTAGAGACAATCTGATGTAGAAATTCCCCCTCTGAATAAGCTTCTACTGTTCTCGTTGCTCTAGTAGAGAGCCAAGTGTTCCATTCACTCGGTTCACACGGCCGGGTACAATACTGAGAAAATGCTGAACATCGGAGTCAAAACCGCAACAGATTAAATCAGATAAACCAGTCAATCATCGAACATGCTCCAACTTTAGATAATCGACCCGATATCTAAATCCATAAGAATTCTTCCTATTTCTCTAGACCCCTCTGAAAAACATCCGATGCGAAAACGAAAAATCAGATGCAGAGAGTCAAACCATCACGATTGGTTGCCTAGAGAAACCTGTGCAAAAATCCTGAAATCGGACAATCTCGCGAAAAACCAGAAGCCGGATGCTGACAGTTGTGAATGATCCGAGTGACTGAGGTTGGATGCAAAAACAAGAATAAGTGTCAAATCTGTGAAAATCTGAGATCTCGAGCGTAAAATGATCATAACCGGAGTCTTCGTAATTTTTGGCGAAGAAAAATGAGCTCGGAAAAATATTCCGTGAAGATTTCTGAGAAATATTGGTGAAAACGGCTCAATCAGAAAAATTCCATCAAATTTTCTTCAAGTGACGGTTCTTCGAGAGATTTAACGGATAATTCCAATAATTTAACTGGGATTCCAGTTAATCCGGTTAGTTGACATCAGCGTTGCATCAGCTAAAAATAATCCGTGAGACATAACGGAAAAAGCTGCATAATTAACCGGGTAATAACGCTAACCCGTCAGTGGTCGATAGCTAACGTACGTGTGACATCAATAAACGAGAAACCCAATAAATAATCGGAATAAATCCTCGACCAATTAAAAAATTTCTGAAATTCCGTTGCGGCGTTATCTCGGTTAGTCTCGTAAAAGACTAATAAAAAATACCCTGTATTTAAGGAATAATGCTAAAATATCAGTTAGTCAATTAAATCTCCATGAACAAACACAATCCTTGTGCCTTGAAATAAACAAATCAGAATAGAGGTAGAAAATCCATCCTACGGCTGGAATAAAAGGATCCTAGGGCTGAAGGTGGCTAATCCACGTGAAAGGCTGAGAGCCAATCACAGCTCGACAACCATTATCCCTTCAAACGAATCTCTTTTCCCAGGTAGGCCCTATGCGCCTCATCCACCAACCAATCAGGAGAATAACATCAAATGGTTCTCAACATCTCTTTGTGAGCAGGTGGGTCCCACGTGACCATTTCCAGCCAATAAAAAATCGACAAAAGAAAGAGAGTTGACAAAATCTGCCGACAAAGGTGAGAGAAAAGACATTCTCAACATTCCCTTCCAGCCAATAGATGGCCGACACGTCATTGTCTCCCACATAAAACCACTGAAACCCTAAAACTGATCGGAAAAAGCATCGGAAAAACGATATACACCGGAAAATCGTATTTCGCACATATCTTTCTCAAAACTTGACCATTTTCGACGAATTTTATGTCCCTGAACTCGTAATTCCATCCTCTACGACTCTGGACGATCAAAATCCTCTGAAATAGTCTCGAATGAAAACCCAGTTGTCAAGTTCGCTAACCAAACAAGTTCGCTAACCATGCCGGAAGTTCGCTAAACTAACTGAGAAGTTCGCTAGGACGATTTTAAAGTTCGCTAAGGACTCAAGTTCGCTAAGCACATAATAAGTCTGCTAAGCATAACTTGAAGTCCGCTAAAATCAGTCAAGTTCGCCAAGGAGAACAGAAGTTCGCTAAGGCAATCTTCATAACTTCAAACACTTGAATAAATCTGGAAAACATGATGAACATGAAGAAACTTACTCATGAACTTCGAATATGCCAAGAAATGATAGGAGAACTCGTTATGATGGACGATATGTGAAGCTAAACTATCCACGACAACGTTGTGGCCACCAACACTCCATAAACAGTAGCAAATCAGATCAAAACAGCCCCCAAAATCTGGAAATCTTCCAGAGCACGAAGAACACCATGAAACACGCACTAGTGTGTGTTTTTCCAGATCTATCCAAAATGTTGAGATTCAGACGAAATGAATGCTTCCAATGGATCTGGAACGCGTTTTCCAGTGAGAATCATGCCTCATTTCATCCAATTCATGAAGAAAAACCCAGAAAACTCAGAATCAAAGCTCAAAATCTTCAAAAACCCCCAAAAACGGGAAAACTCCAAGTTACGAAAAACAATCTCGGATCTTTAATTTTATCCATAAATTTGAACATGTTGAACATAAAAACGCATCTAGATGAACTCCCAAACATGAATCAAGCATCCATATCATCAAAATCCATCCAGAATCATCAAAAAAGAAGAAAAACAAAAGAAATAGTCTCCAAAATGAGTTTTCTCATCTTCACTCAATTCAAGCACAAAATCCAGATTCGAGTGACCAGATTCATCGTGAGATGAAATCTGATCGGTTACCTTGCTCTGATACCATTTGTAGGGACCGATTTCATATCGAGAATCCCGATCGTGAGCTCGAACAAGGGCCAGATTCGAAAACCCTGAGAGAAGATGATGATGGAGATGAATCTAGGAAATCATAACAAGAAAGATGATGAACTAAGTTGAATGATTTCATTGAACCGAATGATTATAATAATAAGAAATCATGACAAACACACAATCTCTCTTTAGAAATCTATGGCTCTCTCTCTCTCTCTCTCTCTCTCTAGAATGGAATCTCACACCACTCTACAAGATTTCATCATCTCCACATTGAGAGACTCTTCTTGTGAATGAGGCACCCTCACTATATATATAGTGAGGGTGACTAACAAGTGAAAAATATAAAAAGAACAAAATACAAATAAACTCAAATAACATAAATATTAATTAAATCAAAGTTGATTTACTTAATCTGAAGCTTGACTCGCTCGAACCGATCTTTCGTTGACTTTTACGTTGACCGCTGACCCGAACGGTTGACTTTTCCAGAAACACGGTCTTCGGTCCAATCTGCAAGCCTCGATCGTCACAACACAGTCTCTGAGTCAATTCACCATGGACTCTTCAGTCGAATGCTTTGGTAAACATATTTGATGGCATCAGTCACATAGATTTTTGTTCCAACATGTTAGGATAAGGGTTAGTAATAGTTTGTCACTTCATGGAAGTCGATGAGATGCATATTTGTGAACTTGACTCTGGTTACGACTTCCCATGTTTGCGCGAAAGTGGTGCAAGGAGGAAACAGACCTTAGTCTCTTATAAAGATGTTTTTCATATTAAATTAATCCGATGTGAGGGTTATTCCCCTGCTGGTTCATGACAACGTATTCGAGTGTAACGACACTAAGAACCCATAGGGCCCTACAACTATATTACATTTACACTTACTTTATTTATTACTCCCAGAGCGGTCCTCTTACGATCCTTACAGGGAGAAGAGATGAACACGAGACAGGATTCCAGGCTAGCACCGGCGAAGCTTAGTAGAGACCGAGAGGGGCGACACCCCCCCCCCCCCCGGTTTATTTCGGCAGTAGTGCAAAATTTTACGAATTTTGAAATTTTTTATATATATATTGAGAACCGCCCCCCCCCCCCCCCCCGGGATTAGGATCCGTGACTTTTCGTCCCCTAACCTTTTCGCCAAAGCTTCGCCAATGCAGGCTGAAAAGCGATGATCCTCATCTGATGAGTAATAATCTTAAAGAAAGTTATAAACAAACAGATTATTAACTTCGCCATTGATAAGTTCCACAAGTAATATTATCTTCGGCTGAATACTCTATAACCCCACTTTCATATTTATATTTATATTTATTTTGTTTTTATATATCTAACTTATCTTCTCTTAAAATATAATATATATCTTGGTCTGGTTATACACGAAGACTATTTATCAAAAAAGACTTCATTTCCCTTGTATCCATGGACGACCTCAGAATCTTACCCAAACTATATTGCTCTACGATGGGTGCACTTGCCCGTGAATGTGGTGAAATAGTATTGTTTCAAGATTACGTGCTTATAAATGTAAAAGCTTATGCATTAAAGGTGTCCCTAATATTGCTATATATTTTTATATACACCACATGCACATCGGATACGGTTCGGTTTGTCGGTTTATTCGGATTTTGGTTATTTCTACACATCCCAATTAAATATGAGTTAGCCATAATTTTATTAATGGTTTTGGTCGTTATACGCTTTTTTCTTTCTTTTTCTTCGTGTGACGTTAAAGCAATGCAATGGTTTCTTGTGCTCGCGTTATCCTCGTGGCAAGCTTCATTAGTCATTAATTAACAATTTATTTTGTTGGTGGTGTAGCAATTCAATTAATTTTTATACTTGTGTTATCGCCTCGTCATATAACCGCTTTCCAGGTAACGTGGTCCGAAAAATCTAGTATATATACAATTTGTATATAGGTTGTTGGATTGTGATTAATCACTGCTAACCTATCAAGTTACATGAAGGTATCAAACAAGAAAGGTGGAATCAGACTTGTTTGTGTTCTAAGCAAAGTTGCTTTTGATCCGTAAAGGTAACAAGTAGACAAGAAGTAAAGTAGTTGAACACGAGATATAAATTCCAAGCACTACAATATTATTACTTCTCAAGTGTTTACAAATGTTATAGCAGATCAACAAGAAGAATGGACAATAAACAAGAGAAATACAAAGTGCAAGGAGGAAATAAAAGATATTCTTTTTTTTCCTTTTAGCCAACTAGACTAAATAAAGTAATCATATCTACTCTAAAAGTTGTTGTACTAACACGCATGGGCACAGTGAACAGTTGAGCAGCTCTATACCTGCCAGCTTTCTGTCTTGGAACTTGAACTGTGTACAAAGTCAAACTTCAGAGGTAACTACGAAAAAGTTCTGGAGGAACTACTTAGTACAAAGAAGTTCTGGAGGAACTTCCTTCGGAAATCTGACTTAGAGAATTTTAGCCGAGCTACACATTCCCAACATTCTCCCCCTAAGATGTTGCTACCAAAAACTGTTCTCAACTATGAATCTTCTTTGTGCTTTGGAATTGAGCTCTACACCAGCCTTACAACTTGTAGACGAAGTTGCTAATTCCCATTATGCTCATGATGTCTTTCTGATGCATACTATCCCATTCAATCAACTTTAAGTTCTTCTTCTTTATCACCTCCCCATTGCTCATGATGAAGTAGTGCAAGTCTTACTTTTTGTGCACCTCAATCCTTATAATTCTAGGATGAGCTTCAGTAGGCTTGATTGGGCTAATAGGTGGGTTAGGAAGATCAGAAGATTCAGACTTATATTCTGATTCACTTACCACAATCTTCTTCCTTCTAGCCATAGACTTCTTTCTTCCAGAAAAAGTGAGCTTGATGGGTGGTATAATTGATGGTTGCTGTGATGAGGGTTCAGTTTCAGGCTGTGTAGGCTTTGGTTCTTTTGGAGGTGGAGATGTTTGTGGAGATGGAATTGGCTGATTAGGAGTTTGGAATGTGGAAGATGTGGGTTGTGATGATGCGGTGAAGGCTTGAGATGATGAGATGTGAGGATCAGAGACAATGTCAAACATCTCTTTAACAATGTTGATCCTAGGCTTTTTCTGTTGACCAAATGAGGCAGAAAGCTTTCTCTTTTTCTGCTTCAAGTAGCTAAGTCCTTCAGGATGAATAGAGTCAAAAAGAGCATACATACCTGGTGGCTTCTTCTCACCAAAGACTCTTTCCTTTTCAATTTGACTCTTCCCGATGATATCATATTGTTGTGTCAGTCTAGGCAATCTGCAAGAGTTGATTCTTTTAGGGTTTTCCATCATGATTTCCTTGAAGTACCACCTGTGAATTAGCAAGTCATCTTCTTTAGAGAGAGTTTGAAATCTGATGCCCTTCTTCTCTTGTGCCTTCTCCTGCTCAAAGATGTAGTCAACAAACCTCTTCACATTCATCTCTTTAACTTGATCACCACTGATGGGTAAGATCATATACATCCAGTTGATTAGATTGTCTCCCTTCATCTCAACAACCCACTTATCAGAGAAACACTCCTTGCTCTTGAGCATTTCACTGAATTGAGCTAAGAAGATCTTGTTATCTTTATTACTCTTCATTTGAATCTTTCTGTAATCATTCCCTAAGACCCTTCTGTACTTGTCAACTTTTTCTGAAAGACCTTGCTATTCGGCTTTAGCAATTCTTTCTTCTGTGTACATGTCAGATCTTCCCCTAGATCCATTAATGAAGAGCATCAGATCTGCATTGTTCTTGACATAATCATAGATGCCATTCTCTATTAGCAGTTGTTTTTGTTCCTCAAACAATGCACGATCTTTCTGTTCTTGCTCTTCCTTCTGTTTCTGATGAAGCTCAGCATTTTTCCTTTTCCAATTGATCAATCAAAGCTTTTGTTGCATGATCCATTTCATCACCTTGGCATCCTGTGCTTTGATCATCAGTCTCCATATCAGTGAAACCAGAAATGGTTCTCTCATAGAGAGAATCATCATTAGCAGCCTTGGGAGATTCATGAAGTGAAGTTGCAGCACTAGGATTAACTTCCGAGATAACTTGCGTAGGAATAGTCTCAGCACCAACTTCCGAAGTAACTACCTTGGGACTGTCTTCCGAGACAACTTAATTCAAAATAGTCTTAGGCAATTCTGAGGAGCAACTTCCGAAGTAGCTTCCTTCGGAACATCCTTAGTAGTGAGGGGTTCTTCTGGAGTAACTTCCTTCGGAATTTCCTTAGCAGAGAATAGCTCCTCCGGAGTAACTTTCTATGGAGTTTCTTCTGTTGTATCCTTTGCCGATGAGAATGTAGGTTTGTTCAAGTTGATAAGTACTTTAGTGTCTTCAATTTCAACCAGATCCACATCCTTTTCTTGTTCACTTGCAGGTTCAACAACCTCTTCATCACTTTTATCTTCTCCTTTAGCCTCAAACTGATCTTGACCCGTTTGAAGATACTCTTGCTCTTTGACCAGATATACATCTGTCAAGTAATTCTTCACTTCTCCAATGTTGTGAGGATGAGCTCCTGATGCTGCCATCAAGAATCTCATAAATTCCAAGTGACTGGCTTTGCATTCATCAGGTGCTACCTTCATCAGTTGATCCATGTGGACATTGAGCAAACCTTCTACAGGGTTGAAGGGCTTAACTCCATAGATCTTAAAAAGCTTGTTCTTTAGATGCTCAGGTAACATATCCTCTGGGTCGAAGTCTATCTCACTAGAGCTTGAAGAGTCTTCACCAGACTTCGTTTTCAGCAGAAATTTTCTGATAAGGTGTTGAAGAGCTAGCTTTCTCCCTTTTTTTGGTAACAACAGCTTCACCAGTTGGGTTTGATGCACTAACCTTCTCCAGCTTAAGTCAGTTGATCAAAATATCCTACTCTCTGATTGTTTGCAGCAGGGACTGTGTTGGAACTTTTAATAAGTGTGACTGACGCCATCAAATCTATTCTTGAATAATTCGGTTGAAGAATCCATTGTGATTTGATTCAGAGACGCTGGTTGTGATGCTCGAGGCTTGCAAGTTTGGACCGAAGACGTTTTCTTTGAAAAGTCAACCGTTCGGGTCAACGGTCAACGTAAAAGTCAACAGAAGATCGGTTCGAGCGAGTCAGGCTTCATATTAATTAAATCATCTTTGATTTAATTAATAATAATTATGTCATTTGTTTATTTGTATTTGCTCATTTGTATGTGTGTTAGCTAGTTAGTGGGCTAGTGAGCACATGGGCTCTCTATAAATAGGAAGGGATAGCTTCATTAAAAGATGATGAATAATGATGAATAATAGATGAATAAGGATGATCTAGAGAGATGTGAGCTATCATTCTAGAGAGAGAGAGTCACACATTGGGTTTGAGCTCAACCCAATGTGACCATGGATTTCCAATGACGAGTTTGTAATCATTCGGTTCGTTGTAATCATTCAGTAATAATCAATGAATCGTTTGATTTTATCATTTCCTGTCATTTATTATCTTTGATTCTTATCATCCCGTCTCCTTCGATCTCACCTTTGTTCTTGCTCAAGATCGAGATTCTTGATGTGAAATCGGTCCTGACAAATGGTATCAGAGCGGGTACCGATCAGATTCATCTCACCGTGAATCTGGTCACTCGAATCTGTGATTTTGAGCTTGAATGAGGTGCTGATTGAAAAACCCATTTTGGAGACTTTTTCTATCTTTTTCTTATTTTTGGAGCTGTTTATATGATTTCTGGATGAATCTGATGATAGATTCTTGTTGTTAGGTTCATTTAGATATGATTTCATGCTCCATTTGTCCAAATCAGTGAAGAAATACGAGATCTGAGGCTGAAAAACGAAACTGTTAGAGTTTTCCCGTTTTTGGGGTTTTGAAGATTTTTTGAGCTTTGATTCTGAGTTTTTGGTGCTAAAATCAGTGTTTTTGGATGAAATAAAGTATGAATCTTGGTGGAAAACGCATTCCGGATCCATTGGGAGCATCGGTTTTGTCTGAAACGCAACGTTTGGGCAGATCTGGAGAAACACACAGTAGTGTGTGTTTCACGGTGTTCTTGGTGTTCTTCATTTTGGTTGAAGATTGCCTTGGCGATTTTGCAGCTGATGAAGATGTTCTTGGCGACCTCGAGAGAGCTTGAAGATGTACTTGGCGATCTCAGGTGAACTTCAATATGTACTTGGCGATTTCGAATCTGTCCTTGGCGATTTCGGTTTGTCCTTAGCGATCTCGAGTCATATCTTGGCGATTTCATTTTGTTCATGGCGATCTGGGTTTGGCGATCTCGAATAAGGCTTGGCGATCTTGAATAAGGGTTGGCGACCTCGTTTCTGTCTTTGGCGACCTCGAACCTTGGCGATCTCGACTGAACTCAACAACTGGGTTTTTATTCAAATAAGTTTCAGTGGATTCTGATCGTACAGGGTCGTAGAGGATGAGAACACGAGTTCAACGGTATAAAAATCATCGTATTTGGTCGAGTAATAAGAAAGATATGGAGAGGTTACGGTTTTCCGGTGTGGGGTTCGTTTTTCCGGCGGGTCGATATTAGGGTTTCGGTGGTCTCAGGTTTTTGGAGAAGACGGATGATGTGGCGACCATGTATTGGTTGTAAGGGAGTTTCTCTCTCCTCACTCTTGTCGATATACCTGAATGTCCTTCATGTTGTCGAAATCCTATTGGAGGATGGAAATGGTGGGACCAGCTGTGTCTCAAAAGAGACGTTGGGAATAAGGAATCTCGGTGGAAAAAAAGGCAGTGGGGCCCGCCTGTGCATAAAAGAATTCTCAAAAAGCTGGATGCCTGTCGTGCTGTGATTGGCTTTTGCCAATCACGTGGACCCCGCCTGCTAAAAAGAGAGCCGTTGAATGGAAATAGTTGTTACTCTCTGATTGGCCGAACTCCTCTTCACACGGATTAAGCATTTCAGACCGTTAGATCCATTGAATCAGAACCGTAGGATCTGTCTTTGTGATTTCTCTGCTGATCTTTGATTGGTCGACAGCAACAAATGCGGATCCAGCCCCTACACCCTTAGATCTGATTTGTTTCTGCCGTTGGATGATTTTTGCCCTTCATTCTGATTGGTCCATAGCCAATTACACGGATTGTGTTTTTATGGAGATTTCTTTAACACTAATGATTATTTCATTATTATTTTCGTTAATGCGGGGTTTTTCTTATCAGTTTCTAACGAGACTAACGAGATAACGCCGCAACGAAAATTTGAAAATATTTTATTGGTCATGGATTTATTCCGTTTATTCGACCGGGTTTCTAGTTTTTGTTGACGTCAAAGCCGCGTTAGCTAACGACCACTGACGGACTGGTTTCACTTCTCGGTTAAGTTCGTGACTGTTTCGTTATGTCTCACTTCAAGTTGTTTAGCGGATGCAGTGCTGATGTCATCTAACCGAATTAACTGGAATCTCAGTTAAGTATTGGAATATTCCGTTAAATCTCTAACGGAAGGCTCGTTACTTGAATAAAATTGACGGTCCTCTCAGTTTCATTCCAGATTGCACCGTTTTACTCAGAATTCTTCACGGAATATTTTTCCGAGCTCGATTTTCTTCGCCCAAAATTATGAAGACTCCGGTTATGAATAAATTTCGCGTTTACGCTCGGGATCTCAGTTTTTCACCGATTTGACAATATTTTTGCATCCAACCCAGTCACGCGGAACAAGTTCAGTATTTATGGATCATTCACAACTGTTAGCACCCGGCTTTCGGTTTTTCGCAAGATTGTCCGATTTCAGGATTTTTGTACCGTTTTCTCTTCGGAACTGAGCGGAACGGTTCCACTCTCTGCATCTGATTTTCCGCTTCCGCATCGGATGTTTTCAGAGGGATCTAGAGAAAAGGGGGACTTCTATGGATTTGGATTATCGGGTCGATTATCTGAAGTTGGAGCATTTTCAATTATTGATTGGTTTATCTGATTCGACTTGTTGCGATTTTTTCTCCAATGTTCAGCATTCTTAGTATTGTACCCGACCGTGTGAACCGAGTGAACTGCAGCACTTGGATCTCAACTGGAGCAACAAGAACAGAAGAAGCGTATTCAAAGGGGGAACCTTTACAACAGAAAGATTCCGGTTTATCAGTTATTCTTCGAAGATGCACGACAGAGCGGTTCTTCACCAGTATGACAGATTTGAAAGCGTCAGTCAAGGGGGAATTGTTGGAACTTTTAATAAGTGTGACTGACGCCATCAAATCTATTCTTGAATAATTCGGTTGAAGAATCCATTGTGATTTGATTCAGAGACGCTGGTTGTGATGCTCGAGGCTTGCAAGTTTGGACCGAAGACGTTTTCTTGAAAAGTCAACCGTTCGGGTCAACGGTTAACGTAAAAGTCAACAGAAGATCGGTTCGAGCGAGTCAGGCTTCATATTAATTAAATCATCTTTGATTTAATTAATAATTATTATGTCATTTGTTTATTTGTATTTGCTCATTTGTATGTGTGTTAGCTAGTTAGTGGGCTAGTGAGCACATGGGCTCTCTATAAATAGGAAGGGATAGCTTCATTAAAAGATGATGAATAATGATGAATAATAGATGAATAAGGATGATCTAGAGAGATGTGAGCTATCATTCTAGAGAGAGAGAGTCACACATTGGGTTTGAGCTCAACCCAATGTGACCATGGATTTCCAATGACGAGTTTGTAATCATTCGGTTCGTTGTAATCATTCAGTAATAATCAATGAATCGTTTGATTTTATCATTTCCTGTCATTTATTATCTTTGATTCTTATCATCCCGTCTCCTTCGATCTCACCTTTGTTCTTGCTCAAGATCGAGATTCTTGATGTGAAATCGGTCCTGACAGACTGCATTTGATTTGCAGGTTGTTTGGCACTTAATTCAGTAAGTAAAACACTGCCCTCAACTGATTTCTCAGTATCCTTGGGCGAAGAAGAGCCATCAATCCTAGCTTGATCATGCTCAGCATCCTGGTTTTCTTGGCTCCTGGGATTCCCTGCAGACACAGTTGTTGCCTTAGGTTCCATTGCTGGTTCCCTTGGTGTAAACTGGCTGCTGTTTGCCATAGATTTTGTCTTAAGAATGTTACTGTTGTCCAATTGTTCCAGTAGGGAACCAATTGTAGTAGCAGCCCTTTCTATATGAACATCGTCATCACTCCTGATGTTCAACTCCTTAGTGGGTGAACAGGGGTTAGAAGGAACATGATCATGATCCATCCAATTCTCTTCATGTGGTGAGGTTGAGAAACAGAGATTGCCATGTGGAGAAGGATCAGTTCCTGCTTCATTCACAGGTGAATTTAGGTTTAGGTCTATGGAGGTAAACAAGGAGGATGAGGGTTGGTGCATCCAATCTGGTAAAAGATGGAGTTTCAAGTGAAACAGCATCCTGAACATGGCTAAACCCTATGCTTTGAAATTGAGCAGACAATGGGTCATGCTCAAGGTTTTAAGGTTGGGTGGGTGTGAGAGACATAGGTGGAGTAAACCTGGTTTCCCTTTCATCAACTTTTGATTGAGTAGGCTTGGAAGTTGAGGTGGTGGTTTTTGAGTGTTTGACCTTCTTTTTTGATAAGTTTTGGATTGAACTTTGTTTTTGTAAAGAAAGACAATTTCAGATGTGGGTTCAACAACTGATGGTGCAGGTTTAGTGTTGTCACCTGGAGCAAAGTGCTCAAGTGGTTCTTGAACTTCAACTACTTGTTCTTGCACAGCTTGTGAAGGAACAATTCTTGGCTCTGGTAGTGGATGGACATTATCCACACCAAGGCATTTGTCAATTGCAGTTTTAGAAAGTGTGTATGAAAAGATTTTCTCAGTTAAATTTTTCTGGTGATGAATTGTGCCAGCTCATGGAACATCAGGGAATTGTGTATCCAAAATGTGTTGCAAAAACCTTGGATACATTTTAAAATGTTTCTTAAAGTTTTCCCTGAGTCCATCAAAAATCAATTTTGAGAAGTTAAAACATTCTCCCTTGATCACTGCATGAAGTGCAGTTGCTTGAACTTCACCAAGCTCTTCATCTGATCTTCTAGGAGTCAGAAAAGTTAACAAGGTGTGAGCAAAAAATCTCCAAATAGGTGGAAGATGACATTTCTTCACCGTCTTGCTCTTGGGGTTTCCACCATAGCCGATGCCCATAAGGGTTGACTGGTACTCTTCCTTAGAAACTGTGAAGAGACATCCGTCATCTTGTAATTTCAAATGATTTATGATCATATCTTCAGTGATGTACACATTTCTTCCATGCATCACGTTTTCCATTTGCGCAACTTGCTCACCGTTTTCATCACGGTCACTCACCTCTGCATTATCCCAGGACTGTGTAATGGTTTCATCCTAGATGACTGGACTTACAGTTAGGGCAAAATGCAATTCTGACGAAGTAAGATAGTCTATCATCCTGTCAAACTGAGCCGACTTTTTGTGATTTCTCAAAATAAGCCCGTTGATTGTGCTCTGGGTGAAACGCGGATGCAGCCATTGCTCTGTATTGAGTGATTTGTCCAGAAATTCCGAAGAATTTTGATGAAATTGAGAAAGAAGCAAGAGCGATTGCTGGGTTTTTGGGAATTTAGGTTTCGTAAGTGAAAGGTTTTCTCTGGAAGTGACAGTTAAAGGTAGAGGAGAGAGGGAATTAACGGAACTTGTAACAGTGGAGTTAGTGGGGCCAACAGTTAACCGTCACTGTTAACGCATCGTGCATTTGTACTATATAACAGCGAAAGAACTGTTCAGGGTCCCACTTAACCGAAAAAGATTAAGTCTTCATTAAGGTTCCCTCGTAACTTTTTCTTCCGGAACCAAGGTGTTCCCTCGGAAGAATGAAGTTCCCTCGGAACTCTTTCCCTTAGATTTTCTCCTCATTTTTCACAGGGCACTTCCCCTGGAAGTTCCCTAGGAGATTTGAGTTACTCCGGAGTTACCTGAAACTTACTTAGAAAACACTTGAAACAAATTAGAAGCCTTATAGAGTTCCCCGGAAATATCTCTTATGAAAGAAATTGCTTTAGGAGTAAGTTCCCTCGGAACTGAGTGAGTTCCCTCGGAACTTTCTTGGTAATGCTAAAACACTTAGAAAATCTCATAACTTGGTAGATTTAGCAAATTTTGAGCAGTTTTAGTTATGAACACAGTTCTTTGAAATTTTAAAAGGATTTTCTTGATTTTCAAGAAGTGGATTAAAAGACACAAAAGCATTTAAGGAAATAGAAAAGTATGTACAGAAAACAACAATTGACAGCAAAATTTAACCAAAGTTCATAATCCAAATAGCTGTGATAAGAAAGAAGAATCTTGCCTCATCAAATGCCTTAGTGAAAAGGTCAGCTAGTTGAAGATCAGTATGAACTTTGTGTAACTTAATCAGTTTCTTTTCTGCACAGTCTCTAATAAAATGGTACCTTATCTCAATGTGCTTTGTCTTTGAGTGCTTCACCGGATTGTTGATGATTGAAATGGCACTGGTCTTATCTGCATACATAGGAGTTTCTAGAAAGGTGATTCCATAATCCAACATTTGATTTTGAATCCATAGCACTTGACCACAGCAGGTTGAAGCAGCAATGTACTCAGCTTCAGCAGTTGACATAGAAACACAGGTTTGTTTCTTGCACTGCCATGATACAAGCCTATTTCCTAGAAATTGACATCCTCCTGATGTTAATTTCTTAACCAAGTAGCAACCACCATAGTCACTGTTATTGTAGGCAACAAGTGTAAAGTCATCATTCTTTGCATACCACAACCCAAGCTTTGGTTGTCCCTTGAGGTATTTAAAGATTCTCTTTACTGCCTTCATGTGGGATTATTTGGGAGCAGACTGATATCTGGAGCATAAGCATACACTAAACATAATATTAGGCCTACTTGCAGTTAAGTACATCAATGAACCAATCATTGCCCTGTAAGTGTGCTGATCAACAGGTTCACTCTCTGAATTTGAATTCAGTTTGTGAGAGGTTGAAATAGGAGTTTTTGCAGAAGAGGTAGATAGCATGTCAAATCTCTTGAGCATATCTTGAATGTTTTTGGACTAATTCAAGAAAATGTCCTGTGCAGTTTGCTTTACTTGAAGACCCAGAAAGAAATTAAGTTCACCCATTAAACTCATTTCATATTGATCTTGCATTAGGGTCTCAAACTCCTTGCACAACTTAGGATTAGTTGACCCAAAGATGATATCATCCACATAGATCTGAACAAGCAACTTATCTTTTCCAACAGTTCTGAAGAAGAGAGTTTTATCAATAGCTCCTCTCCTGTAACCATGGGCAAGCAGATAGTTTGAGAGTGTCTCATACCATGTTCTTGGTGCTTGCTTGAGACCATAGAGAGTCTTGATCAGTTTACACACCTTGTTAGGGTCTTCAAACCCTGGTGGTTGACAGACATAAACTTCTCCCTTCAATTTCCCATAAAGGAAAGCACTTTTGACATCCTCTGATAAACTGTGAAGTTCTTGTAAGCTGCATAGGCAAGGAAGATTCTGATTGCCTCTAATCTTGCAACTGGAGCAAAAACCTCATGATAATCTATTCCTTTTTCTTGAGCATATCCTTGAATGTTGGGAATCGAGATACCGAGCCAACAAGATTTGGATAGATGTGATTAATACTCAACGGCCACTTAACGTCTACCGTCCCGACAACACGGTGAAGAACATGACAACTCAAGACACAAGACTCAACTAAAGAAGATGGCTCTAGTGAATATTATTTATTGTTTAAATATTGTCACTAGTTGGTAGTTTTACTATTATGCCCTTAGTGAGTTTGTAGTATATATAGCAAGTCTTTCTCATGTGAAAGACTTGATGATGATATATGTCTAGGAGAGAGAGTTAGTCATGGTTCCTTGAAGCTTGTCAAGGGTTCTTGAACTTACCTAGTAAGCTCAAGAAACCCGGGAATGCGTGGGTTAGGTAATGTAATCATTCGGTTATTGTTAATCATTTGGTTATCTTTTGTTATCTATCTTTCATGTTGTTTATCGTTGATCTATCTTGCTATTCATATCCATGTTTCTACTAGCTTTGTGCTTCATCATCATCATCACATCTCAAACACCATCGTTGTTCTTATCCCGGTGTTCATTTGTTTCTACAAAAACGAGTTACACAAAGACTCGATCCGCTTCCGCAACCAAGGTATTTTGCCCACCACCTCGGTTTTTTAATTGGCATCAGAGCCACAGTCGAGATTATGCAACTTAACCGTTGATATCTCAACTTTGTTTTTTAATTGACAAATGGAGATGTAAACTTTTTGGAAAGATTTTGTACTCCCCTCCATGTCTTTCAAAGTTTATTAAAAAGGTTTTTGAAGTTTTCTTTCTTAGATTAGTCAAAACCTATGTGTTCTTTTGTTTTTGTGGTGTTCTTGAAAATGTCACTGGGTTTTTGTGTTTGAAGTACCCATGTATTTCTTCAAAACCCATCTTATCCGTTGAAATCTTTGAATATGTGTTTTTTATTATTTAAATTTTAGATAATTAGATGCATATGATTTGAGTTTTTCAAGACTTATACCACATATTATCCGGTGTTTTCTTAACTATCCTATGTCCCATCTTATTTTTCTGATGGAGTGTTGACCCCAAATTGCTTTATAGCATTTGACCTACTTTGTGTGTCTCGAGTCCTTCAAAATTAACTCTCAAGATAAAACAAAGTTTATCTCATATTCCATACCCTATACACCTATCTTCTGTCCATTACCCACTTTTCCATACCCTATACACTTTTGTCCATTACCCACTTTCTCTATCATCAACTTCAAGAACCTGCAACACCACATTCCCTCTCTCTCTTCTAATTGAGAGTTTAAAACAAAAAGAAATATGAGTGATCTACCGGTTATTGTTTGAAGATATGAAGAGACGATGCTAGTCGACAATGAACTCAAAAGACGATCGGAGACTGCAGCTCCTTGTTCGTTTTTATGATTCCGCTAGTTCTCTGTTTTGGACGACGGTGAAGAAAGTGATGAGGTAACTGACTCAGCTCGTAAAGACCAAAATGAGAACCGATTCGAGCTAGGGTTAACAGTTTGAAGATGACGATGATATTGATGCGTCGTTCCGGGTTAACAGTTTTCGATATTAGGGTTTCTAGGATGAAGTGACGATAACATGTTTCGTTTTGGGTTGATGAAAGTGTTTACATCTGGGTCCTCGAGAAAGAAGAACATATGAGTTTTACACGTCTCTTGTTTGTCAACGAGTGAAGACAAAAACTTGGTCAACCGTATGAAAACCATCAAGCGGAAGTCAGAAACTTCAACCGGAAACATCAACCGGAACCTCGAAGTTCAACCGGAACTCAGAACTTCAAGCGGAAATCGCGAGGTTCAACCGGAAGATCACTGTTCCGGCCCAACCAACTTCAAACTGAATGTTCAACCGGAAGTTCGAAGATTCAACCGGAAAAGCAGTTTCAACCGGAACTTCAAACTTCAAGCGGAGTTTTTAGGTTCAACCGGAACCTTGAAGATTAACCGAAACTGTACTGTTCAACCGGAAAAATGCATTCAACCGGAGTCTTCAACCGGAGTTCCATCTCAGATCGTCTCAGCTCGCCGGTTCCTGTCCATGTACACAATCAGATCGCCGGTCACCGAGTCTACTTATGCTCGGCGTTTCTCGCCGGAATTTTCTTTTAGAGCCGCCGGTTCTCTTGCGTGATGTCGACAGAAATAAGAAATGATAAAGATCATTCACCGGAATTCACTAATCTTGGCCACCGGTCTTTGTTTCTCGTCGACTGAAATGAAAAGGAAGCGCAGATTAAGAAGTGATTAAGGTACTATTTTGTTTAGCAGCGCTATCTAGGGTTTCTTCTTTTTCAAATAAAGAAACGGGCTGGAGAAATTGAAAATCACCGTTTTGGGCCGCTGGTCTCGTTATTTCGACTGGACCAAGGTTTTTCATTCATTTGTTTGGGCTACTGATCGATGGGAGCCTTTAAATCTGTTGGTTGTTATGAGATCCAAGGGAATAAGCTGCGAATTTAATTGTTCGGGCAGATCACACATGAAGACAGATTTGGGATGAATATAACAGTGAGCTGCTGTTATTATTATTTTTGGTGTCAACACAGTAGCAACCAAATCGCAGCCATGAGGATCCACATCAACCACTTCACTTTTCCAACACTTTTAGTATTCTTGAGAACCCGATATTCATCAAACATTTCAGGTACACCTACAACTATACTTTTATATCAAGATTACTTCAAACGGCAGATGTGCTATGAGGTGAATTGGTTATGAAAGTTGTACACAAGTTTGGGTCGATATGTTGAAGATGAAAGGGATTTATTATTGGTTGGATTATGAAGATTAACCGGTTGATATTGCAAGGCTGATTTTTGTTTGTGATATGCTACTTAATGTGTTTGGTTACAACAACACGCTTTTATTTTTGCTACGGGTTGCACAAGTCTAGGGGGAGAAGATGTGATGATCTTAGAGACTTTTTGCAACCAACTCAGTAAATGAAAGCAAAGAAAAGTGGTTTATCTTCGTGCAACGCATTGGTTTGGTATTCGGTCAAGTATTTCAAGTTGGTTGAGTTGTGGATTTATTTCTCGCGTTTTTCATAGATCCTTTATATTGTTTACTTTCAACAATATTGGCAACTTGAGTTATGACTTAGTCCTCAAGTATATTGCCATTGTGTTGAAGTTTGTAAACACCCTATGCATTACAAGCCCATGGTCAGGCGGTTGAAGAATGTTTATTGTAGGGGGAGCTTCACAAAGGAGAATTGAAGAACAAAAGATTTGAAACCACATGAAGATTTTCTTGAAGTCAAGATGCAAGAATACAAGAACCAATGTCACAAGTGTTGAGTATACCATCTACCAAATAGGGGGAGATTGTTGGGAATCGAGATACCGAGCCAACAAGATTTGGATAGATGTGATTAATACTCAACGGCCACTTAACGTCTACCGTCCCGACAACACGGTGAAGAACATGACAACTCAAGACACAAGACTCAACTAAAGAAGATGGCTCTAGTGAATATTATTTATTGTTTAAATATTGTCACTAGTTGGTAGTTTTACTATTATGCCCTTAGTGAGTTTGTAGTATATATAGCAAGTCTTTCTCATGTGAAAGACTTGATGATGATATATGTCTAGGAGAGAGAGTTAGTCATGGTTCCTTGAAGCTTGTCAAGGGTTCTTGAACTTACCTAGTAAGCTCAAGAAACCCGGGAATGCGTGGGGTGGGTAATGTAATCATTCGGTTATTGTTAATCATTTGGTTATCTTTTGTTATCTATCTTTCATGTTGTTTATCGTTGATCTATCTTGCTATTCATATCCATGTTTCTACTAGCTTTGTTCTTCATCATCATCACATCTCAAACACCATCGTTGTTCTTATCCCGGTGTTCATTTGTTTCTACAAAAACGAGTTACACAAAGACTCGATCCGCTTCCGCAACCAAGGTATTTTGCCCACCACCTCGGTTTTTTATTGAACAACAAGCCTAGCTTTGTTCTTGATAACAATTCCTCTTTTATCCTTCTTGTTTCTAAAAACCCATTTTGTTCCAATTGGTTGAGCATCCTCAGGAAGATCAACCAATTCCGAAACCCTCTGTTTGTTGATTTAAAACAGTTCCTGTTGCATATGTTCAATCCAATGATTGTCTTTTAGTGCTTCCTCAACTTGCTTTGGTTCTTCTTGCGATAGGAAGCATGCAAATAAACAGATGTTTGTATCAGCAGCTGACTTGCTTCTTGTAAGAACATGAGCATTCTCTTCACCAATCACATTCTCAATTGGATGAGATTTGCTGACATTTATGTTCTGAAAATTTGGGAATTCATGACTTTGAACTTGCCTAGTAGGTGGAATAACTAGGGGTAGGTGAATACTAAGCTTAATTCCCGGTAATCTTTGTGAAGGGAGTAAGTTTGATGTAGTTGCAGCAGAATTGATGTTCTCTTCATGGGTGAGTCAGTGAAATTTTACTCATGAGAACCATCATGATCAGCAGTTTGATTTACATTTGGTGAAAATTGCACACTCTCATCATCACTGGTATCTAAGACATATCCTTCTCCCTGTGATTGTGAATCACTTGACTCAGTTTCAACCAAGTTCACTGGTGTGGGATCAGTAACTTGTTGAATTGTAGCAGTTGGCTTAGGAAGTGGTATGTAAGGTTGTGTGCTGACAGAGGAGTAGAAAGGACCATAGTTGCAGTTGTCCATCTTTGCATTTGAGTTCTCCCCCTAAGACTGCACATGTTCACTAAAAGACTTATCAATAGTAAATTTGAAATCATTGGTTAGTGAATCAATATAAAATAGCCATGAGGGTTCAGAACTAAACTTATTTGTAGATTTTTCATTGAAAAACACATTTATTGACTCTTCAATAATTTTAGTTTTGAGATTGTATACCCTGTATGCCTTAGACACCCCGAAGTATCCAACCATGTAGCCATCATCTGCCTTTTCAGCAAGCTTAGCTAAGTTCTCACTAGTTATTAATATTGTAACAGGACAACCAAAAACTTTGAGAAAATGGATATTTGGTTTTCTTTTTATCCAAAGCTCATAAGGTGTCTTGTTCTTGCCTTTGACCACAAGCACCCTGTTCTGAACATAGCAGGCAGTGTTCACTCCTTCTGCCCAGAAAGTTACAGGAAGCTTAGACTCAGCCAACATTGATCTAGCAGCCTCAATTAGTGTTCTATTTCTCCTCTCCGCAACCCCATTTTGCTGAGCAGTCCTAGCAGCACTAAACTGCCTAGTTATACCCTTTTCTTCACAAAATGAATTTAAAACATGATTTTTAAATTCAGTACCATTGTCACATCTAATTGTTTTGACTTTGAAATTTGACTGATTTTCAAGTTGTATGATTAAAGCTTTTAAGATTTAAGGTGTTTCATCCTTGGTTCTTAGGAAGAAAACCCATGTGTATCTTAAACAATCATTAGTTATAACAAAACAATAAGATTTCCTTCCCAAACTCATTACCCTTGTAGGACCAAAAAGATCCATATGCAACAGTTCTAAGGTGAGAAATTGAATTTTCAGATTTGGACTTATGAGAAGACTTGTGTTGTTTACCTTTTAAACAAGCAATACAGTGGTCATTACAGTTAAAATGTTTCTTTGGTAAAACATTAACCAAAATTAAATTAACAAGTTTGTTCATGGTTTTGTAATTGACATGTACAAGTCTTCTGTGCCAAAGGTCAGGCTCATCAATAGAAGCTTTTGATATCAGACAAGTGTTACCATCATGAGATTTAGCACTTGCCATATCAAGTAAGTACAAGCCATCCTGCCCTTTTGCTTTGATTAAAATCATTTCATCAGGAATTTTAAAACCGGGCTTAAGTACTAAAGCTTCTTCATTATTGAACATAACATTCATGGTCTTATCACAAATATGTGATACACTCAACAGATTAAAATTCAGAACATTGATAAGACTTACTTTGTCAAGAGTAAAACTTCCATTTGACACATTACCAAGTGCAGTAATGTACCCTTCATTGCTTCCAAAAGCAACGGGACCTCCATCATATCTTTTTCTATTTTCTAGGAGATTTTTATTACCTATCATGTGACTGGAGCACCCACTATCTACAACCCAAACATTTGCTTGAGATTTATTAGGTAGCCCCTACACAGGTAAACAACATGGTTAGTTGGAGTATGGGACCTAAGCCTTTGTGGTATTGGGTCTTCCCATTGGCATCATTATAAGTGTAATTTCTTAGAACAAGTTGATTGGGTCCTTGGTTTTCAGATATAAGTTCATCATGATCTGAAAAGTTAACCCTTTTCTCATTTACACTCCTGTTGTAACTCTGCCATTTGGGAAAACCATGTTTCTTTATAAAAGCCTTCTTTTCCCAGTATTTGCTGTTGCTTCTCTGTTTTGCATTTTCAAATTTTGGTTGAGAGGCAACATTGGAAATTTCAGTATGTGAGAACTGAGTTCCGTAGGAACTCACTTGTGCAGGATGATCATGCACATCATACTGTTCAGAAAATTGTTTTCTTTCACGAGGAGCAGATTTTGCTCGTGAACCACCTTGGTAAAAGGGATGAGATTAACTCATAAACTCAGTGGGTAGAAATTCAGATCTTTGTTTTGAAGGTTTTGCAGATCTGATGTTTTTTAAATAATCCGAGGGAACTGTACTTCTTCCGGAGGAAAGTTCTCCCGGAAGAAATGAAGTTCCTGCGGAATTTTGTTCTCGAGGAAAAATGTTTCTTTTAACTTGTGAGAAGCTGTTGTTCTTCTCATTTCCAACCCAAACTTTCTATGTTTTACCAAATTGCCCCTGATCACCCTGTGATCTTCTTGGTGACACCTTCCTGTTATCCTTTTGATTCTTTGAGTTAAACAGATTTTGATATCTCTTTGGAGAGATGTTAGCATTGTTAATTATTTGTTTAAAAGGATTGAAGGAACAGTGTATGGCAACATGTCCCATCTCACCACAAATGATACATTCCCTCATTGAATTTTGGGAATCCTAGTATATTGGTGACAGTTGATTGGTGGTTTGATTAAACATAGATTTTGATTTTCCAACCTTTTGAGTAATAGATCCTGAAGACTGAGATCCTTCAGAGTCTATACTTTTGGTTCCAGTTGTCACATCCTTAATTTTTGAAAATTTTGAAGATGGAACGTTAAAAGTTGGTTTTGAGATTTTCAAGTTATCAACTTAGCAGGGATGCTGGTTGATACTGCTGTGATTTTTGAAAAACCAATGTGATTTTCAATTGGTATGTCTTCATCCTTTTTCACATGCTGGTTGATACTGCCGTGATTTTTGAAAAACCAATGTGATTTTCAATTGGTATGTCTTCATCCTTTTTCACACCATCAATTTCATTGGAGAGGTCCTCAATTACATGACCATTCTCCATTGGGTCAGTGGTCAAGGAGACATTTGTTTCCTTGAGGGGTAGAGTTACAAGGCTAGTGTAAGAATCAGGATTCTCCACTGTTCTAAAAGATACCCTTCCCTTCCCATGTGTGTGTTCATGTTATAATTTCTGTGCTTTTTCACTAGAAATCTGAAACTTATCAGCATTGCTTATGGCTTCTGTCTGCTGGTCTTTTAGGGTTTATATATCTAGAATATATTCCTCATTTTGCTTATTTGAAATTTTCAATTGTGCTACAACATCATCCATTTGTGTTATAAAATCAGTTTGTTGATGTTTCAAAAGCCCTATGGTTTGTTTTAGTTCATCAGTTTTGGTTGAATAAGCTATATCTGCCCTCTTTGAGTACTCTTTCAACTCATATAAATTTGTTATTTCTTCTATTAGTGACAGATTATGCTTTTTGTACTGTTCAACCAATTCAATGCACTTAGGTGTGCACAACACATTTTTAAGTTCAGTTGTAGAATTTGAGTTTACCTCTGCATTTACAGGTGAAGAACCACTGGCCATCAAGGCATGGTTGGTTGGAGCAAACTCACTCATCACATCTTCCCAGTCTACAAACCCTGTTTGGTTCACAACAGCAGCAGTTGCATGGTTTTGGTTGCTGAAGGCATGCTTTGGTGGAGTAGGGCCTGAAGAAGAGCTAGGTTTGGTGTATACTGGTTTCTTTTCTACATTGTACCCACCATCTCTTCTTGGCTGAGAACATTCCATGGCAAAGTGTCCCAACTGATGACAGTTGTAACACTTGGCTTTTGATTTGTCAAGACCTATGGGAGTATTCTTGGCTCCATTGTACTTCCTTCCAGTTCTCTTGTAGAACCTTTATGCCCTCAGTGACACCATAGAAGTTGGGTTGTGATATCAATCTCTTCTTGATCATTTGCACTGATGCATTCAAGATCTTATCTAGTGAACCCTGTGTATGAATTGTTAGCAACATTTGCAAAGTTTTGAGAGTATGAAACTTCATGTCCTTTAGGAGACTCGGGAAAAGATATATGTGGTTCTTGATCAGAATATTTCTCTGAGTGAGCAGTGATGAGGGCCAAAGTGCCTTTGGAAGATGATGTCTGGTTCGATGATACACTAGACTTCTCATTCATTCCATCTCATGTGCACTCAGCATCCCATAGAGATCACCTAATTTCAAAGTTTTGAGATCACGGCTGTATTTTATGCTAACTGTATAGACAGTCCAAACTTCAGGTAAAGATCTTAAAAACTTTCTGATTATATCAGCGTTTTCTATTTTGACATCTACACCTTACAGTTCATCTATAAGTTTCACATATCTCAAATATTGTTCAGACATGGTTTCACTTCTTTTGTGACAAAAGTTTTCATATCTTTGTTTCAAAACATCTTTCTTATTCTCCTTAACCTCATCTGTCCCCTCATACATTTCAATAAGAGTCATCCAAAGATCATGTGCAGTTTTGTATCTCTTAAAGCCAATGAGTATGGAATTAGGAACAGCTGCCTGGAGTGCCCACAAAGCTTTGTAGTCACCTTCACAGGTCTTATGATCATCATCTGAATAATTCTCATACATTTTAATTAGTTCAACGCCTGGATTGGTTACAGATTTGGTAGTAATGACTTGTGGTCCTGAGTGAATGGAAGTCCACATTTTGTGGTCAGTGTTTTTACAGAAAATTTCCATTCTAAGTTTCTAGGTGTCAAAGTCATCAGGAGTAAAGGTAGGTGGTTTGTTAGTGCTGCCATTTCTAAGTTCACTCATTTTCAGAGATCAAGAATTTGAAGCAGTCTTATCTAAAGCAAACAGAACACCCGTAAGAAAAGTTTTCAAAAATTCTTTTAAAACTTTAAAACACAAGAGCCAAGGCTCTGATACCACTTGTTGGATCGTGGTTAATCACTGTTAACCTATCAAGTTACATGAAGGTATTAAACAAGAAAGGCGGAATCAGACTTGTTTATGTTCTAAGAAAAGTTTCTTTCGATCCGTAAAGGTAACAAGTAGACAAGAAGTAAAGTAGTTGAACACGAGATATAAATTCCAAGCACTACAATATTATTACTTCTCAAGTGTTTACAAATGTTACAGCAGATCAACAAGAAGAACGAACAATAAACAAGAGAAATACAAGTAAATAAAGTAATCATATCTACTCCAAAAGTTTTTGTACTAACACGCATGGGCACAGTGAACAGTTGAGCAGCTCTATCGGGTGAACAGTGTAAAGCATGGTGGCAAAAGTAAACTGCTCATGCCAGCTTTCTGTCTTGGAACTTGAACTGTGTACAAAGTCAAACTTCAGAGGTAACTACGAAAAGGTTCCGAGGAACTACTCAGTACAGAGAAGTTCCGGAGGAACTTTCTTCGGAAATCTGAGTTAGAGAATTTTAGCCGAGCTAAACATTCCCAACATAGGTTGTATTAAAAGTGATTATTTTATTGATGTAGTATTAAGATAGAATATAATAATGATGAGTGGACTAAAATGGAATATAATAATGATGAGGAATATAAACTAATATTTAATTTGTTATTATAAAATAGACTAATATTTAATTTGTTCTTATTATAAAAGAAAAACAACGATGTTTCTTTATGTATTTGTTGGTGGTGCAACAAAGCTTTTTTTAAGCGTTTTGATCGTTACACTTTTTATCTTATTTTTTTCTTCTGTATGTAGAGTTAAAAGAATTCAACTGTTTTGAAGAATTCTAATATTGGTTATTAATTTCTATTGCTTGAAAATAGGAATACTAGATTTTAATAATCTCAACTATTGAATACTGGCCGATAATAATCCATACTTCATTTTCCCTTCATTGAACCCCTTCTTAATCATGTTAGAAATAAACAGACCGTCGTTAAAAATGACATTAATCCGGTAAAAAAAATCACTTTTTAATGATTGGGCATCAGGGTGGTGTCTTATGTGCTATATTTTTTATGTTTGTTAAGAAAACTTTTCAGAAAACAACCATCCAAACACAAAGTTCTTCTACAACCGGATAAAAAACATACAAAAATCCTTAAAAAAAACTCTGTGTTTTAACCCAGTCATAAAAAACATGCCACATAAGACGTTACCGTGTTGCACAATCATAAAAAAATGAAATTGTTATAACAGAGTTATTGTTATTTTTAACGGCGGTCTATTTATTTCCAACATGATTAAAAAAAGGGTTCATTGTAAGGAAAAAAATGATGTATGAATTGTTATCATCTAATAAATAATAACTGAAATTGTTATAGTCTAGTTTTCCTTGAAAATATAGGTTTTAGCATGCCAAAAAAGTGGTAGTGTAAAATTTATGTGGCGATATACTATCTCAATAGCCTAGGAGTTTGGCTACCTAATTTTTGGACAAATTGTTGGAATTTTCTTGAGAAAAAAAGTTATACATAAGTTTCATAATTACTTCCATTTTTTTCCAAATGTATAGCAACCACCTAACCTATATAAAAAATTCCATAAATTTTATGCATTACAAAATTTTAGAGTTAGTTGTGTTCGTGAGTTCTTTTAAAGGAAGTTAAAGAAACAGGAATTACGTAGAAAATATGTATGTCTTTTTTTGAAGGAACAAAACAAAGGAATAAGAAAGAAAAGTTTTAATATTTTTCCTTATAAACCTTTCTTTAAAAATGGAAGGAACTAAAAAAACCAAAATATAAAAGTTTACTATTTATTATTTTGTCTTTCGCTTAATTAATTATAAAACCATATACCTAAAAATAAGGGTATAACTATAAATTTGTTCTAATTTTTTCTTTTCTACAACTTTGGAACACATCATTTTTTTCTTTTATTTACGTGTGTTCATGAATGTTCGTTTGTTTTTTATTCGTATTGGTTTGTGTTTGTTTTTTAAAATTAATACTTTAAAAATATTTTTTTTAGAAATATCAAATATCCTTAACTTAGACTTAAGCGTCCATCGCATACGGCATCCATCATATCTCTAATTTAGTCGTTTAGGGCTTTCACTTTTCATACTTCCGACCTCCATCGCATACGGCATATCCATGCATCCGACATCCCATTCGCATCCATGGCTCCACCTGCTTAGCCCGAAGTTCGCCGCCTCCACCTGCCTTCTCCGTGTCGCCGGACCGCCACTGCTCGCTCCTTCTTTTCTGTAAGTTTATTGCAATTTTTTGTCAACGACCATTCGATTTTGGGATGCTATGTACCGATTTTCTCGCTACTATATGTATCGATTTTGATCTTTAAGTACCGATTTTGAGTTTGACCAATTATTGTATTTGAGTTACTTCTTGCAAAGTGAAAGCCATTTTGAGAATGTATTTGATTTTTGAGTTACATCTTAAGATTTCATGATGGGCTTATCAAGTTGATTGGCTAACTTGTCTCTTTTTTTTAATAGTTTCAAGATGGGATTATCAAATATGTTTGGTATGTGTTAGAACTTTTTATTTGAAGACTGCATTGAATGGCAAACTCAATATTTTCAATATTTTGAGGATTAGTTTAAATGGCAAACTAATAGTTTTTTTATTTCTTTTGATGAGCTCTGTATGGATGAGTTGTTAATACTTTTCTTTATCATATATGTGTTTGTTTGTTTGGATTATTTATGTCCGTTTGGTTCATTTGTGACTTTATTCAGTTTTGTTCATTTGGTTCGTTTGGGTCACTGTTTGGTTCGTTTGTTTGTTTGTCAGAAAAACAAAAATATACCAAACAAATACGAACAAAGTAATTTTATTAACAAAAGAACACAAACATGAAATCTTATTCAGCTATGTGTTCGTGTTTGGTTCGACTTTTCCGTAAACGGTTAACAAAAATTAACACTAACATGTCTTGTTCGTGTTCTGGTGTGCGTTTGGGTGCATATAAAATCCAATGATGGGTCGATTTTAACACCACTATTTCATTTAGGCATTAAATTTATAAACACGATAACAATCACTATAAACCATGTATACGGGCATGTGCACCCATCGCGGTGTAGTAAAGCGAATGTAAGATACCGTGGTCGTCCAAGGACACAAAGTATGGAAATTTGGACTCTTGATGCTTTGCCTTTGTTAACAACTAGCCAGATCTTACTTTCAAGTTTTAAAAAGGATAATTAGACTATAGAAAATACAATAAAGATAAAATGGATTTTAAGCATAGACAGTCAGTGAAAATATCACCTTGAGAGGACTTACCCGTGGCAGGGTTAGTAATCTTTTTATTTATAGGCTTCCTTAAGATTGTTGTTGACATGCGAGGGACCGCCTTTCGGCCTCAAATTCCATCTCACTTTCCTCCCATTAGTTACCCATCTGGTATGAATCTCAGGAGTACTCATGCTTGTTGATACATGAACCTTGTGTGGCCGTTACTGTTTGAATTGTCAAAACAGACTGAGTTGACTAGGACATGAACTGGGATCCGAACCCCAGCCGAACTTGATGTTCAGGTGCGTCCGAAGGTGATCCGAACCTGAAGTTCCGATAAGGTTCGGATAGGGTTCGGATGGATCCCAGTTCAGACAGAATTACACAAGTATAAATTGTTTCGTCTTTGTAATTCTTTGTAAGTTTCTGTCCAGAGTCTGTCCAGATTAATGTGTTGAGAGGGGAGGTTCTGTCCAACCTCCCCCGGTCCTTAATCGTTGTTACTCCTTCGGTTTATGTAATCATTCAACACAATATATGACAAAACTTCCGTCTGGATATTATCTACCATAGAATCGATCCGTATATGCTTTTTATGTGGTATTAGAGCTGTTGGCTCTTTCTATGGTCTAAGTTCATCGTTTTTCTTAAGTTTGAGACGTTAAACCTTCAGTTAGATGTGATTCGAGATGTTTCTGATCAGTTTTTGAGAAATTGAGTCTTTCTGAGTCATGTTTTCATCTAACAGAAGTATCTGGATGTCAAAATTCGATCAGTTTTTGAATCTGGTGCGATTTTGAAAATTTCCAGTCCAGTTCGTCTAAGGTTCGGCTGAAAAACATCAGATCTGAAAAGTAACCGCTCCAAACTCAAGGTTCGGATAGAGTTCGAACAGGTTCGGACATCTGAAGGTCAGGTTCGGATGAAGTTCGGCTCAACTCTGTTCGGATCAGGTTCGGCTGAGGTTCGGATATAGTTTTGTTCGAGTTTGGTCAAACTAACCAGGGGTTCTGCCCCTTGGACCTCGCTAGGGGCTGCCGCCCCTTGGACCCCACTTCTTAGGGGCGCTGCGCCCGAACCCCCGTTAGGAGGGAATTTCAAAAAAGCGGATCAGTTATCGGGTTTACCCTTAATTCGGTAGCTGTGGGGGTGTAATGTTTGAAAATTTTCCAGATTCCGATACTTGTTACGAGTTAGTGATCAAATTTCAAGAAATGAGTTTGTGGGTAGTCATTGTTCTTGATGGTGGACAGAGATTCAAAAATGCGTGTTTCTGATGATGGACAGAGATTCGAAGACATGGTTATGATTACTTGGGAACGTTTGTCGGAGATTATCTTTCTACACAAACTGAAGATTTAATGAGATTAAAGATTCCGTTGCGGGGCACTTGAGTTTATCATTCCATTAAAAACATGCGGGGTTAGAATCATAAGAAATTGAAGATTTGAATATGTCACTTATTTAGGGGGAAATTGGGGACCCTAAAAACTTCCAAAGTTTCATAATTGAAAAAGTGAATATTCAAAAGTAATCAGTTTAGGGATGATGGTAATTTTTAATCTCCATGGAAAGGTGGTGTATTCTGATGTTCGTGCGAACTGATACGTCAAAGTTTTCAGTTAATGGTTTGTAATTTTGGCAAATAAAAAATGAAAATAGCAAAAACAGAATAAGAGATGTTCTGGTGTATGCATGCTTTCATTTTGCAAAAATTTTAAATTGTTTGATTTTCTTTATTTTGTCAAACGATCGGAATTTCTTTGCGTATCGAAAGATCGACCTGATCGTTGTTCGTTTGACATTCTGCTTTATTTTCTTTGGTGTTTCATATAATTCATTGGACTTTCTCTGCGTATACGGAAGTATCGACCTGATCGTTGTGGAATTATACAACTTCAACTTGTTTTACTTTCTTATTTTCTCAAATACTTGGGCTTTCTCTGCGTGTCCACAAGACCGACCTGATTGCTAGGTATTTGAGCATCTGCTTTATTTTTGAATGACCCATCAAGGATGATTAAATCTCTAAGAAAATTTGCTTCTATATGATAAACATGATGATTTGCCAGTATTTCTGATAAAGTGGAGGCCGAGTTATCAGTGCATGATAATATTACCTTAAGCATATCTGAAAACAATAAAAATGATTGGTGCATGCTAAAATGAACATAAATGTTGTATTTGCGATAATCTTGGCCTGCATGTTGATTAAGACCGAAATTGAAATGTGCTAGATGTGTTATGTCTGATATGATTTGGTGTCGTGATCTTTCTCACAAAAGACAAAAATAGTGTCTGTTTCTATAGTGCATTTTACATTCATTTCAGAAAAATTCTAAAAGATTTTTGGTGTGTTTCAGCATAAACTTGATAAAAGCCAAAAAGATTTTACTTCTTATTTGTTTTCGATTGATCGACACAAGATATGAAAAACATTTTCAATTCATATATCTTGGATTCTCGAAGAGAAGTTTTGCGCCAAGAATATTTATGTTGGCCAGGTACTCAAAGGAAATAGTTAATCACAACTTCAAGTCTTCTGAAGCTGCTGATAAGGATGAAAGAAATCGTACATCGTCAAGTATTCAAAGATCAAGCTACCATAAAGTTGAGGGGGAGTTTGTTCGAAGAATATGTTTTAATTGGTGAACAGATACTGCACATGACGAGGGGGAGTTTGTTGATACATAATATGTGCGTCATGTGAAGTATCTGAACGAGATGATGTGAAGATCAAGACAAGTTTGCTGCCAGCCGAACCTGGTCCGAACCTGAGGTTCGGCCAGACTAGTATAAATAGGAAGCTTGTCTTTGTATTTAATAACGGTGAGAAACGAGTTGAGAGAGAACCAGAGCTTAAGTGTGTGTTTATTATAGTGTTTCTCTAGAGAGCTTTTGAGAGAGTTTGTAATTGTATCTTTGTGATTTCAATAAAACAAACTCTTATTTACATCTCGTTCTTACTCTACGATCAAGCAAACCTCTACTAAGATCTGTCTTACGGTTTTTCAATGCTTTTAGCAACAAACATAGTGCGCTTGAATGCCATTTAATTGTAGGGTTTTATGGTCAAAGTATTATTACACTCGAATACGTTGACATGAACCGGCAAAGGAACATCGCACGTATCTGGCTATTTTATTAAAAAAATATCTTTATAAGGGTCTAAGGTTTATTTCCTCCATGCACCGCATTCGCGCATACTGTGACACCCCCAAAATTCCCACACGCGGTAACGCACCGCAGGGAGCGTGACAAACAAGGATTGCAGTCCATTAATTACACCAAACGACCCATAGTTAATAAAAAGGGTTTTATATTTCATTAAAATATAATTACAAAGTTTTACAAATGCGGAAACGTGTACAATAAATGTATTCAAGTAAAACATCGTTACCCAAGGTGACATGACTTGACAGAGGACACTAAAAGTGTTTCAAAGACTCATGCATGCGTAGTCGTGATACTCGAACATCTGCAACCTGAGAAATAACATGTTAAAAAATGTCAACACAAAGGTTGGTAAGTTCACAGGTTTATCAGTTCAAAAACAGTTCAAGTTATGTGAGCATAATCACTAATATATATCAGATAGCTAGCTAGGCTATATACATGAAACTTTGCACGTGATGGTCACCAAAGCTGACAGTTGTTTATAGTTTGCCTTGTTACGTTGAGGACGAATATAACACCCGTTCGATATCCAATCGTGTCAGCGCCACTGACCCGATTGGGGTATGCCAAACCTAGTAGTACTACATTATTTTTTCCCGCTATCATCACCAAATACTAACGATACCATGAGAAGGACTTTGTTGTCTAGTGTGCCTTAGTAATCAGTAATCGTGTGATATATAAAAGTCTAATTATCTCAGTTGTGTAAATTATGCATGTTAATCTCCCCTAACAGGATTTAAAATAGTAAAATGGGGCCGTGAAATTCACCTTTGCGTGCACAGCAATTCCAGTTAAATAACAACAGCAAGTAGCAAAAAGCAGGTCTTGTGTATCCTACGAAGCACCTAACGAGCATATTCACATAAGTGAGTGTTCAATTGAAAGTGAGTAAGTCTAGAAAAGTGGTGAATAACAAATGATTATCGAACTTCAACAGGTGACAAGTATTGTTAAATCAAACAAGTTGAGAATGACATCTCAAAAATCAGAAAGATCGTTAATATCTGATGATAAGTGCATTATAGGATTAATATCACATTTCCATGAAATCAAGTAACCAAAATGTGTATAAATATGTGTACATTATATACTTATAAATATATATCCAACATACCAAAAATGTCCATAATGAACCCACAAAGATATACTATTTACACACACACACACATATATATATATATATATATATACATATGTTGTATAAATATTGAGAGCTCTAAATGCTTATTTCATACATATATGTATAGAGGTCCATGACAAATAATCATATATATATATATATATATATATATATATATATATATATATATATATATATATGTTTAAAGAAAATTATGTTTTAAATCGAGGTAACGAGATAATCAAATTAATAGTCCAATATCAACACCTACAGATTTAAAACATGCATGACAGAGAAATGATTTCGTAAAAGTTTTAGAACATTCTATGTTCAAGATGGACAAAAATAATAAAAACAGAAATAAAATGGAGGTGACCGGTTTAAACCCGTGACCCCTGGTTCATGAATATCTTAACCGCTAAGCCCAAGAATCTGGTTAATTTCACTTGATTATAAGCAGTTTTAACCACCACAGTGAGTAGAAATTGGTTTAAAGGAAAAAAAGAAAATAGAAAAGCTCGGCTGCGGGAATCGAACCCCCGACCTCGCGATTATATTCTAAGAAACACAACACCAGGACAATCATGAGTTTGTGTTTAAATCGTCATAGAAAATATTTAACATCTTCAGATCGGGTGTCATCTCCTTCACCATAAAAACCCTACTATCCCGACACTATTTCCGATCACCGAAAAACATACAGAGATAAAAATGACGCACAAAAAACATTCTAAAACGGTTAGAAGTGTCGATTGGTTACCTTGAATGCGTAAGGAGCACTGAAACGGAGGATGACGATGATCCCGATTGAACCAAACTGATCACGCGACATGACGTCGGAGATGGACTGTGATGCTCGGTTTCGTGCTTCTTGCCACCGCTGTGAAAACTTTCTTCTGATGCGTGACTTCCGACTGGATTAACCGTGAAGGGTAGCCCGTGTTGGACGGTGGCCGAAATTCTTCTCCGGTGGGTTTGTGGCGGTCAAAAAAACGAGAGAGAGGTAGACGAGAGAGAAACGAGAGTGGTGGTGTTGGTTACTAACGTGGGTCGATTAGAGATTGAATGAGTGTAACCGTGAAGAAGGCTCTCAATCGGAATTAATGCGGAGGTGTGCTGGACAGTCGTCGGTTACACCAGTAACATTCAAATCGACTTTGCCACTTTGGCAGAAATAATCCCTCTGCATTAAACATGATGGAACCCAGGTTTACCTAATTACAAGGGAAGTCCCTCAAGGTTTAGTTCCTAGAATCAAGTTGTACAAATTACATGATTGGTTCCGCATGGTTTAAAAGGTGTTAACAAGCTCTAACGGGGGTTAACGGGGAATACTTAAATGATGGATACACGAATATATATCAATACATGTTTAACACGTGACGTTTATGTAAAATATATAAACCTTAGATAATTCATAGAAGCATAAATAATACTCCATAATTATTTATTTAATTTCACATAAACTCATAACGTTACGTGTATATATACTCACATAAAATAATAGAAACGTTACGTAAACTGCGTGACACACTGTCACATAAAATCATAGAATAAAGTGCGTGAATATATATACATATATATCACATAAAATGATAACATAACTAGTCACATGAAAAGACAGAACGTTCACATAAAATCACAACATATGACTTGCATAAAATCACAGAATATCAAATGTCTAGACTTAAGTCATGCTCGTATAGTGATGGTTATACAAAATCCTAATTTGCCAAAGTCAATATAGTCAACACATAAATGTTCACACAACCTCATAACAATTGGAGTTCAGTTAAAGACAGGAAAGACCTGAAAAGACGGATTGTTACAGTATCCCCTTGTTGAAGAACTTTCGTCCCGAAATTTGCATGACGTGGGTAGCGAGTTGGTTAAAAGGAAAAAAAAAATTTGGTCGTCACATCATCCTCTTGTTTATGAAATTTCATCTCGAAATTTTAGTTAACATCATTTGTTAAAAGAATCAATCTCAACAATAATCTATCGAAAGAGCCCGAGTTCTCTACTCCAAGAGTAGTGATGGACATTATGTACAGGAATATATACAACGCTTTGAGAAGATGTCAAATGTTTAATGGTCTCGAAAGGAATTGAAATTAAAAGCATAGAAAGTGGTTTCTTAGATCAAGCATTTCTACGAGAAAGGTCGAATAACTGTAATATTAACTGTAATACCGTAATCATTTCGAGTGGCAAGGTCGAATAGAATGACATGATAACATAAGTACCTGAAATCAACATTTTAATGCACACTAGGGTCCGTAATATGCCCGAGTAGCCTTTAGATATTCTGCTCCATGCTAGGAATGAGATTCCTATTTCGTGTCTCATTTTCGCTTAAGGCATTCGCATTCACCAATAACCTAGGTGAATTGAAGATAAAGGAATTAGAGTAGGAGAAACTTGTGTGTGCATCCAGTCAAGAGTGTTTGTTTAATTGAATTGTTGTTAAACGAAAACTTAAACATCTAAATTTGCCTACCAACTAGCAATTAGGGATTACACACGACTGATCAAGTTAACATGAGGACCCATTGGTTGCTATAGTACTTTATGGAGTTATGATTAATTAAGTTCACATGATTCATAATAACACTGATTTTCACATTTCATGCAATAACGGTTCAGATAGCATTTAAGTCTCTATGAATGTTTCTTTTATTAGTGATATGGTTAACACATACTAGCATGCAATCTATCATGAAGGTTTTAACATAGAACGCATACAATTTTCCCACACCTTATATACTAGCATACAACCCTAGCATGTCATATCTCTAGCATATAAGTTCATAAAGTAACCAATACAACCCATACGGTGCAAAGTTGACGGCGCAACTTCACACAGTCTTGTCATTCCCACCGAGGTAGGAGACTTAGGACCTTGTATGTTGTACGGTATGCATACCCAATCAAGTTAATACATTCATAACATGTCATTTCTGGTTTCTAACACGTTTCATACACATAATTAATCATGTAATTCTACACAACTTATGTTTAGACTAGCACTTCAATAATTAATCAGTTTCTATACCCTAAACATACGATTAGATTCTCAAATTTAGCATGCATAAACACATATGTTTTGTAAACATTTCTCATGAGAAGGTCAAAAGAAAACAAACTATTTATCATGGTTAAAATGGTTCAACAGTTTCCCACATACTAAAACATAGCTGGCAGCAAACTGATTTGTGGCAAAAGGACGGAGGTCCAAAGGAAAATCTAATCATGAGCCCACTGCCATTTAAAAGGTAGCACGTAGCAGTTTGTTTTAGAAAAGAATTGCTCAATTCTGTTAGGAATTATGCAAGAAATAACGTAGACAATTAGGTTCAAATTCAAGTTGGAGTTCAGTATCATACAACATATCATCATGCACATTACCTTGCTAAAGAATCCAAAATTTTAGAGTGAAGATCCAACAAAATAAAAGTGTAAACTATGAGGAACCGAATATCGAAAAGTGCTCTGCAGGAATACGCATGGCATCAAGCATGAGAACAACAAAAAGAGGAAAAGCACCAATGGCTTAGTTTGTGAATTCGAGTAAGCAATGGGATAGAAAGCTTATGATATTCGCAACTACACATTCCAAGAATCACATGTGAGGTTAAACTGGCACTAGTGAAAATACCAGCAGGGGATGATGCAAATAACATAATTGATAGTATAAAATTCAGAGAGAAATATATGCCGTACTTGACAGGATTTGGCATGGAGTTCGCGTAAATAGATATCAAAGTGAACGTGTCAACGGTTATACAATCCAATTGAGTAAACGTCTCGTTAGGAAAATCTTCATTATCTAAGCTCACCAGTGTGCCCAATCTCCTTGGAGTTCTTGCACTTCATGCGTCATGCTTCCTTTTTTGTCAAAACATCGGTTCAAATGGTTTTGAAAGTAAGATAAAGTACGAAAGTGTTATAAAAGGGTGTCTGCGAAACATAAAACATCAGGGTGTTCAAAAGAGGTTTTGGCTTGGGTTTCCTGCACATATGCGTTTTTGCTAGGGTTCAGTGCAGGTTTACTGTGGGTCAAAAGATCAAATCGGGTGTTCCACCGAAAAGGATCAGGGCTATCACCTCAGTGAATGCCAGAGAGTTCATAAAAACAAGGCAGTCGACCCAAAAGTTGTGTCCCTTAAACGAAAGTCGATCTACTTCTTAACAAACGTTTCTAAAAGTTGGAGTTGTTCATTCGGTCATGCGGTTTTTCATTCACAAGAGGAAAAATCTCAGGTTTTTAAAATGTTATGTTCATCTGAGTCAGAACCCATGTAGGAGAGTTTTCGGAAAGCATGGGGTTTGATTATTTTGGGCATGTCTCTTTTGGTAGAAATACGTAAGGGATATCTGTATTCTCGGAGAAAGTAGCATTAAGCAGTTTTATCGAGGACCTTGTCCCGTTAGACAGAGTTTCTCAAGATGAGGCTCTTGTGTATGACTCTAAAGTCAATTCTTGGTCCGATTAAGGTCCCAAATTCAACGTGCCACCAATGTTTATATATAGGGTGTACCGCAGCTAACCCGCCATACTACTAGCACCTTGAAGGCGTACCATCTACCTACCATTACTAGCTATCAGTCAAACCACATTGGGTATATTTAACGGAAATAGTGTACATTAAGTTTCTCTTATATGCTTGAATGTAAAGGGGATGAGAGATTAAAACCTCAATGTGTTGTGCAAACAAAAGGTGTAGGTGTTTCCATTCACAAGACCAAAAAGATGCGTACGGCTTGTCATTCTTGTGAAGCTCATCAAGAGTTTGGCGCGCACGATACGAATATTATAAAGCTTTAGATTTCAAGAAGATCCAAAATTTAAAGCAGGTCATTTGGTTTAAATTCAAGCTGGGGGTTCATTAATGAAAGTTTTCTGAAAAGGACGACGAGGATTCGTGTACCAGAAACCTGTCGATAGTTGCCATGACAAGAGCGTTAATAAATATACAAATGTATGGATAACTTGGTGTACTCAATGTGTAAGAAGGGAAAATACAAGATCGATGGTACGATGAGCTATAGACAACAAGAAGTTCATGCTTGATGAGTGTAAAGGGAGTTTCCATGAAAGGCTTTGCATTATTACTGCGATAAAGGCACAAGGTAATCCCTTCATCAATGATGTTAACTAATTGAAATACTAGCCAGGAGTGTAACACTTGTTGGTTCAAAGCTTGAAAGTTTAACCAAGACATAAAGGATTACAAAAGCGAGAGAACCGGAAATTATTGGTTACTAAATCATAAAAGGTTCAAATCATGCAGAAAAAAAAACAATAGTACAGCTTCAGAGGGTCAATCGGAATAGTCTTTACGTTAAAACTGGGAGTCATTAGTTTGAAACCAGGACGGCTTTTCACTACCATTACCCCCATTAGAAATAAATATGCTTGCGGTGGGGTAGGCAGTTTGTGTGATCCTAACGAAGCTGGCAGCAAGTTTTGGTTCGCACAAGAAAATTAGGGAATTTGAATCTTCTGAGGGAACTTCACAAGAGTTTTCAGCCAAGAATTACGCTCCAGTGCCCGCGATATATGGTTTATATAATTACACACACTCTCTCCCTCTCACTCACGAAAGCTGGATCAGCCCCAAGAGCCATCAAGACCAGCCATTAATTCTATTGGTGAAGATCATCCATAGAAGCTTGATCAAACCGTGAGTCCCATGACCATTCTTCTTGCTTTTCTATGTGTTTTCTTCATAAAGCATGCCTAGATCTCCATGTAATCGTTAGATCTTCTGTAAGAATGCTTAGGAATGCTAGATCTATCATAAAAACTACAACTTTACGTGTGAAACTGATCCATACTGAAGATTTATGCTAGATTAGGTTATTTTGGGTAAAATGTGTTCTTGAAGATTTGATGATGAAAATGCATGTTTATGATGTTAAAAATGCTCCTGTGATGTTCCTAAATGATTATGTGTGCTTGAGAATGAACTACATGAAGTATGGAGGCTGTTAGAAAGATTTTTAGTCAAATTTACGGGTTTTTTAGCGACTAGCGAAACTGTGCCTTCATCAGGCGAAATTATGTAGCGAAACTACGTATATCTCCTTCCAGCGACACTATACAGCGAAACTATAGTGTCGCCGGGTAAACCAACCAGACCTTTCCGAACGAAACTACCGAGCGAAATTCCCTGAACGAAAGTTCAAACCAGTTTCGGGCGAAACTAGGCTAGCGAAACTGTGCCAACAGTTTCGAGCGAAACTAGCCTAGCGAAACTGTGTCATCGGGTATTGCCTAGCGAAAGTGCTGCCCGTGCACACAGCGAAACTGCCTAGCGAATCTATACTAGCGAAACTGTGACCAGACCTAAACCCAAACTTGTGCAATTTACTTGAATGTTATGCCATAACTTACATGATTATGCTATGATGAAACATGTTTGATTTCTGATTTATGTGAACCCTTGTTTATGATCAACCATCGGTGTCGTGTGTCGGTATGTCGAGTCGTAGTTCCAACGTGCTATGTTATGGGCCATAGTGACGTTAAGTTAAAGATTAGACACAAAACTAATACTTAAGACCTAAACGTGTTCATAGGTCTTCGTTAAGCAATACTTGGATTAATTAGCAAGTGTAGCCGAGCAACCTAAGGTGAGTTTCACAAACCCTTTAATTGTGTGCCCGTTCGGGTCACAACGAATTTATTAAACGGAAAACAACGCTGACATTTTGAGGTATCGCCAAATGGGATATCTGTTATGGAAGTTGGAGTGTTCTATGGGAAACACTTGCAACTGTCCACCCTTGGGATTTCAAATGAAATCCGGAACAACCATTTTGATACTTAAACTCTTTTAGGATTTCAAAGGAAATCCAGAACAAACGATTATAATATGACTAGTGTAGGTTAAAGTCTAAACCAAATGATATCACATGATTTCTAAGGATGCCTTAAAACTTAAAAGTCCTCAACAATGTAGTACCATTAATTCGTGAAGCGAGGGGATGTTGGGTAGATCTACTGAGGGTTGACAACCCTGCTCCGCGGTACACAAATGTGTAGCCAACCGGTTGGAGGCCGAACGGAGTGCAATATCAGCCTGTTTTAGTTGTGGGTCCCATGAGGAACACAACTGGAGGCACAAACCATCGGCAAATGCCGAACTCTGTTACGTCAGCTTTGGTACGAACTTCCTTAGTGCATGGAAACCGGATTAGCTACCCGCGATATCGGTTGACCGCTTTAACTTTTACTTAACTAGTGCATATTCGATAATTCAGCACTTGGCAATGTTTTGCAAATCTACTACTTATTTACATGTTGATAAATATACTTATGAGACCGGGCCAATGCATGACATGGCCACCGTGAACTCACCAACCGTTAGGTTGACACTTGTGTGGTTTTCACTTTTTCAGATCGCTGAGGAGTATCCACTGGAGGTTGGCATGGCACCGAAGTTACTTATTTTATTTGAACTTAAATTTGGGAACCGAGTAACATTTTATGTTTTGTAATTGAAGCACGTGATTAGTGCTAAGATACTCATGTTTTATTTCCGCTGCGAACTTTTAAACTGTTTTACTTTGAATGTTTGGACTTTACTCTGATTCGTTTAGTATTTGTAACTAATGGTTGTGGTCCTGGTTTGCTCGCACCCCTTAACGGTATAAACTCCGTTAGTGGCTAATTTGGGGGTGTGACATAATTCCTTTATCTAGTGTTGTCTGGGTTTTCGTTTGATTAAGGTTCGTATAGGTGGTCTCATAATCGCAAAAATTGGGATTGATGTGGTAGATAATGTCGTAAGAGTAGGTTTATGATTAAAGATGAATAAAAAACCATTCAGACATTTCGTCAAGAGTTTTCATAGTAAAAAAAACTTGTCATTAAAGTACACGAGTGAAATGATGTCCCTTCAGGACTAGCATTCATAATATGTTTCAAGGAATTTTCGAAGGGATTAGAATACTTACATAGGGGAGATAAGATCAGCACAATAACGTTTACAAAGATAGATGACTTCGATCGTCTGGTTTAGTTCAACATGTTCAATATTCAATGCCATGAGGAGGGATTTTTTTTTGTTTTACAGGAATTTGGTCCCAATACGACCATTGGCTTGCCTAGTAGGATTCTCCAGGATCTCCATATACTGCAAATTACATTTACGTGTGCACTTATAACTGTGATACTTTATATGATCGCCCTAGTTCCTCTTACTTCAGCTACCAAGTATGGTGGAGTAAATATGAGATATCCACAATGTGTGTATCAAGAATGTGGTCCCTACCGCCATGGTTATCTCGACCATAATTTGTTAAAGGGACAAGTTTCGAGAATAGAATGCTTGCTCTAATTGGAATGACCCGCCCGAAGCGAGTGAGCCAGAAATTTAGCTCAATAGTATCTAAATCGGGTTTATCACGCATACCGACTCAATCACCATCCAGTACATAAAGAGTAAACTTTAGTCGGCCCACATCAGGTACCGTTGAGGTTATAAGAGTTGTTCCCATATTGTGTTATCTCGTCGTATAACGCGATAGAAACAGGAAGAGGGGGATCTTAAGAGATCAAGGAAAATATGAGAACGATCAGGGTAATAGTGGTAGGTACAAGTGCCACATGGGCAACCACTTGAATTCACACAATGTTGCCATTGCTGAAGTTGAATGATTGCACTATTAGCGTGTCATGATTATGTTCTATTAACATGAGAGTTGAGCAGTATATGCAAGGCAGGTATAACAAGAATATCCTAAGTTATGGTAAAGGTTTAAGAACAGGAAGAGGTAACACACCACATTCCTAAGGAAGCACTCGCCCAATGTCTGGGTACTACGTCCAGTCCTTCAGTCTAGAATAATCCTGAGCAGCAAACGACTCGTCAAGAGTGAAGATGTGATCCTCTGATCTGATTCGACGTCTCGTCTTCCATTGAGGTTAACCAAGAGGTACACGACTCAGAGAAGTTAAGGAAAATGACTCAAGACTAACCGGCTCCTCGCCGTGAGTATAAGGGGATTGGATGATATAAACGACTTATCGTCAACCAGGTGCGTGTAGAAGTGAGTATCACAATGCATGAGCAAAATTGTTTATGTGCAACTAATGCAAAACAGTTACATTCTAAGATGAATCTTAGCTCGTTGTAACCAATGGCTCTGATACCAATCTTTCACACCCCAAAAATTCCCATGCGCGGTAACGCACCGCAGGAAGCGTGACAAACCAGGATCGAAGTCCATTAATTACACCAAACGACCAATAGTTAATAAAAAGGGTTTTATATTCCATTAAAATATAATTACAGAGTTTTACAAATGCGAAAACGTAAGTACAATAAAATTATTCAAGTAAAACATCGTCACCCAAGGTGACATGACTTGACAAAAGACACTTTAAGTGTTTCAAAGACTTATGCATGCGTAGTCGTGATACTCTAACATCTGCAACTGAGAAATAACATGATAAAAAGTGTCAACACAAAGGTTGGTGAGTTCACAGGTTTATCAGTTCAAAAACAGTTCAAGTTGTTTGAGCATAATCACTAATATGTATCAGATAGCTAGCTAGGCTATATACATGAAACTTTGCACGTGATGGTCATCGAAGCTGAGAGTTGTTTATAGTTTGCCTTGTTATGTTGAGGATGAATATAACACCCATTCGATATCCAATCGTGTCAGCGCGACTGACCCGGGTGGGGTTTGTGAAACCCAGTAGTACTACATTACATTTCCCGCTATCATCACCAAATACTAACGGTACCATGAGAAGGACTTTGTTGTCTAGTGTGCCTTAGTAATCAGTAACCGTGTGATATATAAAAGTCTAATTATCTCAGTTATGTAAATCATGCATGTTAATTTCCCCCAACAGGATTTAAAATAGTAAAATGGGGCCATGAAACTCACATTTGGGTGCACAGCAATTCCAGTTAAATAACAATAGCAAGAAGAAAAAAGCACGTCTTGTGTATCCTACCAAGCACGTAACAAGCATATTCACATAAGTGTGTGTTCAATTAAAAGTGACTAAGTCTTGAAAAACAGTGAATAACAAATGATTATCGAACTTCGACAGGTGACGAGGATTGTTAAATCAAACAAGTTGAGAATGACATCTCAAAAGTAAGAAAGATCGTTAATATCTTATGATAAGTGCATTATAGGATTAATATCATATTTCCATGAAATCGAGTAACCAAAATGTGTATAAATATGAGTACTTTATATATTTATAAATATATCCAAACATAACAAAAACGTACATAATGAACCCACAAAGATATACCATTTCCACACACATATATAAATATATATACATATACACATATATATTTTATAAATATTGAGAGCTCTAAATGCTCATTTCATAAATATATGTATAGAGGTCCATGAGAAATAATCAAATATATCTATATATATTTAAAGAAAATTATGTTTTAAATCGAGATAACGAGATAATCAAATTAATAATCCAATATCAACGCCTACATATTTAAAACATGCATGATAGAGAAATGATTTCGTAAAAGTTTTAGAACATTCTACGTTCAAGATAGACAAAAATAATAAAAACAGAATAAAATGGAGGTCACCGGTTTGAACCCGTGACCCCTAGTTCATGATACAACATCTTATCCGCTAAGCCCAAGAATCTGGTTATTTTCACTTGATTAAAAGCAGTTTTAACCACCACAGTGTGTAGAAATCGGTTTAAAGGGAAAAAAAATAAAATAGAAAAGCTCGGCTGCGGGAATCAAACCCCCGACCTCGCAGAAAATATTTGACATCTTCAGATCGGGTGTCATCTCCTTCACCATAAAGACCCTACCGTCCCGACACTATTTCCGATCACCGGAAAACACACAGAGATGAAAATGATGCACGCAAAACATTCTAAAACGGTTAGAAGTGTCGATTGGTTACCTTGAATGGGTAACTGAATAGAACTGAACACGCGACCTGATGTTAGAGATGGACTGTGATGCTCGGTTTGTGCTTCTTGCCACCGCTGTGAAACCTTTCTTGCGATGCGTGACTTCTGATTGGATTAACCGCGAAGGTAGCCCGTGTTGGACGGTGGCCGGAATTCTTTTCCGGTGGGTTTGTGGCAGTAAAAAAAACGAGAGAGAGGGAGACGAGAGAGAAACGAGAGTGGTGGTGTTGGTTACTAACGTGGGTCGATTAGAGATTAAATGAGCGTAACTGTGAAGAAGGCTCTCAATCGGAATTAATGTGGAGGTGTGTTGGACGGTCGCCAGTTACACCAGTAACCTTCAAATCGACTTTGCCACTTTGGCAAAAATAATCCCTCTGCATATAACATGATGGAACCCAGGTTTAGCTAATTACAAGGGAAGTCCCTCAAGGTTTAGTTCCTGGAATCAAGTTATAAATATTACATGATTGGTCCGTCATGGTTTAAAAGGTGTTAGCAAGCTCTAACGGGGGTTAACGGAGAATACTTCAATGATGGATACACGAATATATATCAATACATGTTTAACACGTGACGTTTATGAAAAAAATATAAACCTTAGATAATTCATAGAATCATAAATAATACTCCATAATTATTTATTTAATTTCACATAAACTCATAACGTTACATGTATATATACTCACATAAAATAATAGAAATGTTACGTATACTGCGTGACATACTGTCACATAAAATCATAGAATAAAATACGTGAATATATATACATATATATCACATAAAATGATAACATAACTCATCACATGAAACGACAGAACGTTCACATAAAATCACAACATATGACTTACATATAATCAGAGAATATCAAATGTCTAGACTTAAGTACTTGCTCGTATAGTGATAGTTATACAAAACCCTAATTTGCCAAAGTCAACATAGTCAACACATAAATGTTCACACAACCTTATAACAGTTGGAGTTAAGTTAAAGTCAGGAAAGACCTGAAAAGATGGATTGTTACACATACATGAGCGGTCGTACCCAAAGCCAAGTTCACCAACACATTCACCACATGATCTATGAGGTGACAAAATATTACCAACCCTTTAGCCCAACCATTACCTTCAGACCGCACATGCGTGAAAACCGAGTGTGTTTACGTAGACATAAAACACTCAAAAGTATTGATTTGCATGGGATGCGAGTCACCAAAAGGATCATGCATTAACCCCCATTCGGGTGTCACCGGGTCGATTGATGAGTTTCGACTTCTCAAATGGTCCACAATGCACAAGATACATTTGTTCAAAAGGGTGACAATATACTTTCAATATAAATAAGTTTTTATAAAGTCATGTTTGCATACCTTAAGGTGAGACCATAAACTCGTTTTACTAACCTACCAAAAGGTTTGTTTACTCCTAAGTGAGTGTAAGAGTTTGGCTGAGAGTGGCCATAAAGATTTGCTTAAAAAAAATGAATAGTTCATAGATAAACTTTAAACAAGATCTTATTAAGTTAATATTCCTTACAAACTTGATGTCGAATGCTTAAAAACACCAAAAACAAGTAGCTCAAAAAGAAAAACAATGTCCTAAACTAAAAAGAGGGAAAAGAATTGAGCGGTTTAGAATGAAGTCAAGGCAGATTTCGAAGTTGGACACGGGTAGTGCTTGTCAGGACATGGGCCATGTTGGTCAGAAATCTTGCAGAATCTTCAGGAAATTAGGAGCACGGGCCATGCTATTCAGGGACACATGCCATATTATCAGGAATATTTCAGGTTCTAGATAAGGACTTGTCTAGAGCATTGTTAAAGAAGGGCACGAGCCATGCTTGGGTAAGCATGGGCCATGTTCTTGGCCACAAAATCACTAATCTTCATTTTTATCTTCTTTTTTTCTTATTTTTGTCTTCTTTTGTGATTTTATCTCAGAAAGAACTAAAAATTAAAAAGAAAGTAATAACAACTTGTTTTGTTGATAGTTAGGCAGTTTTAACCGGAAATGTGAGAGATTTTTTCTATAAAAATATGTATAATTTGATGTATATCAAATATCCCCACACTTGAACTTTTTCTTATCCTCAAGCAAAACTCTATAATCTGAGATCCTACACATCCCAAAGATCTTTACTAAGACATGCAATCAATAATCCGGATAATAAAAATTATTCCTCTAATTATTTTGACCTTTTTTTTCGTTGAATTTATTTTCCTATACTTGAAATATGGATGCTTGTGACAATTGTACTAAAAATTTAATTTATCTCAACTTATAAGCCTCACAATTAATCACTCGTCTCTCAGGTTTATGTTTGTATTTTTTGAGTGAAACTCGTACCATGGTGAAAAACAAGTAGAAGATACAGACTTGACATGGAATAAAGTCCTTTACGGACTCATCGGAATCCATATAGCTATCACGAGGACTTAAAAAGGTAGGCTGAGTGCTACGGATTTGGATATTTTGGCTGAAATTGGCTAAACTGTAAAATATCGATCCTTTTGTAAAATTCTTTGTGTTTATGGTTTTGAGGTTTCTAGAGCTTCATAGGGAGGTTGCTCTTTATTTTCTTAGGGATAGTTTCCTCCCCTTTCTCTCACTCACTCACTCTCTCTCTCTCTCCCTCTCTATCTGCTGTTACGAAATAAAGGTGAAAAAAAAGGTTTATTTTGCAACGCGTTGCAGGTATTTAAAAAAGAATTGAGGTAACAGGCTCAAGGGGCTACTAGGGGAGTATAAAGGTGAAGAAAAATGTTTAAAAGAAGACGGAATTCCTAGGTGCCTTGAGGTGTAGGTATATGTTCCCGATTTTTGTCCAATTTGGACGTATTAACGTGTCATGTTCTATTTCTACTAAATTTACCTGGTTTCTCGCAGAGGTAGACAAGAAAGAGCATGATGTTTTTGTTCATGCATTGAAGGCCCAAGTTCTCACTAGCTGTGGGAAAGGGTAATAATAAGTCTCTAGTAAATTATATTTATTTTCTATTTGTCGAAAGAGAATACTTCAACATATGTCTGAAAAATTCAATGGAATTGCAGTGTCTGATGTTTGGATGTGTCACTTGTTAATTACCCAATTTCTTGAAAAAAAATGAAGTTTGAATTTTTTTTGGGCAGTTTCTGGGCTATTTTTCAAGAGAGTTTTGTGTAAGGCTCGAGATGTAAGAAAACAATTAGTTCAAGGTTTTTCAACAATAGATTCCCGGCCTCACTCTTAAATTGCACATTGTCCTCGATGTGTTTAGTTTGCAAAATAAGAAAAATATTAATTATAAAGGGTTATAAAAATTTGGGAAGAGTCTCCTCTATAACCTGATGCTTTTGCGTGTAGTATTTCCACATCAAGCGCAATACCTGACATCCCTGTTCAGATGGTTTATAATAACCGGCAAACTACCTGCTCTATTTTGCCCAATCAAAGTAAAGTAAAGACAATAAGCTAGATAAATACTACCATCACAATGTATTCATCATTTATACACACCAAAATATAAAAAGAAATAAGAATTAAGAAATAAAAATGTCAAGCACATAACATACGTAGCATAAGGTGTATCATTTGCACATACATACATTAGTGTGCAAATAAAGTTCAGAGTCAAAGAGATCACACATGCCTGCTGCCACCACCTTTGCTACCTTCACCTAATCATCTCCCTCTGAGCGGTAATATTGATCATGCAGCTATCCGAGATAAGCGACATCATCATGCATCTCTGAGACAGTGTGCGGGATATCATATATGTCGTGCTGCATGACACGGGAACGCTGATCGATGTATCGAACAGTGAAGGAGGTGTCCTGGAGGCAGCTGTATAGATCCATCATAGAAGGGAAGTCTGGGTGATGCTATGAAGATGATGCTCCCTGGTATGTGGGGTACTGGTGGGGTGGACTGTGCTGCTCCTGATGCTGATGCTGTGGTGCATTTCCCATAGGCTCGTCATCTCCACTATCCACAGCTAAGTTGGGTGCATATGGATCCCAAACTCTCCCCTATATGTCCTGTATACGAGAGCCTATCCCTGGGACATCAGTAATAAGGTGCGGTAGTACTCGGTATCCAGCGGCAGAGTGACATAGCTCTTCTCCAGGTCCACGGGGATATCTACACCATAGCACCAGTAAATACGAGCAATCAACCACCGTAGAATAACGGTATCGCGTTGCATGTTGTGGTTTCCCCCTTAGCTATCTGCAAAGTAGATGTGCAATGTTAGGGTTCGTTCCAGTATGGAAATAGTATATGGCCATCAAATCCTTTAAACCAACAACACCCCTGTGCTTCCCCTCTCAAAGAATGGCTGGATCAGGTAGCGATGAATTTATCGGTGAAGCGGGTCCCACAGGTTGGTACTTTTGGTTCTAGTGGAGTTTAGATACTTCTACCACCTTTGGCAAAAGGCAATGTGGGTGTTGTCATTCTACGCGTCACTCATGAACTCCTATTCAAGAAAGCTGGTGATAGCATCATTAAGGAGATCCATCTCCTCCTCCTCCTCATAAATACCAAAATCTATAGCAAACTGTGAAATTCAGCTAGAAAACCTTCCTCTCCCCAACCTGAACCTAACACTGCCACCTGTTAAGCAGTCCTGGGCCTTGTCATCGAAAGTGAATGAAGCCAAGAACTCAATCGTGAACTCACAGATGGAGTGCCATTCATAGGAATCAAACAGTCTCCTCAGCTAGATCGGCAGTAACTCCCAATATCTGTCCAACTGGTTTAGGGCTTCTAGTGATTCCTTGTTTGCAATGCGGGCTGGTAGTTCATGTCGGGTTAGGAGAATCGGGAGACTTCTTTGAACCTCGGGTCGGTTGGCTGAGAACACAATCCAATTTGCCGTGAAAATTATTTAAACTTTTTGAACCTCGGGTCGGTGGGCTGAGAACACAATCCAATTTTCCCAGAAAATTATTTACACACTAACATTAATATAAAACAAAACAAAAAAAATCATAATTTTTTAAGCTGGTCGGGTCGAGAACGGGTCGTGCTCCCCTTGAACATGGGTCGTGTTCCTGTCCAGTGGAGGTCCAAACCGGGTAATATTTTCAAAGTTCACCAAAATGCAAAAATTATGTATGGTTAGCCTCAATTTTTAGCAAAAATGAGAACCCGAAAGTCAATTTTTCCATATCACAACTCATTTTTTGTAGATCTAAGTTTTTAGTTTGAGTTAGGTATGGTGGATTCATCCAAAACTCAATTTAAGAATGTTTTGTACGGGATTACTACTTAGAAAGACATTAAGACACTTATTACACCTATTTTGAACAAATTTTAAGCTTTGCTCAAATTTGGGGGAGAAAACTAATGGAGGTTTGCATATGAATCAAGAAGTTGAAGAAAGGGACTTACATGATGGTTGAGAGTGCAAGAGGATGAAAATTCACATGTGTGTTTGATGTGCTTAACTCGGTACTATAAATACTAGAAATAAATCTAACCTAGACACACTTAATTAAAACACAATAAACCTAAAACTAGACCGAGCCACTAGAAAAGTGTACCCATCGACTATAGGATAGCTCTCGGAAGACCGGAGTCGAACCTTAGAAACACTAAATAACTAAACTAACTAAGGAAAAAGAGAAATTAATTAATTGAAAATGTTTTGTGGTTTTTAGAATAAGAAATTTGAAAGTTCATGAGTATCAGATTGTCTACTCGATCTAACTATTACGGATGAGAAACAAGTAATTAAGAGTTGTTTTATTGATCTAGAGAACAATTACAGCGTTGGAATTTAAGGATGTTTTTGTGCATTATAAAGCCCGAGAAAGTTCATACAAAACGTTGCCTAGTGACGACGATTGGAAAAAGGTCGGGGATGTTTGCCTATTTTTGGAACTGTTCAATGAGGCTACAAAAATCATTTCAGGTATTATTTATTTTCTTAATAAACTTCACTTGCACTCACTAATTATTACACACCTCTGACTCACTCGCTTACTATCATATAATATCATATCTTTGTGACAGAACTTTTTCTTTAACACTTACTAACCATGATACATATCCTATGTATGCAATGAGTTAAACAAAAAAAAAAGTTTTTTTGGGACCTTAGCTTGTCATGTTACACCGTCAAACACTTTTGAGTCAACTTGGAATATTTAAATAAGTACGTAGAGGTTGTTAACCTTTCACCATCACTTTGAAAAACCAACCCACTAGTCTATTAATATACATAATTTGACAAATTATTTCATATTATTCTATCTTATAGGCTCTGAGTATCCGACGTCGAATTTATTTCTTGGTGAATTATATGGGATAAAAGAATTGTTGGATCAACCTTTGGATGAGAAAGATTGCATGAAAAGTATGGTTGACGAGATGAAAAAGAAATTTGACAAGTATTGGGGTTCATGTAATTTGTTAATTACAATTGCTTCTATTTTGGATCCTAGATATAAACTTGAGCTAATGGATTTTGCTTTTAAAAGAATTTATACCGAGGCGCAAAAAGTTGTGGAGACTGCGGAGGTTATGTTCCATTTAGAAGAATTGTTTAAAGAGTATGTGGAGGCTTATAAAGAGCCCATTGTTAGTTCATCTGGAAGTGGAGATATCGATCATGGTCTAAGTGGGAGTAGGAGTGCTTCGAGCTCTATTGCTTCTAGATTTGGGAAGAGTTTGAAAACTGGTACCGCCAAATTTGATCAACATATTAGAAGTATCGGTTGTGTTGAAAGTGTGAAGTCAGAATTAGCCATTTATTTGGATGAAGGAGTATGCATTCCTAAGAAAGGTGAGTTTTTTGATGCATTAGGGTGGTGGAAGAATAACAAACTTAAGTATAGAATTTTATCAAAAATGGCTGCAGACATCTTAGCTATTCCAATCACCACTGTTGCTTCAGAATCGGCTTTTAGTGCCGGTGGAAGAGTAATTGATCCACATCGTTCAGCTTTAGGAACTAAGATGGTGGATATGCTTATTTGTGGTGCTGATTGGTATCGACATTATTATGGGATGCAAAAAAAGAAAAAGAAGGTAATTTTATTTTGTTTTTGACTTTAGTAGTTGTTTTCTTATTGTGGTTAACTAATTTTGTTTAATAATTGTAGGAAAATGATGACATTGTGTGTGTTGAACTTCCTTGAAGAATGATAACTAATTTGGTTGATCATTTAAGGTAAATAATCTCTTACTATCTTATTTTGGCAAGACGCCTTAGCAGATTAATCTTTTGTTTTTCAAGTTTGACGACTCTTTCTTTAATTTCAGGATGGGAAGTGTGGCAGATGATTTTTGAGAAGTTCTTTGGCTTAAATATATATTTTGGATTTAGATTGTTGTTTTTATCTTTAAATGTTCATGGAATTATGTTTTGGCATATGAACATTATAGCTTTTGGGTTTAAACTATGATCTTTGGATGGATGAATGTTTTTATGTAAGAACATGTGTTTGTTTGTTTGTTTGGTTTTGTAAGTCCCGAAAACGGTCCAAACACGATATCACACAATCGATTACGAAGTGCGGAATCCAAGTAATCGTTGGATTCAAGAATAGAGATGGAGAAATCGAAAGAATAATGATAAACAGCAATAAACGAAATACTATAAAACCTTTATTTGATTATGCACACGATCAACTCTTGTGATCGTCTGGTACACAAGCTTGACACAATCCGAAAAGCCTCCTTGGTATCTCTTTCAACTAGCCAACCTCTAATATGAGTATTAAGATTTGTTTATATAGATAAACAAATCTTAAACCTAATTTTCGGATTAGGCTAAACAGGCCCACTAAACACCCCTTAAACTCTTTCTAATTGGGCCCAAACATGTTTAAATTGGCCCAATGACCCAATACAATGAAAACCCAACTATTTTACACCTATTCTATCACATAGGCCTTCAAAATAGTCCGCCAATGAATGATTTAATACACAAGCCACAAATTATTCCCTTACAATCTTCCCCTTGGCTTGTGATATTAAATGTCTTCTACTTTCCATCTTTAGACTTGCAGTCTTCTCCTTGGCTTGAGCATGGGTTGATGAAGATTCTTTTCTTTGACGATCGTCATTGGGCAGCAATGGACGACTTCTGGGAGCTTTCTCTCAATCAGCATCAGCTTGGACTTCAAATGATAAACACGTAATGAGAGGAGGATTCTCAAATACTTGCTCCTTCATGAAAACATGTTGAGTCCTTGCTGAATCATCAGTAACTGTCTTGACTTGCTTGTGACTTCAGAGGGCAAATTTTGAAAACCTCTGTCTTGGCATTCTTGAACTTCTGGAATGAAAAATTTCGTGTTCTGCTCTGCATCTTTTCTTCATTTAGCTTCCCCTCAACATCGCGAACAGTGTCTTTTGAGTCTTTGGAAGCTTTTCTTGAACAACCAACAAACTTCCCCTAAGCATAGGGTAAGTCCTTTTTCCGGCTGGTTCTTCAACACGAACAGTAACAGCATCAGTGCATCGGTCAACTGAGTCCTTGACCATCTTGTCCATGAGTTTCCTTTTTCTGACTTATCCTGTCAAGCACAACATGAAACAGACACTAACCAGACATGATGACTGGTTATCGGGTTAGAATTATTTTACCAAATACTTCCCCTGAACCCGAGGACTCTTCACATTATCTCCCCCTGAGATTCTGGAGGGGTGATACTTTCTTGCATAAAACCCATAAAACTTATTAAAACCTTTAAATTAACCTGGCCATGGTTGAAAAATAAAATAAACAATAAAAACTTAAGATAACACAAAAGAAAAATAAAAATAAAAACAAACATACCAAATTTCTAAACAAGAAGGTTTCTATGGGATCAAACCGTATGAATCTGACTGAGGAACCCTTTTCAGCTTCTGTTACTCGAACACGTCCAGGTGATTGCCAATATACTGATCCACTTTAAACTCAAACCCTTTTCTTAATCAGGCTGTTTGTCACTTTATTATCTTTTATTAAGGTGCATTAATTATGAACAGCAAGTGGGTTTCAACAAATCCTAGGTACATGTTATTACACACTATCAAGCACATAAATTCCCTACCACATATTTTCACAACCTGATCCAGAAGTTTGAAACTGAGCTCGAGACTTGGATTGAGAAGAGAAAGAATAGATCACATAGAATTTTTTGGGTATAATATACAAAGTCAACTGAATTTTTGAAACATTTTTAGTAATGCTCTCATCAGTGACAAAGGCTGAGGGTTTTGGACACTTGAGGGTCTCTTTTGATGTGCTCTTTGGCATCTTTTGGGTGTATATTATATTTTTTTTTATATTTTTTTTATTTTAGATGATCTAGAAGTACGTATGTATGGACAACTCCAGGTCATTGCTCACGCAAAGCAGAGGAGAGCCTTACATACATGTCGAAGCATCCCCAGGTCATTGCTCACGCAAAGCAGAGGGGACACCGACTTTTTGAGCTCAATTTCACACTCTTGGAGACAAGCGTGTGTATCGGGAACTTGAACATGCAGTCAAATAGAAATGCAATTAACCTAAGTGCTGTTACCCAACAAACTGCCATACGTTATCTTTAAGTGTGTAACGCATACCTTTTCAGATTTTAGAGCCGAGCCTACCAGCATATCACCATGGATCATGTCTTTCACATCTGCCTTACGCGTGTCAGCCATCTCCAAAACGGAAATTTATTTCACTTCCCACCTTCTCAAACACACAAACAAAAGATTAAAAATTAAAAAGCACAATTTTTTGAGGGGTCTACTATTTCATCTTTTCTATTCTTCCCCTTGCTTTTTGATTTTTAAGAACAACACACCAACTAAAACTAAAACTCTATTTTTGTAGTTTTAGATTTTTTTTTATTATTATTTTTTTATTTTTATTTTTTATGAACACTCACTGACACAATCACTAAATAATGTACTAAAAACTGGCCAAGCTAACCTTCAAAGTTTATCTTTTGAACAATTTTCAGAAATGGGTTTTGTTTCATGCACTACCATACTTCACATCAAATCAGCCAAGAAACAAACAATTCAGACAGTGTTACCTTTACTGCTGATTTTCTCAGATTTACCTCTCACAAGGAAACATACCCTCCATTGAAATCTTCATGTCATGTGGTAGAGAGATGCCTCCTATCCTGTGCCTGGAACAATCACTATCACAAACAACAAGGTTAATGAAAGTCCTCCTTGACTGTTCCTGCACAAGGTGAGAGATCAGTTAGCCATAAGTACCCAGGCCATTGTAGTTCTGGGTATTCCTGAAGCATCAATAAATGAAACTTCTTTTAAAAACATTCCCTTTGTGATATCAGGAATTGGGGGTGTGGCTGCCTTTGATTTTGGTTTCCAAATTCCAGGTGATTTGAAAGTTGTTTTAGTCACCTTTGAAGTAGTGACTTTAGGTATTTCAACCTTTTTCTTTTTAAAATCATTTTTCAAAACTGTTTTAGTTACCTTTGGAGGAGTAACTTTAGGTTTGTCATCTTTGTGTAGTTTTGAAATCGGTTTCTTCACCTTTTTATGAAAATTTTCAAAATTTGGAAAAACATATTTTTGATTCGAAAATTTTCTCTGCTCTTTGGCAGCTCCCCAATTTCCATCAGAAGGTTTAACCTTAGGATTAACAGTCTTCATTGCCTTTGGTGGTTGCACCTTCATCGGCTTAGACTTTATTGAATCCTGAGACGAAACACTCCGACTTTGCGGATAATATGGCTCATAGGGGCGATAGAGACAATTTCGGGCAATGTGACCAGGATTGCCACAATTAAAGCAAGTTTGCTTCTTCAGGTAGAAGTCAGAAGTGTGACCGTTTGAGCTGCATGGCTTTGATGGAGAGGCATTGAGATTCGGTTGCATGTTCAGAAAGACTCCAGATCTCCAGTTGTTCGATCTTTCTGACCTTGATCCATTTCCATTGAATCTTTTCTGGTTCGTTGAAAACTGAGCAGAACCAGACATTTGAACTTTTGGGCCCACTGGTTTCTTTGAGACTGTTGTGTTGCCACTGCATGAGCCCACTGATGAGTTTGGAGACTTGATAGTAGTTTTGGGCCTTTCAATCTTGATAGGAACAGAAGTTGGAGGCTTGATGGTGATCTTGGGCCTCATGCTCTTAATGTTAGATGATAAACCGCCATCATGACCCAAGCCTTTGAACTTGGAGGAGAAGGATGGTAGTTCATAGCCAACATTTGGTTCTTGGTCAAACATAGACCCAGATGTCATGAATATCCTACCATTGGGCCTTGTAGTCATCACCACACGTTCCCGCTTTACCTCATCCACCACTTTCGAATAAGGAGTCTCGATCTTTGGATAAGGAGTCAACTTTTCTTCATCAGCTCTGTTCACTTCACTAGAGCTTGAACCAGCACACTCAGTAGTGTTATTAGACTGAGTTGCTTCAGTGGCTGTCTTTTCATCTTTCATGCACTGGTTGAGTCCCATATACCATGGTTGCTTCATTCAGGGACTCCTTCAACAATTCCTCTGCAGTTTGGGGCACTTTGATGTATTCATGTTGTAATGGGGGAGGAAAATTTCCATCCCCGAGGCCAGATGTTTCTTTTACATGCTCGAGTCGCTCCTCTGATTTGAATAAAGTACGATGAGAGTCCATCATTTTCTTTTGAATAACTTGATGTTTCTCAAGGGCAGATTGGGAAGTGTTAAGTTTTGCTCTTAGTTCCTCAACCTCCTTGGTTAGCTCTTCTACCTTAGCGTTAGCAAGCCTAAGATATGTGCTTTTATTACTCACCTGACGATTGAAGATTCTTAACATCAACCTGAATGGCCTCAAGTTTCTCTCTAAAAATTTTGGTCTTTCCTTTGGACTCCCTAAGGTCTCTAGCAGTGATTGCATGATTTTGACATTCATTTGTAAACTTGCTCTCCCATTCTTTAATCAAAGCACAGCACGTGGGGTTTGAGCATTCCTCGCAGTTACAGATCCAAGTTCCATCAGCACGATTGATCTTCCGTTTTTCCTCCTCTTTTTCACGGAATGTCCGGAAAAGATACTTCTCCTGACTGAGTTCGTTACCTAAAGACTCTATCCTCTTTTTGTAGGGTTCGACTTGTTTTAGATGATTCTTTAGTTTGTACTCTGCATTGAGACGGTCTCTTTCTTCAGTTCGAAACAGTTGCTTATAATGTTCGATTGATTCGGAGCAAGCCGAGTTCGAACATATCTGAGTTTGATCACTCACAGGAGGAGAAGCAACTTGAGTACTTGTCATTGTCGTCTTTGGATGAACTTCTGGATAAAATACGAACTGAAAGACTTGAATGGATTGATAAGGGATGGATCGAAAAGTCTCAACTGGATCGGAAACTCAGCTTTTCGATCGGGCAGAGTTTCGGCTCGATCAAAAAGTGTAGGCTGGATCGAAAAGTCTCGAAGGGGACTTTTCGATCAAGGAGCACAATGGATCGAAAAGTCACAGGGGACTTTTCGATCAAGGGAGGCTGATCGAGAAGTCTCAAGGGGACTTCTCGATTGAAAGGGTTGGATCGAAAAGTCTCAAAGGGACTTTTCGATTGGTGTAACTGATCGAGAAGTCACAAAAGGGGACTTCTCGATTGGGCAGGCTGGTCGAAAAGTCACTTAGGGGACTTTTCGAGCAAGAGGAACGAATCGAAAAGCCACTGAGGGGGCTTTCTCGATCGGAAAGGGTCAACAGGAGGGACTTTTCGATCAGACAGGCCGATCGAAAAGCAGAAAACAGGGTCGAAAAGCCAAAAATTTCGATCGAAATAAGGGTCCAAGCCACAGATTTTCGATCGAATAGCTTATAGAACACGGGCTTCTTGCTTCTGCAACACTTGTAACCTGCACAACAATCACAAGAAACTCACAAATAAAACCGTTAGTAACACCTTGAAACACTTGGAGCAAAAATATGAAAATTAAAACAAACGAATTACTCCACAAGGTGCAGAAAAATTCAACGATCAAAACCCCGTCAAAATTAATTTGCACCAACTTAAAATGAGTGGCCGTTTATCGCTTAGGAAACCGGATGACAAGGGCCACACAAATTCAATTAAATGCAATGGCAATATTGTAATATCCGGATCTTCACTTTACGTGCATTAAAATTTTGAAATCCCACGAAAATTAAGTCTTCTACTTCATGTACGTAAATTAACCTTCCGCGGCAAGAAACCTGCAACTCACGTTCAAACTTCAAAGGATTTCGACCAAGAGCTTGAGCCGGACCGTAAAGCTTTGATGACCGAAAACAAAGCAACTGAACACCTCAAATAATATGAGAACTCCAATTTTAATCGAAACCTCCTTTCCTTTTTTAGAGAACCACGTGAATCTCCTATCAAATGCAAGTTAATCACAGCCTTAATCTTTCTTGAATAGACCGAAATAGAGCTGCCAATCCACCCGAAATACCACGGGAACCCAATATGTGAACATGAAACCCGTGTCGAATTTGAACGTGATCGAGAACCAGCTGAAAGAACAAGATATCAATATATATATATCTTCAAAATCTTTGGCATGTCAATTATAGAAACACACAGAAATATTATTATGAACCCTAATATTATTTTTTCAACACCGTCAACCACGAAAACCTGCAAAAAACTTGATAGAAGATCATTAAACTGCTTGAATCCAGATATCGTGTGAGCCTCGAAACACTTGTTTCTTGGCTCTGATACCAATTGTAAGTCCCGAAAACGGTCCAAACACGATATCACACAATCGATTACGAGTGCGGAATCCAAGTAATCGATTGGATTCAAGAATAGAGATGGAGAAATCGAAAAAATAATGTAAACAGCAATAAACGAAATACTATAAAACCTTTATTTGATTATGCACACGATCAACTCTTGTGATCGTCTGGTACACAAGCTTGACACAATCCGAAAAGCCTCCTTGGTATCTCTCTCAACTAGCCAACCTCTAATATGAGTATTAAGATTTGTTTATATAGATAAACAAATCTTAAACCTAATTTTCGGATTAGGCTAAACAGGCCCACTAAACACCCCTTAAACTCTTTCTAATTGGGCCCAAACATGTCTAAATTGGCCCAATGACCCAATACAATGAAAACCCAACTATTTTACACCTATTCTATCACATAGGCCTTCAAAATAGTCCGCCAATGAATGATTTAATACACAAGCCACAAATTATTCCCTTACAGGTTTGTTTGGTTTGTTTGGTTTGTTTGGTTTGTTTGTTTCGTTTGGTTCGTTTGTGACTGTTTGGTTTAGTTTGTTTGGTTCGTTTGGTGTGTTTGGTTCGGTTCGTTTGGTTTGTTTGGTTTGTTTGGTTCGTTTGTCCAGAAACGTAAAAGATTAACAAACAAACACAAACAAACACGAACAAGGCACTTTGGTTAACAAACGGACACAAACAAAAAATCTTGTTCGGCTACCTGTTCGTGTTCGTTTGATTGTCCGATATCAAGTTAACAAACAAACACAAACATGTCTCGTTCGTGTTCGTTTGGTTCGTTAACAGCCCTAGAAGAGACACCGTACAAAAAACACACTTAAGACAGACCTATCTCGCTCAGTTATAGAATTACAAGACAAACTTCCTATTTATACCCGACTGGCCGAACCCTGGGCGAACTGCCAGTTCGCCCTGATCCGAACTGGCAGTTCGGATGGAAGCTTGAACTTTGTCTTGAACTTCTCATTATCTTGTCTCGATACTTCACACGACGCACATATTATGTATCAACAAACTCCCCCTCGTCGTGTGTAGTATCTTTAACAACATAACAAAAATATCTTCAAACAAACTCTCCCTTAAGTGTAAAAGTCGTTCAAAATATCTTCAAACAAACTCTTCCTCAGCAGCTTTAGAAGACTTAAAGTTGTGATATTTCTTTCACTTAGCAAGCTGTTCAAAATTTAAATAATCTCAGCGCAAAACGTCTCTTTGAGACTCCAAGATATGATTTTGAAAATTTGAATTGTATCACGTGTTGATCAAATCGAAAATAACACAGAACACATAATCTTTTTTTATTTTCAAACTTATGCTAAAACACACAAAAAATCTTTTTGAACTTTCCTGAAATGAAATGAAATTGCAATACAGAATCAAACTCTATTTTTTGTATGAGAAATATCACTATACGGGATCATATTGATCATGACACACTGAACTACACTTCAATTACAACTAATTGAAGCACATAAGGCATGCTGATTGCTAGTATAATTTGTCCATCTTAAACTCAGGCAGAATCATACTCATAACATCTGGACATACTAAGGTATTGATTAGATTTGCTTTTACCTGTGTATCCCACACTATCAGACATATTCAGACATTTTTCTTTTTCTCGTGTGATTACTTCTTTTTCTCATGTGATTACACTTGTGATTATCACAAAGCATAATGTTTTGATGATACCGCCAACTGTGTTTCATGCAAAAAGAAATAAGAACGTTAAATCGTCTACCTTAAGGCCGATCTTTCGATACGCAGATAAGGCCTCGGAATTAACAAAATAAGAAAAATAAAACAAGTTGAAGTTGTATAATTCAACAACGATCAGGTCGATACTTCCGTATACGCAACGAAAGTTCGATGAATTATACGAACCATCAAAGAAAATAAAGCAGAACCGGTCGATCTTTCGATACGTAAAGAAAGCCTGATCGTTTGAGAAAATTAAGAAAATCAAACAAGTTTAAATCTTTGCAAAATGAACACATGTATACACAGTGACTTCTCATTTTGTTTTCACACTTATTTTTTTCTCTTTTTATCATGAAATATGCTTCAAGATGTTATCCACATGGTCAAGCATTAGTATTTAGTATATATCACATCTGAATACTTTCTGATTTGCCGAGTCTACCAAGCATATCAAACAATGATCTTATGGCTCTTTCATCTACTCTATCCATGAGCCAGATACGTAAGCTAATGAACCATCATTTCCCAATGATCAATTTCTCAAAATTTTATATATTTTGCATGTATTCACCTTCTTCTATATATTTTACATGTATTCATCTTCCTCCCATAACATGTATTTTCTCAATTACTCCCCCTTACATGCAATTCTCCCCCTTAAAATGAAAAAATCTATTTTTGGATTTTTCATTTTATAAAACAGGACTCTATTTTTGACTTTTTCAATTTTCTTCCCCGAATAAGACAAGACAAAATATAAGAAAAGAAAATTGATCAACCAACACGGATACCTTGCAGTTTAAAGTTGCAAAAAAATTTCAGGTTAGAAAATAGCATGAAATTTAAGTTAAGCAGAATACTCCTACATCAACAACTTTTCAATCGTCGATAGGTCCTCTAGAAGTACCTGCACACTGGTCAAACTGATTAGTTCATAAATGACCCGATCCGAAGTGCTTCTGGTTGACCAGTGTCCTGTTTTTTATTTGAAACCACCTTAGGTTTCCATTGTTGTTGCTGTTTTGGTAAGTCAGTTTTTGATGAATCAATCAGAGGTGACTGAGACGAACAACCTACATTTTGAACTGTTTGAAAAGTTGGAACAAAACATTTTTGTTTTTGAAAAAATGTAGGTTGAAATTCATCAAAAACTCTGCCATGTTCATCACTAGAATCAACTGATTTCTCATTTTCAATCGACGACGAACCAGAAAAAAACTTTGGAACTTGAGGAACTTCAGAATTCTTTTCAATCTTTTTATCTTTCTTCTTATTCTTTTTCTTCTTCACAACCTTCTCTTCTTCAGAGTTCGATGATGCTGAAAACTTTGAGTAATCATATTCTTCAACGTTTTCCTTCACATCTTTAATCGCTTCTTTGATACTAGTAGGGGGTGACGCTGTTTTGTCAAACATCTTTTCAAATTTCCATCGTTAGCTAAGAAGCTTGTGAAAGATTGAGAATTTGTAACATTATTAAATAGACGATTTGCATCAATCACTTGAATTTTCAAATCTGAAATCTTCTAGTTGAGCTTTAGCCAATTCCTTCTTAGTAGTGATCAATATTTTAGTGACTTTGTGAGTTTCAAATTTTTGCAATCGAAGATTATCAAGCTCAACAAATAATTCCTTTTTCCATTTATCTTCATTTCTTTTCTGAATTTCCAGATTTGCAGCTTGCACCTTATTCACACCCACTAATTCTCTCTTTTCATCTAATAACTTCCCCATATCAACTTGATAAGCTTCAAGTTTAGCAGAATACTCTTCAGAAGTTTTAGTAAGCAAATCAAGCTTATTTTTTTATTTATCAAACAGATTCTCTAAATCATTTGTAGCATATTCTTCTTCATCCTTCCATTTCTGAATTTCCTTAACTAACTCATCCTTTTCATCAACTACCTTTGCCATCTTTTTTTCAAGATCTTTTCCATGTTGTTTAGATCTTTCCAAATCTTCCTTGACCAATTGAAGAACCTCGGTAAGCATTTTAACTTCTTTAGTCAAAGAATCATTTTCCTTCAACAATCCTTCATTTTCTTTTAACAATATTTCAATTTTAGACTCAATTTTTTATTTTCAGCAGCTTCATACGAACTTAAATCAGAATAATACTCATCTTGCTCATGTGTGACAATCAAAGCAGATGTATCAAACTGTTTGCTCCAATCATAAGTACAGTGATTTTGAACAGTTAAAGCTGTTTTATTTGAATTACTTGAAGATGTTTGAGAACCATTTGTAGCTTTGGAAGTGTGAGATTGTTGACATTTTCTTACAAAATGTCCAAGGTTTGAACATTTGTAACATTTAATCTTAGATTTGGCAAAACCCAAATTTCCATTTCATCCAAAATGTTGTCTTCTAGTTTTCTTGAAGTATCTTTTTGATTTTTGACTCAACATAGCCAATTGCCAAGCAATATCCATGTCATTGAGCTGATCATCATCAATTTCATCAAGATCTTTCTCAGTTAGTCGAGCATTGCTAACATCATTGATAATCATCCCAAATGAAGTTGTAATAAGAGCAGAACTCAACTTTGCACAATCATCTACCAACTTGACAGAGAAACACATTGATTTGATGATTCTGGAATCGTAAAACTACAATCCCTTGAAGAATTATTATCCGAACCTCCAGAAATATTTCCAATGAATGCAGTAGGTGGTGCAAAACTAAGACTTGGTTTAGCCTTAGCATTTATGCTTGCATCATTTTCACCATGATATAACTCTGGATTTTGCAATTTGGCCGTTGATTTCTTTGCATTGATAATTTCCATTTATCGAGCATGAAGTTTACCAGCGAGCTCATGAAAAGATAATGTGGAGAATTCTTTGTCATGAGTGAGTAACAAGACATAATTTTCCCAATTTTCTGGTAATGCCTCCATAATCTTCTCTTTCAATTCTTCATCGGTTTTCTCAATCCCAACAACTTTCAATTCACTAATCAGATGTGAAAGTCTTGAAACTAGAGCCGTAATGTTTTCATTTTCATAATGTTGAAAGTTGTCAAACTCCATATTCAACACCTTTTTCCGACTTTTCTTATATTGATCGTTTCCCTCACAACTTGCCGATAACGCATCCCATAATTGTTTGATTTCTTACACGTGCTGAATTGATGTAGTAATTAGGTGGGTAATGCCATTGTAAGATAAACAAATGCTTTTTGTTCAAGTTCATAAAGTTTCCTCTCAGCATTGTCAAAAGTATGAACTTCTTTGAAATCTCCTTGATCAGTTGGATGTGTGTAAAGCTTTTTAATTGGGATCCACAAATAGATATCATTCGTGCTGATATATACAGAAAATCGTTGTTTCCAATTTTGATAATCCTCTAACTTCAACAATTTGGGAATTTTCTAGCTTGTTCCAATCTCATTATCAACGTTTTGTATTGTTTGCATCGCATTTTGCATAGCGGCAAAAGCTTGAAAATCCGACATTTAAAAAAATTTCAAATCTATTTGTCCAAACCAAAATCGAACTCAAAAACCCTTTAGCCGAACTGGAAGTCTAGCCGAACTGAGTCCGAACATAAAGTTTTATCCGAACTGTAGCTGAACTGAGCTGATCCGAACTGAACAAACTATCCCAGACTGTTCCGAACAGAGATGTATTCGAACCTGAACCGAACCTCGTCCGAACTCAACCTCTCAACTGAACCTAAAGCAAACTTAGCGGAACTGAGACTTCAGACGAGATGAACACGAGCCGAACTGTGAGTTCGGATGACGATTATTCTGAATAGTAAGTGTAGAGACCAAGAAAATAAGGCTTTTGCATTAGATATATTTTTTGTTTTGTTTATATTTGTAATTGGGCTAACTTGTGTGGGTTTAGTGGGTTGATATGGTCCGGTCGATTATTAGTATACATGGGCCAAAATTTTGTAAATAGGTGGTGACTTGCTGATCAAGTTGGTCATCCCTATATATAGAACCTAAAGTGTTCTTGTTTAGGGTTGTTGATTTTCTTAAGGAGCTAAGGGTGTTCTCAAAATTTTCCTTAGAGAATTTTGACTTCTGTGTTGCAAACAGTAATATTACAAAGGTGTTTTGTCAATCTCGGTTGGTGTTTCTTTCATTGTTTTAATCATCTTTTCGATATACTCATTGTTTATACACCAATCATCTAGTAACACCGGATTCCGCACGGTTGTTACTAGACCATGATATCGTGTGAGGGACTATTTGATCCTTAAAATTGGTATCAGAGCCAAGAAACGCGAGTTTCATGGCTCCCGCGATATCAGATTCAAGTTTTTGTGACTTACGGTTTGAGTTTTCTCTATGATTTTTCAGTTATTAGCGCAAAACAGGAGGTCCGTGTGAGTTTTTGTGCAGGTTACAAGTGTTGGAGAAGCAAGAAGCCCGTGTTCTATAAGCTTTTCGATCGAAATCTGTGGCTTTGACCCTCTTTCTATCAAAGTTCATAGCTTTTCGATCCGAATTGTCACTTTTCGGTCGACTTTTCGATCGAAGGGTAGTTTTCGATCACCCGCTTTTCGATCAGTGTCTGTGGCTCTGACCCATTCCGACCTGATCGAAAAGTGTACTTTTCAATCAGTCTGAACTTTTCGATCGAACCGGAATTCTGCCCGATCGAAAAGGTGACTTTCCCATGGGTACTGCTTGACCGAAAAACCTGCTTTTCGATCACCCTTTTCGATCAACATCCTGTCTGATCGAAAACCCTGTTCGACATAGCCTTTCCGGTAGAAAACCCTTTTCGATCCGCCTTTCCCAACCGAAAACCCCCCTTTCCGATCCCACTTTTCGATTCCAGATCATCCAACCGAAAACCCCTTTTCGATCAAAAAGCACTTTCTCGATCTGAGCTTATACAACCGAAAACCCCCTTTTCGATTCATTGTCTTATTCCTTTTGCAATGGCTTTCGATATGTCAAGCCTGTCTACCGCTACTTTGGAAATGAACGCCAAGATTGGAACCACCGCAAGACCTCGTTTAATGTCAGGGAAAGAGCTCATGAGCTGCAAATACCGTTTTGAAAACTATGTCAACTACAATGATCCCAAGATCATGCATTCAATTGAAGTGGGAGACTTTGTTCCCAAGACTACTCCTGCAGCAGGTCAAGAAGCACAACCCAAAGAAAAATCAGATTGGACTGAAGGTGATTGGGAAAAAGTTGAACGTGGCATAAAGGCTTTGGCTGCATTAACCATGGCTTTATCCCCTGAGGTGGCTGAAGCATTCATGGAATATAAATCTGCTAAAACACTCTAGGATGTCCTCATTGCTGCATATGAAGGAAACGCTGATATGAAAGAATCTCGGAGGGAAAATCTCAGAGAACAGTTTAATGAATTCAACTATGTGCCTGGAGAAAATATGGAGACTCAGCTTCAGAGATTCATCAAGATAGTCACTGCTATGAAGGATGTGGGGGTTACTTACACTCAAGTTGAGGTGAATAAGAAGTTGGTGAACTGCCTCCCACCAAATTGGGACAACACCATTGAGTTGATCGAGAAGACTTTGAATATGGCAACTTCACCACTAAGTGAGTTCATGTCAACCATTAGAGCTTATGAAGAAAAGAAGCAGACGAGAGCTAGAAAGTTAGGAAATGGTGCTTTGATGAGCCAAGTCTTTATCTCACAACCAGCCACATGTTAAAGAAATGCAACCACTCATCAGACGGTGTTTGTGTCTCAAGCCCCAGGAGCCAGCTCATCTGGTTCATCCAACTTGATTTCTTTAGATATCAACAATCTAACTAAAGGTCCTAGCATTGCTCTTGGTGTAGGTATCATCAGTTTCTATCAGGCACTCATTGCAGGTTCTCTACTGCCCACCGATTTGACTCCTGATGATGTGAATCAAGTCAATCCCGAATATCTGGAGCACATGGATATCTCTTATCAGATGGGAATGTTTGCCTTAAAGGCAAAACAGTTTATGGCTAAGACAGGAAAGAAGGACTGGAATGGCGGGAAAGGGATCAAGCTTACCTTTAATAAGGCAAACCTACGGTGCTACAATTGCAATGAGTATGGACACTATGCTAGAGAATGCACCAAGTCAAAGGTTAAAAGGGATGTCAAGCCAGCTGATGAAAGGAAGGAAGGGATAAGAAAGGAGGCTGCGAAGAATGACAGAGCACTGGTGGTTCAGCATACACCAGGATATGATTGGACTACACAAGTGGAAGACCTGAGCCTGAGCCTGGATCATGTGGCACTCCTCGCTGAAGAAGATGCAGGAAAAGAAGCAGCTGAATCTGGTCATCATGCTTTCATGACTTACATCACTCTAGGTTCTGAAGCCAGCACAAGCAATCATGAGGTATGCTCAAATTCTTCATGTCAGGCTATTTTGAAAGAATGTAAAGAGTGGGAACGTAAGTTCATAAACGAAAGTTTAAACCATGAATCAACTGCTAGAGACCTTAGGGAGTCCAAAGATAAGACAAGAATATTTAGAGAGAAATTAGAGGCTATTCAGGCAGATGTTAGGAATTTAGAAACTCAATTGAGTGATAAAAGCACATATCTTAAGATTGCTAATTCTAAAGTGGAAGTTTTAACCAAAGAGGTAGAGGAACTTAGAGCCAAATTAGGAACATCTCAAACTAAAATCGAGCGCAATGATAAGATTGTTTCTAAAATGATGGAAGCTAGTTCCCTATTTTACAACACTGATGTCAGAATGAGGCATGTTAAGAACAATTCAGGTTTAGGTTTTGGCACAGATGAAAAAGATGAAAAATCTACACACACTGTTCCTATGCCATTGATGGATAAAATGATTTCTGAGCATAAAACCTCTCAAACCACTTTAGATATCCAGGCAGAAATTGATAAGAAACTTGCTGCATGTCCTATTAAAATCTCTGCTCCTGTTTCTAACTCTACTGACAATTCTACTTGTTGTGCAGATAAAGAGAATAAAGAAGCAGGGGTAACGGATCTAAAGGAGTGTCCCAGGATTTCAAATTCCTCAAATTATAATGCTTTTTATAAAACCTTTGATTGGGAAAAACTTGAATCGTCTGTTGAGTCTTTGTCAAAAACTTCGGAGTGTGTTTTGCTTGATAAAACTTCTGTGTGTGGTACCTTTAACATTGGCAAGTGTAATGCAAAACCATTGAATTCATTAAGAACTGTTAAAATCTTGAGAAGAGGTACAGGACCACAGGTTGCTGGTCCCAAACCCTCAAATGATGATGTGTTTAGTGTGAAAATATGTGAAAATAAAAATGATAATGTTGTGCAAAATGTGCGGAAAGTATGGGACCCCAGACCTCATGATTTTGTCCTGTACCCAGAAGTTAATTCTTCATATGACCAGTTTAAGCCGATACAGCGAGAATACATTTCGACCACTAAGCCAAATGGCAAAACCCATTGGATAGACAAGAATTGTTCAAAACCGACTTGGATATCCACTGGGCGAAACCAACCACAGACTCCCGCGTATCCCAAGAACAAGTCGTGTCATGTGTGTGGTCAACCTGGATACGTGGCACGGAATTGCTTGCACAGACCGTATGAGCCTTACTATCCTAAGAGGGTTCATCAGAAGCCTGTCCCAAAGGGTCAAACACAGATTGACCCGGAACAAAGGTCTGCACCTCCAAACCCCATGGTGCAGAAGAAGGTACCACAACGTTAACAGGTACACAAAGTGAAACAAAAGCCCAAGTTACCCAAGCAGCAAACGAAAATTGATTTCAATGTAACTAAAATGAGTCATACTTCAAAAAAATCAGTAAACTTTTCTAAGGCTGTCAGTCCACTTAAACCTGCTTGAATTCTAAAACTTGTTGGACGTTCAAAACCTGTCATATTCCCAAAGCAGGCCACTCTTACTAAACCACCTATCCATCCTAAACCAGTTAGTTTGTCAAAATCAACTACCAGGTGGACAGACAGATGACAGGTGGAATGTACCAAAGGTGGTAAACCTCTCCTTCAAGCCAACTGGAGTGTATAAAAAACACTCCAAACAATTTCAAGAGGTAAAATGTCCAAATCAAATTAACAATAAAAATCCACCAAAAAGGCCTCAGGTACCTGGGAAAGAAAATCACCGCCCAAGAAATGTCAATAACCTACCCACTACAACCAAAGGCAACCCAACCCATACCCATTAAGGCATGGGTACTAAAAACTAATTAATCTCCTTTGAATGCAGGAACAACCAAGGAGGACTGTCAACAACCTTTGGTACGTTGACAATGGTTGTTCCAGGCATATGACGGGCGACATATCTCTGCTACAAGATTTAGAGAAATTTGATGGAGGATATGTATTGTTCGCTGGAGGAGTTGGAGGGTATATCAGTCAAAAAGGAATAGTCATAAATGGTTGTCTCAGCTTCCATGACGTCAACTATGTTGAACAATTAAAGCATAGTCTCTTGAGTGTATCACAAATTTGTGATCGGGAGTATCCAGTACTTTTTAACAACAAAGAATGCTTAATTCTGAAACCTGGATACTCCATCCCTGATGATTAGGTGTTGATGCGAACACCAAGATATGGCAACTCATATGTCCTCAACATGCAGAAGCCCTCCACAACCGAGGTCGCATGCCTTCTTTCTAAAACGGCTAAGAATCATGCTCAGTTGTGGCACAGACGTTTGGGGCACATGAATTTGAAGAATTTGAACCGGCTTGCAAGAGGAGGGCTTGTCAAAGACCTTCCAATTAAAGAATTCGTGATCAAGGAGAAATATGTGGCATCTAAGGGGAACCAGAATAAACGCCCACACAAGCCAAAATTGTTCAACAAAATCTCCTCAGTATTGGAGCTGCTTCACATGGACCTTTTTGGTCCTGTCAGTATGTTAAGCCTAAACCGTTGTGCTTTTTGTTTAGTTATCACTAATGATTTTTCTCATTTCACTTGGGTGTTGTTTTTGCTAAAGAAGAGTGATGTTGCAGAGATGTTGAAAGCTTTCATCAAGCTCATTGAAAACAAGCTAAACCAGAAAGTGAAGTCCATCAGGAGTGACAACGGGACAGAATTCAAGAATCGAATAATTGACAAATTCTGTGCAGAGAAAGGAATTGAGCATCAATACAGTGCACCCTATAGTCCACAGAAAAATGGCGTAGTAGAACGACGCAACAGATAATTGATTGAAGCTGCTCGAACAATGTTATGTGATTCCAGGCTGCCCACCATGTTTAGGGCAGAAGCAGTCAACAAAGCCTGTTTATGTGCCAAATAGGGTTCTCATAAATAAGCGACACCAGAAGAAACCTTACGAATTGATCTATCATGACAAGCCTAGAATTGAGCATTTCGTGCTTTTGGATGTCTTTGCACTGTTTTAGTTAATACTAATTTGCCAAAAGTTGTTGTTAATCAGATGAGTGCTATTTTGTAGGTTATTCTACCAGCTCAGCTTACAGGGTCTTCAACAAATCAACCGGCGTAGTGATGGAGTCTACTAATGTGGATTGGCTTGAAGAGAATCCCTCAGATGGTGGAATGGGTCTAGCGCAAGCATTTAAATACAACAAATTCTTTCTTCCATTTGGATTGGATCCAGTTATTGCTGAAGAACTCTTTAAAGATACAATCCACAGGACCATCAGTTACTCATACCATCTCAAAATCTCCGGTTACTACCTCTGATGCAGTGACAACACCAGTAAATGAAACCGCTGATGTTGGAGTTAAAGAAGAGACGGATAAAGACCCTGCCACAGGAGTTGTTCAATCTCAGGAAGCAGATCCAGAGGCAGAAACTGAAATTAATGAAGAACCCATACAAAAAAATCCACCTCCAGAAATCCCAGTTCAAGTAGTTGGTGAAACAAGGATCCACAAATATCACCCCTTGGACAATGTCATTGGTCCTTTAGCTTCTTAGGTGATAACAAGAAGCCAGTCAAGGGACATCTACCACTGCATATATTCCTATTTTATTTCTCAAATTGAGCCCCCAAACATTACAATGGCTCTAACAGATCCTAGCTGGGTGGAAGCTATGCATGAAGAGCTAAACCAATTTTCAAAGCTTCAGGTATGGAGGTTAGTGGAGAAGCCCGCTGACAAAAAATTCATCACAACTTGGTGGCTTTACAAGAATAAAAAGGTTGACAATGGTGTTATTGTCAGAAACAAAGCAAGGTTGGTGGTTCAAGGGAACAAACATGTTGAAGGCATCGATTATGATGAAGTATATGCACCGGTTGCTCGTTTGGAACCAATAAGAGTATTTTTGGCATATGCGTCCTACATGAATTTCACTGTCTATCAACTGGACGTGAAAACTGCGTTTCTCTATGCTGAAATGGATGAAGAGGTGTATGTTACTCAACCTCCTGGGTTCATTGATGAAGAACATCCCTACCATGTGTACAAGCTAGACAAAGCCCTGTATTGCTTGCACCAGGCCCCACAGTCTTGGTACAAAACGTTGTCTGATCACCTTCTAGCTCATGGGTATATAAGGGGTATAGTGGACCAAACACTCTTCAAAAAAGAGGTTGAGAATGATATTATTATGGTGTAAGTTTATGTGGATGATATCATCTTCGGATCCAAAAATGAGGACTTCTGCAAAGAGTTTGAAAGAGTGATGCGGACAAAGTTCGAGATGAGTCAAATGGGAGAAATGGAGTTCTTCTTGGCATTATAAGTAAAGTAAAGTGAAAGAGGCATCCTTGTTCATCAAGCCAAATATGTCACAGAAATTCTGGAAAAGTACAAGACGCGCGGATTCAAAACCTATTGCCATACCCATGGCAACCAGGCCAACACTCACCAAAGATCCAGATGGTCAATCGGTCAGTGAGCACGTGTACCGGTCAATGATCGGGTCTCTGATGTATTTGACGGCTAGTCGACCAGACATCATGCTTGCAGTGTGCCAATGCGCACGATATTAGGCTAATCCTAAACTCTCTCATTTATCTGCTGTTAAAAGAATTTTGAAATATTTGAAGGATAGACCAAGGCTAGGCCTTTGGTACCCTAAAGAATCTGGGTTTAATCTGTATGCGTTTACTGATAGTGATTATGGTGGCAATGAGCTTGACATGAAATCCACATCTGCTGGAGCTCAGTTCTTAGGAGACAGGTTGGTAGCTTGGCAGAGCAAGAAGCAGCACACGGTGTCTCAGTCCACAGCTGAAGTAGAATACGTGGCTGCATCTGCATGTTGCTCACAGGTGGTATGGCTGTAGCATCAACTGGGAGATTACGGTTTGAATTTCTTTGACACTCCCATATACTGTGATAATAATGTTGCTTTGCAAATTGTTAAAAATCCTGTGTAGCCATTCTAAAACCAAGCACATTGATATTAGAACGCACTTCATACGGGACTGCTATGAACGCAATCTCATTCACTTACAACAGGTGCAATCGGATAATAACGTGGCGGACATGTTCACCAAACCCCTCCCTACTGCAAATTTTAAAATATGTCTCAAGGGCCTCAGAATGATAGCCTTTGATGAGTAGTCAGACAACTTCTATCTGTTTATTTATCAATAAAAAATATATAGAGTTTATTTTTTTTTTGTCAGTGTGTTCAATTTTATTAAAAAAAATTATTAAAAAAATAAAATAAACCAAAACTAGTGTTCTTATTCTTAGTGTGCGTTTTTTTGAAAAAAAATCTAAAAGCAGGGGGAAGATATAAAATAAACATCTTGATGTTTCTCCTAATTTTGTGTGCTTTTAAATTTTTTTCTCTAGTTTTGTTGACTAGGTTCGGAAGTGATATAAATTTTTTTTAAAAGTTTTGACTTAATGTGATCATGATTAAAACTCGGAGGGGCCAAAATGTAAATTTTTTTAAAAAATCTTGGAGGAGAGGTATAGGACCCGATCGGTCCCATCCCTTCCTCACTTTCTCCCCTTCCTCCTCTTCACTAAACCCTACTTGTCTCCACCACTATCACCGGCAATCACCGCCACCGCACACCACCATCATCACCGCTTCTTTTCCACGAAAACCACCACCTCCCTCACCCGAAAACCACCATCAGATCACCCCCATTACTTCCGTAACCGCCACCACTGCCCCTCACCCAATCGGCACCGCCACCACCGATTGACACTATCCGACACCACTAGGGTGGTCCGAAATCGACACCAAACTCCCTCCCTGTGTCGATTTTGCATTCTAAGGAGTGATGGCTCCTCGATTGAAGCGATCCGCAAGACCCGCTAGGTCCGATGCCGGGTATGTCTTAATTAGGACTTGTTTGTGTTTGTTTCTGGTTCGATATCATGTGTGCAGGTGATTGTGAGGTGTAGGAACACTCGAAATTGGTTTTTATCTGAATTACAGGTTTCTCAATGGAGAAGACAGGCTTTCGATCGAAACATTAGACTTTTCGATCGGTCGTTGGACTTTTCGATCAGGGAATCTCAGTGATATGATGCTTCCCGATCGGATAGTGAGCTTGTCAATCACTCATAAGGCTTTTCGATCAGGAGTCTCGGTAATATGGGCCTTTTCGATCGAAACATTGGCTTTTCGATCGAAACATGGGCTTTTCGATCAGAAGGTTGTTTTTCGATCGAAAACTTAGCTTTTCGATCGAAAAGCTACCTGATGATGGGTTTCACTTGGTTTTCTTCTATTTTAAGCCGTTATGCTGCCCGTTTTTTGAGAAATTTTTATGACTAATGAATTGCTGCTTGTTTTGGTAATTTTTTTTGTGATTGCAGGGACTTAGAGTTCGTTAAGGATCACAATGTTGTGGCATATCTACTGGATCCACCTGCTGATTACAAATAGAAATATAAGTCAATGATAGAGGGTTTAAAGAAATGCTGCTTGCATTATGCTCTCACTGCCAATCCAGTCATCCGCAAGAGGACGCAGCAACAATTCTGGAAGACAACATTTGTTTCGGAAGATGAGAAGCAGCTGATAGCAGAGATCCAGAGCACAAGTGTAATACTAACTGAGGAGAACTTTAGAAGGCTCTCAGATTAAAGGATACTGCCTCAGATCCTATTGCACTGGAGAAAGAAGTTGTAACCCAGTGTTTGCGGGAAATGGGATATTATACAGAGTCTGCGCCAACAATGAAAGCTCTTATTCCGCCTTCCTGGAGGATGCTGGCACATTATCTGCAGAAATGTATAATTGCAAAGAAGAGTTCAACCGATCAGCTAAACCAGGTGCACACCCATGCAATGGTGTCACTGGTCAGAGGTTTAAAGTTCAACTGGTCCAGACTGATATTTGAAGACATCAAGGCCATTGTGAAAAGGGACAAGAAATTTGCTGTTGTTCCAAGATTTATACAGTTGGCCTTGGACACCAGATCCCCAAATCTAAGAAAATCTAGTGATACTCATGATACAAAACCAATGGGGATTGATGTTTTTCCTATGATAAACCCCAAGAAGAATTTGACTGATAAGGTCCCATTCGAAAACAAGTTTGGGGAATTTGCTGAAATTGCTAGAGAAGAGGTCCTACTTCAAAGAAATGCTGTAATTAAAGAAGAACATGACCTTCTTGCTTCAGAAAAGCCAGTTACTAAACTATCTGACAGTGATGAGTGGGCAGATGAATTTGATCTGGGAGATGTGCAAATAGAAGCTTTACAATTTGATGAAAGTGATGCCAATATCAACTATGACACGTATCTTGACGACATAGAAGTGGAAGAAGAAGAGACAGAGACGGTTGAAACTCAATTGACAAGAAAACGAAAAGCTACAGAGCATCCTCCCCTCGGTACTTCTGTTACAGATGATATGACTGAGAAAGTTAAGGTTGCTACACAAACCCTGACTGAAGCCATGAATGACCCAAGAAGGAGACGACTGGACCCGAGAGTGCCTATTTCTACTAGCACTGGTGCTGGTCAATCATCCTCCTCATAACCCACAGCCCAAGACAAAGGAAAAGCTCTAGAGACAGCTGAATTCAAACTTGAAAGAGAGCTCAGATCAGAGATAGCAGAGTTAAAAGCCCAGAATGCAGCTCAGAATTAAGTAATTGTTAGTTTACTTGATATACAAAAAGTGCACAACATAAAGCTGGAAAATCAGAAGAAGATAAACAGAGAATTCGCAAGGCAGTTTAGAGAATTACACAAGCTGATGAGACAGCTTAGTTCAATTGATGCAAGTAAGTCAAAGTCAAAGAAAGATGATAAAGAAGATCCAGGTAGTAAAGGAAGCGGTTCAAGAGCAAGTGGTTCTTCACATTCACCAGTTTTTTATTTTGAGGCTGATATCCCTAATGAATCTGCATCCGGTCCCGTTCTGCCATTAGTTACTGATAAGGAGAATGATACAAGGGATCGAAATTACATGACGGTACCTGGTGCCGAATTTGACGGAGGATGGGATGCTAAGACTTTTGCATATCCTCCTAAGAGATATTTGATTCAGCTTGGTGAGCATTATCATGACAAGGGAGGAATTACTTCAGACACAAAGTTCTGGATGTTTGATGGTGAAAAACACATGTTTGTGTTTCGAAGAAAAGGACCGTGTCCATTGGAATACTACAAGTGCTGGACACAATTCTACTCTTAGACGACAGTGGACTTAATCAAGCTGTATCAGGCACCTTTATTCAATCCATCAAGGAATGATTATGCGAGGCATTTCTACAAGACGTTAAAGAAGGCAGTGCTGAGTAAATTCAAGAATTTTGATGACTTTCCTCACAAGAACTCTTACATAAAGAGATACAGGGAGGTGTATAAGAAAGACACTAAGAAGAAGTTTTCTAATGTGTTGTATCATCCCACAGAGAAGACTAAAACAATCCCACTTCAAATTAGACATCTAGAAGGTTAATTGGATGATTTTCAGACATCGGCATACAGTGATTATATAGGTGAAGCCAAAATCATCTACAAGTCAAAGACTATGAATGTGCTGGAAGTACATGATCTGCTGAGGTTCTATGAAAAAATATATTATGGTGCTAAGCAGGAACCTGATTGAATGCTCACCGGAAAATGAGGAATATGCCAAGGTGTATACAAGAGGAGTGGCAAAGATTCTTCAAGAGAAGCTATGGTTTGATCCTGCATCGATTCAGATTTCAAGAAAATTCAGGATGTAGAAGACTGCTAATGCCAAAGCCTAGGGGAAGATTGTAGAGACCAAGAAAATAAGGCTTTTGCATTAGATATATTTTTTGGGCTTGTTTATATTTGTAATTGGGCTAACTTGTGTGGGTTTAGTGGGTTGATATGGTCTTGTCGATTATTAGAATACATGGGCCGAAATTTTGTAAATAGGTGGTGACTTTCTTATCAAGTTGGTCATCCCTATATATAGAACCTATGGTGTTGTTGTTTAGGGTTGCTACTTTTCGTAAGGAGCTAAGGGTGTTCTCGAAATTCTCCATAGAGAATTTCGACTTCTGTGTTGCAATCAGTAATATTACTAAGGTGTTTTGTCAATCTCGGTTAGTGTTTCTTTCATCGTTTTAATCATCTTTTTGATATACTCATTGTTTAAACTTGAATGATCTAGTAACACCAGATTCCGCACGGTTATTACTAGACATTGATATCATGTGAGGGACTTTTTGATCTACTGAACCATTTTCATTCAAAAATTTCAATTTTGGATAAATTTGAACGAGATTTGCAGCAGTGAAGCAGAAAAAGTGACGAGGAATGATTTAGGAACATATTTTTCGCAAAATACTCAACTAAAATACTCGAAAACTCGTAAAAACACTTTAATTTTTCGAAAACCCACACTTTTTGTTCCAAAAACTCCGAAAATAGCAACCATAGATCAGTAGAACGAACCAGAAAGCTCTGATACCACTCGAAAGTTCATGAGCATCAGATCATCTACTCGATCTATCTATTATGGAAGAGAAACAAGTAATTAAGAGTTGTTTTATTGATCTAAGAGAACAATTACAACTCAGAGAATCACTTAGAACAGACACAGAGAGAGACTGTACAAAACACACACTTATGCTCAGACCTATTGTCACACCCTGGTCAAGGAGGGGTGCGAACAGATGGAATCATAGTCGTGGGTACAAGGAACATCATCTACTTCATTAATCATTAATAATAAAATTACATATCGATTTGTTGCAGCGGAAAAGAAGTGGCGATATGCATAAGTTTTACAAAATAGACAAGTCTTAATTTCAGAAATTACTCAAACATTAATTAAGATAGAAAGGGACTACGATTCCGGGATTTGCAGGCCCGTTTATTTAAGGTTCGCCCCATTTGCATACCTTGATAGATTCATTTACCTGAGAAATACATGATTTTAAAGAAAAGTCAACATATTGTTGGTGAGTTCACAGGTTTTAAGACTCTACAAATAATTTGTAAACAGTTTTGCATACAAGATATTAAAAGAGATTACCGTCGTTGTTGTATGATCTCACATGAACCTTGATTTCAAACACTAACATTTTTACCCACTCATGGTATCTCGCCCAAGAAACACCGTAAATAACAGAATAACTGGCATGTACTTACTGACAAGTCAAAGGTGTCATGACTGGAGCTACCAGTCGTAAGCAGGGTTGTCAACCAAAATAGATCTATTCACTAGCTATCGTTTCGTACAGAACTAATTGAAATCAATTAATAGTGGGATTTAGTTCGCATGACGTTATATAACGAAATGCACACAAGTTGGGCAGTAACAGAACATGTAACCATACGTTTAACAATAATCCATAATATCAAGTAAAAATGTTTGTTTGATCATGATTTCTCCCCCATAGTAATAAAACAGTTAAAAGAAAAGGGGCCGTGAAACTCACCTGAACAATGGTGAAGTGAAGTGAATATGCTGGGAATTGAGACGAGCAAGTAATGCCCTAATATAAATAGAACATTTATATAAGGGTCTGATTTGAGTAACAATTTGTCACCCAAGTATCACTGGTCGAGTCTTGATGAAATATTTCCGTTCGTATTTGTTTGGAAAACCCGACAAGTTATTAGTTAACCTTTATTACAACTTTAGTTATAATTTGTAGTCGAATGAATAGTTTAATCTTGTAAGATATAATTATGTCTAATTATTTCATGTTACGAGGTCACATTCATATACCCATGTATGTTGGAAAAAAAAATAATAAATAATAATGCTTATTTATTTTACTTATGTTATTATATGTATAAGTCTTTAGTTAGAGTTTTAAAATTGTTGCCTAATAATTATAGACAACTAGCTTAATGCGTTTTAGAAATCAGTATATGTTTTAAGAACTCTTTTGCAACATTTTAAGTTTGATAAGTAATTTTCTAAAATTTTTATTACGTCGTACAACGCTACGTTTATTCCTTTAAAACGCATATGATTTAAAGATTGGTTTCTAGTCAAATATTTAATATTCTTTTAAGTTGTTTGCAAGATTTAAATTATTCTTTTGGTCGGTTTTGAATAAAGTCACTAAAAATTGAGTTTTCTCGTTGCGTATAACTCCGTTTTGATCCCGGTTTTCACCCTACGCAATGTTTCTCTATTTTGGTCACTTTGGTTTATTAAAAATACTAAAAATATCTGTAAAAATAGTGGCGAGATCAGATCTGATCCAACTTAGACTTTTATAAATCTTGCACTGAAATTTATGTCTTAACTTTATAAAAACCATATCTTTGAGGCTAGCCCTTTTATGGGTTGATCCAAGGTTTATAAAATTGTCCTTTTATAGAAAAAAAAATCTATGTAGTAATGTCCATTGATTTGCCATTACTATACGTTTTTATTTGAACTAGTAAACAAATATAGAAATCCATTTTAAGTCTTTCATATTTTTAGTTTGCTAACAATTATATGGGTTAGAAATTATGCTTCACATGACCTCATTAGATTTATTAAACAATACACTTTTAGGCTCTCACTTTCCTTTCATTACAACGCATAATCTTTTAGAATAAATTATAACTTTTAATTTTTGTGTCCCTCATGTATCTTATCACTATTATGAATAAATAATATATGACTATCCATATTCTTTAACTCATTATCAAAATTATGTATCATTAAGTTTGTATCATTCTAATGCCCTATATATAGTGGCTTGTTGTATTTGATAGAAAAACCATATGAATATATATAATTCCCTTCTCCTTCTTATTATTCATATATTCTATTCGTATTTGGTATTATTGTTTATCTATTAGATTGCTAATGGGCGGTTGTTATTCAACACGTTATCAGCACAAGTTTGGAACATGACGGACGCGAGCAATTTTCCGAGACCAACCAAAACAGGCAAGACCAGATTTGGACGTGTTTCATGATCACATGTAGCTGTAATGAATCGCACGGTAACGATGCTTGTCTCCTTGAAATTTCTCACTTTTATTGAAGAAATTGGATTCGTTAAAAAAAATATATGGTTTCCTTCTGTTCAGGTATTTCATTTACTTTTTACATAAATTTTGTGCAAATGAATCGGTTGTGAAATGGTGGGGATTAACTATTTAATTCTTTAGGATCTTTTAAAACCATCGGAAAGTCCGTTTAGTCCTTATGGTCATTAAAAATAAAAATAATAAAAAACAAATGAAAAAATGGAAGGGTACTTAATATTTATATCAAGTTAATTGTTTAGTTTAATTCACGGAAAAAAGTAATTGTGATGAATATGGATCGTCTCACTTATAGTTTTATAAAGTTCTTTTTAATTTCTTTCGGATAGTCCACATGTTTTATGTTCCCATTTTGTGTAATTATTATGTTTATGTTTATATAGTCTAGTTATTATAGGTATAATAACTAGTGGTTTTATTGTAAATATTAACTATTGGTGTGATATATATTGAGGATAATATATAGCTTGTTTTATATGAAGACATTGGATGTTAATACATTTGATTGTTAATAATCTTGGAAATGCGAAGACTTTGAAAATTGAATACCTTACATTATCCACATTTGTCATTTGGATCAAATTGATAAAGAGGTATGACCACTATAGAAAGGTAATACTACCAAAGCTTGTTACGGGTGGATCCCTTTAAGATTGTGAGACTTCAAGTCTATATGTGGATATATAACTCGACGATATTTAAAATCATCCAACAATCGGCTTTATGTTGTGAAAACAATACTGGTAAGGAGATGATGAAAATAATGAGCTCCTAATACAAAATCACGAGACTCATCTCGTTGGTAGAACCTCATTCCCAGAAGCGAATGTGGGCGTGTGACAACATATAGTGACCAAAGTGAAAATCATGGTTATGGTTTTCTCATGTAATGACTAAAGTAAAAATCTTGGTTGTGATTGTGGGTGAGATAACAAATGGAGAGATCATCATTGTTTTCGGATTAAAAACACAAGATGCTCATGATGTTATTCTAAATGTTATCATTTACTACATAGCTAGTAATGAATAGAATAACTAATTAAAACAAAGTTATGGTTTATTATTACTCATATATTGTAACTCGCTTGTTATAAATTTATGATTCCATAACTTTTGTTATTTTATGAAAGTTATGTAAGAGTCAAAGTGATAAGACTTGAGCATCTCAAATCATATAATTTTACTATAACTCAAGTTTATATAAAGACATGTTATAATATCATGTATTGTACAATTTGATTTTATTGTGCACCTTATTCTTAATATGCTATCAATTATATAGCACTAGATAAAATGATTAAAAGACAAGTTATGTTTACTATCACAATCTCACTAAAGAGTATAAACATGTTTTATATAACGATATGTTATAACTTTGAGAATTACATGTTTTGACATTGTAGCATGTCATCCAGAGGCTTTAAATTATTCGTATAAAGGGTAGTAGAATAAAGCTAATAAAATACCCATTTGTGGGTTATTGTCACTCTCATGAAAAAGTATAAATATGATACTAAAAGTTTCATGCTCCTTAAATCTCATAACCGATTTATGTAATGACATAAGATCTAAGGCCACTAAATCTCGAGTGATTCGGACATATAAATACTTCTTAAGATACTTCTTAAGTGATCTTTTTTTTTAAAGAGAAAATTATTAATTATGAGAAAAAATCGGACAAAACAATTTTCATTTTCATACATCTAGTATGCTCATGAAGTATCAACAATATGTAAAAGTATGAAAGGATTTCATATCCATATGTTTGAGAAAATCATGAAACCTGTTTGGTTTTATTCCATTCCTTGAAGTGAATGTGGATTTATATTCATCGGTGTATTGATCATGATTATGAATGTAATTGAAGAGATTATAATTCATGATGATAATGTGATTGAACACTACATTGGCAAAAGAAGAGAATGGCCATATGAAAATAAAGTGTGAAGATCAGAAACGTGATATTACACGAATGTTTGAACTTATACATCATTCTCTTGTATTCTAGTCGCTTATTAAATAAGCGTGAGTACAACAAAAGCATTAAGATCATAAATTGAAAGTTTATATATCATGATTATTTTATTGGCATGACCGGTTAGACCACACCGAGTCAATGGTGATGTGAGACATATTGAAGAACGGAAGAGTCTTCAACTTATAACTAGCACGTAATATTTGCTCTTAAGGGATTTATTTACAAATTAAAAAGGGTGTGAATCCCTAAGTACTTTGAAAGTGATAAAGGATGTAATGATATATATCCTAAGTTATGTACCATTTAGTGTTATAAATCGATGCATCGTCTAAATGGTTATCAAATTTGCAACTTGAAGGTTGCATGATTTGTGGCTTAGCTAATGAGATAGCAAACACACTCTTTTAAATTATCATATTTATTTTGGTAATATTAATAGTGAATATAATCCCCATGATACTAATAATTATTGGAATAAGTGTTGAACTTCATGTTGTTTAAGTTCGTACACAAATTGCTTTTGTTGCAGACAGTTACCAAACCTATGCGATTGATTGCAAAGCCAATAATCATGAGAGCAAAAGTTTATATTTGTATTTAAGGTGCACATGATTTTACATGAAATCACATTAATTCAGATCATGCCAATAAGTCATAATACTTCCTCCCCATTATAGTTGGTTTATGGTCAGTAACCAATATTTACCATCTTAAATTTTTGGTTGTATGATATATATTGAAATTGCTCCACCACGAAGCACAAAGATGGGACCTCAAAAGTTGTTGGGAATAAATGTTGGATATAAATCACTACCAATAGTGATAGATTTATTTTTTACTTAGATTTATGTTTTCATGAAACAACATTCCCAACATTAGGGGGAGATAAAAAGCAGTTGGGAAATAAAATAAGCTAGAATGAATTATCGTTGTATTATCTTGATCCTTGAACTAAACATCGTAAACTAGAATTTCAAATGATAATTCATTTATAAAGACTAGCGTATCAATTACCAGACATATTCACTGACCATAAAAAGTGACTAAGTCACATATACCAGCTGCTAGTGCTCCAATTAAGATTGGTATCCTAGAAGGACAAATAAAGATTGATAATGAGCCTATGACACGTACAAATCGTGGTAGACAAGTCGATTCCAAGAATAAAATATCCTTGAAAAATTAGAGCACCTAATGAAGATGGTCAAGTCGAGGTACTACTAGAAGATTCTCTTAAAGAGACATTAGACATGATGGTTCCAGAAGAACCTCAGGTACCTGAAAAAATTATGAAGAGATATCGATAAATTATATCATGTCTAAACATATATGGAATCGAAACGAAATCGACGTCGATAATAATTCAGATATAATAAGCGCTAGAAATAATAAAAAATAATAAGGATCAAGATTTAAGACCTGCCTGTGATGAAAAGTCGAAATGATTAGCCAAAATAGAAAGACGCAAGCCAGGCAGAGTGAAATTCTCTAATATGTTGGATATAAACATGTCTATTATATAAAAGCATGATTCGAAAATTATATTAGGCATTAAAAAGAAAATTGGTGGCACAAGGATTTTCGTAAAGAGCTAAGTTTGATTATGATGAGACATATTCTCCGATGGTGGATGCAATGATATTCCGGAAGTTCATTAGTCTGGTAATAAAATAGAGAATTGACATGCGTCTTATGAATATTATGATATCCTAGGTATATGGCTCACTTGATAACGATACATGAAATCTTTTGAGGGTTTAAAGTGCCATAATAATAATGTAGATTAAGTTCTCGAGAACGTTATGATTGTTGTATACAAATTCGGATCCGAATACGTTACGATTCTTTGTATACGTTGAATGCTTAAAATAAGCAAATTAGTCCATATAAACCCCCAAGATAGTTAAATACTTGAAGGTATCTGAAACATAATAAAGATACAATCCTTGTGCACATGTAAACATCACATGATGACATGATATGTCAATAAATCATGGATACGAATGGTATAATGTTATCAATTTAAAATTCATTTGTTAAATGATTAAGTTTATGTATCCAAACACCACATGAGTGAATGCATATCTATAATTACTCATGATGGAAATTAATTCATAATGGATTATAAGTCTCAAGCATGCATATGTATAAAGCCTTGAGAATATATTGAGTAAACTTAACATGGTTGTGTATGAACTAAAAATAGTTTTGTTAAGTTTGATATGAAGGCATGATTATATCGGGATACAAATATCATGCAAAGGGTCCATATGCCAGAACAAAAGTCTTGAGTTTTATAGTTATTATAGTATATGATTATATCTCTTGAAGATATCAAACATTTGCATAAAAAAAAATGTTTATACACATCTATAAAGCCATATCTAAAATGTTGGAGACTATCATGTGGAAACATACTCAATTAATCATCCATCATATATGCTAGAGATTGTCAAATTACTGGATACATAAAACGACCATTTTAAAAAATGGAAAAATATTGATATAGAAGTACTACAATTATATGCACTTGTTGCATTACCATTTTTGCTAGATACATTTATTTACATGATATTTCCCATGTCCAATTATGAGACGTTGGAATGTGTTAGAAAAATATTTTGAAGGTACAAATGTATCGATTTATATTTACTAACCCAATGAAACAATTTTTATTAGTCATTCAAATGCAGGTAATGTTATACATCACCATTTTGGATCTTATGGTGTTTATATATGAAGCATGAGGCAATGAACATATGGTGGAACTCTATTAAGAAGAATGATAACCAGAGTTAAGAAATGGTGTCCTCTACCGTTAGAAATGTCGCTTCCTACTCCAATCAGCTATTGGGTTGGCTTTAAAACATATTGCTCAAGTTTAGGAGTTTTACATGAAGATCATATAACATTGGTCGCTTAAGGAGTTGCACATCAAGGAATTAAAAAGCAAATCAACCACTAAAAGTATCGAGCACACAGCTTAAGGAACTGCACCTCAAGAGATCAAGAAGATTGATGCTACTCACGTAAATCATACATGTCAGAATGAGGGGGAGACAATACGCGCTGCACTCTTTTTCCCTTAGCTATGATTTTGTCCCACTGGGTTTTCCTAGCAAGGTTTTTAATGAGGCAGCATCCTCAAGCGTATTGAAAGAATAATATTTTATTTTATTTCATTTTATGGATAGTCAAGGGGGAGTATTATGAATAAATAATATATGACTATCCATATTCTTTAACTCATTATCAAAATTATGTATCATTAAGTTTGTATCATTCTAATGCCCTATATATAGTGGCTTGTTGTATTTGATAGAAAAACCATATGAATATATATAATTCCCTTCTCCTTCTTATTATTCATATATTCTATTCGTATTTGGTATTATTGTTTATCTATTAGATTGCTAATGGGCGGTTGTTATTCAACAATCACCACATTGAGTTAGTTTTATATTTTCCGTGGCTATTTTACTTCCACTAACAGCCTACAATTCTTTCCATGATTATCCCTTAACCAATCTTTTAACATATTATATTTCAATGATAGTTTACCCCCAAGAGGTTTCATCTTCTATTTCTTAGTTATTATAACCAAGATTCTGAGTCGTGATTATCATTTATCAACACAAAGGTGTTAGGAATTTATAATGCTAGAAAATTTTATGGTAAAATAGAGACGAGACTTTGGCTCAAATATGAGCTCATGTAGACAAGGTCTAAGGTTGTTATCTTGTTTCATACATCAAATCAACAAAGAAAGAAATGTAAGATCTTGGCATACACCCAATACTCCCTAATGGTTTCTTGAGTGCTTACCCACACCTTGGTTAGATTTAAGCCTCATGGCACCAAAATGTGTTTTAGATCTCAACAACAACAACAACAAAATTTATGGTTTTCTTTTTTTTCTTTTCTTTTTCTTTAGATGTTTGTTTGATCATGATTTCTCCCCCATAGTAATACAACAGTTAAAAGAAAAGGGGCCGTGAAACTCACCTGAACAATAGTGAAGTGAAATGAATATGCTGGGAATTGAGACGAGCAAGTAATGCCCTAATATAAATAGAACATTTATATAAGGATCTGATTTGAGTAACAATTTGTCACCCAAGTATCACTGGTCGAGTCTTGATGAAATATTCCCGTTCGTATTTGTTTGGAAAACCCGACAAGTTATTAGTTAACCTTTATTACAACTTTAGTTATAATTTGTAGTTGAATGAATAGTTTAATCTTGTAAGATATAATTATGTCTAATTATTTCATGTTACGAGGTCACATTCATATACCCATGTATGTTGAAAAAAATAATAAATAATAATGCTTATTTATTTTACTTATGTTATTATATGTATAAGTCTTTAGTTAGAGTTTTAAAATTGTTGCCTAATAATTATAGACAACTAGCTTAATGAGTTTTAGAAATCAGTATGTTTTAAGAACTCTTTTGCAACATTTTAAGTTTGATAAGTAATTTTCTAAAAATTTTATTACGTCGTACAACGCTACGTTTATTCCTTTAAAACGCATATGATTTAAATATTGGTTTCTAGTCAAATATTTAATATTCTTTCAAGTTGTTTGCAAGATTTAAATTATTCTTTTGGTCGGTTTTGAATAAAGTCACTAAAAATTGAGTTTTCTCGTTGCGTATAACTCCGTTTTGATCCCGGTTTTCACCCTACGCAATGTTTCTCTATTTTGGTCACTTCAGTTTATTAAAAATACTAAAAATATCTGTAAAAATAGTGGCGAGATCAGATCTGATCCAACTTAGACTTTTATAAATCTTGCACTTAAATTTATGTCTTAACTTTATAAAAACCATATCTTTGAGGCTAGCCCTTTTATGGGTTGATCCAAGGTTTATAAAATTGTCCTTTTATAGAAAAAAAATCTATGTAGTAATGTCCATTGATTTGCCATTACTATGCATTTTTATCTGAACTAGTAAACAAATATAGAAATCCATTTTAAGTCTTTCATATTTTTAGTTTGCTAACAATTATATGGGTTAGAAATTATGCTTCACATGACCTCATTAGATTTATTAAACAATACACTTTTAGGCTCTCACTTTCCTTTCATTACAACGCATAATCTTTTAAAATAAATTATAACTTTTAATTTTTGTGTCCCTCATGTATCTTATCACCACATTGAGTTAGTTTTATATTTTTCGTGGCTATTTTACTTCCACTAACAGCCTACAATTCTTTCCATGATTATCCCTTAACCAATCTTTTAACATATTATATTTCAATGATAGTTTACCCCCAAGAGGTTTCATCTCCTATTTCTTAGTTATTATAACCAAGATTCTGAGTCGTGATTATCATATCAACACAAAGGTGTTGGGATTTATAATGCTAGAAAATTTTGTGGTAAAATAGAGACGAGACTTTGGCTCAAATATGAGCTCATGTAGACAAGGTCTAAGGTTGTTATCTTGTTTCATACATCAAATCAACAAAGAAAGAAATGTAAGATCTTGGCATACACCCAATACTCCCTAATGGTTTCTTGAGTGCTTACCCACACCTTGGTTAGATTTAAGCCTCATGGCACCAAAATGTGTTTTAGATCTCAACAACAACAACAAAAAAATTTATGGTTTTCTTTTTTTTTTTCTTTTTCTTTAGATGATTAGAAATAGAAGATGAGGAGGACTTCATCAAGACTTTATGGTTTCTTGGGTGTTGGATTGTGTATTACAATATGTAGAAGATTATAGTTTAGAGAGCTTACAAAGAGGGTTTGGGTGTGCCGTAAAAAGAGGAGGAAGGAGGCGGCTAGCGGCGGCTCTCAGTGGCTCCAACGGCGGCTGGTGGTGGCGTGGATGGGCTGTGACGGGGGAAGGAGGGTGGGGGCTGGGAGTCTTGGTCGAAAGAAATGGTAGGAATGGAGATGGATGTTGGGTGGTGTGGTGAATTGGGGTGGTGGAGCTCACAATTTATGGCCAAATTCTTGGTTATTATCTTAAGGTTTATCACTTAGTCTCATAACCAAGTACTTTGCCAACTCATAAGATTTGATTGGCATCTTTATAGGTGTCAAAGTTTTAGACTCATGGTGGAGCTCACAATTTATGGCCAAATTCTTGGTTATTATCTTAAGGTTTATCACTTATTCTCATAACCAAGTACTTTGCCAACTCATAAGATTTGATTGGCATCTTTATAGGTGTCTAAGTTTTAGACTCATGGGATTTAGGTAGTTATTAAAAAAAAACATAAGTAATTTACTTAGCAACTTATGTAGGTTGTTTATATTTTTAAGATATGTCATGGCCTAATTTCTTCTCATAACATGTCTCGTGAGATCTTCTAGTTATAGAGCCTTAGTTCTTGTAAAATATTACAAGGATGTTTGAGGTTTCTTTCTTTTTTTATTTTTAAAAGTGATGGGTTATGTAAAATAATAGTCCATGGACTTGGGTTGAGTTTGTTTTTATAAGGTTTTTTATTATGCAAGAGGTAGTGGAAATAGTTTGTTCGTATTGCGATTTAAGCTCGATCGGTGTTGTTATTTAACACGAAATAGTTTTAAAAATGATTTTGCTTTAAGGTTAGTCATGTTGAGAGAGTTATTTTCTTGACACCGACTTTTCAATAAAAATATAAAAAGTACATTTTTTTTTATATTTGTTTTTTTTTGTTACAAAAGTTTCATAAATATTTTATGATAACTCTTGTATGTTACGGGTATAGAGTTCCAATACAACGCGAGGGTTATTCATGTTAGACTTATCATACGAAATTTGTAATTATCACTTAAATAGATCAAACAATGCACATACTTTAATATAATAAAAGTCAAAGTAAAGCGGGTTGACCTTGAAAATTTTGCGGGTTGTCACATTTTCCCCCAGTTGGAAGAATTTCATCCCGAAATTCAGCTCTGAATACTGGTGGATGCAACATTTTCAAAAAGACGAGGATACTTCCGACGCATCTGGTCCTCGCGTTCCCAAGTGTACTCTGGGCCTCGTCTTGAGTTCCATCGCACTTTAACGATTTGGATGCGGCTCTGCTTAAGTCTTTTAACTTCTCGGTCAAGTATCTCGACAGGTTCTTCAATGAAATGGAGGGTTTCGTCCACTTGGATTTCGTCTAGTGGAACGACAAGTGTTTCATCGGACAGACACTTCTTAAGATTGCTAACATGAAAAACATTATGAACGTTACTCAGTTCGGCAGGTAGGCGTAGTCGGTATGCTACTGGTCCGATCGTTTCAGTGATTTCGAAAGGACCAATGTAACGAGGGTTGAGCTTTCCTCGTTTACCGAATCTGATGACTCCCTTCCAGGGTGATACTTTCAACATGACACGATCACCCTTTTTGAATGCTAATGGCTTACGACGGTTGTCGGCATAGCTCTTTTGTCTGTCCCTGGCAGCTTTCAGGCGATTCTTTACTTGGAATATTTTCTCCGTAGTTTCAAATATGAGCTCGGGGCCGGTTAGCTGACTGTCACCAACTTCTGTCCAACAAAGTGGTGATCTGCACTTTCTCCCATAGAGTGCTTCAAAAGGGGCTGCCTTAATGCTGGTGTGATAACTGTTATTGTAGGAGAATTCGGCAAGCGGCAGGTGTTCATCCCAATTAGGTCCGAAATCAATCACACATGCTCTCAACATGTCTTCAAGCGTTTGAATAGTTCTCTCACTCTGACCATCTGTCTGGGGATGGTAGGCAGTGCTCATATCCAAACGGGTACCCAAGGATTTCTGAAGAGACTTCCAAAACTTGGCAGTGAACCGACTGTCGCGATCAGAAATGATGGATATAGGCACTCCGTGGCGTGATACGATCTCCTTTATGTAGAGTTTGGCTCGCCTATCCATGTTATCCTTCTCTTTGACTGGTAAGAAATGTGCAGACTTTGTCAATCGATCTACTATCACCCAGATAGCATCATATCCTGATCTGGATTTAGGTAGTTTGGTGATAAAATCCATAGATATTTCTTCCCATTTCCATTCCGGAATTACTGGTTGAGTTAACAGTCCAGAAGGCTTCTGGTACTCAGCTTTGACCTTTGAGCATGTCAAACATTTGCCCACGTAAGTGGCTACCTCTGCCTTCATGTTAGGCCACCAAAATTGTTCTCTAAGACCGTGATACATCTTATCCGCACCTGGATGAATGGAGTACCTTGATTTATGGGCTTCATCGAGCACTAGCTTCTTCATACCTCCGTAGTTAGGTACCCATAGCCTATCCATAAATGTCCTGGTCCCATCAGGTTTTTCTTCTAGTTGCCCTTCCATGCCACGTAAATTTTCTTCTTTTAAATTCTCAGGCTTGAGAGCTTCGATTTGAGCATCACAAATTTGTGAGGTGAGATTTGAGTGAATGGTCATACTCAATGCTCGAACTCGAAGCGGCTTCGCGCGTTCCTTTCTGCTTAAGGCATCGGCTACAACGTTAGCCTTGCCGGGATGATAACGAATCTCACAATCGTAATCATTTAACAATTCAACCCAACGGCGTTGCCTCATATTTAATTCTTTCTGATCAAAGATGTGTTGGAGACTCTTATGATCAGTGAATATGGTGCAATGCGTTCCGTAGAGGTAGTGTCTCCAGATTTTAAGAGCAAAGACAACGACTCCTAGCTCCAAGTCGTGGGTTGTATAGTTCTTCTCATGAATTTTTAGCTGTCTAGAGGCGTATGCTATAACTTTCTCTCGCTGCATTAGCACGCATCCTAGACCTTGATGCGAAGCATCACAGTATACCACAAAATCTTCTGTTCCATCGGGTAAGGAGAGGATTGGGGCGTTACAAAGTCTCTGTTTCAGCAACTGAAAAGCTGCTTCAGCCTTGTCATTCCAAATAAACTTCTTGTCCTTCTGGGTCAATGCGGTCAGTGGCTGAGCTATCTTAGAGAAGTTTTCAATAAACCGACGGTAGTAGCCTGCCAGTCCTAAGAACTGACGAATCTCGGTTGGAGTCGTGGGAGTACTCCAATCCTTGATTGCTTCAATTTTTGTGGGATCCACGTGAATTCCTCTGTCGTTGATCACATGTCCCAAAAAGTGTACCTCACGAAGCCAAAAGTCACATTTGGAAAACTTCGGGTACAATTTTTCTTTCTTTAGTAATTCCAAGATTAGCCTCAAATGTTGCTCGTGTTCTTCCTTGCTACGCGAGTAGATAAGAATATCGTCGATGAACACAATAACAAATTTATCCAAGTAAGGTTTGCATACTCGGTTCATCAAATCCATGAATACTGCTGGCGCGTTAGTTAACCCAAATGGCATGACGAGGAACTCGTAATGGCCATAGCGTGTTCTAAATGCTGTCTTTGGAACATCTTCCTCTCTGACTTGAAGTTGATGGTATCCCGACCTCAGATCAATCTTTGAGTAGTGACTCGACCCTTGTAGCTGGTCAAATAAGTCGTCGATCCTTGGAAGCGGGTAACGATTCTTTACCGTTAACTTGTTTAATTCTCTGTAGTCGATACACATTCGTAGTGTTCCGTCCTTCTTCTTTACAAACAACACAGGAGCACCCCATGGAGAATGGCTTGGACGAATAAAGCCTTTATCCAGCAACTCTTGTAGTTGACTAGCTAACTCCTGCATCTCAGATGGTGCAAGTCGATATGGTGACTTGGCGACGGGGGCGGCTCCAGGTGTCAAATCAATATGAAACTCTACTTGTCGAGCTGGGGGCAGACCAGGCAAGTCTTCTGGAAAGACCTCTGGATATTCACGGACAATTGGAACATCTTCGACACGCTTCTCTATAGGCTTCTTTTCGGTAACATGGGCTAAAATAGCATGACCTCCTTTTCGAAGATATTTTCGTGCTTTCATACAGGATATAAGGTTTATTTGGGCTCCACCCTTATCACCTTGCACGTTAAGAGTGTCGTTGTCTGAAAGAGGAATTCTAACCATTTTCTCATGGCAGACAATTTCTGCATGGTTCTTTGCTAACCAATCCATTCCGATAACCACATCAAAACTTCCTAACTCGACGGGCATTAAATCGATGTTAAACGTTTGACCGGCGAGTTCAAGTGAGCAATTTTGGTAGATTACTCCAGTTTCTATTATATCACCATTTGCTAATTCTACAGTAAACTTAGCGTCTAGAGCAATAGGGGCGATTTCAAATAAATGGCTAAAATCGGTAGACACAAAGCTCCTATCGGCACCAGTATCGAATAAAACTGATGCAAAATGGTTATTAAGTAGAAACGTACCCGTCACAGTGTTGGGGTCACGACGGGCTTCTCCAGCATTGATCACAAAGGCTCTTCCTCTAGCCTGGTTTGCATTCTGATCCTTAGTCTTCGGGCAATCTTTCTTGAAATGGCCATTGGCACCGCAACCGAAACACGTGCGGTTTGGACAATCACGCACAATGTGTCCTTTGGCCTTGCAGTGGCCACAGTAGACATTTCCACAATCTAGAGTGTGGTGGAGGTTGCATTTGGTGCACAAAGGTGCATTCCCCGTATAACCGGTCTTCTTCTGAGCTTGAGCTGGAGCGGTAGCAGCATAAACCTTCACTGGTTCCGGTTCCTTGGCAGGGGTTCTTTCAAGTTTCTTCTCACTCCTGTTTTTCCAAAACGGACGCTTCCTTTTGTTGTCAGGTTTCGTGCTTGATGAAGGGGTAGTACTGGCATTGGTGGGTTTGACTTCGGGGGCTTTCTTGGCAAAGTTCACGCCTTGGCGGTTAGCTTGGTACACCAGATTGTGTGCCAGGCGCACAGCATCTTGAAAGGTCTGGGGGTTTGAAGAGAGGACATTCCCCTGGATGTGTGGGGCAAGTCCCCAGATGTATCGCTCAATCTTTTTGTAGAGTGGTGTGACCATAGTCGGGCAAAGATGTGCCAGCTCGCGGAATCTTTTAGTGTAGCCGGCGATATCAGCACCGTTCATGGACAAATTCCAGAATTCTGCTTCAAGCTTCTGCAGCTCCTCTCTCGGGCAGTATTCATCACGTAACAATTGCTTGAGTTCATCCCAAGTCATCTCATATGCCAGGTCAGTTCCCATCGCGTCGGCGTGGGAGTTCCACCAGGTTAAGGCACTGTCAGCAAAAGTGCAGGTGGAATACTTGACCATGTATTGCTCAGGACAGTTGCTGATACGAAAAACTGACTCCATCTTTTCGAACCAACGAATGAGTCCAACAGCGCCTTCAGAACCCTTAAAGCTCGTGGGCTTACAGTTCATAAAGTCTTTGTATGAACATTCGCGCGGACCTGCAATGTTAGTCTAAAACGTTGAATACAATTTTGGCGAAATTGTAATTCTAGTGTTTTCTAACATTGGGTAACTCATTCTTACCATGTGGTCCGTTGTCATTGTTTCGTTGGGTTTCAGCAGCAGCAACGGTTTCGGCTACGCGATGCACAATTAGTTCTTCAATCTCAGCGGCGCTCATAGGTGGGGGTGGATGAGCGTTCCTAGCGTTTTGGCGTCTTGGTGGCATGATTTTTCTTTTAAGTTTTCAAGGTTAATAAAAAGAAAAGTTTAGTTATTATGTAAGTGATGTTTTTGTTTGTGTGAAAATAATTGTTATGACATCATTCATAATACCATGACACGCGATGTAAAGACATAAGAGAAAGTGAATGTCATCCATAAACCATAATACCATACTATGCCATACATAAACCATAATATCATACAATGTCATACATAAACCATAATGCCATACATAAACCATAATATCTTACATAGTGTCATACATGAAACAAGTTCAAGTACCATAGCCCTACTACTATTACATTCCACCATATTACGCATAAAACATGCAAACCGACATCAAAAGAGATCAAATCAAGTCTTGGGTTCATAGACCCATCAAAATACACATACATCCAAAAACTCGCATGTTTTCTTACTAAAACGGTGGTCCAAAAGATCTAGGTCTAAAAGTCATCTAGAAAGGTGGTTCAAAAGTCAACCCTAGCAATCAAACTACATAGGTGGTGGGCCGGGTGGTAATGCCATCATGGCGGTCATCTGAGACAGGAATGTCATGAAGGTGGTCATACGGCCTGACAAACTCCTCCAATCCGACGCAAGCTCTCCCCTAGAGTGCCTCGTGAGCCATATACGAAGGTCAATGATGACCCGTGTCGAGGTCGGTCATCCGAGCATGTAAGGGTGTCCATGGCGTCCTGGTGTACATCCCCCATGAGACTCGTTAGCTGTCCCTCTACGGGCACCCAAATCGGTCGGCGTGGGTAGTTGGGCTATCGCCCTGTCTAGTACCGCAAAGGCCTCGCTCATAGCGTCGCATGCGAGCCACGAGTAGCGGGTACTGTGTCAGCAATAGGCTCGTCCGTAAATGGAGAGATGCCAGTGGGGGGTCGACGTCTCGAGCGAACCTCAGAGTAGAGGATTCTCCCTGCTCAAAGCAGCTAGGGAATCTCCTCTATCTCCCTCCAATAACTAATGCTGCTCAGGCATCCAAGCTACGTGAGGCAGATCATAAGGTCGGGGCCTCTTGGGCCCGGGCTCATCCGAGTGTAGTCGTCGGTCTCGCGACGCCGGCGAAGGCCAGATGTCCTCCCCGGTGTAAATCCCCTCCTACCGCCGCCTGGCACGGCGCGATAGGTATGCACGGATCGTTCCCTGATGAGCGAAGGGATCCGTGGTATGTGGGGTACCTGGTCAGCGGCACCCGCACCGCTGGCAGCAGCGGTGGGGTCAGGGTGGTCATCGAGACGAGTCATCAGAGACTCGTCGGTCGTAGGGGTCGAAGGAAACTAGAAGGTATCACCGATGGTCTGATGGTCACCTACTGTCGGGATCTCTTCCTCGGGGCTCGGTGGTGTGTAATCCTCAGGAGCTAGGTGTGTAGTCTGGGGCTGACTGCTCGTTCACCCTCGGAATCTGAGATGCAAATGACCTCACGAGAAGCCATCTCTGCAAATGACCTCAGGCATAGGTGTGTACAGGGTTAGGAAAAATTCTTAATAGCATTTAAATGAAGAAATATTATAAATAATACAGTAACACTAATTGTATCAAGTATACTCAATAAAGATCAATAAATTGCAGATATAGTCTTGCATGCAAATGGTGGCTTCAGAGCGGGTTATAGTCCAGGTTTGTTTTTTTTTTTTTTTTTTGTTTGTGACAACCTAGTTCGCTATAACCACGGCTCTGATACCAATCTGTCACACCCTGGTCAAGGAGGGGTGCGAACGGATGGAATCATAGTCGTGGGTACAAGGAACATCATCTACTTCATTAATCATTAATAATAAAATTACATATCGATTTGTTGCAGCGGAAAAGAAGTGGCGATATGCATAAGTTTTACAAAATAGACAAGTCTTAATTTCAGAAATTACTCAAACATTAATTAAGATAGAAAGGGACTACGATTCCGGGATTTGCAGGCCCGTTTATTTAAGGTTCGCCCCATTTGCATGCCTTGATAGATTCATTTACCTGAGAAATACATGATTTTAAAGAAAAGTCAACATATTGTTGGTGAGTTCACAGGTTTTAAGACTCTACAAATAATTTGTAAACAGTTTTGCATACAAGATATTAAAAGAGATTACCGTCGTTGTTGTATGATCTCACATGAACCTTGATTTCAAACACTAACATTTTTACCCACTCATGGTATCTCGCCCAAGAAACACCGTAAATAACAGAATAACTGGCATGTACTTACTGACAAGTCAAAGGTGTCATGACTGGAGCTACCAGTCGTAAGCAGAGTTGTCAACCCAAATAGATCTATTCACTAGCTATCGTTTCGTACAGAACTAATTGAAATCAATTAATAGTGGGATTTAGTTCGCATGACGTTATATAACGAAATGCACACAAGTTGGGCAGTAACAGAACATGTAACCATACGTTGAACAATAATCCATAATATCAAGTAAAAATGTTTGTTTGATCATGATTTCTCCCCCATAGTAATACAACAGTTAAAAGAAAAGGGGCCGTGAAACTCACCTGAACAATGGTGAAGTGAAGTGAATATGCTGGGAATTGAGACGAGCAAGTAATGCCCTAATATAAATAGAACATTTATATAAGGGTCTGATTTGAGTAACAATTTGTCACCCAAGTATCACTGGTCGAGTCTTGATGAAATATTCCCGTTCGTATTTGTTTGGAAAACCCGACAAGTTATTAGTTAACCTTTATTACAACTTTAGTTATAATTTGTAGTTGAATGAATAGTTTAATCTTGTAAGATATAATTATGTCTAATTATTTCATGTTACGAGGTCACATTCATATACCCATGTATGTTGAAAAAAATAATAAATAATAATGCTTATTTATTTTACTTATGTTATTATATGTATAAGTCTTTAGTTAGAGTTTTAAAATTGTTGCCTAATAATTATAGACAACTAGCTTAATGAGTTTTAGAAATCAGTATGTTTTAAGAACTCTTTTGCAACATTTTAAGTTTGATAAGTAATTTTCTAAAAATTTTATTACGTCGTACAACGCTACGTTTATTCCTTTAAAACGCATATGATTTAAATATTGGTTTCTAGTCAAATATTTAATATTCTTTCAAGTTGTTTGCAAGATTTAAATTATTCTTTTGGTCGGTTTTGAATAAAGTCACTAAAAATTGAGTTTTCTCGTTGCGTATAACTCCGTTTTGATCCCGGTTTTCACCCTACGCAATGTTTCTCTATTTTGGTCACTTTGGTTTATTAAAAATACTAAAAATATCTGTAAAAATAGTGGCGAGATCAGATCTGATCCAACTTAGACTTTTATAAATCTTGCACTTAAATTTATGTCTTAACTTTATAAAAACCATATCTTTGAGGCTAGCCCTTTTATGGGTTGATCCAAGGTTTATAAAATTGTCCTTTTATAGAAAAAAAATCTATGTAGTAATGTCCATTGATTTGCCATTACTATGCATTTTTATTTGAACTAGTAAACAAATATAGAAATCCATTTTAAGTCTTTCATATTTTTAGTTTGCTAACAATTATATGGGTTAGAAATTATGCTTCACATGACCTCATTAGATTTATTAAACAATACACTTTTAGGCTCTCACTTTCCTTTCATTACAACGCATAATCTTTTAGAATAAATTATAACTTTTAATTTTTGTGTCCCTCATGTATCTTATCACCACATTGAGTTAGTTTTATATTTTTCGTGGCTATTTTACTTCCACTAACAGCCTACAATTATTTCCATGATTATCCCTTAACCAATCTTTTAACATATT